>CM068368.1:847114916-848314916 GCA_034769895.1 Magicicada septendecula
CCTAAAAAAAAACCTATCACCCCTATACAGACAAGAATCACTGGCTACTACAATTGCAAATCAAATCTGCTCTACTTACTGGTTATATTATCTTCTGCTGTTTGTTGGAATGTGTTTCAGTATTGTGCATTTTACAGAACATTTATTAAAATGTGTCAAAGCAAATTACTTACATTCAAGAATTTTTTAGTTCAAGTTTGAATGAAATATGCTACAGAAGCATCCAACTCCTTTTACAAAGCTATGTTTTTTCTTATTCAATTGTGCTTATTTACAGATATTTTAGGAATGTGTAAGTCATCATCTGATTATCTTAAAAGTATAGTGATATAATCCACTCTATCAGCTTAGCTAAGACTATTAAGGAGAATTCTGAACAAATAGTTAAATACGCTAAGTGAGTTAAATCTTCAAGAATTTCGGATTACAGATCTCGACAATGAAGACAGGCAATGGCTTTTCATCTACAAAAATTGTTGTAGATGGTACTGTTCTGGACCAGGTCCGTAATTTTGAATCTGGGAGCTAATATATCTTATATTACAAACAATTATGTGGTGAAGAAGCTACACAAGTTCAACATCTGTGTGGGACCATCAGGAAAACTCTAAAATCAACGACGAAAGAAACACAATTGAAGTTCCACAAGGTGATGGCCTTTCCAACACTTCTCTATGGCTCTCAGAATTGGACTTTAATCAAGTCCCAGGCTAGTTGTATTCAAGTGGCCGAAATGAGATTTTTCAAGCATGTGGCAGGATATACTCTTCAAGATCGTAGAAGGAATGTCAATGTATGGCAGGAGTTGAACATTATCAGTAAAGAAGATAGGCTAACTCATTGCCAAAGTACATGCTGATTATTTGTGTGACTTACAAGTCTAGACTATTCTCAATCTAGTAACTTCTACACACTTAAGGTCTAATATTTGTTCTAAAATTTTAAGTTTAAAGAGACAAGCCTTCGGAGATGTTTCAATGAAAATTCATATGTTATTAATGGTATAAGTTGTCTAGATCCAATCTGCAGAACTTTTATATGTGCATATTTAATGAAGTAGTTAATAGTTAATTATCTATGTAATACAGAATCTTCACATGTGGAAATTAAAATATCTGACTTATTTTTTATTGTCTGAGGCATGACATGAAAATAGTACACTAACTCAAAATTTATATGGTCTTTTTTGGATACTGGAAAGGTAAAATTAGCATCAAGTGAAATGTACAAGTTAGCACAGTCGTGCACAGGAATAGCACGAACTATTCCCACATCAACTATATCCCATGAGAGGTCACTTTTGTGCAAGAAAGATCAAAACCCTACTTAAGGTATACAATAAATGATGAATGGCTCAACAGCAGTTGAAAGGAAACTGGCCAGAAGTTTGACACAGTATAATATAAATATTGCTATCAGCCGGTTAATAGGAGAATTAACTGGTTTTAACAAAACTGGTCCTACTGAACATGAGTATACATAATTTATGTTACAGTATGTTTAAATATTATACATTTGTACTTTGTATTACTGTTATCC
This sequence comes from Magicicada septendecula, assembly GCA_034769895.1. Taxonomy (NCBI): domain Eukaryota; kingdom Metazoa; phylum Arthropoda; class Insecta; order Hemiptera; family Cicadidae; genus Magicicada; species Magicicada septendecula. The sequence goes on from CM068368.1 coordinate 847,116,456, forward strand.
ATTTCCCTTCCTGACATCAATACTTCAAGGTACAAGAAAACAAGACTGAAAAAGATATGTGCATGGAAATAACACACTGGAGTACATATACTGTCAGTAGGTAAGCGTGTATGCCACCCATTCTTGTACTGTAGCTTTTAATCCTATTTATGAATTCTTATCCATGCAAAAAATCCTTACAACGTGACTCATCCAGAAATCAGTCTGTCCCGCCTTTTGAAATTCTGAAGCCACCACTGCCTGTAGATAGCATCCTCCAAGTAACCCTTGCCCCCCCATCCCAATATTTTGAGTTGGATATCGTTTGTAGTACACGTTTAAAATGGAAAATCACAGGTTTTGCACGTTTGGATTCTTATAATTCGTACTTGTTAATTTTTCTTAGAAAACATAGTTATGCGAATTTTTCGCGTCCCCACCCTATATCTACTGTACTTGAAATCTACTTAAATCCTGTACTATATGCGCAAATACAAAAAAGTTGTTTTTACCAGTTTCTCTAGGTACCGGTACCAATGGTGACAGTACACTGTTACTCAAATTTTACAGTTTGAATTGCCAGTACATTGTACGAAAATAAAAATCTTGTTAATTATCACTGTTTACTCAAGACAATCACCATATTACTAGCTGACATGTTATTTGGATTCTTCAGTACCAAAGTTAATATTTCGAAAATACTGTCAACGAATACCTACCACTGGTCAGTTGTCACGCACTTAGTGTAAAAACTAAAGCGAAGGCCATCTTGCTTTTCCAAACATTAATAGCCGACCACAGTCGTTTATTTTAAAACAACTTTTCAAAATGGCACTCCTTCTAAACTTGAGTTAAACCTCTCAGATTCCAGTAACAACTTTTCAAAAATTCAAACGTATAATTTCAACAGTTAAATCCTATGGTTTCAATTAAATCGGAGTTAAGTATCGTTTATAGATGCAAAGCCTACGATTAAAAGTTCTAAAACCAATATCAGTAACTTTATTACCAAAATGTAAAATAGTTTTTATTGTTTAAACGTTGTATACTTACTAGTTGCTGCAAGATTTGACATCAACCGGTACTTTTGAAAACAATGTTGCCCGAGTTCGATTTTTCCAAAGTTTGACACTAAACGTATTGCAGCGAACGCCATCCTGATGTATTAAATTGTGACGACAACCTATAAATATCAGAGTACACGACTTACTACCACCGTCAAACAATACGAATACTTCATGTAAACGCATCTCGTAAAGTTTCGTTCGACTCATCAGCTGTTGTTTAAACTATCTGCGATTCTAGCCCTATCTGTGCCCAGTCCAATGTTATTAACACGTTACGGCAGATTCGAACTGATGCGAACAATTTGAACTTGTGTCGAAACGTAGCCCTGTATTACCACGTATTTACCCAACAGTAATACAAAAATCTAAATGTTGATTGTTACTAGAATTTCAGGTAATAGTCGGCAGTGACAACCTGAGTTTTGGCAGCTACAAAACTTGCATAAACAGCGTTTTTTGTTTCTACGTAAACTACTGGTTAAAAACTAGTTGCGGACGCGAAAAATCCCACTGTTTATTTGCAAGTTGCAAAAAAACATGCATAATTAATTATGGCGATACAACATTGAAGCACAATGCTGCTTCGAGTTGGTTGCTTTTCCTGTGATCTCCACAAAAACCGACTACCGTACTGTATTAGTGGAAAACGAGTTCTGCCACAGAGAGGAAGACATGTATAGTAATAGGTAAAAGATAAAACTTTACCTTACTTAGAATAGGTTTTTTTATGTGGATTTCACAAAAAAGCGAGAAAGGTTAGTTTGCATGTTAACCTAACAACGTTAGGGTAAATTTTACCCTAATTCGTCAAAAACTACCGTATTTACCGTATAGCTAAATTAGACGTGGATTCCACGTAGAAAATGAAGAAACCGCGTTTGACATTATTTTGATCCCACAATTGATTTTTGTGCAAATATTTCGCAAAAAAATTTCGCGTAGTTTATGTAGAAAAACCAAATACGCGGCTTTTGCAAGTTTTGTTACTGCCAGAGCTCAGGTTGTCACTATCGACTACTACCGAGAGACCAGAGTGCTGTGCGGGACGAAGGCCATGCCCGTCGCCCGCTCATGTACTGCGTCCCGAGCTTCAAATAGAGCTCCTGCCCCAGGGACAATAGATAGGGTGTGGCCTGCTACCGGCCGTGGGTTTTCATTAATTGAGGGTGAGTGTACGCCGAGGCCGGGTCCAAGATTCTCCTGGCACAGATTGGTAGCGACCGAGGGCGCTAATGAGGTGGTTGCCCTGGAATCGGGTGGTGCGGCGATAAAATTTGCGGGACAGTGTCCGTATAGTGGCGTCCAGAGAACGGACACGCAGGGCTTCTCGGATGGTTTTGTTGGATGTCAGATAGTGGGCTTTACACGCCCAGCGCAATCCTCGGTCAAGGAGAGACTGAAGCTTTCGCTTATGGGTCTTGGCCAAGTAGCCCCATACGGGAATCACGTAGGTAACCATCGGCACCACATAGGTGGTGATGATAAGCTTCCCTAGGCGGCGGGTCATGGCGTTGCTGCATAGCACGGGACGGAGATGATATAGACGATGGGCGGTCTTACGGGCTACTTGAGCAGAGTGTGTCCGCCAGGTGAGACGACGGTCGAGGTGGACCCCGTGGTACTTGACCTCTCGAGACCAGGGCAACGTAGAGACGCAGGGTATCGCCTACGTAGAGTCTGTCTGGGAGCCTGAAGCGTCTGGAGAAGATTACAGTTGTCCTCTTGGCCGCGTTGATGGCAACCCTCCATTTCTCTGCCCACTCAACGTACTCATCCAATTGTTCCTGGAGCCAGATCACTGCAGTCTCAGCTCGACGGCATACACCGCCGTGTCATCAGCGAACATGGCCAACCTGGTGCCAGGCAACTTGGGCACGTCAATGACGTACACAGAGAAAAGCAGGGGGCCCAAGACGCTTCCTTGAGGTACACCAGCCGTAATAGCCCTTGCCGTAGAAAGGGTTGTTATCTACTCTCACGCAAAACCGAATTGCTCGGGGACCAGAATATCGAACCATTGAAGGTGATCCGCTAGTCGCCGCTGGACTAGTCGTTCGAAGACTTTCGACGTGGACGACAGCAGACTGATAGGCCGGAGGTTGGAGGTTTTTTTTTTTTTTTTTTTTTTTTTGAGGGGACCAAACTGGTCCTCTCGGGCTGTTTTGGAGCGAGCTCCCTTCAGCCATGTGGAAAAGGAAATGTGGGTAGGAAGCGTACGCCAGCAATGACCAGGCGATGAGAAGGTGTTGTTACCAGAGAAAAAGGTGGAGATTGGTGTAAAGGTGTTTGTAGCCTCAAGGAGAGGGGGTAGTGGGGTAATCAGTGCCAAGCTTACGGACTGTAATGCCAGGGTCGCTTGCAGCAGATGACGCTAAAGCTTGTGAGAAGCGTCGATGGGATGTCAAGGGCATTGGCGGTTAAGGAACAGGTTATGGGCTTTTTATTGGGCTACCAATGGAGGGTTTTGTTTTGATTTATTTAAAGGTAGCGACGACGTTGAAGATGTAAGGAAGATGGGATGCCTTTTTTTTTTTTTTTTTTTTGAAACAGGACAGGTTGTTTCAGGATTTTTTGAATTTTTATATATGTTTTTTATTTATTTATTTTATTTTTTTTTATTTATTTATTTTTTATATTATTTCTAATTGCGATAGAGGAGGGCCCTAGACGGGTCCTGGGACCCTTCTGTTGCGTGGTTTTCTACGCAATATCCTGGGCGGGGGTTCATCTGTAAGAGTCAGGAGACGGTTGAGGAGGAAGTGTGATCGCCGGGCGTTTTGAGCTGGTCTATTAGGGGGGGTGAGGAGGGTTTGTAATGTTGGTCGGGTATTTACTGTCTGAGCGTATTTCCAGTTTATTTTATGTAGGAATGTGTCCAGGTCAGGGAAGTGTTTGTTAAGGGCATATAAGGTCGTATTTGGGGTTTTAGTGATAGGAGGACGGCGGTAGATGAGGCGCAGGGCCCGCCGTTCTGCGATTCTGTATGCGTCGAGTTTGTTGGTCTCAGTCGTCAGCAGGATCGGGTGTGCATATGTTATTTGAGGCCTGATGCAAGTGGTGTAGATCCTGCTGAGGAGTTCACTGGAGCAGCGATCGTTAGTGCTGAGCGTGCGTAGAGCTCGGATTCGGACTCGCGCTTGGGCATTAATTTTCTTGATGTGTTGGCGCCAGGTCAGTGTGGTGTCAAGGGTGACTCCCAGGTATTTGCAGTCACGCTTCGGAATTATATTTGAAAGGCCAACACGGACTGGATTTTGAAAAAAGTGACTCATGTTCCGTCCTGTACGGTTGAACACACAAAGTTGGGTCTTGTCCGTGTTTACGGTAATTCTCCAGGTGTTGCAGTATTCAAAGAAAGTCTGCAACATATCCTGCAGGTGTGTGATGGTTCGCTGGTGACGTTGATGGGAGACCCAGTACGCAGTGTCGTCTGCATATTGGGCCAAGCCTGCTGATGGGTATGTTAGCTGTGGCGGGGGGGGCCGTGTGTCTTTGGTAAATATGATGTATAGTAGTGGGCTAATGGCTGAGCCCTGGGGAACACCAGCGTGTAGTTGGAAAGGTGCCGAGAGATGCTGGCTTACTCGGACTTGAGCTGTTCGGCCATCCAGGAACTGCGAAAGCCATTTTATGATGTTCGGGGGGAAGTGACATCCGAGGGTTTTAAATCTGAGGCCGTTATGCCAGACGGAGTCAAAGGCTTTTCGGATGTCGAGAAGGGCTATGATGGTTGGGTGTCTTAGGTAAGAGTTCTCCTGGATGGCGTTGATCACCCTGACCAGCTGGTCATATATATTGTACCCAGGGCGGAAACCTCCCTGCGTACTGGGTAGGACGTTGTGGATTTGCAGATGCAGATGGATCCTGGCGACTAGTATTTTTTCGAATAACCTGGAGATTGCGGGGGTAAGTGATATCGGTCTGTAGTTTGATGGTAGTCTGGCGGATTTCGATGGTTTGGGAAACATCAGGATATGGGCATGTTTCCAAGCTTGAGGAACGTAACCGAGCTGTAAACTTGTTGTGTAGAGCTGGGATAGTGCGTCAAGTGCTATGTCGGGGAGAGCTTTCAGTACTTTGTTTGGAATGCCGTCAGGGCCTGGTGCTGAGTTGCGGCACTGTTGGAGTTTGTCTTTAATGTTGTCAGATGTTATTGGCTGCTCCAGTGGATGTTCATATGGTCCATTTAGTCTGTCGTCTGGTTTGAAGAGTTCTCTGTGGGTATGTATGAAAGTGTTGATTGTGTGTTCGGCGACTGCGTCAAAGTCTGGGCTAGTCGGACAGCTATGAACCGTCTGGAGAGTATCCCGGAAGGCGGCCGCCTTTTCGCTATCGCTAACGATCAGACTGTCACCCACCAGGATAGGGGTAGTTGGTTTTGGAGGGTTGTGGAAGCGCTTCACTTTCTTCCAGAACTGCGCGGGGTCGGTACGGAATGAGTCTTGTACTGAGGTACAGAGGTTGTCGATACGCGTGGTCCGGTGTTCTCTGATGGCGGTTTTCACTTCGTTCGAGAGCCTTCTGTATTCCGATTGGAGCAGTTCGTTTTGCCGGTCTTTAGTTAAGAGACGGCGAAACCAACGTTTTCTACGGATCAGTACAAGTATGGGAGGGGGTAGTCTTTGTCGGGAATATTTGATGTGTTTTGTGGGGATGGCCATAGCTATCGCTGTCTTTATGGCAGTTGTGATTGTTGCGTTGAATGTGTCAGTTTCGTCTGGTGTGGAAGGGGGGGCAGGGAGCGGCGAGAGCAAAGATGCAACAGCGTGTGAAAAGAGAGGCCAATCTGCAGCGTAGTAGTCTGTGACGGCCACTTGTCGGGGTTCTAGGGACTGGTATTGAACGTGGCCGTAGGCAACTGTAAACAGAAAGGGGACGTGATCTGAACCCACGTCCGGGCCTGGGCGAATCCCGTGAATTCTCCGGGTGATGTCGGCTGAGGTTATCAGCTTATCGGGACTGGTGGGTAAATGCGCCGGGTTAGTTGGCTGGCGGGTGGATGGGGTACGATGTAGCCGCAGACCAGATGTAGTCAACAGCCTGTGTAACATAGTACCTTTGGTGTTTTTCCATCTGTCTCCAAATTTATGATGATGGGCGTTAAGATCGGCTGCTAAGACCAGTCTGGGGTATGAGGTGGCCAGATGATTTAGGAAATCGACGTCTAGTGCGGCAGTAGGGGGGCTGTAATAAGTTGCTACGGAGGTTCTCGGCAAACTTGGGGTCTTTACACGTCTTAACTTCGGGATCATCGTGACCGTAGCCGAACGCCATTTCTTAGGAAAGTAGGCGAATCGGAAGCAGGCATTGAGCAAGTCGACCAGGAAGCGAACTCCCCGGTCTGAAAGTCTCTGTAGGGCGGTGTTAGTAACACCGTCCGGTCAAGGGCTCTTCCGGGGCCGAAGCGCTAAAAGCCTGTCCGTAACCTCTTCCACCGAAGTGAGTTCGGGTTCGGATGTGATCGGGCTACCGAGAAAGGCCTCAACCTCGTCTTCTATCTCCTCATCGGAGTCTGGGTCCCCGGACGGGTTAGGAGCAAATTGAAGCTCCAAGGGCCCGGCCAGGAACTCAATTTCTCGTCCGGCTTGGCAAAGGGATGTCCCCCAGGTCCGTTGATGGCCGGGAGTGGAGGACGGCGCCTCTTCCCGGTCAACGCGGAAGAAATCCTGTAAACGGAGCTCCCCTCCGGTGTATCGTCTGCCATTTTGGGGACTGCAAATTCCCAGCAGCTTCGTTGGAAGGCCTGCAAGTCACGACGTAAATTGCCGGCCGCCCGATTGAAGCTGGCCTTGTCGGCGGGATCTCGCGTCCGCTGCCACCGTCTCCGAAGTCTGTTCTTCTCTAAAGCGAGAAGACGGACTTCATCAGGGATCTGGCGGAAATGACTAGGCTACTACCGAATTTTATTGTACTCGCTTATTATTGAAAGCAAACTCTGTTATTGTAAAATATATGGTGTTCTTTCACAAATACCCTATTGACTGTATAGTAGTTTAAACAAATTTAAATCTGAATAATTTGTACTTTGTCCTTCTTCTACACTGATTTTCAACGCCAAATCATTATCAACCTATTTTTTTAACGTAATGTATCACTCTTGGAAATCACTGATCTAATGTTTTTTTTTTCGTGTTGACTATTAAATACGATAAATTTGTGTTTGCCATTTGCTACAACTGTTAGATATTATCTTATATCTGTCTGTTAGGATGATAGTAGGGGGGTTATGACAGTTCTACCCTGGATGTGACGTCATATGGCGGGAAATTCAAAAATTGTGGTGGTGGGGGTAAACATCCGGTGCAGTGTGCCGCCCAATCCAGAGGTGGGGATGGATCGTGGGGTTAGTGGTTTGTCCCACGTGAGCGTGCCGAAGTCGTGATTCGTATGTCGGCCATGTTGTCGGTGTCGTCCATTTTGTGAGGTTATGTGTGCGTTGATTGGTGTAGCCGTGGCCGCCGTTCGCTGTTCGCCGTCCGGCGGGGGCCTGGTCGTGGCTTGATGGCGGCCAGGAGTGGTGGGGTCGTCGTCCGTGTCGTCGGCGCTCGGGCATGTTGTCGGGTGGGAGATGATTGGTGTGTTCGGCCATGTTGGAAAAGTGCGAGGTTGTCGGTTTGTGGTATGAGTGTGGTGGTTAAGGGTCGGCCACGTTGCCGACTCGTGCATGTGTTATAGTGTACGGGTTTGGATATATATAGGGTTTTTCCGGAAGTGCGGCCATGTTGGAAAAGCGTCGCCGTTGCTAACTTGTGCCCACGTTGCCGACTCGTGCATGTGTTATAGTGTACGGGTTTGGATATATACTACGTTTTCCGGGCGGTCATGTTGGAAAAGCGTAGTCGTCGTCGGCGTTTCCAACTTGTGCATGTGTGCTGGTTTGGCGTCGGCGTGCACGTTGTCAACTCGGGTTTGGATATATACGCCGCCGCCGTCCGGATATCGTCGATGTCGTGTATTGCATTGTTGGCAACTTGTGAACTGCGTGTCTATGTGTTAAGTAAATATATATATATTGTAAAAATAAAAAGATGGCTCGGTCCTTCAGTTGAAAATCAGTGTCAAACGAACGTAAAAAAAAGTGTAGTGTCGTGTACGTTTGTTGTTGTAAGAAACACACATGGTATGCACTGCATAATTGAATGTCAATTCACTTATATAAAACACACACAATACTCATTAAAATAATTACTGTTTATGTAATATCTGAATAATAGGACGCAACAAATGATGTAATCGGCTCCCACTGTGATCTTCATATGTGGAATTATTTTTTACAGCTGGTGGGTATGTAATATGAATAATAGGGACAAGTGGCAGTTGACTTCCGCTGAGACCTATACACGTGCAGTTAGTTATAACTTCTTACATCATGATGCTGTTTGTCCACAGTCGTATGCAATTTTTTTTTATAACAGAACACATGCTGCTGCTGCTGCTGCTGATGTTGTAATCGACTCCGACTGTCTGGCCATCTGTTATCGCAGCGTGTGAACGTAGTGAGGGCGGGGGGCTTTATTAGATGTACATAAATCTTGTGTAATTACAGAATGCGAGCCGCTGATGGTAATAATTAATTGCCTCCGTCTGTCTGAGCATATGTTATCGTCGCGTGTGAACAAAGTTAGGGACGTACATAAATTAGCGCGTGAATGTGTGTGTGGCAGCTGTTACGTTTTTTGTTGTTGTTGGGTGTGCATTAGTTGTTATGATGATGTAATCGACTCCGTCTGTCTGGCCATCTGTTATCGTAGCGTGTGAACGAAGTGAGGGACGTACATAAATTAGTGTGTGAAACAGAACGCAAGCCAAGCTAAGTGGGCGTCCATGACTTTGTGTGTGGGAGCTTTTTTTGTCGTTGGGCGTGCATTAGTTGTTACCATCTCTTTCGCGTACATCCTTGAGATACTGTATATAAGCTGTACGAACTGCTCTCAACGGCACATCGTTCGTCGCGAGACTCAACTGGAACTCGTACAGGGTGAGTTTGATTTTAAAAATATTCTTTAATTTCTAAAGTATATTATAATCATGTAATTATTGTTTAATAAAATTGATTTTTTAAATTAGTTCTATGTAACTCGTTCTAGCTTGTATATTGAGTGATGAATAGTGTTAATGTTCGAAGGACTTTTGAAATTAAAAAACAATAAAAATGTTAAAGCAATACTGTTTAATTAAAAATAATTAAAATAGATGTAATCAAAATATATTACAATTTAAAATACATAATATGTAAACGCACACAGTAGTGAAAATTACAAAATGTAAACATGTGCAATATGACAATTGTGTACGAAATACATCTACTGTGAAAACTAATTACAAGTGCACTATGACATGACAAATATGTACAAAACAAATGAAATAAACACACACAGTAGTGACAATTACAAAATACAATTGTATACAATTATATCAAATGAATTATGTGTAAGCACATTATATTATAACATTATGTAAACGCATACACAATTGTGTAGAATAAATCAAATTGAAATAAGTGTAAGCACATTATATTTTAAATACTATTTGTAAATGCATGCAATGACAATTATGTACAAATATATTTGTTAATTTTAAAGATGTCTATCCGGACTTACTCTAAAATGTACACCACGTAAGCCTTGTTTTATTATCTAGACATAAGTACATTGACAATTGATTACAATTAAATCAAATGAAATATGTGTAATCACATTATAATATAAGTTAAAATATATTATGTAAAATTAAATGAAATACAACTAAGTACATGTTAATATATATATGTAATCGTACGCGACAAATGAAGATGTCCATTCGGTCCTACTCTGCAATGTCTAGTATGTAAGCTCTATCCTTTTCTCCACGATAAATTAGTTGCAGTGAACACGGTACTAAATTTTTTAATTCGTCATCTTCGAAAACGCCTGCGTATCTCTTTGGTAGATATACACGATATTTTAGTTTAGGGTCTCTGTAAAACGCGTGCAATGACAATTATGTACAAATGTATTTGTTAACTTTGAAGATATCTATCCAGGCTTACTCTAAAATGTACACCATGTAAGCCTTGTTTTATTATATAGACATAAGTACATTGACAATTGATTCCAATTAAATTAAATTAAATATGTGTAAGCACATTATAATATAAGTTAAAATATACTATGTGCTAAATTTTTTAATTCTTCATCATCGAAAACGCTTGCGTATCTCTTAGGTAGATATACGTGATATTTTAATTTTGGGTCCCTGTAGTCCTGGATAGTGGCGAGTACGGCCTTCCCGTACTTCACGTCTATATTTTGTAATTCTTCTATCGGATATTTAACACCAATTATTAATTCCTTAATTTTTTTTATATTCTATCACACTAATGGTAGCAAACTTCGCAACGAATGATGCCATTTTAAAATGAAGAATTTCGCTTCCGCGTCTGTCAAGGTCTGAATGAATAACACTAGCTTGTAGCGGTATAAATAGGGTGGTAGTTGAGGAGGGGGAAACTGGAGAGTGGGATCCACTCAACGTACAGTAAGCGTCGGCCATGTTGTAAAGTACACGTTTCCTTTTAACTATGTGTTCATAAAAGGATTACAGAAAAAAAGATTTCTGGTGAAGCGTATTGTACATTTCAATATTATAAATTTAGAAGATTTCAGTTGTCCTAAACTCGAACAATTACGTTCAATACATGGAACACCCTGTCTCGTGCACCGCTTATTTCCAGAAATATGTACAAATTAAAGAGTACACGCTTTACGCGAATGGGTTGTACTAATCAATAGGTTTCTGGTAAATTACTAATTGCATACATTGTTGTTTTATTTAGCATCATAAAAATATCACTTGTCGCCTTTCTATCGATTACATCATCCTGTCTACATGCATAAAAAAATTAGCACCATCGACTTGTTCCCACACGCGCGAGTGTAGTCGATGACATCACCCTGTCTAAACAAAATAACCGAGTCGTCTCCCCCCACCTACCCGCTGAACATAGCGTGAGAAAGCAGCTTGCATCCTGTTTACACGGTTAAAAATAACCGCTTACTGTACGTTGAGTGGATCCCACTCTCCGGTTTCCCCCTCTTCAACTACCACCCTATTTATACCGCTATGAACTAGTGTTATTCATTCAGACCTTGACAGACGCGCAAGCGAAATTCTTCATTGTATAATGGCATCATTCGTTGCGAAGTTTGCTACCATTAGTGCGATAGAATATAAAAAAATTAAGGAATTAATAATTGGTGTTAAATATCCGATAGAAGAATTACAAAATATAGACGTGAAGTACGGGAAGGCCGTACTCGCCACTATCCAGGACTACAGGGACCCAAAATTAAAATATCGCGTATATCTACCTAAGAGATACGCAAGCGTTTTCGATGATGAAGAATTAAAATATTTAGCACCATATTCACTTCAACTGGTTTATCGTGGAGAAAAAGATAGGGCCTACGTGGTAGACATTTTAGAGTAATACCGAATGGGCACCTTCATGTATAATTATCATTGCGCGCGCACACACACACACACACACACACACACAAAATATCATTGTCTGTAAGTACGATTACATATGTATTTCATTTGATTTAATTGTACACAATTGTCATTGTGCTTATGTTTATTGTATTGTGTAATTGTCACTTCATAGCAATTGTCACAGTAATTGTCACTACTGTGTGCGTTTACATAATATTTATTTTGCTTATACATATTTCATTTTGATTTAATTGTACACATTTGTCATAGCGCACTTGTTTATTTTAACTTGTACTTAGTTTACTTAGATGTATTTCATGTACATATTATGTATTTTGTAATTGTCACTACTGTGTGGTTTATATATTATGTATTTTAAATTGTAAAATATTTTGATTACATGTATTTTAATTGTTTTTAATTAAACGGTATTGCTTTCTAACATTTTTATTGTATTCAATTTCAAAGGTCCTTCTAATATATTTTGTCTGTACTTTAACATATATTTTTTGTTTGTTTAAATTATATATATAAATTTTTCTTTTAATTGTTTATTTTCAACTATCCTTTTTCCGTGCATGATGCGTCCTGCATAATTTTTACAAGTGAAGTGTCAATCAGAATATTATGTATAGTAATACTTATCTTCTATGCACAAATGTGTGATATTCAATTTTTACAAGTGAATTGATTTTCAATTATGCACCGAAGGACCGAGTCATCGAGAGTTTCGCAGTGATGATGTGCACATTTTTTATTTTTACAATATATACTTACCACAAACACACGCATTCGAATTTACACAGTTCACAAGTTGGCAACAATGCAATACACGTCACTCAGTCTCTTCGCATCGACGATATCTGGACGGCGGCGGAGTACATATCTAAACCCGTACACTATAACACATGCACGAGTTGACAACATGGACAACGCTAAACCAGCACACATGCACAAGTTGGCAACGTCGCGCTTTTATCTTCCATGCACAAATGTGTGATATTCAATTTTTACAAGTGAATTGATTTTTAACTGCAACGATATCCGGACGGCGGCGGCGTACATATCCAAACCCGTACACTATAACACATGCACGAGTCGGCAACGTGGGCACAAGTTGGCAACGGCGACGCTTTTCCAACATGGCCGCACTTCCGGAAAACCCCGTATATATCCAAACCCGTACACTATAACACATGCACGAGTCGGCAACGTGGCCGACCCTTAACCACCACACTCATACCACAAACCGACAACCTCACACTTTTCCAACATGGCCGAACACACCAATCATCTCCCACCCGACAACATGCCCGCGCGCCGACGACACGGACGACGACCCCACCACTCCTGGCCGCCATCAATCCGAGGCCAGGCCCCCGCCGGACGGCGAACAGTGGCCACGCCTGCACCAATCAACGCACACATAACCTCACAAAATGGACGACGCCGACAACATGGCCGAAAGCCGACAAGATGGCCGACATACGAATCACGACTTCGGCACGCCCATCACGCTCACGTGGGACAAACCACTAACCCCACGATCCATCCCCACCTCTGGATTGGGCGGCACACTGCACCGGATGTTTACCCCACCACAATTTTTGAATTTCCCGTCATATGACGTCACATCTGGGGCAGAACTGTCATAACCCCCCTACTGATGATAGTCAAAATACTAAAAAAAATTTTTGTTAGTTCAACTACATGTACTCGTAACTTGTCAAATTTATATACTATAGGCTACATATGCACATAACGTCCGTGTCCAGAAATTATCTTACTGTCAAATGACTTTTGATATCTGAAGTTTTTTAATATCTGTCTGTTAGGGTCTAAGTATTGGGCATCCCCTATAATTAAAAATTATTTATACACAACAATAATCTCAAATTTAATCTAGCTTAATCTTATGTTGCAGTAGTCATTTTAAAACAATTACATCACTTAAGATATTTGTTATGTGCATTTAAAGCACGTAGATAAATTTGAACAAAATTAAGATACTTATGTTGTGAACTGTTAATTTTATTAATACATTTGGCTCTGATGAAATGAAGCTTGGAATGAGCAAAAGCTAGCTCAGGCAATGAGGTATTTTGTTTTCAGTTTTTATCTAAAACATTTGTGGTGTGTGCGGGAATATGTTAATAAGTTTTCACTATTGCAGGGAGTATGCTAATCCCATTAAAGAAGCTAATATTTCCATTTCTGCTGGGATTATACGTCTAAAAGGAATGTGTCCAGACAAAGGAAAAAGTACCTGGTAGAGCCGCCTCTGTTATACACTATATGTATAACAGTAACCTGTCTCTTCCATTGTGTTCATGGTTAAGTGCTAATGTACAGTACTCGTTCCTTGTTTACTTCTCTGTACGTCATCTTCCTCTGTTGATGTCAACAGTGTCTCACATTTCACTCCTGTGAAATCGATAGTTTCCGTGCTTTTGTTGTGTTTTTATCAAAACAAAATCGACACACGTTTAAGCAATCGCACTAAACTATGTCAGTTGTCCTGCTTTCTCCTTCCTTCTCTGACTGGTGGTGGTTGGAAAGTAAGTTTTAATATACATTTGTCTTCTCCAGAACCTAATACCTTACGTCAATTGTATTGTTTCGCATATTAAATGTCTCGTCCCCTTAATGCTATGCACACAGCTCGTTCAATAACTATCTCTTTGTCTTCAACACTCTCTATACATTGTACAAGGTAGACAACTCTTGACGCCTGTCTCTCCGACAATATGTCCAAAGTAACCTGGTAACCATGCCTTGTCAGTCCACTTAAAAAAAAATTAGCCGACTTTTATATGAAAGAGTATTATTTGTTGTACATTATTTCCATAACACCACGAGAATACATGTACAGATCCACAATTCAGAACCTTCAATTCCATTGCCTTTCAACATCGAAGTCGTGGAGTGTAAGTGGCTGGTGGTGTAATATCAAAGACATTACTGTATACTTATATATTACAGCACTAATCAGACTCTCTTCAAAATTTGTTGGTCTCTACATATTTTTATTAATTTTCTTATTGCAATTTCTGCTGTAGCTTATACTCTTTCCTTTCCTCAAGACTACTCAGTTTTATATATGAGTATAGACATCAGTTTTTGAAAATTTTTCACCAGTCCATAATTAACTGCCTCATCGATATTTTTGAATTCTTTCTCAAACAATCAACTATCAAGACATTAGCCTTTGATTGTTTCATTTCTAAACAGTATTGTCTATTCCGCTTGGCTATACCTCTCTACAATTGACGACGACAACTCTGACACAATCCGGAATTAGAAGCCGACTATGGTTTTTTGTCTGCAGTTTCTGCCAGAATAAACACTCGCGTACTTTGTGTGTTTATAAAGTTTCAACATGGAAAAGTTCCGATCGTAAGAGGTAGGATATATCTAATAATAATATCAGACAAGATCTCCACGTATTACACATTACTCATACTAACAGGTTACCAAGTTGTTGAAATGTAGTGTAATATTAATCAGAAAATTCCAAATTTTCTATTATCTTAAATAGAAATTTGACTGTTGGACAGATTTGTTTGAATTTTAAAATCTGACAGAATGCAAAATCTACGGAAATTAGGTAACATTTTTAACATGGAGCCTGCTACGAGATCCGGTCAAAAACAGAATTTTCTTGCTCTGTAGTGATCATTAGTACAAAATCACTTTAATTCATTATTTGCTGTAAACGGCACCCATGAGGGAGCTGTCCGAGTTTCTTGTCATTCATGTTAAGACATCGCATTATAACCACCACAGACCATGGATAATGCTATTGGATAAGATCTTTTTCCTCCAGATTTTCTGAACACACAAAAGCATTATCCAATAACAACATACAATCCACATTTGCCACACACATCCAGACAGAAAACCACAGTTACACCAATATAAAAAACAATCTTGAAATTTTATACTACCTACCCAAAAGTTGCAAACTCAACACCACAGAACAATACGAAATATACAAACACAACAAAACACAACCAAACAACATACTCAATGAACATTTACAATTTAAATCCAACACACTATTCGACACAATAATACACAACGCATACAATTCAGAATCCCGTGCCAACCCCTTCCATCTCCACACCCCCACACACAACCAGTCACTAAAAAACCGTTACAGATTACCAATGACTTGACACATTCCGCATTTAAACCTCACTGAGGAAGGAGAATACCACTCCGAAACGACGTTTGAGGAAATAACAACAAGTAAGTTTTTCACAAGTGAAAGTGCCTTAAATAATAATTGTACTACTTTCTTTAGTAAAATTATAATTTTAATGTAGATAATCATTCTTACATTTTTACTGTTATGAGATCAATAAACACTAAAAATCTCCTGATTTTACTGTGATAACTGTGTTTACTATGATTACCATGATTACTTACTGATAGTCTATTTACATGTAAATAGGGTTCTCAGAGGTTAACTGTGTATTAGTTACACTCACTTTTAATTCAATGATTTTTAGCCTTAGTAATACATTACAGTACAGAATACAGGTTGCTGTAATTATATAACATGATGTTAAAACCCTTTATTTTTGTAAAGAGAAATAACGTTTTAAATTTACGATCTATTATATGAAATATCGATCACCCAAACAGGCCCTCGTCCCGAGAGGTTCGGATAATCGATGCTCTACTGTAGTTCATTTCTCAATACTCTCTCCTCTCTGTAATTTTCTCTTTGTATATATGGCGTAGTGTTTGGATGTAACTTAAACAAGCTCAAATCGCATGGCCTGGATGGATACATAAATGTATTAAGAGGCTAGCTGGATACCCATGCTTCACTACAGTGATTATCAGAAAAAAACAGAATGTAAAATCAGAAAATAGAAATAGGTTATTTGTGAAGCTTAGATACCGGTATTTTGAAACTAAGAGAAACTATTTAAGCTTGATCAATTTGATCAATCAACTATTAAAGCTTGAAAATTAATGAGTTGTTAAAAATGACGCTCTATTATTTAGTTAGAGAGGGTAAGCTAAGTTTCTGTTAGAGATTAAGACAGTTCTTTATTGTTAAGTCTGACAACAATAAAATAGATGAGCTTAACCCCTTTGATCCCACCACCACCCCTGGTTTTTTGGTCTACGTAGCCAGGCTAATAACTTGCGTAGCATATGCTTTCAGTTGCTCCCTCAGATTAAGTGCTCAGGACCTCCCTATAAACAACGTCCTGGTTTTGCTCTCTGGTTGGAGGATGACCAGGCTGTCAGGTGAACTGACTCAGTACAACTGGCCATGGGAGAAACAGTCACTCCTCAGATCCACACCAGCCACTATCAAACTCTGCCCCTGTGCCTTATTGATGGTAATGGTGTAGCACACCTTAACGGGAAACTGCAGACGTTTGAACTGAAAGTGGTAGTCTGATGGGATCAGAGGAATTCGGGGGATGATGATGGTTTCTCCCTTACCGACGCCTGTGAAAATCGTGGCTTCGATGACATGTTTGTGGAGAAGCCTGGTGTCATTACACAGTTTCGGAGGGTTTAGATTGCACAATAGCATGATTGGAGTGCCAACCTTGAGGTAGAGGACGTGAGGTGGTACTCCTGGTGGGTCAAGAGTATGCAAGAACTCCACAGGGTAATGTGCAGCATCCTCGACCTCCACCACAAAGTCCACAGACTCACACCTCATATGTATCGGGGCAGCTTCTCCAACAGAAAGTTGTTGATGCTGTTGGTTGAGTCGTTTATTGGAGTGAGAATGGCTCTTTCCCTCAATCATGAAGTGCAATCCTCCCTAGCCTGATGAATCTTGGGGTATATTCTGTCACTGAAGCTGATCAGATCTCCCACATCGCAAAGGTTACCAGGAATATTTATTCTTCCCTCCTCTTCCAAAATCTTGCTATCACCAATATCAAGTTAGGAAACTCCTATGCCCTCAAGTCACGTTGGAGGTGGTCACGCATGTTAACTCTCAAGGACAAGACTTTGACATTAGGCCATAGAGGGATGACTTGAGACAGGCCCTGACATCATCTGCACGTGTCCCCCATGGCGTAACAGGCAAGGTCTGTCTGAAGTCACAACCCAAAAGCACCGTAACTCCACCCATAAGACGGTTGTGGGTCCTACTGCCCTGGAGCGTCATGTTCAGAGCCTCAATACCTCCCTTGTCGGCCATGGTGCACTCATCCCACACCAGCCCCGGATTAAGGGGCGGCCCGGGCCCTGGGCCACCCACCAATATAGGGGTAAATATCACAAAACAGGAAAAATACATGTCTCTTTGCTGTGAACTGTTTATAATGATAGGGAACATTTAACAAAAATTTCGATAGATTCCATCTTACTTCTCTAGCTTGATAAGAAGTGTAATAATCAAACTTTATATTTTAAATTAGTTAAAATTATTTAAAATCATAAAAAGTTATTGTACTGGCCTGTTCTTCCAACAACACAGTAATGCACATTAAATTTAGTTACAATGGCTGATAATTTACTAATTTACACCAGTTATAATTATTCACAATTAAATGTTTAGTATGTTTTTACTTGAAAAACACAAATTGCATTATGTTAAAATAATAAAAATGATTTATTATTACTGGTGACCAGGAATACAATCATTGTCCTAGCATGTAGGTTTCATTTTCTAACTTGCTCATAGGTGGCAGCACAATTACAATGTCAGAACAGAACTAGTCTTCTAGAGAGTAGTGATGTTATGAGTTATTGAGTAACAAGTACGATCTCAGTTATGTGTAGTTTACTTGTTTAACAGTTAATTCTGATTTTCCCGTTTAATGTTTATCAAGAGTCATTTTCCTGGACTTTGTCATATGATACATCTTGGTAAGTGGAAAACTGTTTTATTCTAATTAGAATGAATGCATGCTAACAGTGATGTCTTTTCAGTGTAAACCTAACCTCAAAAGATTTGGAGGGAACTCTCAATATTTATATGATGCAGTTTCATCATTGCCCTGCCTATAGTTGGTCAGGACAATTAAATAAACAGTTAAATAAGTTTTTTTGCTTATAATTGTATTTTAATTATTTTTTGTAGATTTAAGTTAATATTGATAAATATACTTAAAGTTTAATATGTTTTGCTAACCAACTAGGCCTATATTGCTAATATTAAAACACTGTACATTTAATTTGTTTGTACAAGGTATTTATAGTTTATTTACAAATAAATTTATAAATTATTTAATTATAAAAACAAAATGGCGGATATCTGGAAAGCTAAGCGTTTTCTGGAAAAAAAAGTTTTTCTTGGTTTTCTCTCTATTTTGACCCTTAAAACCATTTTCTGAAGTTTGGCTACTTACTTATGGGACACCCTGTATATAAATATTTTAATCTTTAATCCCCCTTCAGGACTTAAAGGGTGTTGACAAGGTCATTTTATTTTTAGATTACCAGCATGGACAATCGTGAAGGAGATAGACACAGACATCGCACAAGAATTTGGGAGTCTGGGGCTTCTAAAAGACGTAAGGCAAAAGAAGCAACAATGAAATCAGCAGAAGAGATGGCAAAGATAAGAAAATTGGACCAGTTCTTCACTGTTCAATCAAGACAAGTGTCGGAAAGGAGTGATGACTTTGCAGAACCTGATCAACCTGACAATGCTTCAGTGGAAATGGTTGTTGATCTTGGCAAAGAAAAGGCAGAAGTAGTAATGGGTCCAATTGAAGAACACATAGAAAAGGAGGCTGATAGTGGCACATCTTATGTAGAAGCTGAAGTTGAGGGCCCACCAGGGGGCAATGACATTGGACTTTGGCCTTCCATTATTTCGGAACAGATGCGGGATTACTGGCTGAAAAGGGGTGTATCAACAATACAGCACTGTGATGAAAGTTTGTTCATTGCACACTCAGTTCAGCAACCTAGAAAGGACCGCAATATTCCAAGAATGTGCACACTTGGGCTTTTCCGTCGTCAAAATCATAATGGAGAAGTCATAACGAGGAATTGGTTATGCTTCTCTCCCTCTAATGGACGTGTTTACTGCTTCACGTGCAGATTGATGTACTTAACTACAGCACCTGAGTCTTCTCAGCTTTCATCTAATGGATTCTGTGATTGGAAACATTCACAAGAACGTATACAAAGTTATGAGCAGTCAACGGAACATCTGAAGGCTACGATTGCTTTCAATAGGAGGTTAAAAGCGATTGGGCGAATTGATACGGAGCTGACACAACAGGTCGAACGTTATTGGAGATCAGTGTTGAAATGAGTAGTAAATGTTATTCAGTTTATTGCCGAGCGTGGCTTAGCATTTAGGGGAGATAACGAATTGGTTGGATCACCTAGAAATGGAAACTTTCTGGGTATTGTTGAACTCATCGCCCAGTATGACGACTTTCTTGCACAGCATATCGAAACTCAAGCCAATCGCGGCAAGGGTCACACAAACTACCTGTCATCTACAATAATGGAAGAACTTATCAGTGTAATGGGTGAACAAGTCCTCGGAGAAATTATTTCTTGAGTTAAGAAATAAAAATACTACTCCATCTCTTTGGACTCCACACCCGATGCAGCCCACATTGACCAACTAACCCTTGTATTGAGGTATATGGAGAAAGATGGCCCCGTGGAACGCTTTGTAACATTCATGGCAAACAAAGGCCATGGCGCTCAAGACATGTTCAATGCCTTGGTGGAATTTTTGAAGAGACATGACCTAGACCTGGGAAACTGCCACGGTCAAAGTTATGACAATGCATCTGCAATGAGTGGAAAGTACAATGGTCTACAAGCCAAAGTGAGAGAGAAGAACAATCTTGCATCCTGGATTCCTTGTACGGCACATTCTCTAAATCTGGTTGCTAAAAATGCTGTAGAAAGCTGCTCGAGTGCTGTACATTTTTTGACTTCCTTGAAAAGCTGTTCATCTTCTTCACAGTTTCAACGCATCGGCATCAGCTTCTGACTAAGGCTTTGAAAAATAATGACTCAGCATTGACTCTCAAACATGTCACAACAACGCGTTGGTCCTGCAGAGCTGACGCAACTAAGGCACTTAAGCATGACTATCAGCAGATTAAGGATGTACTTAAACAGATTGCTGATGACTTTGAAGAAAAAGGCTGTGTACGGTGTGAAGCAGAAGGACTGTTAACACAGATTAATCAGCTTGAAATTGGTATTTACACCACCTTCTGGAATGATATCCTGCAAAGAACAGATGCTACTAGTAAAAATCTACAACATGCAAAACTCGATCTAAATACTGCTGTGGCGTCACTGACCAGCTTAAATAACTATGTCGCATCAAAGCGTGACTCCTTCGAAACTTATGAGAAGCAAGGCGAAGAGCTGTCTGGTTCAACAGAGTATGTTCAGACTCAGACAAAAACTCGACACAAGTGCCGAAATGTGCGTCTTAATCCATTGGATTATGGCCATACGGAAGAAGTACAACTCAGCCCTTCTGAAAAATACAGAACAGAAACTTTCTTGCCTGTTATTGATCAGTTTATCGCTTCTCTTGACCAATGTCTTCAAGCATATAAAGATATATCAAGCCAATTTAGCTTTTTTAGCCATCTGAAAGAACTGTCTTCAGACGAGCTTAAGGCCGCAGCAGAGCAACTCGTCAGGTCTTATTCAGATGACTTGGACATTACATTTATTGATGAACTGTGTCAGTTTGTAACATTTGCCAATATATTCACAGACGAGGAGCCAAAAGATATCAGCACTGAACTTTTCATGTACAAGCTTATCATGAAAAAGGGTGTGCAGGACACTTTCCCAAACATTGAGATAGCTCTAAGGATATATCTAATTTTGATGGTAACAAACTGCAGTGGCGAGCACTCCTTCTCAAAACTCAAATTAATTGAAAACCAATTAAGGACATCCATGAAGCAGGAACGACTTGTAAATTTGGCTATCATGAGCATCGAGTCAGATATACTGCGTGAATTGGACTTTAGTGACATCATCAGCGATTTTGCAGCACGAAAATCAAGGAAAGTGCCTGGATTGTAATGGTTATAACGTTATTCATTCGCTGATTTGTAATATGTTTATGTGTTATTTGTTAGTTATGTTATACTATACTTTTTAATGAAAAAATTGAATAATTTTAACTCAATTTCTCTGCGTAAATAAATTTTGTAAATAAACTTGTGTTCGTTTCATTTCGTGTTTTTGCATTACATATTTCAACACCTTGAAACAATGGGCCTCCCACCAAAATGGGCCCCGGGCCACCCACATCTTAAATCCGGCCCTGGGACACAATACCTTTGGCTTCTCGAAGCACCTGAGCCATGTCACTCTGCTTAGAGATGTTACAAAGTGCAGACTCAGAATGATTCAGGTTGAGAGGTAACTTGAGGGCAGAGTGAGCCATCCTGCCTCCGTCGATCAAGGTAGCTGCAATACCTGAAGAAGCAACAGCGACGATCCTTTCGCCCCTAATTGTGGCTAGCAACAGATTGATCAAGAATGTTTTGCCAGTGCCACCAGGAGTGCCAAGAAAGAACAACTACCCAGAATCATAAGCAATGATGTGCATGATTTCATCGTAGGCTTTCCTCTGTTCTTGATTTAATTTTGGAACATTCACAGCAACTCTTTCAGACAGCTGAACGGTATCATAAGACAGTTCCCTCAAGTGTTCACGGTTGGCGACAACGGCTGCTTGCTCTCGTGACGGTGGTGGAAAAAAGTACTGCAGGAAGGATACAACAACAAAAAGTGGCATTATCAGTGTTGCGGTTTTCGCGGATAGACGTTAAAGCTTTCAAAACTCTTTCTTAGTGAGCATGCAGAAGCCAAGGGAAATATATGTGCCAGACTTAGAATTCAAAATAAACCCTAAACGCCACATAGGAAGGAATAGAGGGACAGGGTGAACTGCTTCGTGATTATTTTCGCGCCTCCTCGTGGTTATAGGTTAGATGAAAAACATAGTATTTTAGTAACTCCCCAAAAGCCTAAAGAAAAGGAACAAATAAACATTAGACTTGCAGGCAGTGTTTAGTTGAAAAAAGCTGCATTATCGGTGTCACGGTTTTTCGCGGTTAGGCGTTGAAGTTTTCAAAACCCTTTCTTACTGAGCACCTACAATCCAAGAGGAACATACGTGCCGAATTTCAAGTTTGTATGCTTTATAGTTATGGAGATTTCGTGATGAGTGAGTGTATGAATCAGTGAGTGGTATTTGGCTTTTATATATATATATAGATAGGCCTACATATAGGTGGTGTGTTTCACCAGCATTGAACCATTTGTAGTATAATCGAGACAGGATTTATTTTGTTTGCTTGAACGATTTTCGTATGCAACTGGCCAAACAGTGTCTCCGTACCCTGTTCGGAATATATGTGCTGAACTTATAACTCAAAATAACCCCTAAACACCACATATCAA
The DNA here is from genome assembly GCA_034769895.1 of Magicicada septendecula. Classification (NCBI taxonomy): domain Eukaryota; kingdom Metazoa; phylum Arthropoda; class Insecta; order Hemiptera; family Cicadidae; genus Magicicada; species Magicicada septendecula. Next base: position 847,139,384 of record CM068368.1, read on the forward strand.
GGAATAGAGGGACAGGGTGAACTGTTTCGCGCCTCCTCGTGGTTATAGGTTAGATGAAAAACATAGTATTTTAGTAACTCCCCAAAAGCCTAAAAAAAAGGAACAAATAAACATTAGACTTCCAGGCAGTGTTCAGTTGAAAAAAAAGCTGCTTTATTGGTGTCACGGTTTTTCGTGGTTTGGCGTTAAAGTTTTCAAAACCCTTTTTTAGCGAGTACCTAGAAGCCAAGAGGAACATACGTGCCGAATTTCAAGTTTTTACACTTTATAGTTATGGAGATTTCGTGATGAGTGAGTGGTATTTGGCTTTTACACACACACACACACACACACACACACACACACACACACACACACACACACACAATGTTATAATTTATACCAATATATTGCAACAGTACAAATATGTTGGGTACTGTGCATTGCACAAGAAAATTTAAATATGTGATTTGAAACAAATAAATAACGCATTTTGGTAAATATAATAAATCAGCTTGCATTCTAAACTGTAATATAAACGCCTGACTTGCATGTTGATACAGGGAGTAGAGCCAGCTGCTCTCTGCATGTGTCTACACGCGTAAGAGGTGTGTGTGAGTGCGACTGGTTCATTCATGAAAAACGCCACCCTTTCTTTAACGATATAAATTATTTGTATTTAATTAATTTATAAGACTTGTGTGCATCGTAGCGAAAAACTAGAGACACCAAAATGTGTGATAAAAAATAACGAACAAATGTATAAAAAATTGTGCAAAACGAACAAAAAGTGTTAGTGTAAGAAGTTAAAAATTAATAGTAATTAGAGTAATTAAGATAAAGAAAAATGGTTTGTGCATGATGAACGCCTAAAAAATTACCGATCGAATGAATATCGGATAATATGCCAAAGACTTCGCAATTCGCGAAGACGAGCAAATTCTGTGTAACAATAAGGCATTAGTTGAGCCTCCAGGTGGTCTAGTGGCTAACGCGGGCGATTGATGCGCTCGTGGTCCCGGGTTCAATTCCCGGCGGAGGCTCCATACGGCGTGCACTCAGCGTCGTGAGGCAAACTGAGTAGGCGCTGAGATAACAGCGCCGCCTCCTGGCTGTAATACCGCAACTAGCGGCTGGTGGCGCGTAGTACTAGCCATACACCGTCACACTAACATAAAAGCTGCGCGGTACGTCTTGGTCCTTAACGGACTGTGGAGCGGAGGTTTTTATTTTATTTTAATAAGGCGTTGGTTAGAAGTGACGCTCTCGACACTTTCAAACATGCTGAATATTGTCGAGACATGATTTTGGTGCTCTGGGTATAAATACGAGGATGCGCAAACATCATTCTCTTTCTCGTCAGACCATCAAAGCAGCCGGAGGCCCTGCTCAAGAACTACAACATTTCTTTGTTCGACTACGGATGTGATCGGAAGCTATGTCCAACAACTGAAACGCCTAGTCGTGATCGACGACCATGGCAGCCAAAGAATCTACCAAGATACAACTACTACAGTAGAACATCAAATGATCCTGAGTATGAGCATCAAATGATCCTGAGTACGAGCATTCAATGATCCTGAGTATGAGCGTTCAGTGATCCTGAGTACAAGACTTCAGTGCACCATAGTACAGGGGACTACACATCTACGAGGGACTTACCAGTAAAGGACCCAGGACCAGAAGCAGGAGGGTACGTTGAATAAAAGACAATTTAATATTATGAAACAAGTAGAAAATAATAAGAGAAAGACTCTAATAAGAATGTAAATACTGAGATTAAATGTAATTTTTCTTGTATATTAATTAGGGTAAGATTAAAATAAGCTAAAGTAATATTCAAAGAAATATTTAAATTCGTTCACTAATAACTTACTGAAAAGACTGATATTTGATTTTGAAAGAATACGAAGTTACTAAAGTAACATAATGAAGCAATGCATATGCAATAGTAAAAAAAAATAAGTAATATAAAGAATTAAACGAGTAGATAATCAGTAAGATAACTGAGCTAGCTGAGAGCAGTATAGACAATTTATTATAATGTATTAGTAATAAGATGTTATAATATGTTTTTGTGTCAAATAAGACTACGAATGTTACGTAGTGGGTATGTAAAAATACGAATCATTAAGAATCATGAAATAAATAAGAAAATAATGCGTAATCTGAGATTGCAGATTACTCGAAATAAACATGTCAAAATAATAATAAGTTTTTAAACCGCTAACCAAATGAGAAATTGTCAATAAAAAATTGAATGGATTATAAACAAATGAAATCGAATTATTATTATTATGATTACCACCTTTATTCTTGCACACACACGAATTTAATGTGAGGTAATTTACATAAAGATTTAACACACGTCAAATACATAAATAAAACATTAAATTTGTAGTGTTGTAATATATATTGTGACATTATGTTCTTGTGGTGTGTGTGTGTGCATGCATGTAAGAATCATGATCAGAATAATACTAGTTCTTATTTGTTTATAGAAAATTATTAGTTTCCTACATTACGTTTGCACAGATATACAATAAGTTTGTCACTTTTGTATGCATTTCTTTTGCAAACTGCAGTTTTTCTGTACAGTGGCCTCTAAACCAGAAGTAGCAAAACCAAACTTGCATATATTTCTAGATTTTGTAAACATATATATATTTTTTAATGTGTGTTCCTAACTCCACTAATTATACTTTTTTCCTTTGTCTGATTACATTCCTTTTAGATGGGTAATCCCAGCAGAAATGGAAATATTAGCTTCTTTAATGAGATTAGCATACTCCCTGCAATACTGAAAACTTATTAACATAATTATTCCCACACAGACCACAAATGTTTTAGATAAAAATTAAAAACAACATACCTCATTGCCTGAGCTAGCTTTTGCTCATTTCAAGCTTCATTTCATCAGAGCCTCTCACAATGGGGTACATATTTTTATCTAAAATATTTGTGTTCAGCATCAGAATAGTGTAAATAATTTCTTATTTATGTTCAAAGTTAATGATTTTGATTTAATTAGCATTAAAGAACAATAAACATTTTATGGTTGACTATTCAATTACCATCAAAATACAAAAACCCTTTCATCGAAATTTAACAATACACAACAGCAAAAATGTATTAATAAAATATTGACAATTCACAACATATGTATCTTAATTTTGTTCAAATTTATCTACGTGCTTTAAATGCACACAACAAATATCTTAAGTGATGTCATTGTTTTAAAATGATTATTGCAACATAAGATTAAGCTAGATTAAATTTTAGATTATTGTTGTATAAATAATTTTTAATTATAGGGAATGGCCAATACTTAGAGCCTAACAGACAGATATTAAACTATAGATGCAACTTAGGAAAAAACAAAAATATATCTAGGAAATACTCTGTTGCTTCATTTTATCTCAATATCAGATCTGACTGCCATGCTGCCCACCTCAACTGAATCAAAATCTACTCATCTGAAGAACGGACACTGTACTATGAAATTAATTTCCAAGATGGATAGTGAATTCTTATTCCATTGACATAAACTGGATGCAAGTTTGCAAGCTTCAAGATACATCGCGTAGTTGTATACTGGGATGGCAGAAGGCTGATGGACTGGAGTCCAGACTAGCCATAAGAAAACAGCAACACATATCGAAATAAAAATACAGCTGACAGAATAAAAATAATTCCCCAAAAACCAATCACAACAACGAAAATAACTCCTATCAATATCATCAGTAGTAATAAACAATGGTGTTTGGCCTTCGGGGGGAGGGGGGAGTTGGCCTCATACAAAAGAAAAACAACTTAAGACTAATCAACTTAACTCAAAACTTTAAACTTAAGACTTTTAAAGTGGCTGAAAAAGGGTATGATAACATCCTGAAATCAATCCTATGAACATAAATGGTAATGACACAATAGGATTGCTCGTTATTGAAACCTGTTTAAAAGATACTTATTAAGTGCACTGATTTTTCTATATGTTTAAACGTATACGTAAATGCTGTGTAATAAAAACCAGTTTGTATATTTAAAAACGAGTTACTACTGTATTATACACCTGAAAAAATAATAAAACACCCTAAAAACTGTGAAATTAACAAAATTCCTCGTTAAATTTGTTTGACCCTCTGGGGGGGTCTGGTCCCATTCATCCCCCCTCCCATGGTATAAACATTTCTTTCCCAATGTTTTAAATCAAATGCTAGTAAGAAGTCTAGGTACATAATTTCTAGAATTAATTTTGTTATTACTCCACTTGTGTTTTCAATCACCGCAGATACTGTAAGTTGATAATTTGGGGGGGGGGGTTAACGTTTTATAAGGATGAATGGAGTCTGGCTGGTAGTGGAAATATAACAAAACATGTGACAAAGGTAAATGACTACAACAGCTCACAAGATCTAGTTCATTTTTTATCCAACAAATAATAAAAATATTTGGCAACAGTACAAAAATATGTATATACTAAGTTTGTAGATTGAAAAATATGATTACGTTGATGAATATGATTCTAGACCTGCACCTTAATTACATGATAACGCATACGACACTGAAATCCACCTCTCTCCCACACAGCACCTGTAACAACAAAACATAACTGAAGGCTATTGGACTTAAGTTGACACAGAACTGTACATCATGATTGTACGGTCTTAATATCAGTTTATATTAGCAGAAGCAGCAACATCTGCCTGCAACATATTGTTACATTTCAGAACATGCTATGTGTTTCTCGCCTATTCCAGCGGAGTCCAGCTGTAATGTGTGTGTGCGTACGTATTGCTGCTACTTTGAGATTAAAGACAATTACGTGACACTTGTCATGCGTCCACAACGACACTTTTCCAGATCATACCGGTCTGCGTGCGCTGGGTTCAAGGCCACAATCAATTACGTTCTAGTGTTTTCTAGTACACGCATATTATGGAATATGCTGGAATCTCAGCGGGGTGTAAATACAAGACTTCAGCAGCGCTCAGTCAATTTTGAGTTGCGATTTATACCAGTGCGATTTGAAGTATTGTGGCGGAGTGTTACGTGTTTTATAACTGTGTGGGACAATTGTAAGATCATTGTGTTTTATATTAGTTAGACATTTTATTGCATGTGAACTATTTTTATTTGATTTGTTGTACGAGACTATCTTGCTGATTACAAATTGTTTAATTGTATAACCACACGAGCTTTTGCTCATTATAATACTTACAATTGGAGAGTGTCTACTCACCAGTTCGGATGTTCAAATTCGTATTTGAATGCTTCAAACTAGGGTTTGCCAACTCTTCTTGGTAAACCAAAAATGCAAGTTTTTCTTTATGATAAGAGAATACTCAATTTTTAAAGAAAATTTAAATGAAATCAAACATACAGTTCAATGCTTCTATTAAGTTTTATTAACAGTTATTAATTGGTTTATTTTACTACAAATCTTCCAATTTATATATTTTAATTTTGCGCCGGCATGTTTAATTATTAGTGGTTGGCTATTCTGACCAGCCGTTGCTTAGCAAACTCATGGATTGGTGTTGATATTTCGTTTTATTTATATCTCAGGTCGGAGTTCTTGGGACTACAGAAAATGTTGTCAAATGGACTAATAAAAGTACAAAATTTTACAAATACCATATAAGTAACATACAAAATGTGATACACTTATAATTACAGTGGTAAACTATAGCTACTGGATTTAGTGTTTGGAGGTTATCTGAGTTTAGTAAATTTTTACGTTTGAAATATATATTCTTAAGGAATCAATGTTAGATTGAGATTATTCTTCAATTTGAGGTGTTCATTTGATCAACGAAAGTTCAAGTGTCTGTTAAAAAGTGGTAAATGGTGTTGAAAGTGTAATTTCACTTATTGTTTTTGTTTTCTTTGGTGTTACTGTTAAGGTTGTATTTTAAAATATACTTAGCAATCTTCTGTCTCTTCTATCCGGGTAGTATTTCTCATGTATACTGCTGGTTGTCCTTTTTTCATTGATTCCGTTCCTCTAATTTCTTAGGTATTTATTTTCCATGATTCATCCTTGTTGTTGAAAATTCCGTCATTCATTTATAGGTTTTAGATATTTTCTTCCTTCCAATGGTTTGTAGTCAGTCACTTGGGATTCCTCAGCAATTCCTCATGGATTATTTAATTTCTTCTGGTGATTTTTAATTCATGTGAGTGTTAATGTTATTTCTGTAATTTAGTTTATTTTCGTCATTAATTTTTTATATATTTTATTTAGTTAATTCTTTTCTTTACTCATTGCGGTTTAATACGTCTGCACTCATCAAGAGCTAACAATGGAATAATACAATTTATTTACTGGTTACCATAGTTTCTAGCTTCCAAACACTAATTCTCATTGGTTGATAATGTACAACATTGGTATATAAAACTAACATTTTTCTATACAAAATTACTAAAAATCTTTAAAGTATTATAACTCCTTTATACTAGCTGTAATCCTAAATATAATAACACCATTAGTTTGTTTTTTGTTTACAAATTATTTTGATATCTCATAAGGCATAAACTTTTTTCAAATTATAACAGATTCATACATTTTCCATTTGGTTTTCTTTTGTAAATTACCTTTAAACTAATTATTTTCTATCCAGTTTTGTGTCCTACACTATTGTTATGAAACCTAAACAGATTATATACTTTATTTTATCAATTGTTATTGTTTTGTCTTAAATTTTACAAATTTCTGGTTACCAGTTATAGGCCTAATTGCCTAGAGTTCATAATTCACCTCCCCTATACTCATTACAACTGTTCATGTCAATTTTGTTAATTTTAAGTGCTTCTAAACATAATTACTGTAATAACCTAAACTAAATTATAACATTTTATTATTTTTAATCATCATATAACATAACATAATTCCTTAACAAACCTTTTAGGCCAATGCTAGTGTCTAAGGTTTTACATGTATTTTAAACGGTTCTGTTAAACATAATATTCAACATAATAACATTTGGGGTTAATATAACCCAAAACAAAATATAATAAAATGAACAGTAGGTGTGTATTAGTATTCCCTTATAATTTCACTTATAGAATACAGTGTCTAACTCCCTTTGCCTGTTTTCAACATAACAGATTTAACAGTGGTTAATATAAATTTATAAACTTAATTCATTAAAATAGAACAATGGACTCCTTATCATCCTTATTATATACTAAAACACTTCCTTAAAATAATGGAAAACAATTATTAGTGGTTTGCTTCTAAGAAACATTGTTATATCAAATACAAACATTTTCTGATTTCATTAAAACTATGCCCATGTCTACTTATAACTATCCCTTATAATTTATACAGTTTATTTATTATATTTGGGTCCAGTTATTACTTATAGACTATTATCACAAGTTCTTTCTTTATTCCTGACTACACTTTACTTTATTACCTAGTGTTTTTATGTAGTTCATTGATTATCACTGGGTCCTATCATGGTTCATTATTTATTATTATCTTTCTTACTTACTTATCACTTTTTTGTTCACCTTCTATCACTGGGTCCATGTATTCATATTTTATTTTATAATATTGTCTTTTGATAGTTTATTTATCAACACTATTTCTATATATTATCATTATGTTTGTTCTTACATTTCATTTTCCTTTTACATTTCCCACTGTTTACATACTACTTATTTCCCTATTTAATTTTGTACTTTTATATACATGATTCTTATTAACACTTGGGTATTTTTTTATATTATGACTTTAACTACTTTCTCTGGATCACCTTTTCCAATCTATTGGGTCTCGTCATTGTCATTGTCCTTGTCTACGTCAAATTCACTTAGTGGTGTTGTTCTATCATTCCTATTTAATAATTTTTATTATACAGCTTTTCTTCACTTATTTATACTTGTAAACCTTGTGCTACCGTAGGTCACGTTAAATTGTTGTAATGGTACATAATTGTGCGCTACCCCAGTTTCAATTTCAATCCAGTTTTAATTTTTAATTGTCAGTATTCACCTGTGAGGTGCCCCTTTTTAACCAGCAACACATACATTGTTATTATAAATTGTTGATGTCTGGAGACAACCCAGACGTATTATGTAATAGCCCCAGCAGCAGTCTTTGTGAATCACAGTATGCAGATTGTCACCACAGTATTAACATCAGACAGCAGTAGAGAGCAGGGCATATATAAGTAAAACTTTATACAGTGGCCTCGGAAATTTTGGTAGGCCAAAGCGATTACAGTAGCCTAGGCCTACAGAACCTTATTAAAAGGTGTGCAAAAAGAATATCGAAGAAAGAGATCGAGACAAAAACGAATACGTTAATTCGTGCAGTTAGAACAGTTCTGTATGATGTGGCAAATGTGACAGTGAACTACAAGTGATCGGGTAACAACTGGACCACATGTCAGTTAAGTAACAAATACATACAAAAGTGACTCCGTAACAATCTGATATCAGTAAAAAGCTATACAAATTTAGATTTATAAAAGAATTAATGAGAATACTATAAAGGGGGTAAAAGTTATATATTTAAGGGGAGAAATCATGATTAAAAGTACTGGTTCCTATAAAATAATTAGTTGATAAAACTTGTGTTTGAACAAATTCATGTTTTTTAGCTGTAGGCTACTTAATAAAATAAAATCAAGTTTGTTTAGGGATATAAATATGTGTTAGAGTAGTTATTACACCATAACCATTTCCTATTCTGTGCTGAAAACCTCGCCTAACGTTCTTTGGGATTTTTCTGAGATTTAAGGGTGGTCAGATAGCGGGATTATGTTACAATTTTATAAGGGCAAGAGTGTTTAAGTTTACATATTCATCTAAAAAATATGTTGGCGACCTGGGCAATAATAAGGTAAGTTTAAAGAGGAATATGACGGTAAGTAAAATTCTGGCAGCAGTGTGCAGTAAGTATTATTATAATACTGGAATCTTCTGATTGTAATATTTAATAATGGTAGAAAATCAGTACCTTTACATTGGCGACCCTGCCAGGATGTTCGTATAAATATTATATGAACTAGACCTGTTTTGAGGCACAGAAAATAGGAATTGGTAACGGCGTATTTGTAAAATTTATCGTATATATATTTACGTTACGTATGTGTGACTTGGTTATGTTTGGGTAGTGCACGTTTACAGATTGATTACGATTTTATGTGTTGAGTATTTTGAATTAATGTGTACAATTATCGTGCATTGGGAGAATTGTAATTGTTTTGTATAAAGGGTATTATATAAATAATTTTGAACATGGGCGAAGTACAAGATAAGGTTTTCGAGTGGGATATATGGGAACGTGAATTTAGAGGGGTTGTAGATAAAATGACAGACGAGGAGTGGGGTAATTTGGAGGATAATTTTAGACAGATGGAAGAACAAGAAGAGGGAATATTTGCCGAAATTAAAAAGCATGGTGATGATATTAGTATTGATAGTGAGGTGACAAATAATAAAGGTAAGATAGTTGAAGTGATAGTGGTAGAAAATAAGACAGTGAATAGGCCTAACGATAAGGATGATAGTGTAATGGGGGTAGGAAATGGTAGAGATACAGACCAAGCTAACAAGAATAAAGTTGATCAGGTGATAGATAATAAGGTAAGTAATGATAATATGTGTGAATCTGATTATGAGACGTATATGTTGAATCTTATAAAAACAGAGATGGTTAAGGGTTTTGATATGATGAATAAACGTTTTGACGAGATGGACAAAAAGTGGGATAAATTATTGTGGAAACTCGAGACAGATCAATTAACGGAGAATACAGAAGTTGAATTAAAACAGGTAAGTGTTTGTGGTGGTAGTAATATAACGAAAAATAATGAAGGAATAGTAGACAAGGTAAGTGGTGGTATTAATATAAGTAATTATAATGGTGAAATAATGTTAAACAAGAATAATGGTTATATAGTTGAAAATGGGGTATCTAAGAATGATACGGTAAGTGATAGCAGTGATAATGAGAGTTTAAAGTCAGTTGAGGTTAATGATGGGGTACTAGTGAGTATTGATGAGTTTGAGAGAGGGTACGAAGAGAGTTTAATGGGATATGGGGGGCAGAGGGCTAATTTCCCTTGTAGTATATGTGAAGTAAATGCTTCACAAGTGTTGTATGAGGACAAAGGTTCCTTATTAGTTTATGTGGGAGACAAAAGGTCTGCAAATAATAGTCCCTTTATGTATTATGGTTCCCCTGGTAAGGCCAGGATGTGTTGTAATAATGTTGTGTTGCCCTCTGCGTGGAATGAGAGAGTAAAAAGGGGTTGGGAAAGGTATGAAGAGAGAGAGAGAGAGAGAGAGAGAGAGAGAGAGAGAGAGAGAGAGAGAGAGAGAGAGTGTGTGTGGTGGAAATATTTAAGGTAAATAGAGATTATGAAGAGTTAATACAGAGTTTAAATAGTGAGAGAGTTGGTAGAATTAAAAACTTACCTTGTGAAGTAATTAGCACGGTACAAAATGATTATTTTGATGATACTGAGAATAAACACTTACCTGGTGATGAAATTGGAGTTCTCGTAGCAGATGTTGGCTATGATAAAGTGATAATAACGTATTTAATGGGAATAACAAAAAATACTGACGGAGACTTGACAAAAAATATTAATGTAGATATGATTTATGATATAGTAATAATAGGGAGTAACCCTAGGTATTATTATTTTGGAACAATGGAAAAAATAAAATTTTATGGTTATGTAACGTAACGAAAATATGGTCCCCGACGTTACATAAATCAAGTTATAAGTTTTAAAATAAAATAAAAATACTAATTATCCACACTCGTAAAAGGTCAGAAACCCAACCCATAATTGACTAAATGAATTATCCCCAATAAGAATACAAGGTATAAAGAAAAAAAATTTTGATAATGTTAATAAATACAAACCTCAAAGTTCAGTGAAAGGTGTAAACAACAGACATTGACAAATGATGTAAAAAACTAGCTTGGACTATTTTATTATATTTGATGTTTTAAATGAGAGGAGAATGAGTAATTCTTACATGACGTATTTCATAAAAATGTACCTGTTATTACGTTGTATCATGTTGTATTATTATCATGATAGTTATGTTATTTTTTGTGTGTAACAAGTTGTAGCGGGGCATTTTTGGGCATACCTGGGGTAATAACAGGATTTGTATTTTTTAATAATAAATAACTTGTCGAGTGATAGAAAAATGTTATGACCGAACGGTAAATTTCTTATTTGGAGCGATCGAGACGATGGCAGCATTGTTTGAGACGGTGAAGACCATATGATTCAACAATATTCATATAAACAGTTTTAATAACCGGCAACTGTACCAAACTCAGTTCAAGGACAATGACGAACACGAAAAACGTAAACACGTTACACAACCAGACATCAGGCGATGTGTTGCGTCAGCGCATTACATAACAGGAATGCTGGGTGTGTCACGCCAGCAACATAGTGACACAACAGAACAAAGTAGTCGCAAAACAACATCTGAGTGGTACAGACGCTAACCACTGTGCGTCTGCCCGGCTCTCGCCGGTTTTCGGCGAAGTTTTGGTGTTGCGCCGGCCGTGCGTAATTATCGCCTGCACGTATACAGATCTTAAATGTAAAATAGCAGCTGTCAACTTAATTAGATTGAACTAACAGAAGAAAAACATGTAAATTCAGTGATCTACGTAGTGCGCGTAGTATAAGGCGATGTCATCTGGACTCACATGTCAGTTAAGTAACTTTCAATTTTCGTCTAACATCAACAAAGTCCGATATAAATTTCATAACGAAACAAAATTTTAAGCACTAAACAAATGAGATCTCATATGGGTATGGGGGAATGTAACATGAGAGCTCTCAAATCATAAAATCATTGTGTGTGTGTGTGCGTGAGTAAGCGGGTAGACAAAGAAGGCTGGTTTGCGTTGTTTGTATTTTAATTTAATTCATACTTAATTTCTTAAAATTTATTTGGAATTTGTATACCATGTTTTCATTCTCATTGTAGCAGAATGATTATATAATTAATAACTTTCGTAAATGTGAATTTCCAGTAGAGAGAGGATGGCAGGAGGTAGTTTGTTAATAATAAAATTATAGTAAAAAATGTTAATAAATTTTAATTATGTGTAAACGTATAAAGTTTCTTTGTTTGATTAAACAACCATCTGATCTCCTGTTCGCCTAAAAAGAACCCTCATAAATTATTTTCTTGCAGTTGGCAAGATGGCGCCCGAGAAATATACAATGTTTGTTAGTTAATTTTATGTGATACAAAAAGGTAAGTAGCTTCACATTTGGCTTCCGAACATAGGGACGATTTATATAATAATATTATATAAATATAGGCCCACTGGGAGAGCAGAATGGTTGTTTAAGGTAAAATAAATTTTTTTTTCATACGTAAATTAGACGCAAGTATGGGGTTATGTTTTGATAAGGTTATGTATGTAGTGAATTATTTGTCAAATTATATAAGGAGTATTATGAGGTAATATACATAATAATTGGTATGTATGATAATTATTAAATAGTATAAAGAGTATTATAAAAAAGTAAAAATGGCAGATAATAATGATATTAGTTTATCTGATAGTCAGGTAGTAAATCAAATAAGTAGCGACTCCGGAATTCAAACAACTGACAGTAGTCTTGAGGAGTCAAAAATAATACAGACCGTTGAGATTCATTCAACCCCTATTTTAGGAAATCAAAATAAGAAATCTGATAATGATACTATGTTAGCAAGATTGTATGATATGATGTACAATAGTGTAGAAAAACAAGACAGCAATTTTAGAGAATTGAATGACAAATTTGATAGACAAAGTAGGGATATTAAAGAGTTGAAACATGAAATACAAGAAATGAATAAACAGTTAGAAAGCACTAACGAAATAATAAGAAACGGTTTAAATAAGTTAGAACAGAAGTTCGAGAAATTAGGTAACAATGTTTTAAGTAAGACAAAATGTAAAAATGACGAAATAGTAGACAATTTTGAGAGTATAGTGGGGGTGAAGAATAATGATGAAAATATAATAACAAATAGTACTGATGAAGTTTTAGAATGCGATAATGAAATGTTCATGAGTGTTTATGAAGTAGAGAGAGAGTGGAAGAATAATGTAGTAATTAAATGGGGACAGAGGGCAAATTTTCCCCTTATTGTTTATAATGATGATGATGATTTAATGTTGTTTTTTCAGGGCAAGAGACCCTTATTGTTAAATGAATTAATGTTGTATAATGGTGTACCCTCTGTCCGAAATAATTGTGAGAGTGTGATGTGGTGCTGTGAAGAAAGAGAGTTATATGTTGAGAATGAAATAGAAATATACAAGTTAGAAAGAAAGTATGATGAATTGAGAAAAATACTAGAAAGAGAGACAGAGAATAATTTTGATAATATCTTACCTGACTATAATGACTTACCTGACGTAGTAGTTGAGGAATACAAAGATGAGAAAATTTACCTGACATTAACAAATAACCCTGATATAGACGGGACAATCCTAACCTATGGTGACAAGATTTATAGTGGTACAATGGATGAAATAGAGTTGATAGATTATTATGATAGTAATGATTATCATAATTGGTGTGTTGATAAAAATGATGAATGTTACAAATACACTAGATATATATATGACGATGGAGGGTGAGCTAAAAGATCAGTGTTGGGACATTTTTAAATATTGTAAATTTTTGGTAATGACCTTGCTGATTTGGACATCTGAAGTGAGATACACTTGAACAGTTTTGACGCATATTTTGTAAATAATATTGAATTCATTTGTGTGTATTGTGAAATGTTAGAAAAGTAATGTGTATATGTTTTAGAAAATGTTGTATTAATAATAATAATATTATTAATATTTTAGCACTCTAGTTAAATAATAAAATAATAATGAAGACAATAATTAATGATTTGTAGAATGTTGATAATAATTGAAATATGTTTTAATAATCAAATGAATATTTAATTTTAATAATAAATTGAATTAAATAAGTGGAGATGTTTAGATAGTGTGATTGAATGTTATGTGTTCTAATTTTATAAGGAATTTAAATTGTGTGATGAGATTTTAATTTAATAATCATGAATAAATAAATAAATGTTAACTGGTCTATTTTGTGGAATAACTTAATGGTTAAAAAATATATGTTAATAATAAATTTAGCAATTTTGGAAATTGATTGCAACACAGGATAAATTCATCATGATGATAAATAAAAGAGTTAATGAAAAATTTTAAATAATAATGTTTATAAATTTTAGATAAATTAGTTAAAAGAGAATTGTTGGTTCAATGTATATTTGTGTATTATGTTATGTAATGTATTGTACAAGTGTGTGGCTGGGAGGTTATCCAAGGGGATAACGTATTAAAAATTTGATATATTTTAATTAATAATGATGATTTGCTACTCAATAATTTTGTTTGAATTTAAAAATTAGATGCACTAAATACTTCTTATATTGTGTTATTGTGTCTTATTGTGTTGTTTGCATTTAGTATGTTAGGAATAAGTATTATAAAAATATAATAATATGTTTTCAATGTGTTTACAGATTTTAAAATAAAATGAAAAATAGTTGTAATAAGTAAAATTTTCAATAGGTTGTAAAAGATAGAAGTGGGTGATAGTAATTGTTTGAATAAAATGTTTGAATCAGTTCAAGTTGAATTTTGTGGGACATAGATTTGTCCAAATCGAAGTAAAAGTTAAAGTAATAGTGGAAATGAAAATAATGCAATGTTGTTTTGAGTTAATGTATGTTATAGAATTTTGAGAAATAAGTGGAGACACAGTAGAAATGGAGATTTTATGTAGAGTTTGGAGCGATATATTGTTTATTTGTTGATGTTAATTTGTTGTAATTGTAGTGAGGTTATGAGATTGAGATTTTTTGGGGATGGCAATTTTGTAGTAGTGGTAGTGTAATGTGGGAGTCCGCAACATAAGGGTTGGGACGGGATAGGGACCGATTGGCGCCGGAAAGGGTTACCTAGGGTGAGTCCAGGGACCAACATAAGGGAATGAGTTTTGGGAAGGAAACACGTATCCTATGTACAAAGGGTTAGAGAGTATTTTTTTTTATAAGTGTAGAAGGTGGCGATTGGAGTTAAAATAGTAAGTAGTTAGAGGTAGAGAAGGGTTAGTAAAATTTTGATAGAGGGGTGTCATACTAGTTAAAGATTTTGTAAGGGAGCATTAGAGTAATAAAAGGGGTAAGATTATGAATAAATGCCAAATGGATGAAGTAAATTATAATGAAATAATGAATAACATAGAATCACCCAAAGTAATGAAATGGAATAATGATGGCCATAATTTAAAAAAAAAAAAAAAAAAAAAAAAAAAAAAAAAAAAAAAAAAAAAAAAATAATTTTTGTAATTTTGAGAAACGAATTAATAAGAGTAAATCAAGTTTAAAAGTAATTTTTTGATTTTATATGTCAATTTAATGATGTAAAGTGTGTAACATTTTAATTGTAAGTTGTTTATTTTAAAATGAATTATTAATGTACTGTGTTTTCTTATGTTAAGTTATGTTAGGTATTCTGATATATACATGTTAGTAATAAGTGAGTAAAAACAAAACCAGTGCTTCTTAGCGCAAACCAGCACCGCTAGGGGGGAACAGATCAGTTGGGGATATGGTGTTGTATAAGGCCACTATTTAATATTTTGATTTGTTGTTTCAGTGTTTGGTGATGCTGTGGCGGCGGACCTGAGCTGGCCTGCGCGTCAGGGCAGGGGCGTTGAGTATCTGTCTGACTCTACGGTGTTGGGATCTCGAGAGAGAAGTCCAGTATTGTCATGCAGATGCGGTCACAGTCACCGGACCAAGGGTGAGTTGATTATTCTTGTTTGTAAACCGTACAGGGGGTTGTGGCGACATATCCTGGCTGATCCCTCTAGCAAGTATGAATGTGTCAATGAGATTTTTTATGCTTCGGCATAAAATATCTCATTGAGGGGGTATTGTAGCGGGGCATTTTTGGGCATACCTGGGGTAATAACAGGATTTGTATTTTTTAATAATAAATAACTTGTCGAGTGATAGAAAAATGTTATGACCGAACGGTAAATTTCTTATTTGGAGCGATCGAGACGATGGCAGCATTGTTTGAGACGGTGAAGACCATATGATTCAACAATATTCATATAAACAGTTTTAATAACCGGCAACTGTACCAAACTCAGTTCAAGGACAATGACGAACACGAAAAACGTAAACACGTTACACAACCAGACATCAGGCGATGTGTTGCGTCAGCGCATTACATAACAGGAATGCTGGGTGTGTCACGCCAGCAACATAGTGACACAACAGAACAAAGTAGTCGCAAAACAACATCTGAGTGGTACAGACGCTAACCACTGTGCGTCTGCCCGGCTCTCGCCGGTTTTCGGCGAAGTTTTGGTGTTGCGCCGGCCGTGCGTAATTATCGCCTGCACGTATACAGATCTTAAATGTAAAATAGCAGCTGTCAACTTAATTAGATTGAACTAACAGAAGAAAAACATGTAAATTCAGTGATCTACGTAGTGCGCGTAGTATAAGGCGATGTCATCTGGACTCACATGTCAGTTAAGTAACTTTCAATTTTCGTCTAACATCAACAAAGTCCGATATAAATTTCATAACGAAACAAAATTTTAAGCACTAAACAAATGAGATCTCATATGGGTATGGGGGAATGTAACATGAGAGCTCTCAAATCATAAAATCATTGTGTGTGTGTGTGCGTGAGTAAGCGGGTAGACAAAGAAGGCTGGTTTGCGTTGTTTGTATTTTAATTTAATTCATACTTAATTTCTTAAAATTTATTTGGAATTTGTATACCATGTTTTCATTCTCATTGTAGCAGAATGATTATATAATTAATAACTTTCGTAAATGTGAATTTCCAGTAGAGAGAGGATGGCAGGAGGTAGTTTGTTAATAATAAAATTATAGTAAAAAATGTTAATAAATTTTAATTATGTGTAAACGTATAAAGTTTCTTTGTTTGATTAAACAACCATCTGATCTCCTGTTCGCCTAAAAAGAACCCTCATAAATTATTTTCTTGCAGTTGGCAAGATGGCGCCCGAGAAATATACAATGTTTGTTAGTTAATTTTATGTGATACAAAAAGGTAAGTAGCTTCACAAAGTGGAGTTATTCTTTTAAAAGAATACCAATTAACTAATTAGTATGTATTGTCAATATATCTGTAGAGAGCTGTTGTTAAACTCATTAATTAATTACCAATTAATTTCATTTTGTGTGTTATCCATATGCCATTATAAACCTTTTCTTAGACTTTATATAGTTAAATGTTTGTATACATGTACTTAAATAGTAGGCTGATTATAATTGTAAACTTGGCCAGAAAGGCTATGATTGTTAACGAGATACAAAAGGGTTTAGTGTAATCATGTCATAAACAAATGAAGGATTCTATAATAATGCAGATAGTAACAAATTAAAATCAGAAGTAGATAAAAGTATAATGATAGCCCTAACAACCAGTAACATTATATAGTAAGTCAGATTAGAAAGGTTAGGTAAAGAAATTTGTAACAAATACTAAATAAAATTAATGAGTTAGGAGAAGTTAATAATAATTGCTAATAACAAATAAATAAATTTAATTTAAATAAATTCTCATAATGCAATAGTGCAATGATACCGATAGATAATGTTTTGTAACAGAAAAATAATACTTGTTAAAGTAAGCAGATTAAGGGGAAACGACAGCAAAATATATAAAATTTAGTAACAAACAATAGGTAAAATTATAATAGGATATAATGGAAATTTAGTAAAGGATTATTTTGATGAGTGGAAGAAAATTGTATGATAATGGTTATAGTATAATATAATATCCAATAAGAGTAGACAAAATGGTTGTCAGGGACGACGAGAGAGAGAGAGAGAATTTGTTGATTCGATTATTGAATAATTTTCAATGAACGAAGACGGTTTAGTTTGAAGACACTCAGAAAAGATTTGATTATTTAAATAAAAACAATACAATTGGGAAGCAAATTGAATAATAAATCACCATAGTATGGTCCACTGACATTCAACCGTCTTACATAACTGAACAATCATAAACCTGTACATGAAAATTAACGAAAAATATAAAGGAAGAACTCTAATAGTAAAACTCAATATAATGAACAAATATTAACTTAATTAATCAACCAAGACAGAGAAATAACTACCTGAATAAAGTGATATAATCCAATAACATAAAAAAAAACGAAAATAAAACACAAAATTATATTTGAACTTCAGTTTCCACAATTCAATAGAAAAAACGTAGTTGGACACGAAATTCGTTGAAGCACGTAACCACAAAACTCGGACATTGGTGAACAAAAGGAGCGGCATTTCTGCATCATCCCAGGACCAAGAATTCAACTTTTATTCAAACTTGGAGAGAAGACTGACGAGGATAAATTCATCTGCATTCGCTATTGACCAAACACCATGAAGAGGTTAGCTGTACACTGCCTTATCGAGTCACGATGCCCAGCGGACTACAATTATCGAGTCACGGTAAACTACAATTATTTTAAATAATATTTAATAAGAACTTAATTCTATATTGTAATACCTTGTAATCCTATTTATGCATTTTCTGACCTTACTAACAGTTGAAAGAACCTTCACGCCCTGTATTTAAAGAAATATAAAATCATAACTAAAATAATATAAAACCCTGAATCCGATCGATAATCGATTACTTCTAATATATAGACTTTTGTATCTCCGTAAAGAAAAAACTTTGTTGGCAAGAAATATTAAAATAGTAATAAAGAATCCTTTCAGAATTTAACTATATCTTTTCATTTATATAATATTTAGTGTAGTGTGAACAAGATATAATATAAGTAGAGAGTGTAACTGAGAAGTATTGTACGCGGTGGACTAACCTACAATTTTCAGCTGTCTGGGAACCACAGCGCTATTCGCGGACTGCTTTGGTATTAAAGAGAATGAGAGACCAATAAAAATTCCTTCTCTTCTCTTCAACGCGGGATAGGCTTGAACAAAAAATTAGAATTACACACTCTATACATAATTTTCAATCACCACAAAACAAATAGATTAAATAGGGAGAACCTGGGGTATATTTAAACATTGTTATACCTTCCCATATTGAGATAAGATATAATATTAATTAGAGAGGATCAGTAGTTGTTATAAATTTGTGAATCCAACAGTGGGATATTAGAAGATAGATAGTACGGAGAAAAGACGAGATACGCGTTAAGTTATAAATTGGCATTTCCAACGTAAGGCAAAATAACCCGGGGAACACAGGTAAGTTATAAATTGGCGCCCATCACGGGGCTTGAATGAGATGGACGCCACACACGATATATTATAAATTGGAGTCGCAACGTGGGACTTTAAAAGATAGTGATACGGGAGAAAAGACGCTATACCCGTTACATTATAAATTGGCGCTCAACTTGTGTAGGGCTTAAGTTAAGTAAAACTTGATTTTATAAATATTACTTAACTCTAGCAGGCAACTGTTAGAGGCACAGAAATGCAATAAAGAGCTATGATACAACAGGAAACGAAAATGCCCGAACAAGAGAGACGATTAAGTTACGCGGAATGGATGATAGTGCTATTTAAAAAATTCAGCAAGGAGATGGAATACATCAAGAAGGATACCACTGATCACGAACGAGCACAGATGAGTCGTGCGAACGCAATGGGAACACCAAACGACAAAATGACATTGAGAGACATTTATGATGAAATGTGGGAGTTAGATGCCAGGTGTAATAAAGAAGAGACTATTGGGACAGCCCACAAAAAAGACGATAACAATGTGGAAAGAATGACTGGAGAAGGTTGGGAAAGATGGGACAATAATGAAGCACGAATGAAAAACGAAAGAACGGGAGTATACGCACAGGTGACAGAGCAATATACTCAGGAGGAATATGAACAATGGAGACAATTAATAAGACCACCAGAAAACCCAATACAAACGGAAAACGCAGAATTACGGGAATGGATAAGGGTTATGTTTGAACTATCCAGAGAAGATATGTGTAATTGGAGGAAGGAACATAATCGAATAGAAGAATTTAAAGGAATACCTAATAATAAAAACTTGGAACAATCAAACATGCAAAGAGAAGAAGAAATAGTCAAAGTGAAGCAACAGAAGAAAATGCCAGAACCCACACAAATAGAAGACATGAGCATGAAGGAGATGTTGAAAATACTATTGGAAAACTCAAAGAGACTGGAGGAAAAAATGGATAGGTGTTTAAAGAATATGAATGAAACACTAGACAGCACTTCCGAAGGTATTAAAGAAGACCAAAGTGCATTGCTATCTGAAAATAAAAATAGAAAAAACAAAGAAAATATCCAAATCATGGAAGGGAAGACCAAGAAAATGAGGAAAATATGTAGAAAGAAAATATTAAATAGAAAAGAAGAAATGGAGATGAGAAAGGGTGGATTAATTAGTGCATTTAACTTCCCAATTAATGAACGAAGGGAGTTAATTAAATTTAAGAATTATAGAAAAAACTTTATAAAAATGGCAAAAGTAAACCACCATAAAATAATAAAGAAAAACTTAAATAAATTTAGATATCATTTAAATACGTCGATGATCAAAGAGTATCTGACCATATCAGTTATATCTTCAATGCAGAATATAACAGTAAAATATTTGGTAAATAATCTAGATATCAAAGGGAATGGAATGGTAGTAAAAATGAGTGATTATGTTAGGTTAGAGGAGTTACGATACCTGCTAGTTAAAACGGAACTAACTATGACGGAAAACCGTGACTTAAATGAAGGCTTCGTATCAGCAGAGTTACAATACCAGATGATAGAGAGGTATGTAACAAGGACAAAAATCATTACGAACTCTGCAGTAATCCGAGGAAAAGGAATACCTGAATTAATGGACCATGGTTAAAACAAGAAATAGTCAACCAGAAAAAGGGGACTGATTTTTAGTATACCGACCAGGCAACCATTTTGAAAGAAGGAACTAAAGAAATAATATTAAATAAGGAATAAAAAATAATATGTTAATAGAAACACTAAGATGAAGTTTAAGAATAATAATACCCCAAAATTCTGAAATAAGTAAGAACGTCTTACTATATGCATTAAGAAGAAATTATTTTAAATATATAAGAATAATGCCCCAAAATTCTAAAATAAGTAAGAACGTCTTACTATGTGTTATCGAAGAAATTATTTTGAATTTATTAAAAAGAAATTATATTAAATATATTAAGAATAAACCCCAAAAATTCTAAAACAAAGTAAGAACGTCTTACTATATGAAAAAAAAAAAACTATAAGAAAAACTTACTCAAAATACTTAGAAACAATGTTATTTAAGATACATGCCAAAATGCCAAGAGAATTGAAGAACAGATTACATAATTATTTATAACCAGTATGATTTTAAATGGAATAAGAAAAAATATATATCAACACAGTTAGTGGTAATGTGATCAGACAAGATGGTAAAATAAGAAGAACAATGGATAATTTAAGGACTATAATTAAGATGAAACTAAAGAATGATGATAATTAATGCAAATACAATTTAGAATTTCTTGGAAATGAAAATTATAAAGGAAGAAATAGCACGGAGAACATTTGTCACAAGAAAGAAGGTCAAAGGTGTTTACAAATAATGACTGTCAAAAATGTTATCTGAAAATAGCTAATGAAAATAAGAAGGAATCAAGAAGAAAAGAAATATATATATAATTAAATGTAAAACGCGACAGCGTAAAGAATCCCAAAGATGTTTATTATTAGTCAAATGAAGAGACTATTATGATATTATTTTGTTTTTTATAACTGTCTGTAGATGAATTCCAGCAGTATTATATTGAAGTGTAATATGGCCAGCAGAGTATGAAGCCAAAAAGTGCCTCTCTGAACTGTTCCAGCTCACATGTTAGGGAAATTGAATATTTAAGGGATAATAAAACCGCTGCGAAGATTGACATCAGATTCCAAAAGTATGAAGGAAGAAAACACAAGGAAGATAGCTGACAGAAGATCAATGGAGAAACGCATTTGTAGAAGTAACTAGAAATAGGAGAGTGTTAAAACTAATTTTACTAATTATTGTGACCAATCATTGACAAGTAATGTTTAAAAGAAACAAGGTAAGAGAATTAATATCATTAATGAATTTTCATCCAATAGAGAAAGGTGAATACTAGTCCAAAATGTTACATTAAGAATTCCCATCAATTACCATTAAAACTTTACAATGAATAAAAGGAGGATATTCCAAGGCATGAAAAGATATAAGTTTATTTTGACCCAAATTATATTCAGGTAAACTAAAGTTCTTTCGGAGGGGAAGCATATGTAACATAACGAAATTATGGTCCCCTACATTACATAAATCAAGTTATAAGTTTTAAAATAAAATAAAAATACTAATTATCCACACTCGTAAAAGGTCAGAAACCCAACCCATAATTGACTAAATGAATTATCCCCAATAAGAATACAAGGTATAAAGAAAAAAATTTTTGATAATGTTAATAAATACAAACCTCAAAGTTCAGTGAAAGGTGTAAACAACAGACATTGACAAATGATGTAAAAAACTAGCTTGGACTATTTTATTATATTTGATGTTTTAAATGAGAGGAGAATGAGTAATTCTTACATGACTTATTTCATAAAAATGTACCTGTTATTACGTTGTATCATGTTGTATTATTATCATGATAGTTATGTTATTTTTTGTGTGTAACAAGTGGAGTTATTCTTTTAAAAGAATACCAATTAACTAATTAGTATGTATTGTCAATATCTGTAGAGAGCTGTTGTTAAACTCATTAATTAATTACCAATTAATTTCATTTTGTGTGTTATCCACATGTCATTATAAACCTTTTGTTAGACTTTATATAGTTAAATGTTTGTATACATGTACTTAAATAGTAGGCTGATTATAATTGTAAACTTGGCCAGAAAGGCTATAATTGTTAACGAGATACAAAAGGGTTTAGTGTAATCATGTCATAAACAAATGAAGGATTCTATAATAATGCAGATAGTAACAAATTAAAATCAGAAGTAGATAAAAGTATAATGACAGGCCTAACAACCAGTAACATTATATAGTAAGTCAGATTAGAAAGGTTAGGTAAAGAAATTTGTAACAAATACTAAATAAAATCTAATGAGTTAGGAGAAGTTAATAATAATTGCTAATAACAAATAAATAAATTTAATTTAAATAAATTCTCATAATGCAATAGTGCAATGATACCGATAGATAATGTTTTGTAACAGAAAAATAATACTTGTTAAAGTAAGTAGATTAAGAGGAAACGACAGCAAAATATATAAACTTTAGTAACAAACAATAGGTAAAATTACAATAAGATATAATGGAAATTTAGTAAAGGATTATTTTGATGAGTGGAAGAACATTGTATGATAATGGTTATAGTATAATATAATATCCAATAAGAGTAGACAAAATGGTTGTCAGGGACGACGAGAGAGAGAGAGAGAATTTGTTGATTCGATTATTGAATAATTTTCAATGAACGAAGACGGTTTAGTTTGAAGACACTCAGAAAAGATTTGATTAATTTAAATAAAAACAATACAATTGGGAAGCAAATTGAATAATAAATCACCATAGTATGGTCCACTGACATCCAACCGTCTTATATAACTGAACAATCATAAACCTGTACATGAAAATTAACGAAAAATATAAAGGAAGAACTCTAATAGTAAAACTCAATATAATGAACAAATATTAACTTAATTAATCAACCAAGACAGAGAAATAACTACCTGAATAAAGTGATATAATCCAATAACATAAAAAAAAACGAAAATAAAACACAAAATTATATTTGAACTTCAGTTTCCACAATTCAATAGAAAAAACATAGTTGGACACGAAATTCGTTGAAGCACGTAACCACAAAACTCAGACATTGGTGAACAAAATGAGCGGCATTTCTGCATCATCCCAGGACCAAGAATTCAACTTTTATTTCAAACTTGGAGAGAAGACTGACGAGGATAAATTCATCTGCATTCGCTATTGACCAAACACCACGAAGAGGTTAGCTGTACACTGCCTTATCGAGTCACGATGCCCAGCGGACGATAAACTACAATTATTTTAAATAATATTTAATAAGAACTTAATTCTATATTGTAATACCTTGTAATCCTATTTATGCATTGTAACGGTCCAAAAATGTGGGTATTTTTATTTTATTTCATTTTTTGGGGTTTCATAAAAATATATTTAAGTTTTCTTCCATTGTGACAGAACACGTGGTGAATAGAACAGTTTGTAACAAAGCAGCAACGCAATATAATGTTGCGAAATCGGGAAAGGAATTTGCACCACCCTAGGTTTCCAAGAACTTTGCTTGTGTATGACCATGCGCCCGTATGCACGAGACGGGTATACGCGCGGACCGACGCGGTCAGGAAACACCAAGATGGTGAAAAGTATATTTTCTGTTTCTTCTACTTGACTGAAACGGCGGATGTGAAAACTTAAGGTCCGCCCATCTCGTGACATCAAGCCAGAAGCGCCTAAATATCGTCGGCGACACTACAGAAAAAACCACTATGTATCATGCGCCTAGCGACTAAACTGCAACAACTCAGCTATGAGCGTCGACAAAATTCGTTAGGCTGGGCATCAACATCCGCCCGCATGCAAGAGACGCTATACGCAGTCTACGTTACGGAGCCCACGAGAAACAGAGTTCAGCTACAGACGCCTACAGTTTCATTCGGCCCCGGTCGGTGGAGTTTTCATAAAATGTAACTAATTCAATAATATCGTTAAGACCGACCGGGACCCAAGAAATTAATAACCATATTACCGTGATTGACGTGCAGTTGGTGCAGTGACATGGAGTGATTAATTAAATACGTAATCTTTAAAATGGGAATCGGATAACAGAAACACGTGTTCGGTCGGCAGTGAACAGTGAATTAAAACATGAATTAAATACTATTACCGTGAATCAAACATGAAATATCAAGGGGTAAAGTATTAAATCGAGTGTGAGTGTGGATGAGCAGAATGGGCTACCTTAATTATTATAATAATTGATAGATTAGATAATATTTTATGTTATTTAAATCTGAGGGATAAATGTATATTTTAAAACTTATTTTTTCAGTGTCTTTTAACATTCATTAAAATCAGTTGGTTTACTTTGAAATATGTGTTAGCCTAAGTTATTTCGTCATTACCACTTTCTCATTTCTGTGCTGCAAGATTCGTCTAAACGTTCCGGGGATCTTTCTGAATTATTATTGGGGTGGTCAGATAGCGAAATTGTCCCTTTTATTTAAGGTGGAGTATAAAGGTTTTCGATATTTTGACCTATAAAAAATAATCGTGGCGACCTTGGTCTTCGGATGAAATGTAAACACGAGGTAAGTAATTGTGAAATCTTGCAGGTAAGTCCTGGCAGTAGTATTTGTATTTATTTAATATATTTCGGCGTATTTTTTAGCATTACACTAGCGACCCTGCCAGGATTTTCGTTTAATTTTATTTATACGAGATAGACCTATTTTAATGCACAGAAAATAGGATATGGTAATGACGAATTTATAAAAATGATTTATCGTATATAATTACGCACGTAGGTTATGTTTATGTTATGATTTACAGTTGTGTAAGTACAAGAAATGGCAAATAATACCGAAGTCAGCTTCACTGACGATAAAACAGAAAGTCAGTCGACGCCGGTCCAAGGCAAAAAGTCTGACGAAAGTTACGAAATGTTTAAAATGATACAAACAATGCTAGATATGAATTATGAAAGATATCCGGGCTGTTTGGCCGTGGTCCCTGGTTAAAAACCAAACCACTCGTTTCAGCAGCTCCACTGGCTGCCATCATCAGTGGTAAAATTTTCTGCACTTTGGGTGTCTACGTGCAGGCCCACAGTACTGTGGTATAGACTAAAGCTGTCCTGCCATGCTACCTGTACATATAAATTCAGCAAAGTCCCACGTACAGGTAAAAATGACACCATCAACCAATCACAACAGAGATGGTGTATGATTGGCTCGCACCAAGCTACGCCATTATGTGACTCACTTGTTTTCCAAGAAATACTGTGGGGAAGGCTGCTGATTTCCCGCGATGCTACCTGTGCTAATTGTTTACTAATTGCAACCCCCGCACAGGTAAGTACAGCATCACCGGCCAATCAGAAACAAGAAGGTGTGTGAGAGGCTCGC
Source organism: Magicicada septendecula (assembly GCA_034769895.1). Taxonomy (NCBI): domain Eukaryota; kingdom Metazoa; phylum Arthropoda; class Insecta; order Hemiptera; family Cicadidae; genus Magicicada; species Magicicada septendecula. The sequence continues at coordinate 847,165,628 of CM068368.1, forward strand.
ATCGCGCCATGCCATAATGCACTTAATGAGATGCTTTCGCCCCGCCGATTCATAGCGATCGCAGCATGCTTCTGAATCAAGACGGACTCCATATGAAGACGAGGGAAGTAATCACTCACCGCCGACAAGAGTTTCGTCTCATCGAAGCGGATCCGATGGTCGGCATTAGCAAGCGCGTGTTCGGCCACGGCAGACTTCTCCGGCTGTCCCAGTCTACAGTAACGGCTATGTTCACCCACGCGTGTGCGGACGCTGCGCTTCGTGGTAGCAATGTACACCTGGCCGCATGAGCAGGGAACTCCGTACACACCGCACGATGACAGCGGGTCTCGGACATCCTTCGTCGGCCGCAAGAACTGGTGTATCTTCTTTGTCGGCTTGAATACTGGTCTCACACCGTGCCGACTGAGCAGCCTACCAATGCGGTCCGTCACCCCATGAATGTAGGGCAACGCCGCGAAACCGACGGTCTCCCGTGAATCCACTTCCGGCCTGGCTGTTCTTCTCGGCCGGACCGAACGTCTCACCTCCCCGACGGAATACCCATTGGCCTGCAGCGCTAGTTCGAGGTGGCGCAGCTCATCATCGAGGTACCGGAGCTCGCATATCCTCCTAGCCCGGTCCACCAAGGTCTTCAACACCGCCCTCTTCTGGCTGGGATGGTGGTTCGACTGTTTATGGAGATAGCGGTTAGTGTGCGTCGGTTTTCTATAAACTTTATGTCCGAGGCTGCCATCGGTCCTTCTAAGGACCAACATGTCCAGAAAAGCCAGCTGATTGTCGGTCTCCCTCTCAACGGCTCTTAATGCTAGATATGGCCAGAATAGCTATGTTAAATAAATTCAGTGAACAGAAGAGTGATTCTGACGCTAAATTTAATATCCAGAATAACAAATTTAATGAATTAAAAAGTAAGATCCAAGAAATGCATAAATGTTTTGAAAATAATAATGAAACAATAAGAACTAGTTTGAATAAATTAGAACAGAGTATTGAGCGAATGGGAGTACATGTGATGAGTACAGACAAAAGCAAAACAAATGAAAACTATAATGACAGGTGTCAAAATGTAATACTAGACAAAGAGTTAACAAATGATAATGATGTCGAAAATAATGAATGTAATATTGAGAATAGTAGTGTATTTGAAGAATTAGTATCAGAGTGATACGGTGAAAATAAATAACGAAAGTACTGATGAGTTTGTAGAATGTGATAATGAAGTGTTAATGTGTGTGTATGAGTTAGAGAGAGAGAGGAAAGATAGTATAGTGGTAGAATGGGGGCAGAGGGTAAATTTTCCCCTTATTGTTTCTGAACCAGAGTGTTCACAAGTGGTGTTGATGAAGGGCAAGAGTCCCGTATTGGTAGAAGATTTGAAGTGTTTATTTTTGTTGTGTAATTTTGTACCCTCTGTCTGGAGTAATTTTGAAAGGGTGATATGGTATTATGATGAGAGAGATTTAAGTAGAGAATTGTATGTTGAGAGAGAAACAGAATTGTATAATTTGAATAGAGAGTACGATGAGTGGAAAGTAAGGTTAGAAGTGTGTCGAAATAATAATGATTTTATTGATAATACAAAAGTAAATAACCCGATAATGAATGTAATTACTGATGGAGACGTAACAGATATACTTAACGTTGACTTGTTGCAGGATTGTTTTGGTAAAATGAATGAATTTGGTTTTTATGGTTATGCCACACAAGAGAGTAATTTGTGTGTGAATGAAATTGAACAATGTTATATAAAACCAAGGTTAATCTATGACGATGGAGGGTAGGCCATAAAACAATAAAGGACAGTTATAAATCTTTTGTTTTGTGGTTTGACCTGGCAGATTTGGACAATGAAATGTGAAAAAATGGAACCGTTAATGACAGAAGTTTGTAAATATTTGTAGTAAATTTATTTGTGTGCATTGTAGAATGTTAAGCTAACAAGTGTGTGTAGAGGATTATAATAATGATATTAATATTTGCAATTTAAATAAATAACCGAATAAATTCTGAAAACAGTAATTGGTCAATTGTAAATATTTTGATAGTAATGGAATTTGTATTTTAGTAATGAATTTAATTAAAATAATTGGAGATGCTTTAAATATTCTGATTGTTTTAAATGTTGTATAATTAACTTTGCTAAGGAATTTAAATTATTTTTACGAGATTTGTGAATTTGGTAATTAAATGATAAATTGGTTGATTCAAACTAACATGTGTGTTAAATGTTTCAGAGGTGAGGTGGAAGTATTAGGGTGTATGGTGAATATGTTCTGTGTATGTCATTTTAAATGAACTGTAAGTATAGAAATTTTATAGTACGAATCATGTATAATAAAATGTTTATAGGTGTAACTTAGATGGAAAGATTTTATTCAATAATGAGATGATTATCTCATATAATATAATATAATTGTGTTAAATAAAAATGATAATTAAAAGTTTTAATAATAACTGAAAGATGATATATAATAATTATAAATAATAAATTTGAAAATTTTACGAAAATTCAATGGTAGAAAGTGATGAATGATTTGAATGTTGATGGATAAATGGGTAATGAAAATGTTATGTTAGATTGTATATAAAAAAATGTTATTATTTAGTGATTAAGGTGCTTTCGCTGAGGTGGCCTGTGCCCAAGTAGATAGTGAAATGGGTTGGGGGTAACAGAGAGTGTTACCTCCATCGGAGGCCAACATGGCGAAAATGTGCGGTACACCCTTTTGTGCAAATTCAATTTGTACACTGATAGATGTTCGTGTCGCACATAACAAAGATTTTAATGTAGAACAGGCATTGAAATGCAAGTTAGATTTCCCCGACTTTTCGGGCGATTACTGCCTTACCAGCACTAATCGTGGATTTGGCTAGCGGTTAGCTATGGCCATAATCAAGTCCCATGACCATAGCTGACTTGAAATTGGTATATAGTAGAAATTAAATGGGGGGTGAAATTAGGGGAAATCCAGGAACTATGGAACAGCGGCTGCCACTCTGTCCGCATGGGGACAGCATAGCCAGGTGGTAGACCCATTTTAAGGGTGTTTAAATATTTACCAAGGGTATGTTGATATCCGAAACGTTAAAATGTAAATGCCGAAGCAAAGACACGGAGATGTCAAATTCCTCCAAATATGCAGTCTTTGTGGAAGCGAAAAGGCGCTACAGTCTTACATAAATTGCAATAGCGTGTGTGGATGGGAGGTGGCTCAGATGAGCCACGAATTTAAATTTTATATCATAACAATTGCTAACTCTAATTTTTGCTCTAATAAAAATGCTTGTGTTCCGTTTAAATAACTAGATGCTCATACATTCGCTATAAGGTGTTCATTTTATATTTTTTAAATGTAATATTTTATTGTAGTAGGTTAGATATAAGAATTGATAAGAAATGTGTTTATATAATGTGTATATTTTTGAAACTAAGCAAATAATTAAACCGACTGGCAGGCGGTTAACATAAATGGGAATCAGAAAAAGGGGAAACAATGAGGGTAGAGGTACGGATTGATAAAAATATATATATTTCATGTAATTTGCTAAATTTTGAGATGTGTTTTCATTTTGGTGGGAATGTCAGCTGATCAGCAATAAAATGTCACTGTAAAATTGTTTGTAAATGTTCCAGGTAATTAATGTTTAATGTAATGTTTCAATGTGTTACAGATGTTATTTAAAGTAATGAGAAAAGTAATTTGATAAAGTGAGAAATAAAGTAATAATTTGTGAAAGCTAATAAAAGATAGTTTTGGGGTGATAAATATTTTGTGGGACATGTAGATCAGTCCAAGTTGAAATAGTAGAGATGAAAATAATGTAATGTTGTTGTGAGTTAATGTTATAGAATGGAGAAGTATTGATGTTGACACAGTAGTTATGGAGAGTACCTGTAGAGTTTTGAGGGATATATTGATGTTTATAATTGATGATGTTATTTTGTTGTAGTTGAAGTAAGGTAATAAGATTGAGATTATTGGGGATGGTAATTTTGTAATAGGGGGTAGTGTAATGTAGGAGTCCGCAACACAAGGGTTGGGACGGGAAGGGACCGTTTGGCGCCGGAAAGGGTTACCTTAGGTAGAATCCAGGAACCAACATAATGGGATGAGCTTTTTTGGGGGGGGGAACACGTATCCTAAGTACAAAGGGTTAGAGAGTATTTTTTTTTATATATTGAGAGAAGGTGGCGATTTGAGTTTAATGATAAGTTGGGGTTAGAGAGTGTTTGGATAGATATGTTGATAGAGATGGGTGTCATATTAGCTACAGTTGTTAGGAGTATTAGAGTCAGAGGGGTAGAGATTATAAACGTAGGCCTACCAAGTGGTAAATTAAATTGTTATAAGTATTTACATCACCCACAGTAATGTAGAATGAGCATAATAAAGAAAGAGATTTATAATAAGAATAATAAAATTTTTAATTGAAACCAGTGACAAATTTTTGATAGAATTTGGAAATGTAGCGTTATGAAGTGTTTATTTGAATAATTTAAATGTCAATTTGATCGTCATTTGTAATAATATTTTGTTGCTTTAAATGTGTTATTTTATTATGTTTTGTGTTTCAAGACCGACTTTTACAGATGTTAAATGTATCTGCAGATAGAACTGGTATATAATGTATGTAGGTCAAGGTTGTGGACTTGACCTAGTTTTGATCAGCTGATAGTGAGGTCATATAAGTTAATAGTAAGGAAGTTAATTCAATTTTTGTTTTTTGATCAATTTAAACAAATTTTAAATAATTCCCGTATGAAAAGAAAATATTTTAAGAAATTAAAATTTTTTGAATTTTAAAACTTTTTGGAAAATATTTTTTTGAAAAAAAAAAAATTTTCTTGATTTTGCGCCTGCCAGATAATGGATATTTTTACACTTTGATTATTTTATTGTTTGTATTTTAACCATGTTTATTATTATTGAATTATTTTGGTGAATTGTATTGTTAGACTTTGGGTAATCACATGTTAGGCTAAGGATGTTTTTTATTTTCAGAAGTGTTCAATTGATGTAATTTTTTGATAACAAAAAACAAAAACCAATGAAGAGAATAATTCAAAATAGATACAAAATTTGTGATTTGATTTTAAATGAAAACAACCAATGGGTTGTAATTTAAATAAATTTTCAAAGAAATTTTCAATTTTTCAGTATGTAGTGTGAGTGTGTGTTTGAGCCCAGTATCTGCTAAAGGCAGCCCAGCTTGCATATAAGGGGAAACATATCGGTGGAGGATCTGGCATGATCTAAGCCAGGGGTTGAGGATTTTTGGGGTAGCATGTTAGAAGGTGAGGTGTGCTGTGGTGCGTGTTTGTTCGATTTTTCGGTGTTGGGATCTCTTACGGAGAAGTCCAGTGATCTCGTTCAGATGCGTCCATAGTCGCCGAGCCAAGGGGGTCGTGTACCCATGAAGTGTAAGAACAAGGGGGTTGTTGGCACCAGTTCCTCACCGGTCCTCTTAGGGGTTTTATCAATGAGATTTCTTCTGTTTTGACAGAAGACTTCCCATTGGGGGGGTATTGTAACGGTCCAAAAATGTGGGTATTTTTATTTTATTTCATTTTTTGGGGTTTCATAAAAATATATTGTAAGTTTTCTTCCATTGTGACAGAACACGTGGTGAATAGAACAGTTTATAACAAAGCAGCAACGCAATATAACGTTGCAAAATCGGGAAAGGAATTTGCACCACTCTAGGTTTCCAAGAACTTTGCTTGTGTATGACCATGCGCCCGTATGCACGAGACGGGTATACGCGCGGACCCACGCGGTCAGGAAACACCAAGATGGTGAAAAGTATATTTTCTGTTTCTTCTACTTGACTGAAACGGCGGATGTGAAAACTTAAGGTCCGCCCATCTCGTGACATCAAGCCAGAAGCGCCTAAATATCGTCGGCGCACACTACAGAAAAAACCACTATGTATCATGCGCCTAGCGACTAAACTGCAATAACTCAGCTATGAGCGTCAACGAAATTCGTTAGGCCGGGCATCAACATCCGCCCGCTTGCAAGACACGCTATACGCAGTCTACGTTACGGAGCCCACGAGAAACAGAGTTCAGCTACAGACGCCTACAGTTTCATTCGGCCCCGGTCGGTGGAGTTTTCATAAAATGTAACTAATTCAATAATATTGTTAAGACCGACCGGGACCCAAGAAATTAATAACCATATTACCGTGATTGACGTGCAGTTGGTGCAGTGACATGGAGTGATTAATTAAATACGTAATCTTTAAAATGGGAATCGGATAACAGAAACACGTGTTCGGTCGGCAGTGAACAGTGAATTAAAACATGATTAAATACTATTACCGTGAATCAAACATGAAATATCAAGGGGTAAAGTATTAAATCGAGTGTGAGTGTGGATGAGCAGAATGGGCTACCTTAATTATTATAATAATTGATAGATTAGATAATATTTTATGTTATTTAAATCTGAGGAATAAATGTATATTTTAAAACTTATTTTTTCAGTGTCTTTTAACATTCATTAAAATCAGTTGGTTTACTTTGAAATATGTGTTAGCCTAAGTTATTTCGTCATTACCACTTTCTCATTTCTGTGCTGCAAGATTCGTCTAAACGTTCCGGGGATCTTTCTGAATTATTATTGGGGTGATCAGATAGCGAAATTGTCCCTTTTATTTAAGGTGGAGTATAAAGGTTTTCGATATTTTAACCTATAAAAAATAATCGTGGCGACCTTGGTCTTCGGATGAAATGTAAACACGAGGTAAGTAATTGTGAAATCTTGCAGGTAAGTCCTGGCAGTAGTATTTGTATTTATTTAATATATTTCGGCGTATTTTTTAGCATTACAGCATTTTCTGACCTTACTAACAGTTGAAAGAACCTTCACGCCCTGTATTTAAAGAAATATAAAATCATAACTAAAATAATATAAAACCCTGAATCCGATCGATAATCGATTACTTCTAATATATAGACTTTTGTATCTCCGTAAAGAAAAAACTTTGTTGGCAAGAAATATTAAAATAGTAATAAAGAATCCTTTCAGAATTTAACTATATCTTTTCATTTATATAATATTTAGTGTAGTGTGAACAAGATATAATATAAGTAGAGAGTGTAACTGAGAAGTATTGTACGCGGTGGACTAACCTACAATTTTCAGCTGTCTGGGAACCACAGCGCTATTTGCGGACTGCTTTGGTATTAAAGAGAATGAGAGACCAATAAAAATTCTTTCTCTTCTCTTCAATGCGGGATAGGCTTGAACGAAAAATTATAATTACACACTCTATACATAATTTTCAATCACCACAAAACAAATAGATTAAATAGGGAGAACCTGGGGTATATTTAAACATTGTTATACCTTCCCATATTGAGATAAGATATAATATTAATTAGAGACGATCAGTAGTTGTTATAAATTGGCGAATCCAACAGTGGGATATTAGAAGATAGAGAGTACGGAGAAAAGACGCGATACGCATTAAGTTATAAATTGGCGTTTCCAACGTAAGGCAAAATAACCCGGGGAACACAGGTAAGTTATAAATTGGCGCCCATCGCGGGGCTTGAACGAGACGGACGCCACACACGATATATTATAAATTGGAGTCGCAACGTGGGACTTTAAAAGATAGTGATACGGGAGAAAAGACGCTATACCCGTTACGTTATAGTTATTACACAAAAGATAGCCATATGTTGTGTACAAATAAAATTGAACAATGTTATGTGAAAATAAGACTAATTTTCGACGATGGGGGTTGAGAAATATTAAATGAACATTTAATTATTTGAGTCTATGGTAAAATTACTTGACTGATTTAGGTAATGAAGTGTGGTAAATGATAAAAAATATGACGAAAATTTGTCAATAAATGTATTAGTGTTAAATGTATTGTGTCACTATTATTTTGTTGTAATGTACATTATAGCTTATGTGTACATATGTTTGTAATAAGAACGAATGGTATAATATTTACTAAATGGTATTTACTAAAATAATGAACAAGAGATAATAAGGAATTTTCTTTTGCATTGTGTGTTTACATTAAAAGTGTTTTAAATAATGTAATTAAAGTTAAACTGTTTTGATTTGAGTTACAATGAAGCTAAGTTAAAAATGTGAATTTTATTAATATGGCAACACTAAAAGGTATAGAAATTGAAAATTGAAGTAAGTACATTTGTCAGTAGTGTTGTAATCAGAATGTTGAGGCTGAGTTAGTGTTTACAACAGTCTGGCAGACAACTGTTAATGTAAACAGGTATGTTGTGTGTTGTGTGACCAATGTTTACAGTCACGCTGTAGTTGACAACAACAAGAATGTTGTAGTCTGATGAATCAGTGCCATGAGCAGATTCTATTATGAAATAAAAGCAATACCAGATGTGATGGAATGTAGGTAAATTTTTTTGTAGGGTCCTTTTGTAAAATGTAATTAAAACAAATGAGATTGATTTAATGAGTTGAGGAATTAAATTAAATTGGTAACTAAATTAATTGAAAAGGTGACTTTTAATAATGAATTTAAATCTATTTTGATCTGAATTTTGATTGTAATTTTTGTAAAATAAATAATTGATGAAAAAATAATGAATAAAATATGTACTTTACTTAAATTGAAAACTGAAGGAAATTTTGGGTAAAAATAATCAAAAATGTTCAGGCTGAGATAGTGTTTGGAAAAATAAGACGTGCATATAACTGTTCATGTGAACCTTTATCAATGTCAATCTATGTGTTATGTTTAACTGTAGATTCCCCACCTAAGTGCGGTCATGACCTCACCGGATCATGACCGTGAAAGTAGTTAATTGTGACAAATCATAAATTTTACTTGATATAACCGGCTTGTGGTTTGTTTTGTTTTGTTAACCCGGTGGTTTGTTAGACTTAGTAGGGGGGTTATTTTTAGAGGAATCTACCAAATTTTGGAACAGGGCTATTTTCACCCAGATAGGGGTGGTAGTCCATTAGGGGTGTATCAATCACCATTAGTAAGTATATTATACTGAATTTTTATTGTAACGCCGAAGCAAGGATGGGGGTGGAATAAAAAAAAAATGTCCACCCCTTCCGTATCAGTCCTTGTGGAAGCAACTGGGCGCTACAGTACAGGGGGGGGAAATAGTGAGTGTGGATTAGGGGGTGACCCAGTTACAGGTCACGAGGGAGATGTGATTACGGCTAGGACGAGGCCTGTGGGGGCCAAGAAGCCTAGTGCTGAACACAGTAGAATGTAACGGGTATCAGGGGTTAAGGGATATGTAGGGGGGTACTAGAAAAAATAAACTATATATATGAGTAAGGATAATGATTGGTTGGTATTCCGTATAATCAATGTTATGTTGGAGGAGTAATAATGTTGTGAACATTATCCCATTTGTATGAAATTTATATGATTGAACTGTAAGTAGACAGTAAGTTTATATTATCAATTTTAAACTAAACTAGCACTTTGTATTAGAAGAACCAGTACTTTGCAAAGAATGAGCCGGTATGGCTAAGAGGAAACGAATCAGTTGTGGGATATGGAGTGATGGAAGGCCGTTTGTTAATCTTTTAATTGAATGTTACAGAGTCAGGTGATACTGTGGCGGGTATCTGTCCGAGCTTATGGTGTTGGGATCTCGAACAGAGAAGTCCAGTAAGATCGGATGGGTGCTGCCGCAGTCGCCAGACTAGGGGGGTAAGTACCCATGATTTTAGTAAAGTTCAGGGGGGTTGCGGCGCCGTATCCTCACTAATCCTCTTAGGTTTTAGGCAATGAGAGTTTGTATGCTTCGGCCTACAACCTCTCATTGGGGGGGGGGGGTATTGTAACGGTACAGAATTGTGCGCTACCCCAGTTTCAATTTCAATTCAGTTTTAATTTTTAATTGTCAGTATTCACCTGTGAGGTGCCCCTTTTTAACCAGCAACACATACATTGTTATTATAAATTGTTGATGTCTGGCGACAACCCAGACGTATTACGTAATAGCCCCAGCAGGAGTCTTTGTGAATCACAGTATGCAGATTGTCACCACAGTATTAACATCAGACAGCAGTGGAGAGCAGGGCATATATAAGTAAAACTTTATACAGTGGCCTCGAAAATTTCGGTAGGCCAAAGCGATTACAGTAGCCTAGGCCTACCGAACCTTATTAAAAGGTGTGCAAAAAGAATATCGAAGAAAGAGATCGAGACAAAAACGAATACGTTAATTCGTGCAGTTAGAACAGTTCTGTGTGATGTGGCGAATGTGACAGTGAACTACGAGTGATCGGGTAACAACTGGACCACATGTCAGTTAAGTAACAAATACATTCAAAAGTGACTCCGTAACAATCTAATATCAGTAAAAAGTTATACAAATTTAGATTTATAAAAGAATTAATGAGAATACTATAAAGGGGGTAAAAGTTATATATTTAAGGGGAGAAATCATGATTAAAAGTACTGGTTCCTATAAAATAATTAGTTGATAAAACTTGTGTTTGAACAAATTCATATTTTTTAGCTGTAGGCTACTTAATAAAATAAAATCAAGTTTGTTTAGGGATATAAATATGTGTTAGAGTAGTTATTACGCCATAACCATTTCCTATTCTGTGCTGAAAACCTCACCTAACGTTCTTTGGGATTTTTCTGAGATTTAAGGGTGGTCAGATAGCGGGATTATGTTACAATTTTATAAGGGCAAGAGTGTTTAAGTTTACATATTCATCTAAAAAATATGTTGGCGACCTGGGCAATAATAAGGTAAGTTTAAAGAGGAATATGACGGTAAGTAAAATTCTGGCAGCAGTAAGTATTATTATAATACTGGAATCTTCTGATTGTAATATTTAATAATGGTAGAAAATCAGTACCTTTACATTGTGATAATTAAAGCTGGTGATTAGTGACTTAATTGGTGTCTTGTATTTTGTCTTCCACTGTACGACCGTCGTAACAATATTGTGACGATTTAATAAGCCTAAATCCCACATAAAAAAAAAACACTTTATTATACTAATATTGGCTTTAATAAGGTACGAATGAACCCTTCTCCATGCCCCAAACCGCTAGTAACCTGCCGATTTGCCAATGTAGCAGTTAATAAAATTAGATTTGAGAAACTAAATAAATCCGTAACTACCCCTCGTCACATAAAAGAGTAATAAAAGTAAAGAGCGATGTCATTAAGTTGTAAGCGAATTAAAGCAAAATAATTAATAATAAGTGAGAACTACTTTTCGCGCTGAGAAACTACCCGCGCGCGGACAGCCTCTTCACCCCTATAGTAAATTAGTTCAGTTGTATCTCAGACTCCGCTGCTGATACAGCGTACAAAAGTATGTAGTCAATATAAAACCTGTAAACGAGGAGAAGCTTGTGTGAGATAGCCGGATGATGTAAAAATGTCGTAAATGACGTGAGTGTATGACAATGGCATCTCTGTAACAAACTAACATCACCTAAATGTGATGTTAAACTTTTAACATTTAACTGTTAACCATAAGTAATATGTGCGGTACAACAATGTGAACACCAGTGAAAGTTACAACCCAAAACCTACCACAATAATCTACAGACCCGACAGACGACTCATCTTTAGGAATGACTGCAGATTTTACCAAAACACGATAGCCAGAAGATCTCCAAGACACCCTGCACAACCGATAGAAGCGCCGATTCGCCGACGATGTTACACACAGGTGACACGGAAGTTCAACTTCCGTGGTTCAGAACTTAACTTAAAATAATATATGATAGACACTTAATTAACCAATGAAAGTAAAGTAAAACACGAAAGGCTGAGTTAATTATCATAAAATTGTAATTTCATGCTTAGTAATAATATGTGTTAAGTTTAATGCTTTTATGAATATAACACGTTAAAGTTAAATAAGCCCATTCTTCAGATGGCACAAAATAAAGATTATAATTTTAATATCATATACTGAAACAAAATACTCGGATCCGAGGGGAGTAAAAGCTATGTTAACTCATTAATTACTCTAATTCTATTTGTACAAGAGGTGCAAATGTTTTTACTTTTAATATACTCATTGCTAAATTTCTTCGGAGATGTTAAAACATTATGTAATAAAGAGATGTCATGATCCAAAAAGGTGAGTGAATAAATCTACAAACCCCTGTCAATATCCCTCAATTCACGGGATCCTATTTAACATTTGTTTACATTCCAGTTAATTATGAGTTTGTTAAGATTATGGCAGCCTGTTTCATTGACCTGAGCCAATTAACCAGGTTCCCGATATTATAACGACGAGACGTTATAATATATTCACTAAACTATTATTAGCAATGTCCAATACTTATGGGACTCTATGATTGTGAGCATGTCTAACTGACAAAACACCTGGTTTTTCACATACTTTTTGGTGAGTGATGTAATGACGGTAATTAATACAACTGTTTATAATTCATCTATCTTTAAAAGGACTATAATCATGAAATTAATTATAAAAAATAATAAAAATCATATGTATAATTAAAAAATAAAATAAACAGATTATCTAAGAATACAATATCTATTTACGACTGCTTTTCACACTGATGTGAAAATGTTTTTTCATATAAAAAATGTATACAGTCTCTACTTCTTTTCTGGTTGTTTTTTGCATTATATGGAAAACACTTTCCCTACAATAATTACAAATCCAATTACCAAACACTTTCCTACATTACAATTTTGGTTTGTATGATCACACGCATATATTCTGAAAATTAGTTTTCCAATTCATATGTACTACAACAATTTTATTAACTATATACTTACATCATTATGAATATGATATGAGGTTTCATGAATTAAGTACAGATTTCAACTGTTGGTAAACTTGGGTGGCCGTTTTTCCACAAAAGCTGTCATTCCTTCTTTACGATCATCCTGTAATAATACAGTTAATTAACAAACAGAAATAAGATAGACAACCGTACTGTATACATAATTACATAACAATGTACATATTTTATCATCAGTACATTGTAACCCACATGTCAAAATTATCACAGTTACATAATTGTTTATTATTTACTTGTTTTCTCTACTATGTCAGCGTTTTCAACTTTGGTTTTATCTTTATCTTTTCCTCACCAATGACTGACCTTTAAAATTATAACTCATAGCTCTGGTGAAAAAATAATTATAATATTTTAGACGTCCATAATTGGGCGGTGTTATATCACAGACCAAGTGCAATTTAATAAAAAATGATAAACGCCATGTTCTTTGAGGCAAACACTAGAACTATCTTGTTATCTTTAACTATCTAGAACATTCGACATAAAAATAACTTACAGTTGCAAAAGTTGCATAGAACTGCTTTCTTTCGAATTTCAGACCTTCCTGAAGACTCGTCTCAAATGCTGCACAAAAAGTAATAATACTATACATTAGAATATAAACAAAATCAGTTCATATACTGACAAAAATTCTTACCGTTTTCAACAAAATAAATATTTACTATAGGATTCCAAACCAAGAAACACTAAAATATACGGATTTATGGAACAAATACCGTGAATAAACTTCCTATTTTTTGAAGTAGAAAGGAAATTTACTGAGTGCTAAGTTATAAATTCATCGCATAGGTGTGCAACAAGGAACAAATAAATTCATAATCTTCCATGACTCGACAAAAAACATAAAAAAACAATGAACAGAATTATGTGTGTCAAACACACAGGAGATAAACACAAGCACAATCATGTTGTTATTTGAATAAGTGGTGATCTTCAGATATATGAGGGGTATCCAAAAAGTAAGTTTCCCTTATCAAGGAAAAATTAAAAAATAATTTAAAAAGTGTAAAAAATATTTAATTACCTTTGTACACAAGTACTTATTTTCTATATAATTTACATCCCTTTCCAAGCATTCCTGGTACCTAGGTAAGAGTTTTTTTATTCCAGCTTCATACCAATCTGCCACCAAATTCTGAAACCTGTTATTCACCTCCTTTATCACTTCATCGTCATTGGCAAAGCGCCGACCGCCTAGATGATGTTTGAGCTCCGGAATCAGATGGAAGTCACTTGGAGCAAGGTCTGGAGAGTACAGAGGATGCTCGAAAATCTCCTATCGGAAGTTGGCGAGAATCTTGCCTGTTGCACGAGCAGCATGTGGTCGGGCGTTGTCGTGAAGGAGCAAAACTTTGCGTGAAAAAAGCCCCCGCCGCTTGTTCTGAATAGTGCGACGAAGTCTGGTCAGCACGTCACAGTACCGCGCTGCATTTATTGTCATTCCACGTGGCAGATAATCAATTAGAAATACTCCACGGCAGTCCCAAAAAACTGTGGCTATCACCTTTCCTGCCAGCTCAATCACTTTGGCTTTTTGGGGAGCTTTCTCTCTTTTTTTTTTTGCCACACCATACTCTGGCGCTTGCTTTCGGGAGTCGAATGGTGAATCCATGTTTCGTCACCAGTGACTATTCTTGTAAACAGGGCTGCACCCTCATCTTTAAACAACTGCAAGAAAGATTTTGCAGCTGTTAAGCGACGTTGCTTATGGGCGTCAGACAATAAGTGCGGCACCCATCTTGCACACACTTTTGAAAGTTGAAGTCTTCAACTGAAATGTTGTGAAGAGAGGATCAGCTATTTTCAATATTTGGTGGCAGTAGAGTCATGATTTTGTCGAGCGCGAGCCGTTTGTCGGAGTCGATGATGTCACACACAGCAGCAATGGCGTCGGCTTGGCGCGAAGTTGCTGGTCGGCCGCTGCGCTCATCATTGTGAACATTTTCTCTGCCTTCAATAAACATTGTTCGCCAATGACGAACCATTTGTACAAACATGACATCTTCACCATAAATACTGCATAACTGACGATGAATTTCCATGCCCGATTCATTTTTTGCAGTCAAAAAACGAATACCACGTATTTCACATCATCATCATCAGCGGCGCAACAACCCATTACTGAGTCAAGGCCTCCTTTAACAGCCTCCGCCAGTTGTCCCGGTCAAGTGCAGCTGCTCTCCAGTTCCGGGTCCCAAGGATGTGGTGCGCATCATAGCTCACACCTTCTTCCCAACATAGTTTGGGTCTACCAACTCTCCTGGTGCCATAGATATGTTCTGTGAGTACCTTTCTTGGTATTTCATTCTCCCCCATTCTGATCACGTGTCCACCCCACTTGAGTCTACCAAGCTTTATAATTTTCACAATATCTGGTTCATTCAGAAGTGTGTTGGAATTCATTCAGTTCTTGGTTGGTTCTTTTCCTCCATTCACCTCCCACACATATTGGACCAAATATACTACGGAAGATTTTGCATTCATGAACCAGCAGGCTTGACTCAGACTTTCTAGAAATGGTCCAGGTCTCTGAACCATAGGTGAGATCTGGGCGGATCAGTGTTTTATACAAAAGCAGCTTGATGCTCCTGGCAATTATTCTGCTTTGGAACAGGAGTCTGAGACCAAAGAAGCACCTATTAGCTGAGGTGATTCTTCGCTTTATTTCCTCTGTTGTTTCCCCATCAGTGTTAACTTGGCATCCTAAATAAAAAAAGTTGTTGATTTTATCGAAGGAATAGATGCCAATTTGGATGTGCTCTCCTTCTCTAGCCTCCTGTCCTGTGGCCATGTATTTTGTCTTTCTTTCATTTATTATGAAAAGTATTTCACAACTGGTGGCAAAACGAAGTGGAGTCTCCATGGCGTTAGGTTCGCTACTGATGGTTGAGCAGTTCACGGCCACCAGTCCAGCTACGAGCGCTGCCACTATGCCAAAACTAAACTTCCCTGTTTGCGGGAACTGCCTGAGCTGCTCATACTTGGATATAAAAATTAGGGAAACTTATTTTTTGGATACCCCTCGTAAATGCATGTAAAGACAAAACATTCCAGTGTTACAAAAGAAGTATGTTTTAGAATCGCCTAGGAAAACTTGAGTTTTGGTGCCTTTCCAATTATCATGTCTTGTTTACCTTGACAGTGATTTTGAAAGGTGGTGTGTCAAGCAGTGGTGGCTGGTGGTTGCAGTAGTTGGTTGAGTGGATGGAAGATCGGTTAAAAGATATTAAACTATCATAATCACAGTTATACAAAATTATTACCCTCAAACAACGGTTAATGTTTACCTTGAACCAGCGTAAACACTAAACCTGACATAACTTGTAAATCAAGAAGGCTGTGCTGATTCATTCATTCATTGCGCTACAGCGCTACTAGTGGAGCGTTGCAGAAAATTTGCAACCGCCTACCTAACATTGGGAACATAGAGCAGTTGTGAAGAGTAGCGCATGTCCTCCCATGAAGTTGCAAACGGCCTGCAACCACCAGCCTGCATGCCACATTTGAATTATATGCAAACATTACCGCGTACGATCTAATACGCTCTCCGTTAAAATTATGATACTTTTAGCTGTTTAATGTTTTCGTATATTATTTTGTAGTTTAGTTATTCTATATTGGTGGTTGTGCAACGATGCAACCATAACACCAGCCTCCACTGGTGTCAAGAACATAAAGTCACTTGCTGACATACAATGGACAATCAAGTTTCTACTGTATTTAAATATTATACACAATGCACTTTAAATAATAATAAGTTATTTATTTATTAATAATAAATAAGTAATGTTTAAGATTAATTTACGTCACAGAAAAATAAGTATATTGCTACTAATGTCACACTATCTATAACAATTTCACATTCATACCTGTATTGACAGCCTCCTTGCACATTTTCACAATAAGTGGAGAATGCTGACTGATCCTCTCTGCCAGTTTAATTGCTTCAGCAACTAACTGATCAGGAGGAAAGACTCTGCTCACTAAACCTAAATAGGCAAAAACATGAAATGAAAATACTTTTATAACACTCATCTGTTATATTGGAATAAGCACACTTTACAGTTGTATGGTTTTAGTTGCAACAAATGCTGTGAGAATAAGATTATAAAAGAACATTACGTGAAGAGGTTACAAGATTTTCAGACAACAGACTGTCAGTATCCACACAGTCTCGACAGAATCTACTGTCTGTTGCAAAAGATTGAATACTCAAGTTTAGACAGTTGTTAAAATAAACAAATAAGTATACGTAAATAAGTCAATTCCAATATAAGTTACACCAAAATTTACCCCTATTTTTGTGTTTTGTAGTGTTACCGGTATTTAAAATATTTGTATAATATAATTCTTTCATTACTTTGTCATTGATAGAACCACAATGGTATTAGTTTTTTGCATTCCTTAGAGAAACCTCAACTTTAAAATTCTGTCAAATAAAATTATTTTTCGTATAAATTTCCGATCAATGATTGCCACAAGCATTCTGAGTAACTAGTGTATGTTACAACTGTTACATTTACAGTAGAGCATCGATTTATTCGAACGTCTCAGGATGAGGGCCCGTTCGGATAATCGTTATTTTGGATAATAGATCGTAAATTGAAAACATTATTTCTCTTTACAAAAACAAAGGTTTTTATTACAAAATCATTTGTAACATACTGTTATATAATTACAGCAACCTATATACTGTACTGTAATGTATTACTAAGGCTAAACTCATTGAATTAAAACTGAGTGTAATTAATAAAAACCAAAAGTTAATTTAAACAAAATTAGAGTTTAATGATAAACATTGTACTAAAAAATTAATTAAAAATTAAAAAACAAAACAAACCGTACAGTACCATGGATTTACACTTTTTTGAAAAATTGTTCTATCATTGTTTGCTTCAAACCAATACCCCATTTTCTTGCTGCTAAAGACTGAAGTCGTTTAAGATTCATAAGCTAAATACTGTATCTCGTCTTCTGTTTCGGCCCACTTTACAACAGTCACAAGTGCGTCAAAAGCTTATGCTGCCACGGGGGTTTTGTATTAGTAGCATACTCTCCATCTTCATCTGTTTCGTTTTCATTATGTTCATTTAATGACACAACTATCTCTTCATTGGTTAATAACTGAAAGCCGGGATTGGCTTCATCCATCTTTAGCCAATCATTAACACGTATCCAATACATTACTGTACAGTACAGTACATAATTGTACTTTTTTATGAATTCGGATATTAGATCGTTCGGTTAATGTATGTTCAGATAATCGATGCCCTACTGTATTATAAACAAATTATGTTTTTTCTAAAACAGTTTTTCCTCATCACAGGCAGTTCTGATAAACCTTTTGTATTTTTTATTAGCCCCATGGGATTTAGTCTTTTGAATATAATGTATTGTTTCTGCATCAAGTCAAGAGTTTATTTACTTTTACGCCTTTGTTACTGCAATTATTTATCCAAATTACAAGAATCTCTGTAACTCTTAAAAGTCCCTGAAGAAATCAGAATGTAATGTTTCATGACAAAACCTCAAGTTTTTGACATAAAATTAAATGGCTGTTCAATTATCTTGAAAAGCAACGACAACAATTAGTTTTAATAGTATACACACAGTGCGTGCACTTGTTTATGTATCTGTACAATAGTAATGTACTTTTTGATTATGAACATATCTATGTAACACTGAATGAAGAATGGTAAATTAAATTTGTAAGGCCAGTAGTGCTGGCAAGTCTCAACCCATACACTTTCTGTAATTAGCACACAGTACTACGCCAACCAAAAAAAAAAGAAAATGTTGCAAAAAGGTCTTGTTTGTAAAATTACCGTCACTCATAATAAACTAATTTGTTTGTTTATCTTTAACTGATAAAACTATGTATGTGGGGTACGATAAGAACTTATATACTACACACCCAGAAAATGAAAATAACTGTACACGATGCTTCCTCTGAATAAAGTATTTCTATACTTTTTGATGTGAAAATTATCTGCATGTGGAGCACACCTGACTACGTTTTTTCTAAAGTTTCCAGCATTACAAAAACAGATAAATATAGTTGCTGTTTTGATACTGTCTTACCAGTAACTACATGGCTTTAACACTTTCTGACCTATGCCCAGTGCCGGATTTAAGATTTTTGAGGCTGTAGGCCAAGTTTTCTGAGCCCCCCTCCCAACTGTGACTTTAAAATAATATATGTACTTCTGAAGTAATTTGATGTCAGATTAACGTTATCTAATTTAAAACCAGTAGGCTACTATAAAAAAACGTGCTTTCATATAATAAATATCAATGAAACAACACGCTAACCACCACACAAAGCTAAAAACCTTCTTTACATTCAAAACATAATAAAAACATAACCTCAAATCGCCATCCATCAATCACGTTTCCAGATAAACAATGATAACAAACAAGGGTGGTATGGTACCATGGTCGTGTAAATTCAGGGGCAATGTAGCAGACTTACAAAATTTGGATGCGCAGATTAGTTTTCAAGGACGCCAACGTCTTAAAAATGCGCGCACAATATTTAAATGAAAACTGTCTTCCATTTGTATTATTAACAAAAATTTTATCATTTAATTTCAAAAAATCATACTTAAGTAAATCAAAGTGCCTCCTACTTTAATAAAAATTCTTCTGTCAAAAAAATATATCTGTAGCTGTAGCTTGTGGCACCCTCTGAGCCCACAGCCTAGTCAGCGTAATGGTAAATCCAGCACTGCCTATGCCCATACATTGTACAGCGAATGTAAATTCCATACTGTCCGATGCCCATACGATGTACGTCACTTTTATATAGGTTTAATGTGATTTTCAAGCTTTCAATTTGAGAGCAGGAGGGCATAACTGAAATATAGTTATTTTGTTATCTAACAGATGGTTCTGAATGCGTGTATTTGTGTTTTGTGCAAACAAGCACTTTGTGTTTTGTTTACACACTTTCTATAAAGTGTTTGAAGACTGCTGTTTGTTAGTTTTTTTTATATAAGTTTTTTTATTTGTTTTATTTAATACAGTCAACTCCTGATTATCCGGGATAATCACCGGCAGGGCAGGGTGATCACGGATAAGTCAAAATCCTGGTTAAACCAAAAATTGTAACCTAGTGCTTAAATGAAAGTCTGAGTTAAAAATAAAATATGTGCATACAATAAAGTAGAACATACTTTTTATTACACAATAAAAATTTGTCAATTAAAATAGTATATTACAAGCAGAACAATATGTACAGAGTCAGTGTTTATACACGCTGAAAATAATCTGTTAATAAGTTTTGCTTCTTAGCACTTGCTGTTTTCTTTAAAATAGATAACCTTATTTTGCGTAAAACCAACTTGTCGCACAACAAAGTGTCTTCTTGTCCTTCTAAATAGTCAAGAAGCCCCTCCACGTAATTGAGTGCTGTCTGGTGTGTGACTTTGGGCTCGGAAACACATTCGTCACTCCCCTCCCCCTCACCACCGCTACCACTCACTTTCGCTACGCCCTGCGCGCGCGTCAATATTTCGTCGTCTGTTAAATCCTCACACGCGGGCATGTTAGCGTCGACTTCAAACCGCTCGTTTATGTTATCTTTATCAACGTTTTCACCACCTGGGACAGTGTTTGCTAACTGGGCCAAGTCAGCTGAGCTTGCAACATCATCCTCACACCCAGCAAAATCCTCATCCTCCTATATGTCGGTAAATATTTTTTCCACGACTTTGTCATGGTAGTGGGTTTAACTTTGTCCCACGCAGCTGCAGTCTCGTAGATCGTGTCCAGAACACTTAGTCCCTTAAAAAAGGACTTAAAATCGTTCCTTTCCTCTATAAACTTTCTCAAAATACTTGACCGATAGTTACGTTCTACAGAAGCTATTACCCCCTGATCCATTGGCTGGATCAAGGCTGTAACATTGGGCGGCAGGTATTTAACAACGATCTGTCCGTCGTTGGAGTGAGCAACATTTCACTTATATGTGATTTAGTATTGTCTAATACTAACACTGCTTTTTGGGGAAGTCCTTGTGATTTTAAAAACTCTCGAACTTGTAGACAAAACTTATTGTGGAACCAATCATAAAAAATGTCTTTATTCATCCAACCTTTCTTTTGATTGTAGTAAATTACAGCCATGTTAACTGTTCGTGTTCCTGTAAATGATCGTGGTGTTTTTGATTTTCCTATCAGTAGGAGCTTAAGTTTGTGTCCCAGTCGCTTTAGAGCAACACATTACCGTTATTCGTTCCTTAATAACTTTGTGTCCCAGCGCATTTTTTTAATTTTCAGACGCTAAAGTTTCCATCGGTAAGCACTTCCAAAATAATCCCGACTCGTCAGAATTGTATATTTGTGCTGGTTGTAAATTTTCATCCAAAACAAACTGATTAAAGTCTTTGCAAAACTGTTCTGCTGCCGTTTTATCGCCACTCAATTTTTCTCCACGAATTTCCAACTCTCTTATGCCTTGACATTGTGTGAAATGTGTCAGCCAGCCAGATGATCTGTCAAAATTTCCTTCTAGGCCTAAAGCTTAAAAAAAAAACTTAGCTTTTTCAGCACATATTCGTCCACTTACAGGATTCCCATGTGCTCGTTGATTATTGAACCACTCAAGTGAAGCTCGGTCCAAGTCTTCGTACATTGACTTCTTCATAGTGTTCCATTTCTTCATGCCAGATGATGAGTCAGAAGAACACGCAAATTTTAAAAGTTCCACCTTTTTCTTAACCAAATCACAAACCGTTTGATCACCAATTCCATATTCGTCCTTTAACGATTTAACAGTTTGGCCATTCTCAAATTTTTCTATAATCTCTCGTTTTTTCTGAATCGATAAAACAATCCTTTTAGAGTTTTCTCCATTTCAAAACTCGAATCACAAACAAAACATGTGAACCCAACAAAACAACACTTGAGGGTAAACAATACGCACAATTCGGTCAAGCATGACACAATAAATTACTAGTCACAATGCAAAGAATGACTGACTGGACTGTCAAGGTCAAACTCGGCACACGCCGCTACACTCTATGCCTAAAGCCAATTCCCGCTAAGATGAGCCGTCCGATTTGATGCAGTGCGTTGCGTCTTCTAATCGCGCATGCACGCAGTGTTAAGAGGCCGTCAAATTGTATCGTAACACATTACACATACTGTATCGTAACTGTCATTTACTTATAATAATTACAACTAGTGGTTTATTGGCTACAGCACTACACTGAAAATAATAGGCTTAAGAATACTGTAATAATTTAAAGTCATTATAAGCGTAGTAGTATGTATCAATATTTTTGCTAAAACTACAATTTTTTTTTTAATCATATATTTTTCCCGGTGATCCGCAACCGGTTGACCCGATCCCGGAACATCGGGAGTTGACTGTATAATGTATAGTGTCCAATAATTATA
The DNA here is from genome assembly GCA_034769895.1 of Magicicada septendecula. Lineage (NCBI taxonomy): Eukaryota > Metazoa > Arthropoda > Insecta > Hemiptera > Cicadidae > Magicicada > Magicicada septendecula. Next base: position 847,187,824 of record CM068368.1, read on the forward strand.
TATACATCATAAATACATGTTTGAAAGTGAGATACAAAAATTTAATTGTGACTCCAAAAAAAAACTTTTTTTTTTAATTTTGTACTGTATCGAAATTTTTTTTTAATAGTGAAACAGTATAAGATTAAGTTGACAAAACAGAATTAGCTAAGTTGTAGCATAACAATGAAATACACTAAAAAAATACCCACAGAACACTGTGTGTTAACACCATCATATGGGTCCAGGTCTGAAAGTGTTAAAAATAATGTTAGTCCTAAATTTGTTCTAAGAAACAGGATAAAATAATCATGTTTTGAAGCTACTATGTGATAAGTCATTCCACGAATAAAACTATTTAAAAAATCAAGGATTAAAAAAAATGTTTATGCTTCTTTATGCAATTTATTGGGTAACTAGCTGATTGACTTGATGCAGTGAGTGTTAACATAAAATTTAGCCAACATAAGATTTATTGCAACCTCTGCATTTCAATTTGTAAATACCATCGTTTAAAAAAAGCAAGTTATTAATGTTATATAATTTGCTTAATTTTTGAAATGATTTATTATGTTATCAATTACTTTAATATCTGCATTTTGAATAGTTTTTATAGCACTTCAATCAATTGTGTATTGGCTTTATGGTGTAATGACTTTGTTTTATTTATAAACACTTTACTTCATAATGTTTCATATTTATCACCTGCAATTCTATTACACTGTTCATTTCATTGACAACATTCTGTTTTGTGATCTCTTGTGTATAACCTCATTTAACATCAAATAGTACTTTATGGTCACCATATTGTTAGTACAGTTTACGTTACTGTTTTATGTCAATTTTCTAATTTATTGTATTTATTGTTTATAGCCTAAAGGTACCATACATATACTGTTTAGAAAATTGAAATTATAGGCACCATTAGTAAAACAATAAGTGTAAGTATATTATAAATACATCACACTATCATTAATGTTTTATGTCATCAGGTATTTAACAAATTACACAATCAGTACACTGTTGTTATAGTAATAGATATACCCCTTGATCTAAAACCAGAGCCTTTCGTTTGAAATGTTTTGTTGGACAGAGCCTCACTTTATTTCGAGTCACGTTGTAAAACTCACCAATTTGCTGAGCTTCCTGTGCTGTAATCTGGTCACCAGTAAGACAAATTTCCATTGCTCTGGATTTTCCACAGCTTTTTGCAATTCGCTGTGTACCTCCTGATCCAGGGATTGTACCAATTATTATTTCTGGTTGGCCGAACTTCGCTTTCTCACCAGCATAAACAATATCGCACATCTGCGCCAGCTCACATCCACCACCAAGCTATTAAACAGAGTATGTCATCTAATTTGCAGTCATTACTACATAACAAATATCTATTTAACACTTTAAGGAGCATGGGGGGGGGGCATATACGCCCACTTTTGTAGGGACTGTAGCAGGCGTATTCGATCTCTCAAATGTTGTACAGAAAAATTGTCTCTGTGGCCCAGATGACCATTTCGTGGCTGATTTTTCTGTATGATGGGACCACTGTAATCACTGTGAACACAAAAATGTATCTGGGCTCATATTTTCGATCTTTATAAAATTCTTATTCTAGATGTTTGTTGGTAACAGGTTTTTTTTAATTCCTGGATATTGTTTTCTTTGTCTCTCATTATATCTTCAAGTATAATGGTCATGTCTTTATATCTTTAAGTATAATGATCAAGTCATATCTTCATTAAGTTTTAAAAGTCATAAATAAGGTAACAGCTTCCCTTGAAATTAAAGGCGATTTCATTTTCTGAATGCCTTTGAGTACAAGAAGATTAATTCGTCGGTTTGTTTTATGAAAACGAAACTAGGCAAACAACGAACTATAATGAAAAAAAAAAGTTTGACAATTTTGAACTCTGATCTAATAACTGCAGTGATACACATTCCACGACTAAGTTAACATTTTTTTTTTTTGCACAACGACGTGAACGTGGTAACATTCAAAACACAAAAAAAGAAACACACTGGAAATTATATGCGTATACTGAAAGGAAACATGAATGTGAGAAAGAGGAAATGACTGCATTATTTCTATTTTTTTCTTACCGCAATGTGAATCAGTTTGTAGCCAATAGACTTGCATGTTACTGATATTAAGTAATGACAGCAGGCAACATCTGCCACTTATCATTTTTCAAAAGGCTAACCGTGAGGCAACCATCAAATACACACCAAAACACATACAGAAAGCTATGAGTAATCAAATATTATTCATTGCATATTCCTTCAGTAGGTTCGCATAACTGGGCAAGAGCTTGGGCAGGCTGGGAGCAATCAGATGTCAACACAAACGAAGCAGTCGTATACGCCCAATGTGGTCCATTCATTGTAAAAGATATTATTTTTTATTTATTTAGGCATATTATATAAATGATATCAATGTATAATTACTTACTGAAATTGCATTAAATAGTCAAGATTAACAACACCCAATATCTTTTTATACGTATAGTAGAGTTGTGGTAAAATGCCAGAATTTAATTTAGCCACATATATGTGACAGTCAGCTGACTCAGTGGAGTTGACTTTCAATAACAATTTCTATACTGTTATCTACATCATTTATTTATTTCCACGTTTTTAACTATTTATGAAAGCCAATTTTAGGTTTATGAATTCACATTCTACAATTATAAACACCTTCTTTTGTTATCAGCATGTTTTACAGTCTTAAGTCAAGCTACTAAGATGAGAAAAATAAACAAAATAAAACAGTTGTGAATCGCAACAGCGAAGGTGCAGTAAGAAAGTAGTGTGGTGGGGCAGGTAGGTACTGCTTGATCTTGGATGCCAAATTTTTTTTTCTGAAACTGTTTAAATAACATTACTACATATATTTAAATAATAAGCACTTCATAAACAATTGTGTTGACTGTACAGTTAATGCGCCTGATTGAAAACATATGCCATGTCACAACTATTATGTACGTTATAGGTGCATATATATTGTAAAAGCACTCGCTCGTCATTCTGTCTACGAAATGTAAAAGTGTCAGAGTGTAATGGGTGTAATGTGTCTTATCAATCTGTCGTCGCTTTGGAACGGAACTTACGCTGATTGTGTCCGTTGCGAACGTACGAATAACCAGGTATTGAAGTCCTTACCTGTTGTTCACTAGGGGTGTGAAAATCCCGGGTGGCGCCAAATTGTTTAATTAAAACAATTAAAAAATTTTATGATGATACGACAAGCGCAGCTCAGGCGGTGTGGAGAATTCAATTTGTTCCCGCCTCGACTTGACCTTCTTAATCGGGCCAGTAGTTCGTTGAGTTGGCTACGTGAGCGCTTGCCATCAATACTAGCTGTTTGCTAAAATGTACACAAATTATAATACACCTTCCTAATGAAATTAAAACACAGTGGTTACACTCAGTACTTGTTTATTATTTGGTGATTACTAATCATTCAGTTTAACACAAATTATATTTTGTTTTGTAATACATTTGCACCGGCAATTAACATAAGACAATTTCTCTAGGGTTTGACAAATCGATTTTGAACGTAACAGACAGACAATGATGGCGTCTGTTGAAGTTGTATACAAATATTTTCGTTCAAACGTCTTGGATTCTTGTGATTGCGATAAAAGAAATTAATGATTACAACAATAAAAATACACTACCTTACATTATTTATACTTAAATAATATAATGTGTAGCTATAACTTGTTCTTGGTGTGTAGTAAGTGTTTCAAAATTTCGTAAACTAACAACAGGTTAACTTTACAAGTTGACAAATTTTCAGTGTTTTAGTTTTTTATTTAATCTTTGAAAGAAATTATATGCAGTTTAGCGAGAGTTCAGATTATTGTGAGAAATATTTAAAGTGAGTTTATTCGGAAATTTGGGTAATTTAAATGATACTTAACACATCAGTAGACTGGGTGTACTCAGTTGTTCTAGTAAAAAGGATTGGGCTGCAATCGTAATCAATTTTCAATTGTCTAGGGCGTCTGGCATCTTTTTCAAATTAATCGTGGCAATTTATTCGTTTCTTTTTTATTTAATTGGTCTTCGACATCAGTTAAATGGTTTCAGTCATCGTCTGCTTCCTTCTTGTTCATTTGTGGTAATTTTGTTTACTATTTTGACTTTTTAAATTAGAAATTTGGTCGTTCAAGATTTGGCTTCCATTCTGCAAGAGCGTCACTTTACGAGTAAAAAATCTAACAGAAAATTCGTAACCAACGTCTGTTGTCATAGTTACAAATTAATTCTGATTGGTTAATCTGGTCTTATAACCATTGTTATCAAATTTGAATTTTTATTCAAAATAGCTGTATATCTTCTGATTGCTTTTATTCTTCTGTCTTCTTCCCTACATATTAAATATTATCACTACTGTTATTATTTCCTTTCAAAGATTATTTTGATATCCCATAAGGTTGGGTTCTTCAAAATAATGTTTGTACAATTATTTTAATATTTGTTAACTATATTTCTCTTTTACTTTAAGTCCTTATTCTAACATTTTTCTTTTAATAATATTTATAAATTATCCTTGGTTGGTTATTCGCCTTGGATTTGTTTATTTCTTTGTTGATTTCATACAATTTGTATTTATTTGTTTTTTACAGTTAGGCATTTCATAGGCCTAAGTAGCCATTGATTATATTTATTTATTTTATACCAATTATATCTCATTTTACTCTAAAGTGTTTTGTTTTGTTATTATCATTGCTTCGTTTATTGGTTACTGTGTTTTGAATTTGTTTTTGTACTGATTATGTGTCAATATTATTTTCTACATCTTGGCATGTCAATTATTTCCTAACTGATTTTCCAATGTATATTATTTCTGTATTGATTTACCTTCTTATTTATTTAACTTGCCATTGCCAACAATATGGCTATTATTTACTATTCTTTACTACATAAAATATAACAACTAGGCCTATGGACTGTATACTTCCTTCAGCCATATCCTATTCATAAATTTAAATGAACAATCTTTACCAGTTATTAGGTAATGTTGGTTTACAATACATTTCATTCTTTTATTATTATTTTGGGTGAGAAACATCATCACTCCTTTTAAACTTACTTAATCTATTATCCCTTATAACATGGGGTGTTTATTGATTGCATTCTTAATTTCTTATTTCTTTACTAATCTCTCTCTACAATCCATGGTAACACAACTGTTTACCTTTCATGGACTTTCTCCCCTGAATAACATCGTATCCTTCATTTATATCTAATCTAATACTATTTTTAATTACTGTTAACAATACAATTCTTATAAGTTCACTATTAAATCATTTAGTGTTTTATCATTGATTTACTAAGTGTTTTCTTATCTACACTATTTTTTATCATACTATCATTTACAATATCCTTTTTTATTCATCACCTTCACTTTTAACTAATTAGTGTTTATCACTGATTTACTCATTATTTGGGGTTTTTACACTTTCACTATTGGCACTTCTTAAACTTTTTATTTTAAGTGTTTATTAGTGGGTAATCCCTATCATAACTTTTCTTTGTCACTTAGTTATTTTCAGTTTATTTCTCACTATCTCTCTCTTTCTTTACAAATATTATTTATACTTAATAAGTTCATGTCTTTCTAGATTTCTTACGTACATATACTTCTAATTCTTGGGTTAGTGTATTTTTATTTATCGGGTTTTATTAATTATTAATTACATTTGTCACTTAGTCAATACTAATATTTATTTTTTATATTGGTTATTTACTGGTTTCGTTTCCTTTATGATATTTGATTGTATCATTTCTCCCTTCCCTATTCTATACTATTTGTCTGTGTTTTATCACCTTGTTTCACTTTATTTCCTTTATAGTTGGTTTGTTCCATTTTTATTTTCATTTTTCTTCTCCTTCACTTCCATCTTGTTTCATTTTATTTTGGTTTTTATCTGGCCAATCTCTGGGTTGGGTCAAAGTCATTTGTCTGTCAGTCTAGTCTGTAATTTTATTTAATAATCACTTTTGGTTTACCATCTTCCTACTTCCTTCTTAATTAAATTTTATCTCTTTATTCTCTTCATTATTTATTTATTAAAATATATTACTGTTTAGCATTTCTTACATACTTATAGATATCAAATATGATCTGAATTTGGCGATGTTATAATATATATATATATATATATTATAACAATTAAAAATAAAATCGGTGTGATTTCTGTTGAAAGTTGAAATAAAAAATAATTTTATTTCAAAAGAAAAAAATTTTCTGAAAAAATATTTTTTGTGTAATTTATGTTCCTAATATTTAAAAAATATTAGTGGTTATTGTTTGTGTGTAGAAATTGAGTGGTATTATGTTTCTTCGTGTAATAGTGTCACTTTCTGTAAATTTATTTAATGACAATCTGGTTAACTCCAGTCCTAGTCGAAAGACGGCTCTCTTCTTCTTCTTCTTGAAGCGTTCGTTATTTCGTATTTACCGCCCTTCGGTTAGTGGAGTCTTCGATTAATTTATTTGTTAATTATTTTAAAGAAAAATTAAATTCAAATTGTATAGACAGAAAGTTTATTAACAAATTATTAAGTTTATCAATAATACCCGATATTACAAAGCAGTATCGACTCACTCAGGGCCGGTCGATATAAAAGTTTACATTTGTAGTATATAAAAATATAGTTCTTTAAACGGTTATTTAAGAATAGCCAGAGAAGGGTATGGACAGGAAAGTATAACACTTACAATGATAAATGCCTTAATATTAAACAATACAATGTTATAATTAATAAATAAAAGTTTATATATAATATTTATTCAAACCATAAGCAGCAGAAATTCGTTTCTTTACAGCTGGAGTAAGATGACGACGATTCAAAATGGCCGACTGGCGCATGCGTAGTGGAGCCTCTAACCTTGACGAAAGATTTGTTTAAATAAAGATGTCTTTTCTCCGTTTAAATGGTCTCAGCAATTGTGTATGATAGTTCTGGAGTTAATTGAGTGTCACTGGTGTATGGTTTAATAGTTCACTTGGTGTAAATTGTTGTGATTGTGTCTATCTCACTTTGTCTATCTGTGTCGGGTTTAACCTTGATTGTTCGTCTGTAAATTGTGTGGTATTGGTGTTATTTCAATTAATTAGGCGTATGTGGTTCTGTTTATTGGTGATACACTGTTCATATTTTAATTTCACCGGTTCACAAATAACAAATAACTCAAAATAAAATTTTATAAAATTTTCACCGAACTCGGTTTATACTGATAGTTCGCCATTATAGGTTATTTCGAACAAATAATCTCGTTAAAGTACACTCGTCAACGTATAATAATGAACTGTTCTCATTTCCTTCGTCTCCTGAAAATCTTAGCCAATTTAATATATATTTTACATTGTTTCAATTTATCTTAGCTTCCGATACATTTTATTTTAATACACTATACTCGGAAAATAATTTCGTTATTAATCAACTGTACGAAATACTAAATACATATTTGGTTTCTTTATTCTATTCTGCTTATTTTGATACTAATTAATATAGTTTTACAAAGTTTTCATTAAAAGAATTATATTTCTTACATTTTGGAAAGCAGGCTTAATATTGTATTTCCTGTTCTCTAAGCAAATAATAGCCATTTTCTCTGATATAATTATTATTCTATTAAATCTGAAATTGATATAATTGTCTATTCTTACTTAATTTCTTGCAATTTAGTTTATTAATGATTGTTTTTAAATATAATTCATTTGTCTATGACTCCTCCTCTGATAATGTCAGTTAGTACATTCCATTTTTATTTGTAATTTTACTTATCTGCTGACCATATCTTTATAAAGTATTATTTACATGGTATTACTATATGTTGGGTTTATCTTACATAAATATTCTCAGTTTAACTGGTTTATAGGACTAGATTTGTTAATTATTCTGCAGTCTAAATTCATTATATGGCCTAAATTTGATGTGTTGCTATTTGCAAAATTTTTTACTAATATAGTTAGTTTGTTTCCTTCTCTGACTTTCTATTCTTATATAATTTATTAACAATTTGTTCTTTGACTATTATAACAGTGAACATTGATTTTACAATTAAAATACAACACTTATCTACTATGAAAACTGGTACTTTGAATCATACCTTTTATGTGTACAGATTACACATAGTAACATAATAAAAACATTTTATAATACAGGAATGGTATCTACATTTAGATATTGCATTCCTAATTTAAATTAACAACAAAATAATATTTTATAACTATAATACTGCTTAATTCTAAATCTTATTCATCTAGTTAATATATGGAATAGGAACAGAACATATTGGTTCCATATAATGGTTAACACTTTCTTAAACTATTTATTTACAGTCTTACCTGTACTTCCCAATTTTAAGGATGTATTCCCCGTCTTTAAGTATAACACAAGCTCGCTGTTTATATTATTCATTCTATGGAATGTTCTTATAAACAGTGGCATTTTATTAGAAATATTATTCCCTAATCTTTCCATATTACTTAAGTAACTATTATTATGACACTGTTCAAAAACACTTAAAGTTATTTACTGGCACGGTAACTCATGTACCTTTTCAAAGTTTACTGATTACAATTTAATAACTTACACTTGTCCCTGGTTATTTATTGATATTATCACTAGTCCTTTTCTAGTTTTACCACATGAAATATTTAACCATGGGGGGACTGTTAAGATTTGTTTATGTAAACTACACAATAACTTTTTTGGGTGCACTGTTACTTAATACTATAAACACTTTTGGTTTCTGTCAGTTTTACATTAGTATATGGTTTTTTGGGGTGTTATACTTTCTCTTGGGACATTCATTTATTTTTGGGGTCTTTTGGTTTTCTCCCTATGGGGTTTCTATTTGGTATTGGTCGTTTCACTTCCTTTTTTCTAGTGGATCTTCACTGGTTTCTTATTCTTCAGTATTTTTGTTCATTCTATATTTCTTCTTTCTTCGTTCTTCAGTACCATTTCGCTTTATATTCTTTTGTTCACTCTGGTCTTTTTCTTTGTCTGGGTATCTTCATTGCCTGCTTCTATCCTACCTGGGTAATATTGTTATTCACCTTTTAGTTTTCTGGGTTTTTTAATTTGTAGTATAATTATATTATTTGCAGATTTTTTCTTTATGTCTACTTTTCTTGTGATTATAATAATTCATAGTGCTTTTTCATTGACTCTTATTTGGATATTCCATATATTTAAGTTTTATTAATGATCATTTAGTAATTGATTTATGTGGATTATCTGTCATGCTACAATATATATATTGTAACGTAACAAAGTTAAGGCCACAAACATTACATAAACACTTTGTCAATAGAAACTTAAAACAATACCCAATGTATGCCATAATTAAGGTCAGGAGGGCAAACCTTACATATAAAAAATGTATTGATGACACCTAGTAAGGTTACTAGGTAATAAAATTGTAAAAGTGTATCTAAATATAAAATATGGAGTGATCAGTGTAAGATAAACTATAAACACTGTGTCTAAGGAGATGAGTTTACTGGGGATGAGTTTGAATATAATAGACTGTTTAATTAATATTTAATGTTTTATAAAGATGTACCTGTTGTTGTGCTTTATCATGATATTGTGTTTACATGATATTTATTTTGTGTTTTGTATGTAGCAGGTGTGAAGCCATTGCTTTAAGAAAGTATTAAGTAATGGATACTAATTTCATTCATGTTAAACTTGTATTTAAGTAATTAAATACAAGTGTATTTATTATATATGGTATCATGTTAAGTGAATTTACTTTGAATAATTAATGGAGGTGTCTTAAAATAATATTTGTAAACTTGGCCAGGAAGACAATAATTGTTAATGAATTGTCAAGTGGTCATTATGATTATGTTAAAAACCAATGAAGGGTTCAATGATAAGCTAAATAATAATAATAAATTGAAATCAGGAAATTAAAATTGGAATAACTGGCCATAAGCCAGTGACTCTTTGTACAGTAGGTCAGGTCAGAAAAATTAAATTAAAAACAAAAAATTATAACACATGTAATAAAACCAATAGGCCTAAATTTAGTATTTTGTAAAAGGAAAATAATACCTTTTAAAATAAGTTGATTAAGAAGAAAATGTAGTAAAATGTATACGGTTTAATAAGCCAGACTAAGTGAAAGTTTTATGTGATTTAATGTAATTATAATAAGGGAGTATTTTATTAACCCTTAATTGCCCGGGTAGGCGTATAGAGTACGCCAGCCACGCAAGTTTTGCTGTAAATGAAAACCTTCCAATCATCGAGGCACGGCCCCCTCAGTACCCTCCTACCAACTCCCTCCGAGCACAATGATCCGTTTGAATTTCACCAGTCTGTTATCGCAAGCCGAAGTAGTGACGTCTTTTACTTGCCGGTCGGTTTGGCGTACTCCATACGCCGCCCCTCCAACTATGTCGCGGAATGAAATTGTGCGGCCCGAAGATTTCGAACGTGTTTTACGTGAACTGTCGGATGAAGAGAAGCAAAATTCAGGCGTTGACACTGACATTCAATCATCTGATATTGACGAACGTGAGATTATCGAACAGAGTGACCACAATAGTGATTCCGAAATAGATGGTGATCTTCCTCAACCACTTCCAAGGACTTCTGACGACGAGGTGAGTGATACCGATGACAACGATTTTTTTACTAAAACTATTTACAAAAAGAAGAAAGTAAGAGGAAGGGTCGTAAAGGAAATCAGTGAAATTTATAAATGGAAGAAGGGCCCTATAAAAAGTAAATTTTCGCGTACGCCTAGTAAAAATATTGTGAAACAAGTACTTCCGGCTTCCAAAGACTGTGCCGACGTGAAAGACGAAATTTCCGCTTTCTTGAAGATTATAAACTTACACATGATTGATTCTCTAGTGAAATACACTATAGTATGGGACTTAGCATTGTAAGCTTCGAGGTTATGCAATAGTAACAGCTCTTCCCCACCCCTCGCCATCCAGCGTTGTCACACATTACACTTGGTTATGCGTAGGCAATGGCGGGGAGTGAAGCGATATGGCAATACCGCAGTCGCCTCGAAGCTTATATTGATACGTCTCACATTATAACATGTACATACAGCGTAACAGAACAATGGAGGACCCTAAGAAAATCTCAAAAAATAGTGCAAAGGACACAAGCAGATCAGAAATAATGGCTGTCATTGGGATTTTATTCTTATTAGGATACAAAAAAATGTTTAAAATACATCTTGACGAAGCATGGGCTCAGGATGGCACTGGCATTGAAATATTGCAAGGGGTGATGGGGCTGAAACGATTCAGATACCTTCTAGCTTCCATAAGATTCGATGACACATCCACAAGACTTACTCGAAAAACAGCTGATAAGTTAGCCGCAATACGGGAGTTTTACGACTCTTTCAATGACAACTGTGATAAATTTTATTCGCCTGGGGATCAACTGACGGTTGATGAAAAGTTAGAGCCATTTCATGGCAGGTGCTCTTTCATTCAATACATTCCGGCCATTATGGCCTAAAAATATTTGCAGTTGTTGATTCGCGAACTTTTTATTGCTTGAAATTGGAAATGTACTGTGGCACTCAACCTCCTGGACCGTATGAAGCTTCAAATGCGAGCTTGGATATCGTCAATAGGCTGATTAGCCGCTATAAAGGTTCTAACAGAAACCTGACTACCGATAACTGGTACACTAGTTATCCTTTAGCCAAATCTCTCCTCGCCAGTGGTATTACCCTCGTGGGTACACTAAAAAAGAACAAAAAAGAAATCCCTTTTCAATTACAGCCAACGAAAACAAGAGAAGTTGGAACTTCAATTTTTTGTTTTCAAAAAGATGTCACGATGGTTTCTTACATGACCAAAAAAAATAATGTGTAATTCTTCTCAGCACCGCGCACGACGATGATAAAGTTGATTCAGAGACACAAAAACCAAAAATAATCATGGACTATAATAAGTTCAAAGGTGGAGTGGATGTAGTAGACCAACTCGGTGGCAACTACACCGTAGCCCGTAAAACAAAGAGATGGACGATGGCAACTTTTTTTGCGCTTCAAAACGTGGCAGGCATAAATGCACAAATCCTTTTGAATTTCTCTGAACCCAGTGCTTCTCCCAAGTTTAGAAGAATATTTTTGAAAAACTGAGCGACATCTCTTATGAAGCCACACCTTCAAGATCGTGCAAACTTACGAAGCCTGCCTGTGCATTCAAAAGCAATAATTCGTCGAGTGCTTTCTTCGGACGGAATAAACGAGGAGCAGGAAATACAACCACCGCAAAAAAGGGAAAAGGACGATGCACTTCATGCGGAAGAGCAAAAAACAACTACACTACGATTAGTTGCTCAGAATGTTCTGCTTTTACATGCAAAACTCATTTGCCGAAAACAGTTTATCTCTGCGGAACATGTGCCAATAAAAATGAACTGGATGACGAAGATTAAAATTTTGACAATAATTACTGAAAACGTTGTTTGTGCTTTTGTTTTTATTTTTGAAATGTTGTTTGAAACTTTTTGTAAGAAAAAAAAAATATATATATATATATATATATATATGTAGGACAGCCATTTCCTCTTTCATATTTCGTTTCAATAAACGCATATAATTACCCGCATGTTTTTTTTTATTATTTCGCTTTTTCAATGTTATCACGTTCACTTCGTTGTGCAAAAAAAAACATGTTCTCTTGGTAGTGATCTGTTTGTTGCGGCTTATCTCAACGGCTTAGCCCGTTTGTTTACAAACGATAATTACAATTTTGTTTATAACCAAGATAATTACATTGAAGAACAAAGAAATAATATTATGAAACGAAAAACGTTCTAGAGCAGAGAAAAATAAATTGTTTTATTTTCTGGAGCTGAATTACTTGGAACTGTTATCAAAATGACACACGGTGTGTCATTCACTGTCAACGTGTTAAAAAATTACAAGCAGTTGATGATAATTTGGTGGGACAGACCAACAAATGGACTGGCGTACTCAGTACGCTGCCCGGGCAAAATTGTATCGCCAAACCGCCCGGGCAATTAAGGGTTAAATAAGTGTAAGAATATTTCCTAATTACGGCTCTAGGATAACAAATATTATCCAATAACATAAGATGAAGATGGTTGTTAGGGCAACAAAATGCAAGATATCTTGTTGATTTAAAGATTCAATTGTTATATATGAACGAGGACAGTTCAGTCGTTATAAATCTCGAAAAAACCAAGAAACCTAATGAATAAAATTATTATCAATCCAAGTTAATATATAATAACTGATTAAAAAGACGGTTTGGACAACTTCTGAGACTATCACTTCGAGAATATAAAATACCTATCAACAAAATTCAAATCAAAAATCTAAAGAATAAATTAACTAAACCTACCGTCAAATGAGTAATAATGGACGCAATAAATAAATGAAGATGACCCAGACCTGGAGAAGTCAAAGTGAATAAATATCATACAACAAAAAATAAAGAGAATTAAATTTACATACAGAACCTCACTTTTAACACCAGAGCAAGAACTTAATACTACACTAATTCCGTCGGGACCTGTGACCACCAGAAACGAAAAATCAGTGAAGATCAAGAACTGAACTTTCCATTACATCCTGGGACACTAACACCAACTTTTATTGAGAAGCTGGAGGAGGATATATTCAAGCCATTCTTCATCACTCGGCTATCTGTCATCGTTAGTGGAACACTGCCTTAACGAGTACCTTGTAAACGTTTGGTAAAAAAAAACCTGCTTATGTTAATACTTTACATAATAAGATTTTAAATTAAATTGTAATACCTAGTAACCTGAATTTACATTACCTGACCTTACTAATAGTTAAAAGAACTACACGTACCCTGAGATAAAAGACAAACTGAAAATTATAATTAAATTGTAACATCTAAAACACGAGTTCAATAACAAATCGATTCTGTATTGTGTGATCGATATGATATATTAATAGCAGGAGAAAGAAACTGTTGGAATTTTAAAATTATATAAAATAAAGAAGCCTTCTTGTATTTGACGATTTTGTGTTATTGTAGAATAGTTATTGTATTTCGAGTAGGGTGTATTTTACAGAGAAAGAAAGTGATAAAAGCATCAAGTGGAACGACTTAACCTATAATAACGGGTCAATCGCCAATACCAGCGCTCATTTGCAGACAGCTGGTGAATACGGGAGAATAAAGAACTAACTTACTCTCTCTGCTCTCCGCTCTTTACAATTTAGATAATACATACCGACTAGGGTTGGAGAAAAATACTGAATTATTCACTATAATAACTGTAATATAGCGTTTTTCTCTGGTAAAACACTTGATAACTACTTAACACAGGTCTATGATCAACAACCGAATAATATCAACCATTTAATAAATAATTTTATAAATAATTTAACGTTGATTTGCAGGAGATCTCATCTACAGTAAAATATTACAGATTGACGCATTCCACAGTGGAGCTTTTGAACATTCTCAAATACAGAAAAACATATTAACGTAATCTTTTAGTTAGATTACAAATTGACGCTTCCAACGTGGGGCTGAAATAACGAATAACCCGTAACGGTGTTGCACTAGTTACATACTCATACTCATAATCTTTTAGTTAGATTACAAATTGCCGCATCCATCGTGGGGCTTGATTAGGAGAGAGTTTCGAAGAGTATAAAGGAGTCTATTATTAACATCTATAGTAATCTTTTATTTAGATTACAAATTGGCACCCAACGTGGGGCTTTAGTTAAGTAAAAAATCGACTATATCGCTATTACTTAACTTGAGCAGGCAACTATTAGAGGCACAGGAATGCATACGAGAGGTGTTTCTAAAAGGATGGCGAAGGACCAAGAAACGGAAGAAGACAGACGGGAAGAAGAAGCAGAGATAGTTACGGAAGGTGAAATGGAACAACAGGCGGGTGACAAGGAAGAAGCCAGAGGAGGCCTAGATTTACAAAAATTATGGGAATTAATTAAAGAAGACAATAAACAAACTAATGAAAAAATAGACAGTATTAACGAAAACTCAAAGAAACAAAATGAAATTTTGAGTGAGAACTTAATCAAACTAATGAATGAGAAGTTTGACAAGAATAAAGAGGAAACTAATGAGAACAACCGACTAATCAATGAAAAAATGGACAGTATTAAGGAAAGTACTAGTGAAACCTCAAGGCAAATTATAAATGAAAATAATGAACAATTGAAGGCCGATTTTAGACAAATAAATGAGAAAATCGACAGTTCCCATGAAAGTACTAGAGAAGAGTTTAGAAAAATACATGAGAAAATAGATAGTATAAATGAAAGCATAAATGGAAGGATAGACAAAATTAACGATAATACGGAGGAGAAGATAAAAAATATTAACGAAACAATCAGTCAAAGAGTCGACCAAACAAAAGAGGAACTTCTAGGGTTCAAGGAAGAGGTGACTACCCGGATAAATAACATAGAAATTAATAACAAAATTAGTGTAACAGAGATACAAGCGGAAACACAAGAAAAATTAGACGAGGTACAAAGTAATATAGCTGGAAGAATAGAATGGGTTAACAATGAAATTAAGACAATGAAAATAAGGCAAACACGTCAAAGGAAATTAATGAATACACAGGAAGGATTGGAGATGATTAAAAGGGGATTAGTTAAGCTACATAATATACCAATTACGGAACACAGAGAAGTAAGGCAATTAAGAAACTCTAAACGAACCACAATTGAATTCCTAGATAGATTAGAAGGACCGAAAAAGCCAAAACTAGCCGAGGAGCATGGAGGACTTATGGAGATTATGTATGAACCATTGAACGATTAAGAAACAATATGGAAGAATCAGTTCGAAAAACGATGGTAAACTTTAGCATAAATGCAAATTTTATAGCGACAAGATGGAAGAACCAGATGATAGTGAGATACGTCACAAGGACGGAAATAATTCTACACACTAGAGAAATCCGAACAATCAGTACAGAGGAAATAATGGACCACGGTTAAACAAGTGCAAACAAAATATAGAAAGAGGGATGGATTTTATGGATACAGAATCAAGCAAATCAAAGGAAAATAATGAGAAACTAATTAAAATATATTAAACTAACTATTAAATGAAATAAACTAATTACATGATACTTCAGAGAAATTATGTGGAATCAATTTAAAAAACCACAAAATTCCAAAATAAGTAAGAACACCTTACTATATAATTCAGAAGAAATTATTTTAAACTAATAAACATAAAAGAAGAGAAAGAAGGGTTAGAAATGAGTTAGATGAAGGAAGAATATGCCATACAATTTATGATAAGGAGGAGATTCAGTGTTTAATTGCAGAAGTAAATGGGAGTGAATTAAAAATAGTAAAATACGTATGCTAAAGAAAATTAATTGACAGCACGGAACTAAGGAGAATTTAAAATAAATATTGAACAACTTTAACTAAAATACTGGTGAATAATATGATAAATGGAACTACAGAACAACGAGATAAATAAGTTAAGAGAAGTATTAGGATACCTCATAAATAATAGTAATCATCCCTTGAATATAAGTTTGTAGCGAAGGAGCTACCTTATAGGTAATAATTATATGTATTGTGTTGTGATAGTGCAACGTTTATTTTTTTTCTGGACAGAGATGAAGTTCCTCTGATCGCAGAAGATATAGTTAGGGAAATGTCAGAGTAATGGAAGCCAATAGTGCCCCTCTGATTCCGTACCAGCTATGATATTAGGGAAAAATGTTAGGGAAATATAGTATTTTAGGGATTATACACCAAGCGAGGTAATTAAATATAAATATGATAATAAGAAATGATGGCGTAATAAGCTAGAAGAAGTTATGAGTTCCAGAGAAAGGGACAGGTCTACGACTGAGGGAGGTACCAGTAGAGAATTAATGACAAAATATACAAGGAGTGTCAACACAGTTTTCCGGTGCAATTAAAAGTTTAAAGAATAGAAAGAGAAAATAAACCCCAAAGAACCCATTGAATTGCGGATTAAAACAGAAACAATGAAAAACTGAAACCATTATAAATTGATAATTTTATCAAATAAATATTCCAAGGCATGAAGAAACTATAAGTTTATTTCAACTAAACTATATTCAGCCAAAATAAACTTCTTCCGGAGGGGGAGTATTATGTAACGTAACAAAGTTAAGGCCACAAACGTTACATAAACACTTTGTCAATAGAAACTTAAAACAATACCCAATGTATGCCATAATTAAGGTCAGGAGGGCAAACCTCACCTATAAAAAATGTATTGATGACACCTAGTAAGGTTACTAGGTAATAAAATGGTAAAAGTGTATCTAAATATAAAATATGGAGTGATCAGTGTAAGATAAACTATAAACACTGTGTCTAAGGAGATGAGTTTACTGGGGATGAGTTTGAATATAATAGACTGTTTAATTAATATTTAATGTTTTATAAAGATGTACCTGTTGTTGTGCTTTATCATGATATTGTGTTTACATGATATTTATTTTGTGTTTTGTATGTAGCAGGTGTGAAGCCATTGCTTTACGAAAGTATTAAGTAATGGATACTAATTTCATTCATGTTAAACTTGTATTGAAGTAATTAAATACAAGTGTATTTATTATATATGGTATCATGTTAAGTGAATTTACTTTGAATAATTAATGGGGTGTCTTAAAATAATATTTGTAAACTTGGCCAGGAAGACAATAATTGTTAATGAATTGTCAAGTGGTCTTTATGATTATGTTAAAAACCAATGAAGGGTTCAATGATAAGCTAAATAATAATAATAAATTGAAATCAGGAAATTAAAATTGGAATAATTGGCCATAAGCCAGTGACTCTTTGTACAGTAGGTCAGGTCAGAAAAATTAAATTAAAAACAAAAAATTATAACACATGTAATAAAACCAATAGGCCTAAATTTAGTATTTTGTAAAAGGAAAATAATACCTTTTAAAATAAGTTGATTAAGAAGAAAATGTAGTAAAATGTTGTAACAGTACCAAAAATATGGTAGTTACATAATATAAACGAATGTAACGTCAAGTATGAGAAAAACATGGGAATATATCTAGATAAATAAAGCTAAGTGTATATAAGTGTGTATCTACAAAAATATTAATAAAAAATCCAACAATGAAGAAGAGAATACGAATATATCAACATTAATTACAAAATGAAGAAAGAAAATGCCACAAGCCCAAAACAAAATATCAGTAAATAGACCCAATAGGATCCAACAGTGAGGGGAATCAACGAAACAAGGATCAACAAGCTCCAACAACGATGGAGAAAAATAAAAAGAGCAACTACGATGAAAATATGGAATAAAGAAGAAAGAAGAAGGACCAAGAAGAGCACCAAAAAGAAGAAAGAAGATGGACAGAAGATATAAGGACTCAATATAAACCACATGTACTAAAAACAGTGTAAGTGACAAAAGAAATGATTATAAGTGTGACAAGAAAACCAGTGTGAAACATTTAAGGAAACACAAACAATTACAGTGTGTACTTAATACAAATGTGAAACCTGTGAATAACTAACTATTTCAACTGAATAAACCACACAAACAATTGCAGTGATGAAGTTTACAGTGTGAAAAACATGTTAATTTCATGATGAAGCAACAAAAATTAAAAATAGTCAAATAAACACAAACAATGAGTGTGACTGATTTAATAGAGTTGTAACCAACACACATAATCATAAGACCACCAGATTAGAACAAAATAGAACAATGATGTTATTGTTCATAAAGAACTGACAACAAGTAAAAGACATTTGTTGAGTATCAAACATAACAGGAATTAAATTCCACCATTGACCAGAAAAACATTGTAAATAGTACAAGAAAGATTTGTGTTAGTGTTTAAGAAGGAATTGTATAAACATGTGTAACAAATTAGTTAAGGTATTATGTTAATATACCGTAGTGAAGTCAGTTTAGTAGTAGAAAAATACTGCACTAAAACAGATGGTACATTGTTACACAACCCACAAGGAAGAGACCTATTACAACAGAAAATGATACATATTAGTATAAATATCTGATCATCAAATATGTTATCAAATGAGAATTTATTATAAGTAATAATAATAAATATTAAGAAACAATGTAATATAATGCAAAGCAATGTAAATACAACACGTCAAACATAATGACACAGGGAATAACAGAAATGAGAAAAGTATACCAGTTTAGTTAAGAAAAATACAGTATCAAAACCAATGTAAATGTTTATAAGAGTATTACCAGTAGCGAGATAAATATCTGATAATACATTGAGAACAGATTTTGAACATGATAAGAACAGTATTATAACTAAATTATTGTAAACCAATTAACCATGTACATATGACCAGATGTAAGCTAAACCATTGTATAGCTAGTTAGTTAAGAAAAATACTGTATCAAATATTGAGCACAGATTGTTACAATTATTACCAGTAGCAAGAGGAAATCCCAAAGCTACTATGAGAACAGATAATGACCACAAAAGCAGTCATATTATATACAAACATTTGAAAACCAAATGACCATTATAAGGAAAACCAAATGTAAACAAACAATGACCAACCAGTTATTTATGAAAAATATAGCATATGAACTTATGTAAAAGTAATTGGAAACATTACCAAAAGTTAGAATGATATCTAATGCTACTTTGGGAATCCAAACCAAATAGGACAATAACAATTTAGTTGTTATATTAGAAAAAATAAATGACTATTATGACATGACACAACCTGAACAGAGCCATTACTGAATGATTAGGAAGTTCTGAGCTCATTAAAAGGTAACCATTATATATAATAGATTAGATACTATGTATGTACACAAATTACAATCATTAAATGATATGATTTATATGAAGAGATTAAAAAATAAGATGAAAAATTGTATAAGAACCATATGAGAGGTTTGAACTTATGTAAATATTAAATTAACCACAGTCATACATAAATATTATAGTGGAAAATTGTATAAATAAACATTACTAGTAATATTAGATAGTAATATAATCATTTGAGATAAGAAAAATTAGTTATAAGCAGATTTATAAAAAATCTAACATGGACGCTTAATGACGCCATAGCGAGATTTGTGTAGGAAACAGTTTTTCCCAAATTGTAAATTAAACCGACTGAGATACAGACTCAAAGTGTTTAGATAAGAAGTGTTTTATTATATTTAACTAAAATCTGGTGTAACGAACTTATAAAAATAAGATGCACCAGAAATAAATAATAAAATCGTTATTGTAATAGTAATAATGAACGAAAAATAAGCGTTTTTGGACTTATTTTAACAAGCAAAACGCCCTGAATTCATTGATATCAACTAATTAACGATAGGACGTAAGATAAGAAAGTTATGATGGTTTTAAACTTTCCAGTTAAATTATTGTACCAATGATGACGTAAAAATGTCTCCAACCCAAAATCAATTTTGGCAAAAAATTAAATATTTTAATAAAACGAAGGCTTTCAGGTTAGAGAGTATAACGAATCCAGCCAATGGAATGAATGACTTTCAGCAGACGACCGAGAGACGTCTCAGAGGTACAGAACAGTCTACGAAAAACCACCAAACGTACAGGTCACGCCGCTCTAGTCAAGGAAGAAATAATTTATACTTTAAAACTGTGCGCGCCATGTTACGTCAGTACACAACATACAGTTAACCTAAATACAACATTCATACATACGAGTGAAAAAGTGCGGAATTGTGTTAATTGAACAAGTAGGTCAGTGTATAATAACGACCATACTTGCGAGTGAAGTTTTAAATAGGAAACGGAGTACAGTTTTATTTAAACAATATTTAAACGAAATTAATAATTTTATGAATATCTGACTTTCGATACTACGCAAGTCGTACAATGCTGAGTGTCGAAAAAACAGTAATTAAATTATCAGAATTGAGAAAAGATTTAAATCGACATTATTAAAATATTTGAAAAATATTTTAATTAATTATAGTAATTTAAAATAGACTGTTTGAAAATAATTGTCAATGAATACAAGAGTATTTAGTCACTCGTTTGACTAAACGTATTTTTCTTGAATTTTTCTATGTTTTAAAATCTACTTTATTAATTTTCATACAATCGGAAAAAATGTAATTCTGATAATCATATATTAAAAATCATTATGAATAATATGTTTAAATGTATAGTATAAGATATATTAGTTAATAAGGAATACTTATCCTTTGTAACCACACCGGTTAATTCTAACCTCAGAAATTGTTGCGGTAACTTGATAATTTCAACATTACCGATCTGTTCTCAAGTAACATTCAAATCAAATAGAATTGCTAACAAGAGTTTTTTGAGAAATTTTTCTCTTGTGAATAAATAATTTTTAAAGCTAATTATTAAACGAACGTAATACATTTTAAATACTGTACAAGTCATACAGCTTGACAATAATACACTAGTATTAGAGATGCGTGCGCATACCCGCGTACGATAATTTCATAAACACCAGACATATGGTACCAATTTTTGATTTTTTATATTTGTTCAATTATTATTCACTATTGTTAATTCAATATAGTTATTTGTATTACATCTTGTAACTGGTATCATGTTACCTCAAAGAACCTAACGAAATATGGTAATTCTCTGAATCAAAGTAACATAACCTATGTAGTTAAATTATTGTACTAACAACAGGTCTACCAGCCTTGAGGAATTAGACAGAGTCTTATTGAATTTTAATGTAATCAGTAATTGAAATGTTGTTAATTATTGTTTTTAATTGTCAAAGATATTATCACTTATCAAATTGTTAATAAACCTCCAATTTTATTACCACAAAAGGAGTATCATTTCTAGAAAAAGTAAATTCATTTAATTTTTAATCAGTTCTGACACAGGTGGCGGAAGAATTTAAAAAGTTTTAGCATAATCCAGAATATTCATCAAATATTACTTCATCTACTATTGTGTGTGATGATATATTAAATATTCAATCTGAATATTTTTTTTGTTGTATTTGAAGTGCATGTATTTCAGAAGGAACGTCACCGAACAGAATTGAAGCATTCAAGTGTGGTAAGTAAGTGAGATACACAACAAAGTGCGTGGATCATATTAATATAAAAAGGAGTGAACTATTACTGCGTACTCACAAAAAACAATACGTTAACACCAATAATCAACGATTACGATTACATATTTAGATAAACAACATTATTGTAGATACCGGTGCATGTCTACACCCACACGAACACACCAAACATCAATACAACTATAACAACTATAATTATATCCTGTACTTGTAATTTTATATTACAAGTTGGCGCCCAACGTCTGAGCACGAGTTAAGGGAAATTACACCATAACTAGTGATCCAATCACCCCAATTCGTGAAAAAGACAGCAGGTACATTACCAGGACAGCAAGATGTACACCGACAGATTGAAATCAAGATCAAAATCACGATCAACGTCAAGGAAGAGGGCGACCGAAAAGGAAAAGGAGACCAGAAGAGAAGAAAAAGAGGCCATGTCTACGGAAGATCTAGAAGAAGTAGCACTGGAAACAAAGGAAAAAACAATTGAACCGGCGGAGGGGGTTCAGCAACCTATGGAGGAACCGGAAATAATATCTCAAGGAGTCCTACCGGAAACGATACCACCAGAAATCATACCGGAGGATGAACAACCCGAAGAATTAATACACACCAAAAACAGATACATCATCGAAATGTTAATGAGAATAGAGGAAGGCTTAAAGTCCACGGACCAGAAGATGGACAAATCAATAGAGTCACTGACAGAAGACAATCGATCATTGAAAGCAGACTTAAATAGAATGGAAGAAAGCCAAAAATCCACCGACCAGAAAATGAACAAATCCATAGAATCAATTAAAGCGGACTTAGACCATAAAATAGAAGAAGCCAGCCGATCCACCAAGGAGGACAGTAAAAAATTAAAAGCTGACTTAAACAGTAAAATCGAAGAAGCCAGTCGGTCCACAAACCAAAAAATAGAGGAAGGCCAGAAGGATAACCAGAGACATATAGAGTTGTTAAAAGAAGAATTTAATAACCAAATAAGTGAAACGAATAGGAGAATGGAAGAGGGTCAACGGAAAACCGAAGAATTATTGGAGAAGAGAATGGCCATCATGAAAGAAGATTTATCAGCAGAGTTGGGAGAGAAGATTGATCAAACTAACCAAAAGATTGATGGGATCAACGCCAAACTGAATCGAGATGTTGAGACTATACAAGCCGATCATGAAAATATATGGCAACAGATAAGTGTCAACAATAATAAAATGGAAGAGACCGCTAAGGAGACGGCAGAAATGGTTGAGAGAAGATTAGGAGAAAGCGTCGAAGAAATCGAGAAACAAATGGCCATTCTAACGACTGAAATTAATGTCGAGATGTCAGAAGTGCGTAAAGAAGGAGAAGGTACCAGCCTAAGACTAATACAGACGGAATTGGACCTTAACCAACGTATTAATGAGGTGAAGAAAACTCACGATACCCAACTAGATACAATAACACAAGAACAAACAAGGATGAAGGCAGCACAGTCCACATTAAAGGATAAGTGTGAAGAAGTTGCTGGAAAAGTAGACGCAATCAAACAGCAAGTACACGATGACAAGACACAATCCACAGAACGCCAACGGAGGGAATTGGACGACCTCCGAGACGAAATGCATCGTCTACAAACCATACCGAATTTCCTATCTGGTTTGAGTCATCTAGAGGGAAGAGATCAGATTGACTTCAGGACCTATTCGAAAAACCCTTTGGAGTTCCTAGAGAGAATGGAAGAAATCATACAACGGAATCGTGAGAGCAGATGGACTGTCATAAAAGGTATATTAGACGAATCATTTAAGCACGTTTGACAACTGGTGGACAGCGACCCGACACGAAGTGGTTAATTATGACACCTTCAAAACAGCATTCAAGCAAAAATATTGGTCGGAGGCCACTCAGAATATCATAAGGGACGATATAACCAACGGAAGGTTCGACGTAAATGGAAGGCAATCCATGACCACATACTTTTTAGGAAAGATTTGCCTGGCAAGGAATCTGGAACCGGCAATCCCAGAAGAATGCCTGGTCACGAAGTTGGCTTACCATTTCAATCAGGGTATATCACAGGGAAGACTCAATGCACAAATAAAAACAATCCAAGGAATGTGCGACCTACTCGAAAGCCACGAGAGGGAACGATACTATCAACGGAGTCGACAGGTACCAAGCCAGACATATGATCGAGGAGGGCCTGGTAACAATAACCCTACTATTCATAACAATGGTAATAACCAAGGAAGGAACTTTCATAACCCCCCGAGATTCTAGAATCAACCCACACCGCGTCAAGACGGAGGTGGAAATAATATAAATAGAGGGAACCATAATAACCATCATCCTAATGGTTACCAACGAAATACGAATTACCAAAGAGGTAATCACTATTACAGACCGTATCAGAATCAGTCCCCTAATCACCAACCAAGACAAGGTAATGGTCATAATAATAACAATCAATTTCGAAGAGTCCATTATACCCATGCCAGTCGGGGTGGAAACCACAGAAATTATTATCAAGGAAGAAGGAGCTTCCCACACCAGCACCAGCATTCCAATAATAGCGACAGGGATGAAAGAGAGTCCGGATATCGGTCAAACGGAAGTGACAGCAGTGGAAGTCCCAGAGCAACCACACAAAATACAGAGGTATACCACAACGGACATGGACCGGGAAATCAGGAGCCAGTAGCTTCGACGTCTCAGGACCGACGCGAAAATGGTGACATGAATTTAAACACCAACCGGCAGTGAAAAACCCGAGATCACCCTCACTGAACCGGCCTATTGGGTCAAATGTTTTGGCAAAATCATCGAAGCATCGAAATGTGTATAACAACAACTACTTAAAAAATATAAGGAAAGATTTGATGGAAGAAAAGGAAAATACTATCGGCGATACAAGCAATAGTGAAATTGCATATATATCAGTTAAAGTAAACAACACCGACGCCACAGCCATGATTGACACTGGCGCAAACGTATCACTAATAGACAAGTTGGAACTGGACAGAATTCAATCGGAGAACAAAGCCACAATACCCACATTGCCAATTAGCAATATAATTCTCATCAGTGCTACCGGACGTCAAAATAAGACTATCCGACAGCAAGTACAATTAGATGTATCCAGCAATGGGAAGACAATACAGATGGTATTCCTAGTAGCCAGTGGGCTACCGTTCACTCTACTAATCGGGTGTGATATTTTAAGAAAATACACCGCAATCATCAATATGGATAATAATACAGTGAGGATGAAAACAGAAGAAATAGAGTGGACAGCCGATTTGACAGAATACAGGAAGGCACCCTCGGAGCATGTAATATACTACATCAGAGAAGGCTGTGAACACCAAGAAGGCGCCATCAACCAAGGAATACACAACAGTCCAGAGGAAGCTTTATGGTTGGAGAAAATCAATAGCATCCGAGAATTTAAAACCAGCCAGTATAGCCAAGAAATTACTTGGGAACAACGGGAACGATTAATAGAAATATACTACCAGTATCGCCACGTATTTTCAGATACACCTGGGAAAATCAAAAATTTCCAATGCGAACTGAAATTCAAAGACCATACAGAGTTCAAGAGGAAATCATATCCTATCGCCTTTTCACTAAAGGAAGCTGTAAGAGAGGAGATTCAGCGTTTAATAGAGAATGACATAATAGAGATAAGCAATTCACCATACACCAACCCTATTGTCGCTGTACCAAAAAAGAATGGTGCAGTACGAATTTGTTTAGATGCTCGTGAGCTTAACAAAACCATAATTAATGACAGGACATCGCCTGGAGAAATCGATGAAATATTAAAGAAATTTTATGGTACAAAATTTTACAGTATATGGGATACGGTATGTGGATATTGGCAGGTTGAGCTGCATCCAAACAGTAGAAAATATACTGCTTTTATCTTTGAAGGCCGAAACTACCATTTTAAAAGGCTACCATTCGGTTTAGTAAACTCAGTAGCAATATTCGTCAAATGCATGGACGAGATACTGGGCCATAACACACTACAGTTCACAACAGTTTATGTGGACGATCTCCTAATAGCCTCTAACAATTGGGAGGAACACTGTGACCGGGTGGCACAAGTACTGAAAAAATTGGAAGACAACCACATCACTTTAAAGCTAGATAAATCTCAACTAATTGCGAAGGAGGTGCAATTCTTGGGGTTTAACCTATCTGAATACGGAATTACACCATCCCAGGAGAAGATGGAGGCAATTCAGCGTTTTCCCGTCCCGAAGAACAAAAAACAACTGCAATCGTTCCTCGGAATCTGCAATTATTATCGGAAATTTCAAAGTAATTATTCCGAATTGACAGCTCGATTCTCAGCACAGCTATCATCAAAAGAAAAATGGAAATGGGAAGCAGATCAAGACTCCACATTTGAATTGATCAAAGTAAAGTTCCTAGAAACCGTTATGCTGCATCACCCCAATTTTAATAAACAGTTCTTCATGAATTGTGACGCTAGCGACCTAAGTCTTGGTTCTGTACTCTATCAAGAAGACCAAGAAGGGCATCATCAAGTGATTAGTTTCGCAAGCCGTACATTAAACAAGTGCGAACGTAACTACCATACCACAGAAAAAGAATTATTGAGTATAGTGTTTGCATGCGAAAAATTCAGGACATTTATTTTAGGATACACAGTAACAGTGAGGACAGATCACAAATCCATTTCATTTCTAAAAAACTGCAAATTAAAACATGGAAGACTGACAAGATGGACCCTTACACTTCAAGAATACAATATACAATGGGAGTACATACCCGGAAAAAACAACACAGCTGCAGACGTGGTGTCCCGGATAAACATTGACGCCCAAACATTTGAAGGAGAGAGGGAAACCATTGCAAGAGTATACCACTTATTGAAGAGTAAATCCGAACTCACTAATATATTATCTGACATCATCAATTATCAACAACAAGATCCTAAAATATCAATAATTATAAAAAAACTAGCCGACAATGATGCAAACATAAACCAGTATTACTGTACTCACAATCAGTTGGTATTCACCAAGCACAATAAAGGTGATGAGAGATGGAAGGTAGTTATTCCCAAAGCCCTAGAAAAGGAATTGACCATAGACTACCACATACGTTATGGTCATATGGGCGCAGTGAAGGTCATAAAAGCTTTGCAGGAGCATGTGCATTTCAAGGACATGAGTAGAAAGGTCAGAAAATATGTCCAGAGCTGTAATATCTGTCAACTAGCAAAATGCAGCAACGAAAAGCGAGAAGGAGTCATGATACCGATCACATCAACTGCAAGACTAGAAAAAGTTTTCTTGGGCATTTGTGGACCTTTTCCACGGAGTGGTGGGAGACACCAGTACAAATATATCATAATAATATTTGATCATTACACCAAATATACTAAGCTGTACCCACTCAATCGAGCGACAACCAGTAAAATACTAGAAATAGTTGTAAATAAATATATACCCGAAGTGGGTAAACCGTCGATGATAATTACAGATCACGGAACGCAATTCCGAGGACGAAAGTGGCGGGAAACACTGATCCATCTGGGAGTCAAAACATACAAGACATCGGTGTATCACCCCAACAGCAACCCTGCTGAGAGAGTGTTGAGAGAAGTAGGAAGGATTTTAAGAACCTACTGTCACAGCCAGCAGAGGAAGTGGGAGGAGTATTTATCCCCAGCTGAAGACTTCCTAAATCTAGCCTACCACCAGTCAACTGACGAAACACCATACATGGCTATGTACGAGAAAAAACCACCCCGGGAGATCACAGAGATAATTAATTTTCCAATTAGTGCTGAAGTTAAATTTGACAAAACCCGATTCTATAATAATGCAGTGGAGAGAGCGAATAAATTAAGGCTCAAGTACAAAAAGTTACAGCCCAAAATCATCAAATATGAAGTGGGAGACCAAGTGCTTATCAAAAATCGAGAGCTCCCTAGCACTATTGAAGGAATTGCAAAGAAGCTATTACTGCTATATACCGGACCATATACTGTGACAAAAAACAATCTAAACAACACATATGAATTGCAGAACCCTATTACAAAGAAGATAAAAGGTACCTATAATCAAACCTCAATGAAAAAATATATTGAAAATTAAATTATGGGACCAAAGAGTGAAAGGATAGCGATAAGGATTATTTTATTATTGATAATGTGAAAGATGGAAATATTGGTTATGAAAAATGAAGGTATAATTATAAATATAACTGTTGACTATATCAAGATGAAAAATGAAAAGTGGCTACGAAGACTATTGTTATTTAAGAGTGGAAAATGAAAATATAATTATAAAAATAGATGTTGACTACAGAAAAAGGGATGTATTACTATTATGAAAATTATTATGTGTGTATTAAATGAGAAGTAACTGTATAATTATGTATTGAACATTGAATATATTGTAATTTTATAATATGAGAAAACATACTTCAAGAGAATTAATGTAAAGGATTCAGAACATTGTGTTATTAATAATAAGGTACTATCAAAATGAACATACTACTAAAAGAAGAGTATAAAAATACGAGATCGACAAATAACATCCTTGGCACATATAAATAATTCCAAGAGCCACGTCAACAAGTAATATTAACATCTCACCCGTACTAATGAAAAAGAAGAGTATAAAAATACGAGATCGACAAATAACATCCTTGGCACATATAAATATTTCCAAGAGCCACGTCAACAAGTAATATTAACATCTCACCCGTACTAATAATCATAGAAGAGTATAAAAATACGAGATCGACAAATAACATCCTTGGCACATATAAATATTTCCAAGAGCCACGTCAACAAGTAATATTAACATCTCACCCGTACTAATGAAAAATAAGAGTATAAAAATACGAGATCGACACCCTAGATCCACGGCATATATGTATGATACATGTTAATTCCAAGAGCCACGTCAACAAGTAATTATAACATCTTACCCGTACTATCAAAGGAAAAAAAAAAAAAAAAAAAAAAAAAAGAAGGAACAAATGCGAAGTTGGAAAAATGAAACCAAAATAAGGTATTAATGTAGACAAACCACCACACACAACCACATTGTTTATGATGAATATTACTAGCGAAGAAACCAATACCACATGGAATATAAATGCCAAATACAAACCATGAAGAAGAAGAAAAACAAATGTACTTATGAATTATATCTAGAAGAATGAAGCCTGAGATGAAGAATATGATGAGACGACATTCAAAGTGAAAACAAAATGAAGAGATTGATCAAGAATATAAAGAATGAAAAGATAATATAATAACGAAGACAATCATGAGAGTATACCAGTGAGGAAGTGTAAAACAAACTATCCCTATAATATGTGAAGAATATAGTTAAGTTGAATCAAGAAAAGAGAGAATAACAATGTATAAACCGCAGATGCGTGAATTAATCCCAAGGATATTTATTATTTGTCGGAAGAATGACCACTATTATTATTTTGATGATTTAAAATGAATTGACTGAAGAGTAATGCCAGCAATCATTTATTATTATTGAAGGAGATGATTTGCCTCCATATTTATTGAAATTAGTATGGCCAGTAGAGTTGAATAGCCAAAGTGAGCCGCTCTAAACTGCCCCAGCTAAACTTATGTTAGGGAATTAGGGAACTAAATAAACAAGGGAGATAATTACATAGAGAAGATAAATACGATTCAAATAGAAGAAAGTGAAGGGATATATGGAAAAAACATGTGAATCAACATGGAATGTACAACAATTGATGAATTCTTCAATGAAAAATATATTATAATAATTCAGAATTAATCAATTCTTATAGGAAGGCATATGTAACAGTACCAAAAATATGGTAGTTACATAATATAAACGAATGTAACGTCAAGTATGAGAAAAACATGGGAATATATCTAGATAAATAAAGCTAAGTGTATATAAGTGTGTATCTACAAAAATATTAATAAAAAATCTAACAATGAAGAAGAGAATACGAATATATCAACATTAATTACAAAATGAAGAAAGAAAATGCCACAAGCCCAAAACAAAATATCAGTAAATAGACCCAATAGGATCCAACAGTGAGGGGAATCAACGAAACAAGGATCAACAAGCTCCAACAACGATGGAGAAAAATAAAAAGAGCAACTACGATGAAAATATGGAATAAAGAAGAAAGAAGAAGGACCAAGAAGAGCACCAAAAAGAAGAAAGAAGATGGACAGAAGATATAAGGACTCAATATAAACCACATGTACTAAAAACAGTGTAAGTGACAAAAGAAATGATTATAAGTGTGACAAGAAAACCAGTGTGAAACATTTAAGGAAACACAAACAATTACAGTGTGTACTTAATACAAATGTGAAACCTGTGAATAACTAACTATTTCAACTGAATAAACCACACAAACAATTGCAGTGATGAAGTTTACAGTGTGAAAAACATGTTAATTTCATGATGAAGCAACAAAAATTAAAAATAGTCAAATAAACACAAACAATGAGCGTGACTGATTTAATAGAGTTGTAACCAACACACATAATCATAAGACCACCAGATTAGAACAAAATAGAACAATGATGTTATTGTTCATAAAGAACTGACAACAAGTAAAAGACATTTGTTGAGTATCAAACATAACAGGAATTAAATTCCACCATTGACCAGAAAAACATTGTAAATAGTACAAGAAAGATTTGTGTTAGTGTTTAAGAAGGAATTGTATAAACATGTGTAACAAATTAGTTAAGGTATTATGTTAATATACCGTAGTGAAGTCAGTTTAGTAGTAGAAAAATACTGCACTAAAACAGATGGTACATTGTTACACAACCCACAAGGAAGAGACCTATTACAACAGAAAATGATACATATTAGTATAAATATCTGATCATCAAATATGTTATCAAATGAGAATTTATTATAAGTAATAATAATAAATATTAAGAAACAATGTAATATAATGCAAACCAATGTAAATACAACAAGTCAAACATAATGACACAGGGAATAACAGAAATGAGAAAAGTATACCAGTTTAGTTAAGAAAAATACAGTATCAAAACCAATGTAAATGTTTATAAGAGTATTACCAGTAGTGAGATAAATATCTGATAATACATTGAGAACAGATTTTGAACATGATAAGAACAGTATTATAACTAAATTATTGTAAACCAATTAACCATGTACATATGACCAGATGTAAGCTAAACCATTGTATAGCTAGTTAGTTAAGAAAAATACTGTATCAAATATTGAGCACAGATTGTTACAATTATTACCAGTAGCAAGAGGAAATCCCAAAGCTACTATGAGAACAGATAATGACCACAAAAGCAGTCATATTATATACAAACATTTGAAAACCAAATGACCATTATAAGGAAAACCAAATGTAAACAAACAATGACCAACCAGTTATTTATGAAAAATATAGCATATGAACTTATGTAAAAGTAATTGGAAACATTACCAAAAGTTAGAATGATATCTAATGCTACTTTGGGAATCCAAACCAAATAGGACAATAACAATTTAGTTGTTATATTAGAAAAAATAAATGACTATTATGACATGACACAACCTGAACAGAGCCATTACTGAATGATTAGGAAGTTCTGAGCTCATTAAAAGGTAACCATTATATATAATAGATTAGATACTATGTATGTACACAAATTACAATCATTAAATGATATGATTTATATGAAGAGATTAAAAAATAAGATGAAAAATTGTATAAGAACCATATGAGAGGTTTGAACTTATGTAAATATTAAATTAACCACAGTCATACATAAATATTATAGTGGAAAATTGTATAAATAAACATTACTAGTAATATTAGATAGTAATATAATCATTTGAGATAAGAAAAATTAGTTATAAGCAGATTTATAAAAAATCTAACATGGACGCTTAATGACGCCATAGCGAGATTTGTGAGGAAACAGAATTTTCCCAAATTGTAAATTAAACCGACTGAGATACAGACTCAAAGTGTTTAGATAAGAAGTGTTTTATTATATTTAACTAAAATCTGGTGTAACGAACTTATAAAAATAAGATGCACCAGAAATAAATAATAAAATCGTTATTGTAATAGTAATAATGAACGAAAAATAAGCGTTTTTGGACTTATTTTAACAAGCAAAACGCCCTGAATTCATTGATATCAACTAATTAACGATAGGACGTAAGATAAGAAAGTTATGATAGTTTTAAACTTTCCAGTTAAATTATTGTACCAATGATGACGTAAAAATGTCTCCAACCCAAAATCAATTTTGGCAAAAAATTAAATATTTTAATAAAACGAAGGCTTTCGGGTTAGAGAGTATAACGAATCCAGCCAATGGAATGAATGACTTTCAGCAGACGACCGAGAGACGTCTCAGAGGTACAGAACAGTCTACGAAAAACCACCAAACGTACAGGTCACGCCGCTCTAGTCAAGGAAGAAATAATTTATACTTTAAAACTGTGCGCGCCATGTTACGTCAGTACACAACATACAGTTAACCTAAATACAACATTCATACATACGAGTGAAAAAGTGCGGAATTGTGTTAATTGAACAAGTAGGTCAGTGTATAATAACGACCATACTTGCGAGTGAAGTTTTAAATAGGAAACAGGGAGTACAGTTTTATTTAAACAATATTTAAACGAAATTAATAATTTTATGAATATCTGACTTTCGATACTACGCAAGTCGTACAATGCTGAGTGTCGAAAAAACAGTAATTAAATTATCAGAATTGAGAAAAGATTTAAATCGACATTATTAAAATATTTGAAAAATATTTTAATTAATTATAGTAATTTAAAATAGAATGTTTGAAAATAATTGTCAATGAATACGAGAGTATTTAGTCACTCGTTTGACTAAACGTATTTTTCTTGAATTTTTCTATGTTTTAAAATCTACTTTATTAATTTTCATACAATCGGAAAAAATGTAATTCTGATAATCATATATTAAAAATCATTATGAATAATATGTTTAAATGTATAGTATAAGAAATATTAGCTAATAAGGAATACTTATCCTTTGTAACCACACCGGTTAATTCTAACCTCAGAAATTGTTGCGGTAACTTGATAATTTCAACATTACCGATCTGTTCTCAAGTAACATTCAAATCAAATAGAATTGCTAACAAGAGTTTTTTGAGAAATTTTTCTCTTGTGAATAAATGATTTTTAAAGCTAATTATTAAACGAACGTAATACATTTTAAATACTGTACAAGTCATACAGCTTGACAATAATACACTAGTATTAGAGATGCGTGCGCATACCCGCGTACGATAATTTCATAAACACCAGACATATGGTACCAATTTTTGATTTTTTATATTTGTTCAATTATTATTCACTATTGTTAATTCAATATAGTTATTTGTATTACATCTTGTAACTGGTATCATGTTACCTCAAAGAACCTAACGAAATATGGTAATTCTCTGAATCAAAGTAACATAACCTATGTAGTTAAATTATTGTACTAACAACAGGTCTACCAGCCTTGAGGAATTAGACAGAGTCTTATTGAATTTTAATGTAATCAGTAATTGAAAGGTTGTTAATTATTGTTTTTAATTGTCAAAGATATTATCACTTATCAAATTGTTAATAAACCTCCAATTTTATTACCACAAAAGGAGTATCATTTCTAGAAAAAGTAAATTCATTTAATTTTTAATCAGTTCTGACACAGGTGGCGGAAGAATTTAAAAAGTTTTAGCATAATCCAGAATATTCATCAAATATTACTTCATCTACTATTGTGTGTGATGATATATTAAATATTCAATCTGAATATTTTTTTTGTTGTATTTGAAGTGCATGTATTTCAGAAGGAACGTCACCGAACAGAATTGAAGCATTCAAGTGTGGTAAGTAAGTGAGATACACAACAAAGTGCGCGGATCATATTAATATAAAAAGGAGTGAACTATTACTGCGTACTCACAAAAAACAATACGTTAACACCAATAATCAACGATTACGATTACATATTTAGATAAACAACATTATTGTAGATACCGGTGCGTGTCTACACCCACACGAACACACCAAACATCAATACAACTATAACAACTATAATTATATCCTGTACTTGTAATTTTATATTACAATGTATACGGTTTAATAAGGCAGACTAAGTGAAAGTTTTATGTGATTTAATCTAATTATAATAAGGGAGTATTTTATTAAATAAGTGTAAGAATATTTCCTAATTACGGCTCTAGGATAACAAATATTATCCAATAACATAAGAGGAAGATGGTTGTTAGGGCAACAAAATGCAAGATATCTTGTTGATTTAAAGATTCAATTGTTATATATGAACGAGGACAGTTCAGTCGTTATAAATCTTGAAAAAACCAAGAAACCTAATGAATAAAATTATTATCAATCCAAGTTAATATATAGTAACTGATTAAAAAGACGGTTTGGACAACTTCTGAGACTATCACTTCGAGAATATAAAATACCTATCAACAAAATTCAAATAAAAAATCTAAAGAATAAATTAACTAAACCTACCGTCAAATGAGTAATAATGGACACAATAAATAAATGAAGATAACCCAGACCTGGAGAAGTCAAAGTGAATAAATATCATACAACAAAAAATAAAGAGAATTAAATTTACATACAGAACCTCACTTTTAACACCAGAGCAAGAACTTAATACTACACTAATTCCGTCGGGACCTGTGACCACCAGAAACGAAAAATCAGCGAAGATCAAGAACTGAACTTTCCATTACATCCTGGGACACTAACACCAACTTTTATTGAGAAGCTGGAGGAGGATATATTCAAGCCATTCTTCATCACTCGGCTATCTGTCATCGTTAGTGGAACACTGCCTTAATGAGTACCTTGTAAACGTTTGGTAAAAAAAAAACCTGCTTATGTTAATACTTTATATAATAAGATTTTAAATTAAATTGTAATACCTAGTAACCTGAATTTGCATTACCTGACCTTACTAATAGTTAAAAGAACTACACGTACCCTGAGATAAAAGACAAACTGAAAATTATAATTAAATTGTAACATCTAAAACACGAGTTCAATAACAAATCGATTCTGTATTGTGTGATCGATATGATATATTAATAGCAGGAGAAAGAAACTGTTGGAATTTTAAAATTATATAAAATAAAGAACCCTTCTTGTATTTGACGATTTTGTGTTATTGTAGAATAATTATTGTATTTCGAATAGGGTGTATTTTACAGAGAAAGAAAGTGATAAAAGCATCAAGTGGAACGACTTAACCAATAATAACGGGTCAATCGCCAATAACAGCGCTCGTTTGCAGACACTTGATAACTACTTAACACAGGTCTATGATCAACAACCAAATAATATGAACCATTTAATAAATAATTTTATAAATAATTTAACGTTGATTTGCAGGAGATCTCATCTACAGTAAAATATTACAGATTGACGCATTCCACAGTGGAGCTTTTGAACATTCTCAAATACAGAAAAACACAATAATGTAATCTTTTAGTTAGATTACAAATTGACGCTTCCAACGTGGGGCTGAAATAACGAATAACCCGTAACGGTGTTGCACTAGTTACATACTCATACTCATAATCTTTTAGTTAGATTACAAATTGCCGCATCCATCGTGGGTTTGATTAGGAGAGAGTTTCGAAGAGTATAAGGAGTCTATTATTAACATCTATAGTAATCTTTTATTTAGATTACAATATATATATACATCATATCATAACCTACATATCCCTAGTGTTGTGAGGTACATGTTCAAATTCAAGGTAGCGTGATTTTCGACCACTCCATGGTTGTGAAAATATTTACCTCATTCTTTCTTTAAAACTTACTAAAACGTCGAGAGGTGTTTAATAACTCCCAATGCTATGCAGAAACACTGATGGAAATAAGGCAGATAACAAATTTGGTCTAAAATAAACGTGTATTTGTTGTGTGAAAGCATTCACATAAAAATGACTAAACAATACACTAACCCAATATGTGTCTCACAGCGTTGTAATCAATTAACTTTTTTTTTATCAATGTTCACAAACATTAATTAAATTGTGCAGTTCTTTTTTTAACTTAGCAACATATGACTGGTGAAGAGAATTAAAATATGCTTTAAAACACAAAGGGAGCATAATGTTCCAATATTTTATCATTATGCTATAACAAAAGTATAACTCAATTTCCTTTATTAACTAACTAATTGTATACACAACTAATATTGTTATCATTTAAAGAATATTATTCATAACCTCCTGTGAGAATAAAAACATAGTTTTCTATAGCTATCTGTAACTAGTAACAAATGTACAATTGAAAAACTACATTTATCAGCTCATTTTCAGCTCTGTCTGAAAAAAAAAAAAAATAGAAACAGACAAATTGTCTTGTTATTCTGACATTTTACTAAAAAGGTCAAATATTTTTTTGTCTAAAGAACATTAGGATTCACTTGCAACCTATTATTTGTGTATGCATACGCGAGCGAGTGCGCACACAGATTTACTTTACACAGTTTTTAATTGGCTTACAGCATTATAGCAACAATTATCACTTCATAAATGACAAGCTTCAAGAAACTTAAACACCTTAATTACAAAAATTAAACAAACACAAGCCAATAAATGTATTTAAATAAAAGAAATATAAAATTCATGTTTCCAGTATCTAAGCCACATGTTGATTTAATTTTAATGTTTAATGACCATTTTGCATGAGTGATATATATGTCTGAACGTGGAAGAATCAATCCGAATTGCATAACAAAGTTACTAAAAGAAGTCACAAGATACAGTTGAAGAAATATAATATATTAGTTACATTAAATATCAATGCCAACCATCATGACATAACATTACTTTGTTTCAAATATAATACAGCAATGATTATCTAAATTAATAAATGCAACACTTTTCTGAATAACTGAGCAGCTAAATTAAAACATGATTGTCTATTGTCAAAAACTTTTCAAGTCTAGTAGGAATAGTACTTTACATTTTAATGTGAAAAACATTTAAAAATAAAATGATGCATTAATTTAGTGTTTAAACAAATGAATGGTGTTCATTTAAAATAGTGAATTACTGTATTTTTGAGAAGAAAGTTACCTTGCGGGAGAGGCAAAACTAGTAAACAATACAAGCAAACTTCCTCCTATTTGCAAATGTTAGTTCACCCGACACTGTCACATATGGTTCCATATTATGAGGCTACACTTAAGGCTGCTATTTTTCTTTCATCAGCATAATGTTAAGTGTGCATGTTTATCTGAACAGAAGAAGTATAAAACTAATCTGCAAACCAGTTTTCACTGCATGGGATCGTACACTGAATGTTGCTCGATTTTGAAAAAATGAGTGGTTCATGTGCAGAATGAGCTTTCATTCAGTGTGAGAACTCTTCCCAATACTTCAGTAGGTAACACAGCGACTAACGTTATTTAATAAAAGTATAAAAGTTAGACTGCTTTACACTTTTGTCGCAGACAAATTCCAATGTTTTCAAGCATACACAAGTGGTATATGTTGACAATGGTATAAAGCATAATATATATGCACAATTTTGTAAAATATCAAATGAAAACTCTTCTAAATTTCAAACAAAATCCCTAACATTTAGGAATTACGTTTCTACAGACTGCTCATTTTCTAGGTACCGTACTATGTTTGCATGTCATTTTAGCCCTAGACCAGACTACATACATTGAAGTTTTTTTTTTTTAATTTCTTCAAGAATTGTACTAGATAACTGATTTACTGACACATTTCTCAAGAATAATAAAATTTTTTTACAACTGTATTCAATTTATAAGTGTGCAAACTCTGAACATGTTAGACAAGCAAACAAAACTTCATCTTCTTCTTTCATATAGGCTTAATCGCCTATTTTTTCTGTTTTCTTTCACGTATCAAGGGTAATTCAATAGAGGTTGACTCAAAGTTTTCCATCCATCTATTCTATAGTCAGCCAGGATTTGTTTTCCCAACAGTCTAGAATCTCGCACTATTTCTATTAACCTATCGTCACTTGCCCTACCAACATGGTCATTCCATTCTCCTTTTTACCTTCTGACAAATCTGGTTACAAACAAACATAACATTTTCCCAAATTCATGAGCTTACAATCAAAGTGCTAACAATCTAGGGGATACCCAATTAAAATCTCCTCTGCCATCAACATCTGAGTCTCATGCCTCAGTTTGGGTTGTTCACAACAGTTAGTCATATGTCCTAACCCCAAGTCTGGGTCCCTACATTGTATACAAGTGCCTGGTAGCAACATTTGGATGAAACATATTTAGAATAAACCTTTACAAGAAATATTACAACATAATGCAATCTGTAGGGACAGTATACAAACACCAAACACTATTGAAAACGTGTAGTTTGTTGCAGTGTTTTAGGTTATAACATACGATAGCAAAATTTTGTTAGAATTTAACTGTCAGTAATAAAATTTTTATGTAATTATTATAAAACTGTAAGACAAGTAATATTACTTTACTGAAGTAGATATTCTATTTGGGTGATATTCTTTCTTTCTACAATAGAATTATGGAAAACCTACTTCACAGTTTGAATAGAAACACATGAAAAAAAATATATATATATTGTTTATATAATAATGAAACTTTCTCTTGTGAACTTACTTGACTTTTTCCGTCGAATGTGTTTCAGCGTCGTGTTCGCCTTCGTCAGCTTAGAAACAGACTGCCAGTACTTTGTACTGACGAAGGCGAACACGACGCCGAAACACGTTCGACGGAAAAAGTCAAGTAAGTTCACAAGAGAAAGTTTCATTATTATATAAAGTGTAGTGCTGTGAAAAAAGATGATGAACAAACAAGACAACTATATATATTGTTACGACATCACAGAACAATCTACGTGATTATCGAATGTTACAGAAAGATCCAGAATGTAATGCGTATGGCGTACGTGCTTGAAGACGCATTTGCTAGAAGGTGCGAGAATTCACACGGCCACTCTCAGTGTCACGGCCGCAAGTAATTACGTCGTAGTTTAAAGGTAGTACGTAGTATGTGGAATCGTCTAGATTTTCGGCGGCTATAAATACAATTTCTCAGGGACGCTCAGTTCAGTATAGTGGTGATATATTTACAGAGCGGTTCGAGTTATTATCGGGCAATATTACTGTGTACGTTCAAGTAGTTATTAGTGAAGTGGTGTGTTTTATAATTGGATGGTATAATTGTAATACAATGGTGTTTAATTTTAGTGGACATTTTATTGCGTGTGAACAATTTTCATTTGATTTGTTATAGAGACTGTGTTGTTAATTACGAACTGTTTAACTGTAAAAATTAAAGGTGTGATTAGTGACTTAATTGGTGTAGTGTATTTTGTTTCCACTGTACCTACGACGATCAAGTAGACGGTCATAACAGTGGTGTCAGAACTGGGATAGAATGGTTAACAGTGGACACTTTATACAAGACGAGTGTCATTCGTAATTAATCGGTAAACAACGGATGCCAGTCAGATGATGAAAAATTTACAGGCTGAGACAGGATGAGAAACGCAGACAGGAGGCGGAAGAAGCAGAAAAACAACAAGACGAGAAAGCGGAAGTGAGACAGAAAACCCTCCTGCTACAGGCAGAGGAACGGAAGCGTGAAACAAAAGACATCAAAGCATTAATACAGGAGCAGAAACAGATCCACGAACACAGTACCGCAGAATTGGGTCTCCTATCAAGGTGAGCTTAATAAACAAGGTACTAAAATATCAGAGGTACAAGAATCAATGACATTAAAAATAGCTGAAGTAGAAAAATCTGTCTCGAGTGTTGAAGAATCGTTGTCCAATAAAATAGCCGAAGTAGAAAAATCAGTTACGAGTGTGGACAAAGCTATGTCAACAAAAATAGAAGACTCGATTACAAATATAAAAGAGCAGATTAAAAATGAAGTTCAGCAGTGCCTGAACTTACAACCAAGACAACTTTGTGAACAGACTGTACCAATGATAAAGACAGAAAAAGACACAGAAAATAAGTCAATAGAGAAAGTAACTTTGCCTGCAGTAAGGACAGTTCATGTCAAAGCTCCAACCTTTGACGGAAGCAGTCATTGGGCAACATACCTCCGCCAATTTGAAGCTGCATGCGCAAATAACTGGACGGAGAAAGACAAGGCAGTTTCACTCGTTCTCTCATTAAAAGGACCCGCGGCAGAACTACTACAGAAAGTGCCACCTGACAGCCAAAACACCTATGCCGGATTGATAAAAGCTCTGGAATTACGGTATGGTGATAAACATTTGCGAGATGTGTACTGCACCCAGTTGAGAGAAAGGCGACAGCATGC
The DNA here is from genome assembly GCA_034769895.1 of Magicicada septendecula. Lineage (NCBI taxonomy): Eukaryota > Metazoa > Arthropoda > Insecta > Hemiptera > Cicadidae > Magicicada > Magicicada septendecula. Next base: position 847,228,253 of record CM068368.1, read on the forward strand.
CGGAGGGAGCCTTCAAGAGTTTGAAGCAAGTATCGACAGACTAATTAGACTGGCCTATCCTGAAGCGCCAGAAGATCTTCGAACGAGTTTTGCGATGCAGATATTTACTGCTGGTGTCCGAGATAACGAACTACAGCAAGTGTTACAAATGGCAAGATACCAGAACAGTGCGGACGCCCTGGTACATGCTTTGCAATTTGAGGCCGCCAAATCAGCGTCTGGTTGGACAAGTCATAAAGTGCGCGCTAAAAGATCGCGACGGCACAGACGATGAGGAAGAAGAACAAGGAACAGAGACTCGACGGTTGGCGCCACAGAATAAAGTAAGAAAGGATGGAAGACCGAAGTGTTATACATGTGGGGAACCTGGACATCTACAACGGGATTGTCGGGTTAGAGTTTAGCAGCAGGGAAATGAGCAGTAGTCGGTACAACGGGGCGTGTGCTGACTAACTGGAGGAACAAAGCCCTTAGACAATACGCAATTTCTACACTTCAGAAAAACACCGGGAGCTTGGTAGTTACCGGATTTGTTCAAGTAAGGCGGCCAACCTCGATTACAGTTGACACAAGCGCAACAGTTTCTATTGTGCGCCCCGACGTGGTGAAAGATCTCAAGTCAATCTGGTGCTCTTGCAGGTTGCGAACAGCTACTGGACGGCCTTTAAAAGTGTATGGAAAAGTGGAGATACACCTACGCCTCAGTCGATTTGAGTTTAATCATCAAGTACTTGTTGCAGACATTGTGGATGAAGCAATTCTTGGTGTTGACGTTATGAATGCATACAGATTCATAGTCGACTTCAAAAACAATGTCTTGAGAATCGGAGGCGAAGAGGTAATGCTATCAACAATGACGACAGCAGAAAAATCGATGGACGTCATAAACCAAGTGGCAGTAACTGTTCCGCAAAAATTCTGATAAGATCATCATGGTTGGGACCGAGATAGATACTAGGGGCAACCAGTGCTCTATATTCGAACCCGAGGTAGTCAACACGCTGGGCATACTAATTGCCAGAAGTTTAGTAAAACCTGACGAAACCGGAAATGTACCTATTAGAGTGGCAAATACTTTGGATCAAGCTATCACTTTACAAAGCAATATGCTCCTAGGCAAATTGATTCCTGTGGCCTGGGTAGCCGGAATAACGCAACGAAGATCCAGTGCTTCGGATAATTCCAAATTACTAGAGGAACTGCCAGAATTATTGAACAGATCTTGTAACGACCTCTCAAATGGTGAGGTAAAAGAACTCGGACAGTTTTTAAACGAATTCAAAGATTGTTTTGCAGTTCGCGGACAGTCACTGGGAAGAACCTCTCTTGTGCAACATCGCATCAATGCCGGGGACACAACACCGATACGCCCACCTCCTCGAAGGACTCTATTATCAAAACAAGAGGAAATGTCTCGGTTAGTACAGGACATGTTGACAGAGGGAGTAATCGAACCTTCGTCAAGTGCTTGGTCTTCCCTTGTAGTGCTGGTAGCGAAGAAGGATGGTGGATTGCGTTTCTGCGTAGACTACCGGAGGTTAAATGACGTTACAAAGAAAGACTGCTATCCATTACCTCGCGTTGACAATACACTCGACACGTTGTCCAGAGCACAGTGGTTTTCCACATTGGACCTGAAGAGTGGATATTGGCAAGTGGGTCTTCATCAAGAAGACAAGGAAAAGACCGCTTTCTCGACCCCAAGTGGCTTATTCCAATTTAACGTCATGCCATTTGGACTCTGTAATGCACCGGCAACATTTGAGAGATTGATGGACCTGGTACTCCGAGGCCTGACATGGAAAACTTGCCTTGTTTACTTAGATGATGTCATAGTGATTGGGAAGACCTTGTAAGACCATTGGGAAACCCTTAAGGAAGTTCTAACTAGAATTCACGGTGCACAACTGAAGATGAGCCAGAAGAAGTGTTCTCTATTCCAGAAGGAAGTACAGTATCTGGGCCACCTGGTTTCGGCATCGGGTGTTAGCATGGATCCTATAAAGTAGACACCATAAGAAACTGCCCAGTTCTGAAGAGTAAACACGAAGTTCGGAGTTTCCTGTGGTTATGCTCATATTACCGACGTTTTGTGAAAGGCTTCGCTACTATTGCTAAACCATTACATGAGCTAACGGAAAATAAACAAAACTTCCAGTGGTCGAGGGAGTGTGATCAAGCATTTAGGACTTTGAAAATTGCATTGTGTTCGCAGCCAATTCTCACTTTTCCAGCTTCCGAAGGGAAGTACATCGTAGACACAGACGCAAGCAATACTGGTCTAGGAGCAGTTTTGTCTCAAGTGGAGAACGGTGAAGAACGAGTAATAGCGTATTACAGCAAGATGCTTTCTAAACCAGAGAGAAATTATTGTGTTACACGGAGAGAGTTGTTGGCATTGTCACAGCTTTGGAGCACTTCCATAAATACCTCTATGGGAGAGTTTTCACTATGTACTGACCATGCCGCGCTTGCATGGCTCTTGAGATTTAAAAATCCGGAAGGACAGTTGGCAAGGTGGCTCGAATGTCTGCAAGAGTACAACTTCAAGGTACAACATCGGTGGGGGCGCCTGCATGGTAATGCAGATGGCTTATCATGAAAACTGTGCCCAGAAGACTGCCGACATTGCCACATAAAGGAAGAACAAAACTCAAGCGAACATGTTCAAGCCATCACGGTAGATTTCCTGGCAGACGGCTGGACAACACAAGACTGTCGACAAGAACAGATGACTGACGAAGACATCGGACTGATCTTGACAGCAAAAGAGGAAGGTCGCCGCCCGGATTGGCAAGATATCTCCCATGGTTGCGAAGTGCTGAAGGGCTACTGGGCACAATGGGAATCTCTCTCTTTAGAAATCGGATTGCTGAAAAGGGCTTGGGAAAGTGCAGACGGACGAGACATGGTCATGCAGTTGATAGTTCCCCGAAGTAAAGTGCAGTCTGTTTTGAAGGAGATGCATCTGGAGGCCATCCTGGCGTTAACAAAACCCTTGACAAAATATGGAAGCGATTCTATTGGCTTCATCTTCGCCATGACGTAGAGGAATGGGTTAGATGTGTGAAATATGTGCTGCAAGCCCACAAACCAGAAGCAGGGGTAAATGAGACAGTATAACGTTGGACTGCCTTTCAAGAGAATTGCCATAGACATTGTTGGACCATTCCCAGTTACTGACGATGGAAACCGGTACATCATGGTTGTAGGTGACTACTTTTACTAAGTGGGTGGAAGCCTATGCAATTCCAAATCAGGAAGTTACCACTGTGGCAAAGCAGTTAGTTCACAACTTCTGTTGCCGTTATGGAGCCCCTATGGAAATCCATACGGATCAAGGGAGAAATTTCGAATCAGGAGTGTTTAAAGAGTTATGCCGTCTACTCGGAATTCGAAAGACCAGGACAACGCCTCTGCATCCTCAGTCGGACGGGATGGTTAAGAGATTCACTAGGACACTTGAGCAGCATCTTTCGAAGGTTGTTGACGAGAACCAAACAGACTGGGACCAACGTATACCACTATTCCTCATGGCATATAGATCATCAATACACGACACAACCGGCATGACTCCAGCAAAATTGGTGTTTGGGCGGGAGATTCGTCTTCCTGGGGACTTAATGTTCGGATCACTCAATCCCAAGAGCCACAGAACTATTCCTCCCAATTAGAAAACCAACTGCGAGAAATGAATCGCTTGGTAAGAGGACGGCTGAAGATTGCCAGTGATAAAATGAAAACTCGGTATGACATTCGCAGCAATAGTGTGGGTTTCCACGAAGGAGATCAGGTCTGGTTGTTCAACCGAAAGCGCCGTCGTGGTCGCTCACCTAAGTTGCAAAGTAACTGGGAAGGACCCTATACTGTGAAAAAAAGAATCAACGATGTTGGTTTATCGGATTCAACAGGAAGGACAGCAAAAGTTCAAGGTCATCCACCTAGATCACCTAGCTAAGTATTACTTCAGAGACGGTTTGCCAGTTCAGGACGAACAGGCTTAAGGAGGGGGCAGTGTTACGACATCACAGAACAATCTACGTGTTTATCGAATGTTCCAGAAGGATTCAGAATGTAACGTGTGTGGCATACGTGCTTGTAGACGCATTTGCTAGAAGGTGCAAGATTCACGCGGCCACTCTCTGTGTCACGGCTGCAAGCAATTACGTCGTAGTTTAAATGTAATACATAGTATGTGGAATCGTCTAGATTTTCGGCGGCTATAAATACAATTTCTCAGGGACGCTCAGTTCAGTATAGTGGCGATATATTTCCAGAGCGGTTCGAGTTATTATCGGGCAAGATTACTGTGTACGTTCAAGTAGTTATTAGTGAAGTGTTGTTTTATAATCGGACGGTATAATTGTAATACAATTGTGTTTAATTTTAGTGGACATTTTATTGCGTGTGAACAATTTTCATTTGATTTGTTGTGAGACTGTTGTTAATTACGAACTGTTTAACTGTAAAAATTAAAGGTGTGATTAGTGACTTAATTGGTGTAGTGTATTTTGTTTCCATTGTACCTACGACGATCAAGTAGACGGTCGTAACAATATATTTAATTTACAGCATTATAACTTTAATGATATATTTATATATTTTATACATATTTATAGTAAAAAATATGTACTTGAAGTACAATCATTAAAACTGGATTTGTATCAACGGAATTGGAATTTTTTTAACGGTCTAGTGCTTAGGATTACGGCACTTCATATATGGCAGAGGTTAGGATTCAAAGAGTTAAAAATTACAAATTATTTTTAATATCATGCTTTGATATTCATATGCATATTTCCAACAGCTGTTAGTACGCCTGAAGGCAGTCAAAATTTTTTAGTAAACATTGTAAAAAATTTAATTTACACGAAAGCTAGACAACTCATTATATTATTCAATTTCAAAGAATTTTGTACTGTAAATTACAAAAAATAGTTTATCACTAGAACTTTTTGCTTTTGAATGCAATCAGTTACAATTAAATCCCTATCTAGTTATTTGAAAGTGCAGTCTGAACTATGAACTTTGTTCTGTCACTCAGTAAATACTCCTAGTATGCTGCAATATTTTTTAACTGTACATGATTACTGTATTTTATTACTGCATTATATATTTTATCTTATTTTTTTAGATATTGGTGGGAGGTTTTGTTAGTCTGGAAGTTCAATTCTTGAAAATGTGTATATATAAATCTGTATAAAATACAGAAAGTTAACATTTCACATTGTTTAGGCAACTCTGCCTCAGTGTACTATATAATGCAATACTGTTTCTGCATAATAACCTTAATAAAGTAAAAAAAATACAGTGATTCAGTATACCATGTATCAATAATTTGTCACACATATTTCTGACATTATTATATACCAACATAACTGTTGAGAATGAACTGCATAAACACATAGATGAAACACTGTGTGGATGAATTTTTTATTTCCTTTTTCTTGGATTTCGTTGTCCATGACGTGTCCATTACTTAACTAAATACAACTATTATATTAACTCCTTTTTATAATTGTCTTCATTATTATATATTGTAACATAACCAAATATGGCAGTTACATAAAATGAGCTTAAAGGACGGCAAGTAAGAGAAAAATATGAATGTAAATCTAGATAAGTAAATCCATGTATATATTGTGTGTATCTACAAATGTGTTAATATGAAAATCCAACTATGAATAAGATAATATCAACCTAGTGACATCAACTACGAAACATAAGAAAGAAAATGACATGAGCCAAAACAAAATACCAGTAACTAGACCCAATAGGATCCAAAAGTGAGGGGAAACAACGAAATAAGGATTAACAAACTCAAACAGCGAGAGGAACAATTAAGGAATAATGACTACGATGAAAATAACGAGAAAGAAGAAAGAAGAAGGACAAGAAAGCTGACTCAGAAGAGAGAAGAAGATGAATAAATCATACCAGTAATCAATATAAAACCACGTGTACCAAAGACTATATAAGTGACAAGGGAAATGATGATTATAAAATGTGAGGAAGAAAACCAGTGTTTAGTATTTAAGGAAACACAAACAATAACAGTGCGTACTTAATAGATGTGAAACATGTGAATAATTAACTATTTCAACTGATAAAACCACACAAACAATTATAGTGATGAAGTTTATAAGTATATGAAAATATGTTAATTCCATGATGAAAACAACAAGATGTTAAATAAGTCAAATAGACACGAACAATGAGTGTGACGCATTTAATAAAGTTGTGATCAACACAGATAATCATAAGACCACCAGAATAAAACAAAATAGAACAATATAATTATGTTTTTTTTTTTTGGTAAAGAACTGACAACAAATAAAAAACCCTTGTATCAAACAAAATGGATTGAATTGAATTCAACCTATGACTAGAAAAATATAATAAATAATACAATAAGATATGTGTTAGTGTTTAAGAAGGAATTGTATAAACATGTGTCACAAAATAAGTAAAATATTATTGTGGAATACCATGCTGATACCATGTAAGTAGTAGAGACATACTGCATTAAAACAGATGGTACATTGTTACATAACCCATAGAGAAGGTACCTGTTAAACAGAAAACCAAACATATCAATGAAAATAAATGATTATCAACAATGATATCAATTAAGGAATTGTTATAAATAACAATACATCCTAATAGACATTGCATTATAATACAACCATGTAAATAAAACCAATCAAATGCAATGGCAAACAGAAATAGCAAAGATGCAACAAATATGCCAATTCAGTTAGGCAAAGTGCAATATCAAAACCAATGCTAAAGTGAATAACAATATTACCAGTAGAAAGATCAATATTTGGTAATGCTTTGAGAACAGATCATTAACATAATAACAACAGTATTATAAACAAAATGTTGTAAACTAACTAACCATGTAAATACAATCAGATGTAAGATGGACCATTGTATGGCCCATTAGTTAAGGAAAATAATGTATTAAAGATTAAACACAGATTGTTCACAATATTACCAGTAGTTAGAGGGAAACTCAATACAACTTTGAGAACAGATTAGAACCATAAAAACAGTCAGTATATATGCAAATGATTAGAAACCAACTGACCATAGTGACAGAAATCAGATGTAAACAAACCATGTTAAGTAAGTTACTTAGGAAAATATGACCTATAAATTTGTCTAAGAGTAACTGAGAACATTACCAAAAGTAGGAGTAATGTCTAATACCAATATAGAAACACAAACAAAATGTAACAATAACAGTTTAATTATTGTTTTTATGAAAAATAAATGACCACTATGATGAGACACCATAGGAACAAACCCATTATTGAAGAATTGAAGGGTTCTAAACTAGCTAGAAGCTGACCACTATATGTAATGCATTAAGTACAATATATGTACACTAATGACATTTAATACATAATATAATTCACATAGAAAAGACTAAAATTATGTTGACAATTGTATGAGACAGGTAGAAGAGGAATAAGACAGTATGTATATTATATTTAATACAATCATGTAAAGATATTTTAGTGTGAAATCATGTAAATAATCGTTTTAGTATTATTAGATTGTAAGATTACTTGTATTAAATAAGGGAAATTCATTTTAAATACATTTATATAAAAACAAAGATGGACGCCTAATGACGCTATAATGAGCTATTGTTAAGGAAATAATTATTTCCAAATAATAAATCAAACCAAGTGAGAAATGGACCCCAAGTGTTTATTTAGAAAGCGTTTTTATTAAAAATAATTAAATCTGGTGTCAAAGACTTATAAAAATAAGAAACACCAAACATAATTAATAAAAACGTTATATTAAGAGAAGCGATGTAAATAAAATAATGTTGTTTAGACTTAAATTAAAGAAGAAAATGTCTACAATTCAATGACATAACTCATGTAACGATAGGACGTTCAGTAAGGAAGTTATTGTAATTATTAACTTTTCAATTATTTTTTACACTAGTGCTTACGTCACATAAACTCCAACCCAAAGTCAAAATTTGGTAAAACATCAAATATTTTAATAAAACAAAGGCTTTTGGGGTGAAGACTATAGTGTTTACAACCAATCAAATCACGCATTTAGTCAGAGACGCCAAAGTCGCTCCGGCGAAATGTAACAGTCTATGAACAGCCTCCAGACGAAGTGTCCACGCAGCTCTGCACCATGAAAAAGTATTATTTTAAAATTTGTGCGTGTCCATTGACAATAAGTTGATAAACATACATAACCTTGACACAACAAAAATACTTCCGAGTGAAATGTGCGGAATTATCGAGTTATACAAGTACGATAGTGTATAATCCCGGTCGTACTTGCGTGTATTGTGATAAATAAACAGGGAGTACAATATTTTATTTAAATAACTTTGATTTAAAAATGATATTTTTAAATAGACATCTATGAATACTACGCGAGTCAAGTACTAGCGAAAGACCAAACTTATAATGGAATTATTAGAATTCCAAGAAATGTCAATTTATACTTATTAAAATATTAGATAAATATTTTAATTAATTTTCATAGTTAAAAAAAATTATGTTTGAAGTAATTGTCATTAATTACAAGAGTTAACATTTAGTCACTCTTTTGACTAAACTTATTTTGTTTTGATTATTTCGATGTTTTGAAATAAATAATATTAACTTTCATACAAAAGTATAAAAGCAATTCTAATAATAACATGTCAGAATGTTACTAATAATGTGTTCAGAAATATAAATTAAGAAATGATAACCGTTAAGAAATCATTTACCATAATAACATTACCTGTAATAGCTAACCTCTGAATAGTAGCGGTAGCTTGTTAATTTAACTGTTGCATCTGTTCTCAAGTAATTTCCAAACCAAATAGAAATCATATCGAGTTTTTTTTTGTATTTTATTAATTTTTTCTCTTGAAAATATATATTTATCAAAACTAATTATTGAAAATGAGACGATACATTGAAACTGTACAAGCCACGAGTTTGACGCTGGCTAACAAGTAATAAGGTGCGTGCGCATTCCCACGTACGGTAGCACCATAATTCTCAGATATATGGTATCAACTTTTGTTTTTTGATGTTTATTTGTTATTTATTAACCATTGTTCAATTTTCTTAATTCTATTAATATTACATCTTGACACTGATATCATGTTACCTCAAAGAACCTAACAACCTGATAACACATTGACAAGAAAACATAACCTATTAAGTTCAAATTATTGTACCAATGACAGGACTACCAGCATTGAGCCTGGACAGAGTTTTATGTTAAAATTAATCAATTGTAATTATTATTTAAAGGGTTATTAGCCCAAATGATTGTTAATTGTTTTTAAAATTTGCCATTTTAAAATTGTTAATAAACCTTCACTTATTTACCTATGAAAAAGAGTATCATTTCAAATATAAATCAAATTATTTCTTTTAAATCAGTTCTACCAAAGGTGGCGGAAGAATTCAAACAGAGAGTAATTTAAAGTATTATCTATATATGCTATTTCATTCATATTGTGTGTACTAACTGTTTTGAATATTCAAATTGAATATTTGTGTGCATTTTAAGTGTATGTGATATATAATTACCTTAATATCCACTTTAGCGATACACAGTTTCGTCACTGATGACGCGTTTCGGGACTAAGTCCCATCCTCAGATACATAATTAATAAATTAAAATATTAAAATCACGACCATGATACTGGTCAAGTCAAAATAAATAAAATAAATTATAAATCGCATGTAATAAGCTTTGCTAACCACGGCTGGAGCTCCCGCATGCGTTCACCCGCAACCGCGATTGTCACGCGACTGGTCAAAGATTAAGACAAACTGATTGCAGTGTCGAACAGGTAATTTGACGCAAAATTTACCTGGTCATTTAATAAACTGTTTTTGGTGTTACTATCTTTTAAAGCTTTATAAATTTCAAATTCCTCCAGACTATCCATCCGTCTACCCTTTTTACAAATATGCAACGCTGTTAAATTTTCTTCGAAGTTCGTATATTTATGTCCGCTTGATATTAAATGTTGTGCAAAGTTGGACTTATTATTACTTGGCTTAGGAATATGTTCTAGAAATCTTTTATAAAAACATCTGCCAGATTGACCGATATAGAACGCATCACAATCATCACATTTTATTTTATATACGCCACATTGCTTTTTTAATGGTAATTTGTTTTTGTTTTTGAAATAATTTCCTAAATTATTATTTGTTTTAAATGATAAAATATAGTTATTATCTTTAAGAACGGGTCTTAAAATATTTGGCATAATACCTGTGAAATTAGCCGAAAGATATTTATAATTTTTGTTACTTGCTTTTATAGAGTTTGAATTTTTATTTTCTAAACGTTTCCTATGCCTATTTAATAAGTGATACGGTACGCAAAAAATAAGTAATTAACATGGAGCCATACAAGGCAAGTATCGCGTATAAATATCAAAATCTTAAACTAAAATTATTCAAAACCAATTTACATATAAAATTTAATAAAACATGTTTACGACAAAATTTAATCCCAAATTATGCTAAAATTAAGATTAATAATTCCTCCAAACTAGCCAGAAAAACCGAACAATATGCTAGCACGTTTAGGATCAAAGAAGAGATTAAATTTCTATATAGCAAAAAAATATCATTGAATTTGGCTATGTATAAATCTCAATTGGAATTATATAACATGGTACATCCTGCTTTGATCGATAGTATCATAGAGCAAATTAACAAATACGTTACAAATAAGATTAGACTTCACAAACATAAACAGGCAATTAAAATCAGCCAGTTAAGTAATAGTAAATATAAAGATAACATGGAACGCACGCACATTTTCTACCCTAGAGTAATAAATACAACTGACGTCACTTTAACTGACGCAGAGACAAAACTTATCAGCAAAGGTCTAAATTACAATTTTCCCCCCAACCTTAAAAATAAACATAACTTAATTAAAGAAATAATTGAAGCCGAGTCAGTGATAAAAAACATTCCTGACCCAGGTAAACAAAATGAAATAAGAGTATTAGTAAATAATAAGTTTAATAAAATCATTAAAAACAAGAACAATAAGCTTATACAAAATAAAGTTAATTACACTAAAGCACAACATGAACAACGCATAGCTATACAACTAAATAAAAAACTTTCTAATAATAATATTTACATAACCAAGGTAGATAAGGGAAATTCTATAGCCATGCTGAAACTTGACGAATACACACAAAAAGTACACAACTTTATAAATGACAACAATATTACTAAGTTGACATCCGACCCCACTAAGAAGTACACTTTAGAACTGAATAAAACAATAAATAAATGCACGCAACTATTTGATAAACGCACACAATCCTCACTAAAACCAATAAATGCTAGTGCGCCTTGTTTAAGGGGTCTTCCGAAAGTACATAAACAGAACACTCCAATTAGACCATTAGTTAATTTTACAACTGCCCCCGGTTATAAAATAGCTAAAACCTTAGTAAAAATCATCAGAGAGCACACCAACTTAGAAAATAATCGGAGTGTTAAAAGCTATAAGGATTTTATCAAAAATATAAACCACGTTACAATTCAACCAAACTACAAACTAGTATCATTCGACATAGTAGATTTATACACTAATGTGCCTATTGATGAAACTTTAACTTTACTCAGGCATAATTTAATGAATAAAGGTTCTTTAGAAATACAGAAAGTTAACCAACTGATGATGATACTAAAAACCATTCTTCATCAAAACTATTTTTCATTTGAAAATGCATATTATAAACAGGATGAAGGACTTGCCATGGGATCTCCACTTTCTGGCATCCTGGCGGACCTATATCTAAACCATTTAGAAAATACAAAAATTTTAAAAGATAATTATTTCGCCAGTAAAATCATCCATTACTCCAGATATGTAGATGATACCTTTATTATTTTTAACGGGAATGCCAGACAAATAGAATTATTTAAAAATTACCTAAACAAAATTCATAACAAATTAAAATTTACTATGGAGATCGAAAACAACAAAAGTATCAATTTTTTAGACCTCACTGTATTACACAACGGGAATAATTTAAAATACAAAATCTTTAGAAAACACACTAGTACTGACACAGTAATACACTATGATTCATATCATCCCGTTACACAAAAAGTGGCAGTGTTTAACAGTCTTGTCAACAGACTTTTAAATGTTCCCCTCGAAAAGGAGGACTACTTAAATGAGGTTAGCACTATCAAACAAATAGCAATAAATAACGGGTATAAATCTACAATAGTTGACAAAATAATAAATAGGCATAGGAAACGTTTAGAAAATAAAAATTCAAACTCTATAAAAGCAAGTAACAAAAATTATAAATATCTTTCGGCTAATTTCACAGGTATTATGCCAAATATTTTAAGACCCGTTCTTAAAGATAATAACTATATTTTATCATTTAAAACAAATAATAATTTAGGAAATTATTTCAAAAACAAAAACAAATTACCATTAAAAAAGCAATGTGGCGTATATAAAATAAAATGTGATGATTGTGATGCGTTCTATATCGGTCAATCTGGCAGATGTTTTTATAAAAGATTTCTAGAACATATTCCTAAGCCAAGTAATAATAAGTCCAACTTTGCACAACATTTAATATCAAGCGGACATAAATATACGAACTTCGAAGAAAATTTAACAGCGTTGCATATTTGTAAAAAGGGTAGACGGATGGATAGTCTGGAGGAATTTGAAATTTATAAAGCTTTAAAAGATAGTAACACCAAAAACAGTTTATTAAATGACCAGGTAAATTTTGCGTCAAATTACCTGTTCGACACTGCAATCAGTTTGTCTTAATCTTTGACCAGTCGCGTGACAATCGCGGTTGCGGGTGAACGCATGCGGGAGCTCCAGCCGTGGTTAGCAAAGCTTATTACATGCGATTTATAATTTATTTTATTTATTTTGACTTGACCAGTATCATGGTCGTGATTTTAATATTTTAATTTATTAATTATGTATCTGAGGATGGGACTTAGTCCCGAAACGCGTCATCAGTGACGAAACTGTGTATCGCTAAAGTGGATATTAAGGTAATTATATATCATATAATAAGTGATACGGTACGCAAAAAATAAGTAATTAAGTGTATGTATTTCAGCTACAACCGTCACAGAATATAACTGAAACAGAAACTTGTGGTAAGTGGGGGGGCATACAACAAAAAGTGCGCGAAACCTACTTAAATCAAAGGAGTGAATTATTCATAGACACTTATACAGATTATACAATCACACTAATAACTACTAATAATTATAATTGGAGCAGTTTTATAAAAACAACATCACAGCAGATACCGGAGCGTATCTGCAAGCACACTACACATCACTAAATATATACTTGTATTACTTGTTCATTTACAAGTTGACGAACCCAACTTGGGGCCTGAGGTAGTAAGACCCCAAGAACGTATCCAGCATCGAGAACGTACATCACATCACATATATATCATATTATACGTGAACTTGTAATTTTATATTACAAGTTGGCGCCCAACGTCTGAGCACGAGTTAGGGAGATATACAATAACCAATAACCTAAATACACTAATTCGTGAGAAGACAGCAGGAACATTATCAGAAGATCAAGATGTATACCGACAGATTGAAATCAAGATCAAAATCAAGGTCAACGTCAAGGAAAAGAGCGGCGCAAGCAGAGAAGGAAACCAGAAAAGAAGAAAAGGAGGCTATGTCAACAGAAGATGTGGAGGAAATAGTAGTGGAAGTAAAAGACAAACCAGTTGAACCGGCGGAGGGGGTTCAGCAGCCTATGGAGGAACCGGAAGTGATGATTCAGGAAACCCCACCTGAAATAAGCCGACCTGCAACGGTGATGCAATTAGAAGGAATGAACTTCATGGAAATGTTGAGGACAGCGATGGAAGAGGCTCTAAAGGAAACCAACAAGAAAATAGAGGAAGGCCTGAAATCATCCAAAGAGGAGTCAGAATTTGAAAGAGGATCTAAGCAAGAAAATAGAAGAAGGCCAGAGGGAGAACCAGAAACATATGTAATTATTAAAGGAAGAGCTTAATAACCAGATGCAGGAGACGAACAGGAGGATGGAAGATGGGCAAAAGAAAACCGAGGAATTACTGGAGAAGAAAATGGCCATCATGAAAGAAGAGTTATCAGCAGAGTTGGGAGTCAGAATGGATCAGGCCAACCAGAAAATGAATGAAATCACGGCTAAGTTCAATAGAGACGTCGAAACAATACAATCTGACCATGAGGGGATGTGGCAACAGATAAATATCCACAGTAACAAGATGAAGGAAACCGCCAAGGATACAGAAGAGATGATAGAAAAAAGATTGAAAGAAAATGTTGATGAAATTGAGAAGCGCATGGCCATCCTAACCACTGAAGTTAACGTTGAGATGGATGAAGTATGAAAGGAGGGAGAAGGTACCAGCCTGAGACTAATACAAGCAGAGTTGGACATCAATCAACGCATTAACGAAATGGAGAGAACACACGATACACAAATAAGTGTGATAACACAAGAACAGACCAACATGAAGGCAGCGCAGTCAACATTAACAGACAAGTGTGAAGAAGTATCTGGAAAAGTGGACGCGATTAAGCAACAGGTACATGATGATAGAACCCTATTAACCGAGCGTCAACGAAGAGAGTTAGATGACCTCCGCGACGAAATGCATCGATTGCAAACGATACCAAATTTACTATCCGGATTGACTCATCTAGACAACAGAGACCAGATTGAATTCAGGACTTATTATAACAATCCGCTAGAGTTTTTAGAACGGATGGAAGAAATCATACATAAAAACAGAGAGAGTAGATGGACTACCATTAAAGGAATGTTAGATGAAGCTTTCAAAAGCACGTTCGACAATTGGTGGACGGCAACCCGTAACGAAGTAGGGAATTATGACAACTTCAAAGTGGCGTTTAAACAAAAATATTGGTCAGAAGCCACCCAGAACATCGTCAGGGATGATATCACAAACGGAAGGTTCGATACAAATGGAAGGCAGTCAATGACAACATATTTCTTGGGAAAGATTTGCCTGGCAAGGAATCTCGAACCCACAATCCCAGAAGAATGCCTAGTGACAAAATTAGCCTACCACTTCAATCAAGGCATCTCACAAGGAAGACTAAATGCAAAAATAAAAACAATCCAAGGAATGTGCGAACTGTTGGAGAACCATGAAAGAGAACGATACTACCAGCGTAGTCGACAAGGACCTAACCAGACATATGATCGAGGAGGACCTGGGAATAATAACCCCAACATACCTAATGAAAGGAATAGCCCGGGAAGAAATCACAATCACCCATCGAGATTCCAAAATCACCCTATACCACGCCAAGACGGAGGGGGCAACAACGTCAATAATAGAGGGAATAATAATAATCAGCATTCAGGTGGATATCAGCGAGAGCCAGCTTACCAAAGAGGTAACAATTATTACCGGCCGTACCAGAATCAAGCTCCCAATCATCACCCAAGACAAAGCAATGGCAACCAACATAATAATCACTTTCGCAGAGTACACTACACTCATGCCAGTCGAGGGGGAAATTGTCGAAACTACTACCAAGGAAGGAGGAGTTTCCCTAATCAGCATAGTCACTCCAGCAATAGCGATAGAGAGGAGCGGGAATCTGGATACCGATCTAACGGAAGCGACAGCAATGGAAGTCAAGGAACAGTAACGCAAAATACAGAAGTCTACCATAATGGACATGGGCCTGGAAATCAGGAACCCATAGCTTCGACATCGCAAGACAGGCACGGGAATAGTGACCTGCCTTTAAACACCAACCGGCAGTGAAAAACCAAGTAGTACCCTCACTGAACCGGACTATTGGGTCTAGAGTTTTGGCAAACCATTCAAATCTTCGCAAAACTTACACCAACAATTATTTGAAAAATATAAGAAGAGACTTAATGGAAGAAAAAGAAAGTGCTATCAGCGATACAAGTAACAGTGAAATTGCATACATAGCGGTGAAGGTCAATCACATAAAAGCAACGGCAATGATAGATACCGGAGCAAATGTATCATTGATTGATAAAGTGGAGTTAGATAGAATCCAATCTGAAAATAAAGCGACAATACCCACTTTACCTATTAACAACATTGTACTCATTGGAGCTACCGGACGTCAGAATAAGACGATTAGACAACAAGTACAACTAGATGTATCCAGCAATGGGAACACGATACAGATGATATTCCTCGTAGCCAGTGGGCTACCGTTTACCCTGCTCATTGGGTGTGATATACTCAGAAAATACACCGCGATAATTAACATGGACACAAATACAGTAAGGATGAAGACAGGAGAAGTTGAGTGGACAGCCAAGCTAACAGAATATCAAAAGACACCCGCAGAACATGTAATATACTACATTAGGGAAGGCCACCAACATCAGGAAGGCGCCATCAACGAGAAGCTTCACAACAACCCAGAGGAAGATTTATGGTTGACCAAGATTAATGAGATACGAGAATTTAAGACCAACCAAAATAGCCAAGAGCTGACCTGGGAACAAAAGGACCATCTGATAAAAATATATTACCAGTATCGTCACATATTTTCTGATACGCCCGGAAAAATCAAAAATTTCCAATGCGAGTTAAGATTCAAAGACCAAACCGAATTTAAACGAAAATCTTATCCTATCGCCTTTTCACTGAAGGAGGCAGTAAGAGAGGAGATCCAGCGTTTGATAGCAAATGACATCATCGAAGTAAGCAATTCACCATACACCAACCCTATTGTCGCCGTACCAAAGAAAAATGGTGCAGTACGAATTTGTTTAGATGCTCATGAACTTAACAAAACCATAATTAACGACAGGACATCACCTGGAGAAATTGATGAAATCTTAAAGAAGTTTTATGGTATAAAATTTTACAGTATATGGGATACGGTATGCGGATATTGGCAGGTTGAACTGCATCCGAATAGTAGAAAGTACACTGCTTTTATCTTTGAAGGTCGAAATTACCATTTTAAAAGACTACCGTTTGGCTTGGTAAACTCGGTAGCAATATTCGTCAAATGTATGGACGAGATACTGGGCCACAATACACTGCAGTTTACAACAGTCTATGTTGACGATCTCTTGATCGCCTCCAATAATTGGGAGGAACACTGTGAACGGGTGGCACAGGTTTTACAAAAATTAGAAGACAATCACATTATATTGAAGTTAGATAAGTCTCAATTAATTGCAAAGGAAGTTCAATTTTTGGGGTTTAACCTATCTGAACATGGAATTACACCGTCCCAGGAAAAGATGGAGGCAATACAGCGTTTCCCCGTCCCACAGAACAAAAAACAACTGCAATCGTTCCTCGGGATCTGCAATTACTATCGGAAATTTCAAAATAATTATTCCGAATTAACAGCTCGATTTTCAACACAGCTATCATCAAAAGAAAAATGGAAATGGGAATCAGAGCAAGAATCTACGTTTAAGTTGATTAAAGAAAAGTTCCTAGAAACCGTTATGCTGCATCACCCTAACTTTGAAAAACAATTTTTCATGAACTGCGACGCCAGCGACTTGAGTCTTGGATCCGTACTATATCAAGAAGACCAAGACGGGAACCATGAAGTGATCAGTTTCGCAAGTCGTACGTTGAACAAATGCGAACGCAACTACCACACCACAGAAAAAGAATTATTGAGCTTGCGAAAAGTTTAGAACCTTTATTTTGGGATATACAGTGACAGTACGAACAGATCACAAATCCATTTCATTCCTCAAGAACTGCAAATTGAAACACGGCAGATTGACAAGATGGACTCTCACACTCCAAGAGTACAATATACAGTGGGAGTACATACCGGGAAAAAGCAACACAGCTGCAGACGTGTTGTCCCGGATTAACATCGACGCCCAAACATTTGAAGGAGAGAGGGAAACCATCGCGAAGGTCTACCACTTGCTAAAAAATAAATCTGAGCTTACTAAAATACTGTCAGATATAGCTATACAGCAACAACAAGATCCCAAAATATTGATGATTATTAAAAAACTAGCAGACAACGAAGCAAACATTAAACAGTATTACTGTACTCATAATCAGCTGGTGTTCACCAAAAGCAATAAAAATGGTGAAAGCTGGAAGATAGTTATCCCAAAGGTTCTAGAGAAAGATTTGACCATCGACTATCACATACGATATGGTCATATGGGCGCAGTGAAGGTGGTAAAGGCATTGCAAGAACATGTGTATTTCACTGACATGAATAGGAAGGTAAGAAAATATATACAGAATTGCCATATTTGCCAGCTAGTCAAATGCAGTAACGAAAAGCGAGAAGGAGTGATGATACCGATTACATCTGTGACAAAATTAGAAAAAATCTTCCTGGACATTTGTGGGCCATTTCCACGGAGTGGTGGAAGACACCAGTATAAATATATCATTATCATCTTTGATCACTATACAAAATATACTAAGCTGTACCCACTTAATCGAGCCACGACAAGTAAGATACTAGAGGTAGTTATAAACAAATACATACCCGAAGTGGGCAGACCAGCGTCAATAATTACAGATCACGGAACGCAGTTTCGAGGACGAAAATGGCGGGAAACACTGATCCATCTGGGAATCAAAACGTATAAGACATCGGTGTACCACCCCAACAGCAACCCTGCTGAGAGAGTGTTGAGAGAAGTAGGAAGGATTTTAAGAACCTACTGTCACAGCCAGCAGAGGAAGTGGGAGGAATATTTATCCCCAGCTGAAGACTTCCTAAACCTCGCCTACCATCAGTCAACTGAAGAAACACCATACATGGCAATGCATGAGAAAAGACCACCCCGGGAGATCACAGAAATAATTAACTTTCCAATAAGTGCAGAGATCAAGTTTAACCAAACCAAGTTCTATAATAATGCAATTGAAAGAGCCCAGAAACTGAGAATTAAATACAAAAAATTGCAGCCCAAAATTATAAAATACGAAGTGGGAGACCAAGTGCTAATCAAAAATCGAGAACTCCCAAGTACTATCGAGGGCATTGCAAAGAAATTGCTACTACTATATACCGGACCGTATACTGTAACAAAAAACAATCTAAACAACACATATGAATTGCAGAACCCTATTACAAAAAAGATAAAGGGTACCTATAATCAAACTTCCATGAAAAAATATATTGACAATTGAGATATGAAATTAAAAGTGAAAAGAGAGCGATAAGGATTATTTTGTTATTGATATTACGTAAAGGATGAAAATGTTTGTTGTGTAAAATAAAAAGATAATTATGAGTATAACTGTTGACTATATCAAGATGAAAAATGAAATGTGGCCATGAAGATTATTGTTATTTACAAAATGAAAAGTGAAAATATGATTATAAAAATAGATGTTGACTGAAGAAAAAGGGTGAATTATTGTCACGAAGATTATTATATGTTTATATTAAATGAAAAGTAACTATGTAATTATGTATTAAACATTGAATGTATATTGTCATTTTATAATGTGGAAAAAAAAAAAAATGATCCCAGAGAATTTATGTAAAGGAATCAGAACATTGTATTCATTAATAATAACTACTATATAAAAAAGATGTCAATACGAGACTGACACACACCATCCTTGGCACCAACTATTTCCAAGAGCCACGTCAACCAGTAGAACAACAACATATCACCCGTACTACTACTATAAAAAAGATGTCAATACGAGACTGACACACACCATCCTTGGCACAAATGTATATATGATACAATTATTTCCAAGAGCCTAGTCAACAAGTGAATAAGAACATCCTACCCGTACGATAGAAAAGAAAAAAGGAGGAGCAAAAAAGAAGAGTTGGAAGAATAAACCAAGTGAACATTATTACTGTAGAGAAACAACCACACACGACAAATTTGTATTTGAATAAAGAAAAGCCAACACTACATGAAGTACAAATACCAACTAAAACCTGGAAAAGGAAAGAAAAAATAAATGTACTAATACATAGTATCTAGAAGAATAAATTTGGAACGAAGATTATGACAAAATGACGTTCAAGGTAACACAGAATGAAGAGATTAATCTATGGTGAAGAAGAATAAAAAAGAATATACTAACGAAGAAAATCATGAGAGTATACCAGTGAGGAAATGTAAAACAAACTATCCCGATGATATGTGAAGAATTAGTTAAGTTGAATCAAGAAAAGAGAGAATCACAATGTTCAAACCGCAGATGCGTGAATTAATCCCAAGAATATTTATTATTTGTCGGAAAAACGACCACTATTATTATTATTATTATTAATGATTTGAGATGAATTGACTGAAGAGTAATGCCAGCAATCATTTATTATTATTAAAGGAGATGATTTGCCTCCATATTTATTGAAATTAGTATGGCCAGTAGAGTCGAATAGCCAAAGTGAGCCGCTCTAAACTGCCCCAGCTAAATGTATGTTAGGGAACTAAATAAACGAGGGAAGTAATTACACAGAGAAGAAATAAATATGATTCAAAGAGCAGAAAGCGAAAGGATATATGGAAAAAACACGTGAATCAACATGGAATGTACAATAATTGATAAATTCTTCATAGAAAAATATAGTATAATCATAACTCAGAATTAATCAATTCTTAAAGGAAGGCATATGTAACATAACCAAATATGGCAGTTACATAAAATGAGCTTAAAGGACGGCAAGTAAGAGAAAAATATGAATGTAAATCTAGATAAGTAAATCCATGTATATATTGTGTGTATCTACAAATGTGTTAATATGAAAATCCAACTATGAATAAGATAATATCAACCTAGTGACATCAACTACGAAACATAAGAAAGAAAATGACATGAGCCAAAACAAAATACCAGTAACTAGACCCAATAGGATCCAAAAGTGAGGGGAAACAACGAAATAAGGATTAACAAACTCAAACAGCGAGAGGAACAATTAAGGAATAATGACTACGATGAAAATAACGAGAAAGAAGAAAGAAGAAGGACAAGAAAGCTGACTCAGAAGAGAGAAGAAGATGAATAAATCATACCAGTAATCAATATAAAACCACGTGTACCAAAGACTATATAAGTGACAAGGGAAATGATGATTATAAAATGTGAGGAAGAAAACCAGTGTTTAGTATTTAAGGAAACACAAACAATAACAGTGCGTACTTAATAGATGTGAAACATGTGAATAATTAACTATTTCAACTGATAAAACCACACAAACAATTATAGTGATGAAGTTTATAAGTATATGAAAATATGTTAATTCCATGATGAAAACAACAAGATGTTAAATAAGTCAAATAGACACGAACAATGAGTGTGACGCATTTAATAAAGTTGTGATCAACACAGATAATCATAAGACCACCAGAATAAAACAAAATAGAACAATATAATTATGTTTTTTTTTTTTTGGTAAAGAACTGACAACAAATAAAAAACCCTTGTATCAAACAAAATGGATTGAATTGAATTCAACCTATGACTAGAAAAATATAATAAATAATACAATAAGATATGTGTTAGTGTTTAAGAAGGAATTGTATAAACATGTGTCACAAAATAAGTAAAATATTATTGTGGAATACCATGCTGATACCATGTAAGTAGTAGAGACATACTGCATTAAAACAGATGGTACATTGTTACATAACCCATAGAGAAGGTACCTGTTAAACAGAAAACCAAACATATCAATGAAAATAAATGATTATCAACAATGATATCAATTAAGGAATTGTTATAAATAACAATACATCCTAATAGACATTGCATTATAATACAACCATGTAAATAAAACCAATCAAATGCAATGGCAAACAGAAATAGCAAAGATGCAACAAATATGCCAATTCAGTTAGGCAAAGTGCAATATCAAAACCAATGCTAAAGTGAATAACAATATTACCAGTAGAAAGATCAATATTTGGTAATGCTTTGAGAACAGATCATTAACATAATAACAACAGTATTATAAACAAAATGTTGTAAACTAACTAACCATGTAAATACAATCAGATGTAAGATGGACCATTGTATGGCCCATTAGTTAAGGAAAATAATGTATTAAAGATTAAACACAGATTGTTCACAATATTACCAGTAGTTAGAGGGAAACTCAATACAACTTTGAGAACAGATTAGAACCATAAAAACAGTCAGTATATATGCAAATGATTAGAAACCAACTGACCATAGTGACAGAAATCAGATGTAAACAAACCATGTTAAGTAAGTTACTTAGGAAAATATGACCTATAAATTTGTCTAAGAGTAACTGAGAACATTACCAAAAGTAGGAGTAATGTCTAATACCAATATAGAAACACAAACAAAATGTAACAATAACAGTTTAATTATTGTTTTTATAAAAAATAAATGACCACTATGATGAGACACCATAGGAACAAACCCATTATTGAAGAATTGAAGGGTTCTAAACTAGCTAGAAGCTGACCACTATATGTAATGCATTAAGTACAATATATGTACACTAATGACATTTAATACATAATATAATTCACATAGAAAAGACTAAAATTATGTTGACAATTGTATGAGACAGGTAGAAGAGGAATAAGACAGTATGTATATTATATTTAATACAATCATGTAAAGATATTTTAGTGTGAAATCATGTAAATAATCGTTTTAGTATTATTAGATTGTAAGATTACTTGTATTAAATAAGGGAAATTCATTTTAAATACATTTATATAAAAACAAAGATGGACGCCTAACGACGCTATAATGAGCTATTGTTAAGGAAATAATTATTTCCAAATAATAAATCAAACCAAGTGAGAAATGGACCCCAAGTGTTTATTTAGAAAGTGTTTTTATTAAAAATAATTAAATCTGGTGTCAAAGACTTATAAAAATAAGAAACACCAAACATAATTAATAAAAACGTTATATTAAGAGAAGCGATGTAAATAAAATAATGTTGTTTAGACTTAAATTAAAGAAGAAAATGTCTACAATTCAATGACATAACTCATGTAACGATAGGACGTTCAGTAAGGAAGTTATTGTAATTATTAACTTTTCAATTATTTTTTACACTAGTGCTTACGTCACATAAACTCCAACCCAAAGTCAAAATTTGGTAAAACATCAAATATTTTAATAAAACAAAGGCTTTTGGGGTGAAGACTATAGTGTTTACAACCAATCAAATCAACGCATTTAGTCAGAGACGCCAAAGTCGCTCCGGCGAAATGTAACAGTCTACGAACAGCCTCCAGACGAAGTGTCCACGCAGCTCTGCACCATGAAAAAGTATTATTTTCAAATTTGTGCGCGTCCATTGACAATAAGTTGATAAACATACATAACCTTGACACAACAAAAATACTTCCGAGTGAAATGTGCGGAATTATCGAGTTATACAAGTACGATAGTGTATAATCCCGGTCGTACTTGCGTGTGTTGTGATAAATAAACAGGGAGTACAATATTTTATTTAAATAACTTTGATTTAAAAATGATATTTTTAAATAGACATCTATGAATACTACGCGAGTCAAGTACTAGCGAAAGACCAAACTTATAATGGAATTATTAGAATTCCAAGAAATGTCAATTTATACTTATTAAAATATTAGATAAATATTTTAATTAATTTTCATAATTAAAAAAAAATTATGTTTGAAGTAATTGTCATTAATTACAAGAGTTAACATTTAGTCACTCTTTTGACTAAACTTATTTTGTTTTGATTATTTCGATGTTTTGAAATAAATAATATTAACTTTCATACAAAAGTATAAAAGCAATTCTAATAATAACATGTCAGAATGTTACTAATAATGTGTTCAGAAATATAAATTAAGAAATGATAACCGTTAAGAAATCATTTACCATAATAACATTACCTGTAATAGCTAACCTCTGAATAGTAGCGGTAGCTTGTTAATTTAACTGTTGCATCTGTTCTCAAGTAATTTCCAAACCAAATAGAAATCATATCGAGTTTTTTTTTTGTATTTTATTAATTTTTTCTCTTGAAAATATATATTTATCAAAACTAATTATTGAAAATGAGACGATACATTGAAACTGTACAAGCCACGAGTTTGACGCTGGCTAACAAGTAATAAGGTGCGTGCGCATTCCCACGTACGGTAGCACCATAATTCTCAGATATATGGTATCAACTTTTGTTTTTTGATGTTTATTTGTTATTTATTAACCATTGTTCAATTTTCTTAATTCTATTAATATTACATCTTGACACTGATATCATGTTACCTCAAAGAACCTAACAACCTGATAACACATTGACAAGAAAACATAACCTATTAATACGTTTTAGGTCCACGCGAAAGCAGTCGATCGATATAGTCCACTCGAGAAACATAAACTTTCATGTTCGCGTCTGTGAGTTTCCAATATCGTAAAAGTGCACTTTTGCCGTAATGATTTTAATGTTTTTGAATTTTTTAACGATCTCATATGAGTGATTAAGATTCTGAAGATGGCAATTCGTTGCCGAAACGCGTCAAAATAAGACGAGAAAAACGAAGTCGCACGACGGATATATGGTAAATATCTATTATATTAACCTATTAAGTTCAAATTATTGTACCAATGACAGGACTACCAGCATTGAGCCTGGACAAAGTTTTATGTTAAAATTAATCAATTGTAATTATTATTTAAAGGGTTATTAGCCCAAATGATTGTTAATTGTTTTTAAAATTTGCCATTTTAAAATTGTTAATAAACCTTCACTTATTTACCTATGAAAAAGAGTATCATTTCAAATATAAATCAAATTATTTCTTTTAAATCAGTTCTACCAAAGGTGGCGGAAGAATTCAAACAGAGAGTAATTTAAAGTATTATCTATATATGCTATTTCATTCATATTGTGTGTACTAACTGTTTTGAATATTCAAATTTAATATTTGTGTGCATTTTAAGTGTATGTATTTCAGCTACAACCGTCACAGAACAGGACTGAAACAGATACTTGTGGTAAGTGAGGGGGGCATACAACAAAAAGTGCGCGAAACCTACTTAAATCAAAGGAGTGAATTATTCATAGACACTTATACAGATTATACAATCACACTAATAACTACTAATAATTATAATTGGAGCAGTTTTATAAAAACAACATCACAGCAGATACCGGAGCGTATCTGCAAGCACACTACACATCACTAAATATATACTTGTATTACTTGTTCATTTACAAGTTGACGAACCCAACTTGGGGCCTGAGGTAGTAAGACCCCAAGAACGTATCCAGCATCGAGAACGTACATCACATCACATATATATCATATTATACGTGAACTTGTAATTTTATATTACAATATTTTTACTATGAAATTTTTCTAACTATTAACTGCTTTATAGTTGTAATGCTAAACAGCAAGCAGGACTGATTTATATACATAGAAAGGAGATAAATTACTGTTAACGATACTAACCCACCCAGGGATAATTTTGTAATCATATTTAAAAATATTATTGGGAATATAAACGGTGTACACGAACTGACTCAAGGTCAACAGTTTAACTGCTAGAGACAGTTATTTTTAACCGCTTGAACTTTGAACTATGCATGTTAGACAAAGCAACATATGACATCAAGGGCCAAACCTTTGTTTACGTCACTTTGGAATGTCGAGCGAATTAAACAACCCCTTAAAATCTGGTTATATAACACGAATAGAACAATAAACCGAGACCACGTGATCGTCTGTGCAGCAAGCAGTCGTCATACAACACCTAACGGCGACGGACATGGACTGTGTGCTCGCCCGTAAATTCATAATAACCCAGTCGTCAATATACTCTCGTGCTGTACAGCTGTAAAAAAGTTCCAGAACGAAATTGCGGGTGCCCGCACGTTTAACATAAATGTGGATTAACAAAATTTTAACATAAATGTGGATTAACATTATTTTGTTTTGAAGAAGAACGTTAAAACTAAAAGAAAAAAGTGAAATGTGAGGAGAAATCGGGATAGCGTGGAACAATTGGAGCCGTTGGAATAATGCGCAGATAAGTAACCGACAACCAGAAGTCTATTCTAAATTATATAATCATTCAATTGGTCACCAGAATCACAACAATGCATATAGGTTTTAAAGAAAATCATGAGCTCAAAAAGGGGTTATAAAAAAAAATTCAAATATGTAAAGTATGAAAGTGTGTGTGTGTGAGTGAAAATTATATAAAACAAGAAGCGCTGGTTTGCGGGAAATAAGTTTAAGTTTGTAGCTAGTTTCTTTCTCTATCTTTCGAGAATATTACTAAAACCATAGCCTATAGAACAAGGAAGTCAGCTCACTCTCGCTGTTACCTGGCCCAGCCAGCAGATCGCACTCGTGTCGTTACAGATCCAACAAGCGAGACAATTTGTTGTTATGATTACGTTTAATGCAGATGCCAAATAATATCTGTACGGAAATCACTGTGAGAAATAAACTTAATAGACACAGTTATCTCACATATCGATGTATTATTATTTGAGGAATCTAATAACCAGTTAACTATCTGTGAGGTAACCGGATATGTCGCGGTACGATAAGCCAACACACATCAAGATAAAAACTGCTTACATTTCTAATATCTGTGTGTCAAACCATATAAAATTACCCTGAACTCACCGTGATTGCATCAGCTGTCGGAAACCTTGGACAACTTCCGTGAAGACTTGGCTTTCTTGGATGATAGGAGCTCCTCCCTCAGTTCCTTGGTGCGGAAGAAAAAACGACACTTGAGGTAGTGGAAAATTAACTTTCCCGCAAGTTCACTTCTGTGGTCACCACTGCATCCTAAATCTGAAGAGCCGACGAAGATAGAATCAATGCTATCCAAACAGTTGAAAAATATGCCCCATAAATTATGTTCCGAGCGAAGTTTCTCTGAGATGACCACCTCTGCTTGTAAAAGCAACTGGAGTACGCAACGGGAGGGGTATGTTAAATACCTGACATCTTTATTGCAACCATAATCTTTCAAGGAAGTAAACATTGCTACCGAAGGGTCAGGAACTTGTTCACTAGACAGTGTACGAATACACTGTGGACAATTAATATACTTGTCACTTTTTTTCACTATGTAGCCTGCCAGACAGAACACTAAATTCTGCTTAACGAGGTCTGCTTGATATGGGAGGGTGATTTCATTTTCCCAGTCAGTCACTACAATTTTATCTTTGATTTTCATCTCTACACTGTCCTTAATTTCTTTGCTCCTCTGTGCACTTTCTCTAGCCATTGCGCACATCTGATTTACAAACGAAGTAAGGGGTGCTTCTACTTTGGGTTCGCTGTTTGCTGACGAATTTAGAACAAGTTTCGTTGGAACATATATGGATTGCAACATATGTAAATGTAAAAAGTCGACGGTTGAAGGATGATCATCACAACTTAGAGATCTCAAAATTCCGAAATGACGCTCTAAGGGATCTTGATTAAATTTAGCAGTTAAAACATAGGTAAATCCTCAAGCCCACAAAAATTCCGATATTTCAAGAGTACTTGTCAGGTTTACTCTCAATGATTCCATAGTTCTTGAGGACGCAAATGTGTTCTTCTGAGTTTTGATATTTTCTAAAAATTCTAACAGAAGTTTGTATGAGGGAGAACCTTTGTACAGTCCTTTTACGGGCAATGTAGAGTTCAGGACATCCACAAGTTATTGAGATCTCTGGTTAAACATTCAGTATTCTCACTGCCACGAAACTCATTAGGCTTCATTTCTCTGAAAAATCTAATTGCATTTGCTACACTGTTGCTGAATAGCTGAAAAGCCAACCTCGCGTTCATTCTTTGAAATGAGTTAGGGTCTATGTGGGAGGATGTCAACTTCGGGCAGCTTCGAAGACCGGCGAATTCACATGATGTGTCAATTTTAAATAACTTTCGATAAAATTCATAATTCACTTCTGTGCTTTTATATATCAAATTTACTTTGTCGTGGAAATGATTGCGAATGCATTTAAAAATATGAACACTATCGGAGAACGCCCATATTTTCCTTTTGTGGTCAACTGGATTTTCAATAAAGCACTTTGTTTTTCCCTCCTTTCCTGAGATCCCTAGAATCGTCCAGACCCTTTTATTAGACTGGCTACCATCACACATGAATGCTATCACTTTCACTCCAGATTGTTCTAATTGAATAATAACTTGAATTAATATTTTTGAAAGTATGTCCCCAGGAGTGGCATTTTTACTTGCATAAATTGCCACGGGCTGGATCCAATTACACAGCAAAGGAACGAACATAAACACAAGGGCATGATTTGCTAGAATATTTTTATTGCTGTCCGGAGTCTCATCACCTAAATCAACAAAACCATCAATTTTCAAAGTGGACGAATTGAATCTAATGTCCTCCCTTAATTTTACTTCATCGAAAATGAGAATTCCTAACCGTTTATTTTCATCTTTCTCATTTGCATAAGCTTCCTTAATTGCATTTATGACGTTTCCGTTGTAATAAAATAATAACTGTGTGTTTAATAATTGGTGTGGCTCTCGAGTCTTCCTGGTCTGAAACACTTCCTGTAGTTTCCCAGTTGATCGAGTCCCAAATGTAGCAAAACCTGTCAAATAGTGTTATGCTGTTGAAGAGATATATGTGTAGTTTCACCAAAATGTTTTAAAACAAAAATTGTTGCTTGTTGAAGAAAATAAAAAAAATTGTTTTAAAAAAAATTTATAATTTAAAAAAAATCTTCTTTTTATTAATTAATTCATTAGAATCAATTAATCAATGGTGTTTTGTGAAGTTTTAAAACGTGTATCACTTCTCTAGGAAATGTTATTGATGTTCTTGTATTTTTCAAATAAACTACAACCACTCATAAGATTGTCTCCAGGACAATCTATATTTGTTTACTTTCCCGTTTTGGAGGTTATCTTCCTTTGTATGTGGTAAAATTCTGGTAGTTTGCTACTAAGATTATATTAATTATAATTTATTATATTAATGAAAGAAAGAACTAATCTGAAGTGAAAAGTATAAAAGTTTTATTAAATAATTGAAAATTAGACTCTTTTCGATTATAAAATCGACTCTCAGGGTATCGAAACAGTTACAAGGTTTGATATATATAAAATTGAGAAAGGGTTCTTTGAACAGCTAATTATGATCAAAGCCAGAGAAATCGGGCCAATATTTAAAAAGTATAACGTTACAACAAGTTAATTAATAATACTAGATACATACATTGAATAATAAATTGAAATAAAATAATTTGTTGTCACCAACACAGCTGACGGGAACAAGAAGGTGTTGCTCACGACAAAAGCAAATGGCTGCCGTCAAGTCGGTCAAAATGTCCTTCGTATATGCGACGTTCCAAATAAGATATTTTCTGGTAGTATTCACGTCCTGGTGTCTGCAAAATCTTCCTTCTGATGTTGTGTAGTGTCTTGAGTGAAGTTTTGGTGTTGTATTTTGTATATCTGTGTAGTTATAAGTTCGTTCACTTTTTATGATTCAGGCACTAATGTATGGTTATGTGGTATACTGTTTTCTTGTGTTTAATAGTGTTTTTCGGTGTAGTTATGTGCTGTCCAGTGTTATTTAGTCTTTATCAATTGTTTTTGTCACTATGTGGACGTTCCCAAAATGTTTTATTCGCCACTCGCGATTTTACAAAAACGTATCATTCACTTACTCGCCATTACCGTACAATTAGTTAGGTTAACTGTTATATTCCGCTCGTCAAGTTCACCGTACAAAAACCAATAATCAACTATCTATTTCCTTCAGTTTCGACTGAAATCTTAGCCAATATAATATTATCCTTTACATTGTTCAAATATAATTTTGCATCCTGTGCATATTTTAAAATACATTATATAACTGCCTAAACTTTGGTTATTAATCAATTTTATTTGCTAGATGTAATTTAAATTAATCCTTCAGTTCATTTGGCGTATTTTAATATTGAATAATGCCGTTTTATTATGTTTTTCAGTCTAAAATTAGTAATTTTACTTTCATTTTGTATTTAGTAAATTTCCAAATTTAACTTCCTGTCATTATGCAAATTCAGCCATTTTTCAGTTATATTTTATTATTAATAATCTCATATTGTATTAAAAGGTTTATATTCCCTTATTTTCTTGTAATTAATTGAATTGGTTAAATTCTAAAATATTATTTTGGGATATATGATTCCCCTCTCCAAATTTCTGAGTTTTGTCATTTTCATTTTTATTTATAATTCTGAATATAATTTTATAAAATCTTTCTAAGTGGTATGTGTAATTATATGGCTTCATCTCAGGTTTATTTTATCTAAATCCCTTTTGTTTAATTGCATTTAAATGATTAATTTCTCTGTTTTGATGAAGTTTGGTTTTCATTCTTTGGCCTAGATTTTTTAACATGTTTTTTCTTACAAAATATTTTTACAAACAATAAATGATGTGTGATACCCTCTCTGACTTTTAAATATGGTATTATAAACTTAACATTTTTTCAAATAACACAACAATAATTAGTATTGGTTACAATACAATGAACAGTTAAACAAATAAGGAATATTTTCAAATAAATGGTTGTCTTCAACATTCAGACATTTTTTACAATCAAATACTTATTTCTAACATTGAAATATTGTTCGCAAAAAAGGTTTTTTACCAACTAACATCTTAATTACTTATTACTATTAACACAAGTAATAATTATATTTACAGTTCTGATGTTAGTTGTTGTAAATTTAAATAAATGACCTTATATCTAATACATTTTAAAAATCCTTATCCTATATTTACAAAAACCTTATATCTATATTCTTATTTGCTAACCACTATACTAAGTTGGATTATGCAGTTTTATAAACTGTCCTTTAAAATATTGTATTTGGGGAATTGTACCCTGTCATAGTATAATTAAATCTGTTTTTTCTCATTATAAAAACAAAATGTCACTTTAAACAGATTTATATCTTGTTATTATTCAAAGTAACATATTCACATGGTACAACTTTTAAGTCACTGAAAGTTGCATATTTCATTGTATTCAATGTTTGTGATTGCCAAGAATGAAACACAAGGTTTCTTTTCTATAATACCCAAAACTAGCACTGGTTCACTTTACACTTTTATTTTGTTATTTCTAAATGGTAGTGTAGTCTTATTAACATAATAAATTGGTTAGTGTTTTACAATGGAGATTTGTCCCTTGGGTACTATATTATTGTTTCATCTTGGTTCACTGGCAACTCTTACTTTACACACTTTTCTCTCTTAATTTTATGTACATGTTGTTACTATTTCGTTATACTTTTATTGGTATTTTATCATTTATTTTGGGATATGGGGATACGGGTGTCTTTTATAAGAGCATAACATCTTCCTCAGGATGCTGCCTTCTTCTTTCTTCTGTCTTCTTGGACTGGTATCTTCTCCATCTTCTTCTTGATGCCATCGGGTTTCTTGGGATTTCTTCATCTTCTTCGGGTTTCTTGGGATTTCTTCATCTTCTTCGTAATTTTAGAAGTACATCACCTTTATTGGTGGACCTTGCCTTATTCAGGGTTTCTTTTCCATTTGTTTATCCTCGTTGTGGGTTTAGTCATACTTTATTGTTTCTTTATTTCCTCCTTACCTTCCTGGGTTATATGTTTTAAAAAACCTTGGGTTATTAGACTGGTTTTGGATGACTCATCACTAGTAACTTAGTTTATTTGAACTTGTATTTTTTAAATAATAATGATTGCTTTCCACAGTTGCTATGAATTAATTTTTTATGTTAAACGTAATGCTTTCTTCCAAATTTAAAGGCTATAATCTTATTATTCTAATGATCAAATGCCATTCATTATTATGCCTTTATCTGTCACGTTACACCGTTCACACCATAATTACTCTTAAAACCTTTACACAGCTTTCTCAGGTGAGATTCTGAAGGCAAAGGTAGTAATTCATGCTTCAGACAATGTCTGTAACCTCTAGGCAATTTTATTATTAACAGCAAACTGTCGAATATAAATTCATTTGAATATCGCATGCCTTTGGAACGAGCGTTACATTTCTTCAGCATCGTGTCAACCATAAGTTTTTGTTTCTTACTTAGACAACTTAAGCGATCCTCTGCTTCAGTCGAATTGATTTGGCGCGTCTTTCTTTCAAGCAAATTTATTTTAGCTTTGTAAACTGCTAATTTATTTTGTGTTCTTTTTAAGTTCCTGTTTAAGTTTCTTATTCTTTTCTTCAAATTTTGAATAACTGGTGGATCATGAGCACTAGAATTGGTTAATTTAGATGTAGAGGGAAGATTATGATTAGGGTCGATTACTTCTAAAATATTGCATTTAGCGCTGTTGCCACTAGCTGCGGACTCCTTGCATGATTCCCGTTTCACAGGGGATTTCCGAACCTTTAATTTTTTACTTAAATAAGAAGGCAAGCTAGGAAAAATATGTGGAACAGCACCCGGCTTCAAGGTCCATCTAATTCTCGGAATTTCCACATGTTTCCCATCAATAACAAAGGAATCTGCTTTAATTAAAAGAGCATCAGCAAAATGGCATTCACAAACGGCAGATTTACGCGTAAGTGGGATATCTTTCCTTGGAATCGCCCTAGCCCATGCTGAAAACAGCTTCTCATCTTTAGGCGGTGTAAAGAAATGTTTACCTTTATCTGTTCTATATCCAGAGCGACATCCCGGCACGAAACAGGCCGGCATTTTTATTGATAATGATCTTACGAATATATCACACACTTCGGCTTACACACTCACACGTATACGACTTTATTTTGCACTTATCTTTTACGAAAATAGCCAGCATACACGCACGTGCACAGCCTAGCAACTACACATCTGGATCTGAGTCGACTGTGGCGCACTCTCTACAGCGTGCCTTCAGCCGTCCCATTGTCGCAATGCTTTACAAGCGGGAGTGAGCACACTTCCCCTTCTACTCGCTATGCTAAAACTAAATGTGTAAAGGAGGGAGGAGTAATTGTTCCGTTGGTATTTATGATGGTATGCAAAGGAATGTATAGTGTTTTCTTTTACGGAAGAGATGGATTCTGATTTAATAAAATAAGATAAATTTGATTGAAGTAAATGAATTATTATTTATTTCAAACAACCATCTTTGCTCTACAGCTCGTCCAATCGAACCCTGGACCTGGTAAGTGAAATTTCCGATGTTGGTAGTAATTAAAGATGGCGGCTAAAAATAGTCGAAATTGAGTTTTGTAAACAAAGTTAAAAATAATAAAGTGTTTATTAAAGGTAATTAATTGTTACAATGGCGTCGCGAACAGGGGACGTTTGCATAAATATTATTTATGCAAATGTGGGCCTGTTTTGGGGAGCAGAGTGATTGTTTGAAGTAAACAGACAAAAATTATAGGTACGTAAAAATAGATGCAAATATGGGGTTATGTTTTGGTAATGTGATCTATTTGGTAAATTATTTGCTTACTGTAATATATTGGTGTTGATGTGTTGTAGCAGGCAGTGTGAGTTAATATGTGTAACTAGCATGTATGAGGAGGGTTATAGTTTGTTAAGGGATATATTAAAAAAAAAATAAATAAAAAGTGTTTAACATGGCTAAGGAACAAGTAACCGAAATAGGTTTCGCGTGGGACGAATGGGAGTACGAATTCAGAAGTATTGTGAATAAAATGACGGATGATGAGTGGTGTGAACTGGACGATAATTTGAGACGAATGGAAGAACAAGAAGAGGGAATATTCGTTGAAATTAAAAAGCATAGTGATGATACTATTATTGGTAGTGAGATGACAAATAATAAAGGTAAAATAGTTGAAGTGATGGTGGTAGAGAACAAGACAGTGAATAATGATAATGAGGATAGTGTAGTGGTGGTAGAAAATGGTAGAGAGACAGACCAATTTAACGAGAATAAAGACGATCAGGTGGTAGATAATAAGGTAAGTAATGATGATATGAGTGAATCTGATAAGATGCATATGATGAATCTGCTGAAAATGATGTGTGCTAAATTAGATGAACAAAACGCAATATTAGATGACAGGATTAATAAAATGAAAGAACGAGATGAGAAGTGGGAAAGAGATAGATGTAAATTAAAAGAGAATACAGAAGTTGAATTAAAACAGGTAAGTGTTTGTAATGGTAATAAAATGACGAAAAATAACGAAGGAATAATTAACGAGGTAAGTGTTAGTAATAATAATGAGTTAACAAGTAATAGTGGTAAGATAGTTGAAAACGGGGTATTTAAAGGTGATACAGTAAAAATAAATAGTGATGATGAGAATATAGAGATAGTAAGTGAGAGTGAGAGAGTAATGGGAGTAGGGGGTTGTCAAGGGGTAGAAATAAGTGTTCATGAGTTAGAAAAGGAGTACGAAGAGTTATTTTGTGGAAATGGGGCAGAGGGTAAATTTTCCCCGGGTTTATTGTGAACCAAGGTGTTCACTGGTGTTTTTGAAGGGAAAAGAAAGTGTCTTCAAATTGTCCCTTGAGTTTTTGTGGTGTTCCTGGAAGAGCCAGGAGGTGTTTTAATGTAGCAGTACCCTCTGCATGGAATGATAGAGAGAAAGTAAGATGGGGTTGTGTAAGCGATTTTGAGAGAGAGGGAGATAGAGTTGTTTGTGGTTAGTAGAAGTTATAAAGGGTTAGTTAAGAAGTTAAAATTTGAAGGAGTAGATTATATGAATAACTTATCTTAAGTAGAAATGAGTACCGTAGTAGTAGATGAATTTGATATCGAAGATAATACGCACTTACCTGGCGATGAAACAGTTGTAACAGCAGGTGAGAGTCATGACGAATTGATTACCTATTTAATTGTGTCAAGAGATAACAAAGGAGACTTAACCAAAAATACTGATGTAGGCAGGTTTTATGATATAATAATATAGATTAATCCAGAGGATTATTATTCTGGGGTAACGGAAACTTTAAAATATTAAATAGTTATAATAATAATAATAATAAAATTTACCTAATTAGAAATGAATTGTGTATACGTAAGACAAGATTGTTTGATGATGGAGGGTAAATTGTAACGGGGCAAAGAAGGCTAACGGTTATTTTTTTGTTCATTTTTCATAATAATTGTAAAAAGCAGCAGCCACCCAAGCTGAACAACGTTTTGATCACAAACGTTTGACATTTTTGAACACCCTGTAGCCCACCTCGTACCAAGCCGTGTAGCGGGTCGAATTTTGGGTGTTTTTATTTTTACCGTATGGGGCAAGTACATTTTTATTTATTTCGTTTCCGGGCGGACTGGTATAATAAATTGGAAAAAACTGTAATTGTATTGTGCAACGTTATTTAACAAGCAACAGCACGAGGTTGAGAAACAGAGTTTGGAACAAAAGCGACACGCAATTTCAGTGGTGTAACGGCAGAAGAATTTACCTCCACCAAAATTCTAAGAATTCTGTGCATGTGTTTTGACGCCCGTATGCAACTCAGCCGGGCGGGGATCGGCACTGACGCCGTGAGTGACAACGCAGTTGAGACCAACATGGCGCTGGGACGAGAAGTTATTAGTTCTAAGTGACCGGCTACCGGAAAACCAGCGTCAAACTCCGCCTACTGTGAGCGACATCAGCAGAGCAGATGCCAATATCGGCCTCTGGACACACACATATGCCAGTTATAATCCAGGCATAAAATGGTTACACGACAGCAGAGGAACAAGGAGCGACGACGAAAACATCGTGGCATTGAAGAACAACTTCCATGCAGGAACAGGTAGATGTACCTGTTACGTTCACAACCAGACAGTCGACATTGAGCAGAGACGCCATATAGTCAGCTAGAGCCGCACCCAGTTAGAGACGCTTACAACTCTGTCGGCGTCCCGGTCGGTGTTGTTTTATACGATGTGATGTGAAACAACAATATCGTTAATACCGACCGGGACTCGTGAATCAACGACGTAATAAACTAGTGTAGCGAAAGTGCGAAACGCCAAAAGTAAAATCGGACATTAAAACACGTGTTCGGTCGGCATCAGGACAGTTAGTGAATGTAACGAAACAGGAATGTATAAAGTCTAACTATTTTCTATATTGACTATAATATTTAAAAGGGGTTTAATTGGTGTGTTAGTGTGAGTGTGCAATGCTGGGCGGCTTTCTGTATATATTTGTGTTTGCCTTTTATGTTTGTGTCCTAGAAAAAATAAGGTAAGCCGTAGATTGTAAGTCAGATTATAACAGAATCACGTGTTGCACAACACCTGAAACATGTATTTACTAAATGTATGTTCTTAATTTCACTAAAGTAACAGTAAAACATTAAATGGAAATTCTCTTCATATAAATGTGTTGTGCAAATTATTCTCACAACCTTAAGAAATTACGTCTGCATCCCAAACATACGTATGACGCAACCTTGAAGCCACGCAATGGTAAGTAGGAGTGTGTTAACATTAATTTTAAATTATTATGATATCAATTAAAGAGTAGAACGTTTCAGCCGTACGAGTCACAAAAGCGATTAGCATCTGGGAATGTGTACGAGCACGCGAGTGTGCCGCCTTTTCACAACGTGAAAGTCACATACAAAAAATTCCATAGCCGATCATACGATTGAAACAACCAATCACAGAACGAGTTGAGACCGTGCGGCCAACACCTAATGCTTGGCGGGTAGGCAACCACGCGCACAATGCACACAGTCGTCGCCGGGCAGTTGTTCACCACTCGTCAAACAATATAGTCGGAAGCATCAGCAACAGTATCAGTGAAAAAGTGACGGGAGGCCGGTGCGTGTGAGTACGCCCGGCCTACCCCAAAATTATATTCGAACAAAAGAGTGCGAAGAAAATAAAATGCATAATTTAAATACAGAAACTTAAAACAGTGATAGCTGTTGTGTGGTAGGGACAGTGTAAGTGAACGTGAAGATGGCAGAACAATTGGAATGGCACGGAGAAAGTTAAGTACAGTGAATATGTTGGCCAACAAAGTCTTAAATATTTAAATAATTAAGAATTCAGTAAAAGGGGGTGAAATAGAAATGTAAAGAGCGTGAGAGTGTGTGTGAGGAAATTTGGGAAAAACAAAAGTAAAAGTACGGTACTGGTTTGTTATGTATAAGAAAACTTTTATATGATAGAGGTAAGAATAAATAATATTTCATAAAGAAAAGAGAAAGAAAGAAAGTATTTGAAAAGTGATTGAAATAAAAGAGTTGGTTTAAATAGCATAAAAATGTGTTAAACTAATTATTACGTCACGCCCATAATCTGAGTTCTGCATCGAGAATTCGTCTAAACGAAACCTGTGAATCTTCTGATCTAAGGGCATTACATGATCAAAATTAAGTAAGTGTAAGTATTATGGTTTCAATGTATATCCTTAAAACATCGTGGCGACCTTTTTAGCGAGTTTGGAATCTTCTGGGGAGTTTTTATGTAGAAGGTAAGTAAGGGTAAGAGGGGGGAGAGAGAGAGGGGGGAGGGGGGAATATTTAAGGTGAATAGAGATCATGAAGAGTTAAGACTGAGTATAAATAAATAAAGAATTAATAAAATAAAGTAAACAGCACGGTAGCAAATGATGAGTATTTTGAGAATAAGCACTTACCTGGGTATAAATGGGTATTACATTAAAAAAGATATAATAAATGTAAACAAAAATGAAAAGTGTTAGAATAATATCAGACTAAATTTTGATGAAAGGAATGATTTTTGTGTGTAAACAATGACTATTAAAGTAAAACAGATTGTATATAAATGTGTATTGGTATTAAATGTATTTGTGTAATAAGTTATGTTGTACACAGTATTTTATGTAACAAGTGTTTGTAGTAGGGATTGATTTTATAATAATAATATTGCATTTGACTAAATAATTAACAGGATGCAATTGTGAATTTTATAAGGAAATTAGATGAATTGAAATTGTTTTGAATAATGTAATTAAAGTGACTTACAATGTTTTGAAAAATGATGGAATTAAAATAATTTGAGATGGTTATATATAATTAATTGGGGATGTAATTGATATTTGTAGTGCCCCACGTTCTTTGGGAGCCAATTTACAACGTGCAATTAATTATGCAAACAATAATTTAATTGATTATGTAAATTGTACTAATTTATAGAGTGTGCTCATGTAATTACTCAATTAGGCTACTCATACCAAACTGATTGAGGCTACGTGATACGTTAGTTATTTGATGTTAGCATAATTACTGCACTGAGACTCTAATTATTGTATAAATTAATAAAATCTACTATAAATCATTCAAGTGACGTTATTTTCTTGTTCTGAGGTAACTTTGACAATAATGAACGCATATATTCTGAGTAAAATAAACACTTATTTATTAACATCATTTAAGTAAAGAGACTTCAATATATAAATATGGATGATTCCCTGTAAATAAATTGGTATTGTATCGCTTCGCACTGTACAACGCTACGATTTTGTTGTCCGGTAAAGCATTAACAATAGTTCTGCGAGTCAGTTATTGACGAAACTGCGATTGGTTAGTTTAGTTCTGAATAAGCGGTAACTGAGTAAGATAACGTACTTGAGAGTTAGTAAACACTGGCGTATATTACATGATTTAGTCACTGTAGATACACTATTACCGGATAACTCGCCAATATCGAAATGTTTAAGTCAACTGATTAAAATACCGCGTAGCAGAGTTTCAAAGTCCAACTGCTGTACGTATGTTAACCGAACTGTATTAAGACTTAGAAAATTTAAGATTTAAGTTCCGTGAAGACTGTTCAAAGTATATGATTGAAAAATTTATGAAGACTGTCCTCCCGCGTGCTCTGTAAACAGTTTTTATTAAGCATCGTTTACCACAATGCAATCTTCTGGAAAACACGCCTCTGGTCAAACATGATAGGACAGGAGAACTCCTACCCTTATGTAAGACTATGGTTCTCCACTTCTCATTCGTCGTTCCCGTTGCTATGATGACGACGGTCCTCTCCACCTGTGCTCTGGGTAGATGCTGGGTTGTGATTGAGTATCTTGTCTCCCCACAAGTTCGCGTCGAAGGCCTCCGTACCCTTTTCCTGGAACAAGAGCAATTCCTCGGCTGTCGATCAAGTCTTTGTCTAAGTGTACTCTGGAACCCTGCTGCTGTTCTCACGCGAACAATGTGTCGTATTTCGTTATTGTCCGACTATCCATGACCCTTTTCCGTTAGCTATCCGGACGCAGCGTGCCGTCGTTTCCAAGACGGCACTCCTTCTCCCTGTCGTAAATATCAGTTGTCACCAGTAAGACGTTCCCCCGCTGTGCACAAGTTCGATTCCATTCTATAGATATCGTTGTCAGTTCTCATACAGGGTAAATACCATTGTGCAACTACACCCTTTTCTTACTGCTGGCACACTTCAAATTAACCTTGCAGTGTGTGCTCGTTACAATTTCTCCGTAAAGCGCTACTGACATAGTTTCCTTTTTGTTCTGCTTGTTGTGGGCTGTAAATCTCGGTTGAGTCGAGTCTGTCACAGGCCAACCTTATTTCCCATTGTAAAGTTATGTGAAGCGTATTCGTATTGTCCCTAGCAAACGTTCAGTTGACACTTCGTTAAATTGTTTCCTTATTTATTGCTCCTGGCTCGTGTTGGGGTGTCTGGCTGCTTGTAACGTCTTTTCGATCATAATTTTAAAAATTTTAATTCTTGGTCGTTACATAGTCCCCAAATCGGATTGGATGTTGGATCAGCAGAAGACATTCTAATCCGATTTCTGCGCTCTGTGTTTGTTGTGGGAGTTCCCTTTGAGAAGGTCACGGTCATTGACCCACTTTCCTCTGCTTGGGGTATACGGGTATATATTCCCTATATTTTGTTGTAAACTAACTCTGTGAATTTATTGCCATGCATCTGAGG
The DNA here is from genome assembly GCA_034769895.1 of Magicicada septendecula. Classification (NCBI taxonomy): domain Eukaryota; kingdom Metazoa; phylum Arthropoda; class Insecta; order Hemiptera; family Cicadidae; genus Magicicada; species Magicicada septendecula. Next base: position 847,268,104 of record CM068368.1, read on the forward strand.
AAGGATGAACGCATTTTCACATATGGTGCATATATAATTAGACATGGAATTATTTTACAATAATAATAATAACTGTGGATGGCTATGTCATCCATTTAAGACCTAATACATGAAATAATGGTTTTTCAACACGAAATGTAATTATTCATGTATCGTTTAAATATCGTTACGATAGTTAATGTCCTTAGTCTATCTTGAACCTTTAAAACAACAATTTATGAACCTGTAAATACATATTGATACATTCACTATTTATTATTGAGTATCACTCACAATACGCATTACTAACATTTATACTGATTATATTGATTATAAATTTATATACATTACTTATGAACAATTAACAGTTCATTTGATATCATTACGATTATAGATAATTTCGCTTTATACCACTCATATTTGATTAATTGATCTTACGTTATTGTGTGTCTATAAAAGGCTCGTTATAATGTCTTTAGCAATTTATTGCTGCACACCCGATCAAACTTTTCGAACTATAAGGGTCTTTTCTATTGAAATTTTCATTAATATTGGTTATTCACACGTAATTAATGTCATTAGGTTGTCACATCGTGACTTATGAAATTCATGTACAAAAAAAATCTTTAAATTATACGTTAATAAGTTACCCATCATATTGTTTAGCTAGTTGAACCGGTTTTCGCGGGACATTCACCCTATGCGTTCGCCCCGTCCTCTGTAGTCCAACTAACCGTCGACGTAACTTTCGCTTTCCTGTGAAGTTTGTACTTTCGTTTCATAATACTTCTTCAATTGACGCACATTAAATTTCCCTCTCACCTTGCCACTGCTATCACACTCAGTGAGCTCGTATATTGCATTGCCAAAGACGCGATTAACCTTGTATGGTCCTGTATACAACTCGAAAAATTTGTCGATCTTTTTCATTGCGGCGTCTGATTGATGGTAGCTCCTTAACAGCACCTTATCGCCGATAGTGAATTTAGTAATTTTCTTGCTATCATTGATGCGCTTAGCATACTTCTCTCTTTTTTCCTTGATTTTTACAAATACGTTGATATTTGAACTGTATTTACTGTTGATGATTTCTTTGTCCAGCCACTTCTCCCATGCGCGGGTCGGCTACTTTCCTAATTGCGCCTCGTGGGGGGTTATTTCTATTGTTTCATGGTACGTTTCATTGATACACGTCTCAATCAATCCGACGTACCTTGACCACTTACTATGCTGGTCGTGTACAAAGATCCTGAATAGATTCCCAAGTTGGCGGTTAATCCTTTCGGCTAAGTTCGCGCGAGGATTCCTTATCGCCGTATATCTCGGTTGTATATTCAGCTCCTCGAGACCCTTAATCCATTTTTCCGCAGTAAACTGCGCGCCGTTATCAGTTAAGATGACCTTCGGTCGTCCAAACTTCGCACAGTAGTCTCTAATTCTTCGTAATGTCGTGGTGGTTGTCGCTCTTCGTAATGTGAATAACTTGACAAACTTTGTGAAGTTGTCCACCATGACAAGTAAGTATTTGACGCCTCCTCTACCAGTTGGTAGAGGTCCATAGTAATCGACGCTCATGATGTCACCTCTAGCTGATGGTATCATCGCCTTTGTTCCGCCAAACAGCATCCTGTTGTTTGTGTCCTTGTATCTTTGACATGAGTCACAAGTCTGGATATATGCTTTTACTTTCTTGACAAGCCGTCAAGCGTGAAGTGCTCTTGTAACATTTTTACACACCTTTTCGGGCCTAGGTACCTAGGTACCGTGTCCGTACATTTGGTGTATCTCTGCAATTAAGTTATTCGACACACTGTCAGGAATGTATAGTTTCCATTCGCCACGTTGTCGTCGGTATAACTTATTGTTAACAATTTTATAAAATTTGCTTAATTTATTGTCTACATCATTATTGTCAATCTTATCTATAAGTGTTCTGAGTTTGTCATCTTCATTCTGGTATTTACCGATATCTCTAATTATCTTGCCTACGTGTTGATTCATTTTAACAACTAGATGATTAATTAAGTACTCGTGCGTTTCCTCGTTTGTCTCATGTTGTTCCGCGTCAGCCGGGTATCTACTCAATATGTCCGCAACTACATTATCCTTCCCTTTACAGTGGATAATGTCGAAATTGTATTCTTGTATGGCGAGAATCCATCTTGTAATTCTCGAGTTGTTTAAGTGGCACTTGTGCATGAATGTTAAAGCTTTATTGTCCGTGATTATCGTTAGGGGCTGGCCAAGTATGTACATTCGAAACTTATCCAGACATCTAACGATACTTAGGAGTTCTTTCTCCGTCATGAAATAATTATGTTCTGCACCTTTAAATGTTTTGCTTGTAAAAGCGATCACGCCAATTTCTCCTTCTTCATCGATCTGGTAAAGCTGGCCACCATACGCAAAATTACTAGCGTCACACTGAATGTAGTACCTTTGGTTCGGCCGTGGGAACCGTAGAGTTACTGTGTTTATAAATAAATTCTTGACTCTCTGGAAACATTCGTTCACTTCTCTTGTCCATGAAAACTTTCGTCCTCCTTTCAGCAGTTCGTGTAAAGGCTGCGTTGTTTCCGCGTATTTGCCCGTTAATCTGTTATAAAAATTGGTGAGGCCAAGGAAACCTTTGAGTTGTTTCGTATTCTTTGGTGCTGGGAAATCCATAATTGCTTTTACCTTGTCATCGGTTGCTTGTATCCCTTTTGTTGTAAGGCGATATCCAAGGAATGAGATTTCTCGTCTAAAGAATTGTGATTTGGTGAGGTTGACAGTGATATTTGCCTTATTAAGGTTGTTTAGCAGTGTTTCTAAATGGTTTAAGTGTGTTTGGATATTGTTGGAGTAGCACAAGCAGTCATCCACGTAGATAATCGTGTTCTTCTTGACTTCCTCCTCGAGAGCCACATCCAATCCACGTGTCAACGCTGCAGAGCTGGTGCTAAGTCCAAATGGTGTCACTGTGGAGCGATAACACCTCCCTTCGTGCATGAACGCAGTGAAATTCCTACATTCTTGTTTTAATGGGACCTGCCAAAAGCTACTGGATAAGTCGACCGTCGATAAATACTGCATATCTCCACATCTAGCCAATATCTCATTTACCGGGGACACTCCTTCGTAATCGGGTACAGTTACGCTGTTCACTTTCCTTGCATCAAGGCACAGGCGAACCCTCCCATCCTTCTTGATTACAGTTACGATTGGATTGACGTACGGGCTGGCGCAACGTTCGATTACCCCATATCGTAACATTCGGTTAATCTCTTCGTTCACCTTGTCTCTGTAAGCAAGCGGCACAGGCCAACCTCGTTGAAAGTAAGGTGTCCTGTCCGTAACGTGAAACTCATGCGTGTAACCCTCTATTCTTCCCGGGCACTCCCTAAAAATATTCCGGTTCCTTACTAAAATCTCCTTCAGGCGTTGCAGTATTCCTTCATCCACGCAGTCTATGCTCCCAATCTTTTCATCGATGCATCGCAGTACTTCCTCTTCTTCTTCACTGGTTATCACGTCAATGTTCATGATTGGTATAATATGCTCCTCTTCATCAGTGTTGTTTTTTAAATTAATTACTTTGTTTCCGATGTCGATGCGACACCCAACTTCTTGTAGAAAACTAATTCCTAGTATGCATGGTTTAACTAATTCTGGTATTATCAAAAACACACATTCATATCGGATACCATCAATCTCAATGTCACACAATATTTGTCTCTTAACTAATTTGGATTTATTTCCTACAGCACTTATGATAAATGTATTCGTTACGGGTAGTGTCTCATATGGTCCTATACTCTTCTTATGGTTATCAAACCACGTCTCCGATAACCCGTTGATGAGCCACCCTGTATCAAGCAAGGCTTGTACAATTATATCATTATTAAACTTGATAGTAATCTCGGGACATTTCAATACTTGTTTATTAATAATTTCGTCGTCCTCTTGTAGCAGGTCCTTTCGTAAGTCCGGTAGTAATATATTTACATTCTCGCTCGGGAGTAAGTCGTTTAAAATTTCTATCTTATTCTCTAGTTTGACATATTTTTTTTTTTTTTTGCTGTTGTCGCCGTTACCGCTCGCCCTCGGGGTGGTGTCATTGACCGTTCTACTGGGGCCTCTTCTCCTGGCGTAAACTGCACAGTATTGATATATTGTTTGTTGTCAAAACGACCCCTCGGCTGTCGGTCACTTTCACTTTTGTTATAATGTCCCTCTCTCTCTCTCTCTCTAGGGTTATTTTTTCCTTCGTTGTAGGGTCTATAATGCGGCCTGCGACTGTTTTCTCCACTTGACTGGATACTTGTAATTTCTGTAATTAATGCCTCGAAATTCGGTATACTTGTGATACCACGTGTGACCACGGCGAGCTGCAAATCCTTCCCAAAATAACGGGCTAATTTCCGGATCAGCTGGGTATCGGTCAATGCTGGCGATAGTTGCCGGCTTTCTAGTAATATTCTCTCTACGTATTGGATGGCTGTGATTGGCCCATTCCACTCATATCTGCCGTACTCGAGGTTGTCGCGTATATTGTCCTGGCGTTCTTGACCCCAGTACTTCAAGGTGAAGGCTTCTTTGAACTCTTCGTACGTGTATATTTGGTTCCGTATGACACGCCACCATATCCCAGCGTCCATCTCCAAGTGCCTCCCGATCCATTTAATGTCATTGTTGTTGTAATATTGCTCTTGAATCTCTGACAATTCCTTCAGGAATTCCATCGGGAATCTATCAGTGCCGTTGTATTTTAATTCTGCATGTGTGTGTCCGTTAATCCTACTGATTATCCCAGACTCACCTTCAATTAGCTGTCGTTGCAGCCGTTCTATTTGAGACTTTAATTCGTTGATACGAGCTGTTTTCTCCCTGGTGCTCTCATCCAGTTTTAGTTCCGCCGACTTCTGTCTCCCATCTACCTCATTGATCTTCTGCTGTATCGTGCTGTTTACGTCTCCCTGTTCCTGTTGTAATTGTCTTATTGTTTGGAATAGTTCGACTCTCAATTCCTCCTGCTTCTTATGATTTTCTTTAACGTGTGTTTCTACTCTGTTGTTAATCTTCTTGATGCTTGTTTGAGTATTTTGGGTAATACTCTTTAGTTCCTGTCGGTCTATTTCTCTAGTTTCTCGTACCTCTTCGAATTTCTTGTCGGTGTCGTTCTTTAACTCTCTTATGGTCTCGTTCTGCTGCTTCTGGGCCTCGTCTATCTTCTTGTCACAATTATTTATGTATTCACGCATTTCCGCGCATATTTGTGTGACTTCCTCCTTATGCTTGTCTAACTGTTCTTCGAGTTTGTTGAATTTTTCATCAAACTTCTCATTTTGTTTGTTGAACTTCTCTATAAAATTTTCTTCCTTTTGCTTCTCAAACTTTTTTGTAAAATCTTCATTCTGCTTCTCGAATTTCCTACTCATAAAGTCCATTAATGCGCGCAACGTCACCTCTTCCTGCGGTTGTTGTCGGGACTCCTGTCCCGCGCTCTGACGTCTGACGTCTCCTCGGTCATTTGTGATTCGATTGGTGATTCTTCACGTTCGATATCAGGTACTCCCTGCTGGTTATTAATATCGAAATTCATCGAATCAGAACTACTAGTCGTCATTTTTGCAGCCTTACTCCGCGTTAACATTCAGTCCAACTAGCTTCACACTAATATTTGTTCTTACAACTAACATGAAATATATACGCTTATCCTATCTACTGCCTGCTCTTTGCCGTGCGATGGGCGCCAATTTATATATAATTAATTGGGGATGTAATTGATATTTGTAGTGCCCCACGTTCTTTGGGAGCCAATTTACAACGTGCAATTAATTATGCAAACAATAATTTAATTGATTATGTAAATTGTACTAATTTATAGAGTGTGATCATGTAATTACTCAATTAGGCTACTCATACCAAACTGATTGAAGCTATGTGATACGTTAGTTATTTGATGTTAGCATAATTACTGCACTGAGACTCTAATTATTGTATAAATTAATAAAATCTACTATAAATCATTCACGTGATGTTATTTTCTTGTTCTGAGGTAACTTTGACAATAATGAACGCATATATTCTGAGTAAAATAAACACTTATTTATTAACATCATTTAAGTAAAGAGACTTTAATATATAAATATGGATGATTCCCTGTAAATACATTCATAAAAAGAACATATGTATATATATCAAATTACAATGCGAATCCAATACGTTGTTTGCTGGAAAACATACACATACATATATAACACAATCAACATATAAAAACATAAATAGTCAAACTATAAATCTTATACTAATGCGTTCATTTCTTGCCTCAGATGAATAGCGTTATTTATATTTATCATATTTAATATAAATACTCAAGGGTATTTTCTTGAAAAGAGACAGGACAGTAGAGTTCTTATGATAAGAATAACATAAAGATTACTTGTAAAGTGATTTATCCGATATTTCCATCGGCGTAACTCCTTCCCGCTGGTGGTCCATATGTACGAAGTTGCGTAGTCGTGATGTCACTAACACTCAACACACGCGGATCAGATTCACTCGCGCTGTGTGTATTTTCTGTTGATGTCGACCGTTACTGTCAGAGTCTATGAAATCATGTGTTGTGTGAGTAAGTTCATCGTTAACTATGGTGTATATATCTGACTGTCCATTATTGAACTTCTTGTGTACATTAATGTATAGTGTCTTTGATAACGTGGTGTATTTGTTCCAATTGGTATTGTATCGCTTCGCACTGTACAACGCTACGATTTCGTTGTCCGGTAAAGCAATAACAATAGTTCTGCGAGTCAGTTATTGACGAAACTGCGATTGGTTAGTTTAGTTCTGAATAAGCGGTAACTGAGTAAGATAACGTACTTGAGAGTTAGTAAACACTGGCGTATATTGCATGATTTAGTCACTGTAGATACACTATTACCGGATAACTCGCCAATATCGAAATGTTCAAGTCAACTGATTAAAATACCGCGTAGCAGAGTTTCAAAGTCCAACTGCTGTACGTATGTTAACCGAACTGTATTAAGACTTAGAAAATTTAAGATTTAAGTTCCGTGAAGACTGTTCAAAGTATGATTGAAAAATTTATGAAGACTGTCCTCCCGCGTGCTCTGTAAACAGTTTTTATTAAGCATCGTTTACCACAATGCAATCTTCTGGAAAACACGCCTCTGGTCAAACATGATAGGACAGGAGAACTCCTACCCTTATGTAAGACTATGGTTCTCCACTTCTCATTCGTCGTTCCCGTTGCTATGATGACGACGGTCCTCTCCACCTGTGCTCTGGGTAGATGCTGGGTTGTGATTGGGTATCTTGTCTCCCCACAAGTTCGCGTCGAAGGCCTCCGTACCCTTTTCCTGGAACAAGAGCAATTCCTCGGCTGTCGATCAAGTCTTTGTCTAAGTGTACTCTGGAACCCTGCTGCTGTTCTCACGCGAACAATGTGTCGTATTTCATTATTGTCCGACTATCCATGACCCTTTTCCGTTAGCTATCCGGACGCAGCGTGTCGTTTCCAAGACGGCACTCCTTCTCCCTGTCGTAAATATCAGTTGTCGCCAGTAAGACGTTCCCCCGCTGTGCACAAGTTCGATTCCATTCTATAGATATCGTTGTCAGTTCTCATACAGGGTAAATACCATTGTGCAACTACACCCTTTTCTTACTGCTGGCACACTTCAAATTAACCTTGCAGTGTGTGCTCGTTACAATTTCTCCGTAAAGCGCTACTGACATAGTTTCCTTTTTGTTCTGCTTGTTGTGGGCTGTAAATCTCGGTTGAGTCGAGTCTGTCACAGGCCAACCTTATTTCCCATTGTAAAGTTATGTGAAGCGTATTCGTATTGTCCCTAGCAAACGTTCAGTTGACACTTCGTTAAATTGTTTCCTTATTTATTGCTCCTGGCTCGTGTTGGGGTGTCTGGCTGCTTGTAACGTCTTTTCGATCATAATTTTAAAAATTTTAATTCTTGGTCGTTACATGGTTTAATTAATTTAAAAGATGTGAAACTTTGATAATAAATTTGAAAAATTTATTTTGAATTGAACTGTATAATAAATGATAAATAATTAAACGTAAAAGGTGTTAATGCACTGAGATTACAGACAGTATGGATTCTATAATAGGTTATATTATGTGTATGTACATTGTATTTTGGGTACTTAACATTGATAGATAATTCTTATTGAGTGCATGATAATACAGTTTTGAGTAAGTAATAACAACAATAATATTTTATTTTTGATAAAGTAATTGACATTATTGAAATTTTGTAATGTAACTGAAGTAATTTAAATTAATGGAAAGATCGATTTAAATGAATTTAAAGTGTGGTTAAAGTTGGATTTTGAGTAACGATCTTTTTAATAAAACAGTAATTGACTTCAGTAAACGGGTGTTAGAATTAGGTAATGAAATTAAACTGGTCAGAGTTAGTTTTGCACAGGTATTAGACAACATAAGAATTTCTGGAGGTAAAGTGAGATAAACACGGGTCAGTAGGGGGGACACAGAAGCGAGAGTGATTGTATGTAGAGAAAGCGAGAGTGATGAAAGTAGAGAGTAAATAGGTGAGGGCAGGGTACATACTTTTTGTAGTGAGGGTGGAGGTGTAAGGAGTCCTCAACGCAAGGCGTTATGGCGGGAGGTGAATAGTTTTAAATGGGGTTTGGCAGAGTTACCTGGAAAGGGCCAGGAACTAATAAAGGCGTGAGTATAAGGGAAGGGAACACACATCCTATGTACAAAAAGGGTATCAGGTGCTTTGTTATAAGAGGAGAATGATTTAAATAGAGTTAGAGAAAATAGTGGAGAGAAATACTGAGAGAACGGTGTCACCATATTTCAAATCCGCTAGTTGTTGATATAAAGAAGGAGGAGGTGAGAGTGGGGTTAGGTTTAAATGCCCGTAGATAAAACAGATTATTATTGCTGAAAGGGAGTCACTCGTTTATTGATAAATGAGAATATGAAATAAAATAAAAAATTCTGAGTAGAAATTATAATGTAACAGTTGGAAAATTTAATTAAAACATTTTTTGGAATTAAAGTTGTATTATGTTTTCATGTTCTCTGTATAAGGTTATGCTGTTATGATAAGATATCAGCTGATACACTGTGTTATGTGTATATTATATTTTGTGTAACCAATTTATAGTTGTAATTGATTTTGTAATAGTAATAAATTTTACTTGAATAATTGTCAGTATGTAATTATGAATGTTTATAATGAAAATTAAATTCAGGTAAATTAAATTCATTTAAAAGATAGAAAAATGTGTAATAAATTTAAATAATTTATTTGTTGATTTAAAATGGATAATAAATGGTAGACAATTAAAATTAAATGATTAAAATGTTGAATCAATAGAAATTGAAATTAAAAGTTGTGTAATGGTAGGAAATTTTATTCAAATTTAGAGACGAAATGTTTATGTTAATGTAACAATGGTAATGTTTATTTTGAGTTTTTATTATGTTGTAATATGTTGATTATGAGAAGCATAAAGTGTCAAACTGAGTAATATGTAATTGTGTATATATAAAACATGTATAGTATGTTTTAAATGCGATTTCCACATTTCAGGCGGTCCCGGCCTTACCAGCCCAGACTGTGGTTTTGGTTGTTTTTGAAATTGGTATAACATAGAAATTTAACGGTGAAGAAAAGGGGAATCTACGAATTTTGTTTTTGGAACACGACTATACACCTATGTATGGGTGGTAGACCGAATAGGGGCGTATCAATAAGTTTATTAGTAGGGGTACTGGTACCCTGAAGGTTATGTAACGCCAAAGCACGGATGGGGGTGAAAGAAAATAAAAAAGAAAAAAGTGTTCACCCCTTCTGCCTCAGTCCTTGTGGAAGCAACTGGGCTCTACAGTCCAGAGGGGGGCAATAGTGTGTGTGAAAGGAGGTTTTTAAATTGTTAGTAAATAAGTTCCTATTGAAAAAGAAATAAAATAAAATTGATGATTATTGTAATGGTGCTGAGAATAGTGAAGTAGTGGAGTAGATTGTTTGATTAATTTGAGTTATTTTGGAGTTTAAATTTTTTTATTTTGTTTGTTGTGTCTAAACTAAATGGTCAATGTGTATTGTATATATGTTACAGAAGTAAAAATAATATGGATGATGTAATACAGAAAAATGTAATATGTTCAGGTTAAGTATAGATGCGTTAAGAAATATTGTTTATTTAAGTAATCATTGAGATAAAACCAGTACTTTGCTAAAGACAAACCAGTACGACTAAGGGGAACTAAATCAGTTGAGGATATGGTATAGTGAAAGGCCAGTTATTGATGTTTTAATGAATTGTTTCAGAGTCTGGTGATTCAGTGGCCACAATCACCGGACTAGGGAGGTAGGTTACCCATGATTTTAATAAGGATTTACGGGGGGTCAATGGCGCTGTATCCTAGCTGGTCCTCTTAGGTTTTTAGGCAATGAGAGTTTTTCTGTTTCGACAGAAAACCTCTCATTGGGGGGGTATTGTAATGGGGCAAATAAGGCTCACGGTTATTTTTTTGTTCATTTTTCATAATAATTGTAAAAAGCAGCAGCCACCCAAGCTGAACAACGTTTTGATCACAAACGTTTGACATTTTTGAACACCCTGTAGTCCACCTCGTACCAAGCCGTATGAGTCACAAAAGCGATTAGCATCTGGGAATGTGTACGAGCACGCGAGTGTGCCGGCTTTTCACAACATGAAAGTCACGTACAAAAAATTCCATAGCCGATCATACGATTGAAACAACCAATCACAGAACGAGTTGAGACCACGCGGCCAACACCTAACGCTTGGCGGGTAGGCAACCACGCGCACGATGCACACAGTCGTCGCCGGGCAGTTGTTCACCACTCGTCAAACAATATAGTCGGAAGCATCAGCAACAGTATCAGTGAAAAAGTGACGGGAGGCCGGTGCGTGTGAGTACGCCCGGCCTACCCCAAAATTATATTCGAACGAAAGAGTGCGAAGAAAATAAAATGCATATTTTAAATACAGAAACTTAAAACGGCGATAGCCGTTGTGTGGTAGGGACAGTGTAAGTGAACGTGAAGATGGCAGAACAATTGGAATGGCACGGAGAAAGTTAAGTACAGTGAATATGTTGGCCAACAAAGTCTTAAATATTTAAATAATTAAGAATTCAGTAAAAGGGGGTGAAAGAGAAATGTAAAGAGCGTGAGAGTGTCTGTGAGGAAATTTGGGAAAAACAAAAGTAAAAGTACGGTACTGGTTTGTTATGTATAAGAAAACTTTTATATGATAGAGGTAAGAATAAATAATATTTTATAAAGAAAAGAGAAAGAAAGAAAGTATTTGAAAAGTGATTGAAATAAAAGAGTTGGTTTAAATAGCATAAAAATGTGTTAAACTAATTATTACGTCACACCCATAACCTGAGTTCTGCATCGAGAATTCGTCTAAACGAAACCTGTGAATCTTCTGATCTAAGGGCATTACATGATCAAAATTAAGTAAGTGTAAGTATTATGGTTTCGATGTATATCCTTAAAACATCGTGGTGACCTTTTTAGCGAGTTTGGAATCTTCTGGGGAGTTTTTATATAAAAGATAAGTGTAACGGAATCAGGGTAAGTAGAATTATGGGGAGTATAAAAAGGTAGAAAGTTTGTTTCCTCCACAAAATGTTTATTGTTCATGAAGATTTAATTATGTTAGTAGTGGGTTTCGAAATGGACTGAATTATGAAATTATTTGGAGTAAACAACAGATAATACTGTAGATTGTATATACTTTGTGTTGATCTTAAATGTACTTATGTAGTAAGGTTAAGTATACTCAACTTTAATAATTGACAGATGGTCATTGTGAATTTTGTTAAAGCAATTTGATAACTAAAATAATTAAATGTGTTTGATAAAATGGTTGATGAAATGTTAATAAATTTAAATTTTTGGAGAATCTAATGGTATAATAAATGATGAATAATTAATGGTTGATTATTGAAAGGTGAAATGTTTATTTTAATGTAATAATGTTAATGTTCAATTTGAGTGTCTATTATGTTGTACTATGTCACTTATGATGTAACTAAATGATTTTGTGTTGATTTGAGGAATATTATGAAGATGATTAACAAAGTTTGAGAGAGATATAAGTAGATAATTGTTATTATGTAGTTGATTTAAATGTGTTTAAGAAGAATTTTAGTAATGGAGTTAAATATTTTGAGATGTAATTTGGGTAATGAAAGATATTTGTAATGATGTAATGGGAAGTGGTTATTTAAATCCTGATTGGAATCAGGGAAATATTTTGAATTCTGGGATAAGAATTAATGAGAGAGGGACATACAGAATGTTGATAGTAAAATTTGAGAAGTTGAAATATATAATGTTATGCTAAGTATATATCTACATGTATATGTTAGAGGTTAAGAAAAGCCAGTGCTTCTTAACGCAAACCAGCACAGCTAAGGGGAACCAGATCAGTTAGGGATATGGTGTTATACAAGGCCACTATTTGATGTTTTTGATCTAATGTTTCAGTGTCTGGTGATGCTGTGGCGGCGGTCCTGTGCTGGCCTCCACGTCGGAGCAGGGGCGTCAAGTGCCTGTCTGGCCTTGCGGTGTTGGGATCTCGAGAGGGAAGTCCAGTAAGGTCATTCAGGTGCGGCCACAGTCACTGGATCAGGGAGGTAAGTTACCCATGATTTTAATAAAACATAAAGGGTTGTGGCGCTATATCCAGACTGATCCCTTTAGGAAGTATGCGAGTGTCAATGAGAGTTTTTATGCTTCGGCATAAAACCTCTCATTGAGGGGGTAGTGTAACGGTACTAACCCACCCAGGGATAATTTTGTAATAATAATTGAAAATATTATTGGGAATATAAACGGTGTACACGAACTGACTCAAGGTCAACAGTTTAACTGCTAGAGACAGTTATTTTTAACCACATGAACTTTGAACTATGCATATTAGACAAAGCAACATATGACGTCAAGGGCCAAACCTTTGTTTATGTCACTTTGGAATGTCGAGCGAATTAAACAACCCCTTAAAATCTGGTTACATAACACGAATAGAACAATAAAACGAGACCACGTGATCATCTGTGCAGCAAGCAGTCGTCATACAACACCTAACGGCGACGGACGTGGGCCGTGTCCTCGCTCGTAAATTCGTAATAACCCAGTCGTCAATGTACTCTCGTGCTGTACAGCCATAAAAAAGTTCCAGAACGAAATTGCGGGCGCCCGCACGTTTAACATAAATGTGGATTAACAAAATTTTAACATAAATGTGGATTAACATTATTTTGTTTTGAAGAAGAATGTTAAAAGTAAAAGAAAAAAGTGAAATGTGAGGAGAAATCGGGAGTGCGTGGAACAGTTGGAGCCGTTGGAATAATGCGCAGATAAGTAACCGACAACCAGAAGTCTATTCTAAATTATATAATCATTCAATTGGTCATCAGAATCACAACAATGTATATAGGGTTTAAAGAAAATCATGAGCTCAAAAAGGGGTTATAAAAAAAAAAATCAAATATGTAAAGTATGAAAGTGTGTGTATGAGTGAAAATTATATAAAACAAGAAGCGCTGGTTTGCGGAAAATAAGTTTAAGTTTGTAGCTAGTTTCTTTCTCTATCTTTCGAGAATATTACTAAAACTAAATGTGTAAAGGAGGGAGGAGTAATTGTTCCGTTGGTATTTATGATGGTATGCAAAAGAATGTATAGTGTTTTCTTTTATGGAAGAGACGAATTCTGATTTAATAAAATAAGATAAATTTGATTGAAGTAAATGAATTATTATTTATTTCAAACAACCATCTTTGCTCTACAGCTTGTCCAATCGAACCCTGGACCTGGTAAGTGAAATTTCCGATGTTGGTAGTAATTAAATATGGTGGCTAAAAATAGTCGAAATTGAGTTTTGTAAACAAAGTTAAAAATAATGAAGTATTTATTAAAGGTAATTAATTGTTATATTACATTGTGGAATATTATTTTGAACTGCAAAACTGAAAGTACAGTTATAATAAAATAAAAATGTTAAGACAGCAGTGAGTCATTGACTTTAGTTGTAAGCTTTGAGGTATATTTTGTATTTATTAGTCCAAACTTACAAAGTGTTTCAATGATGATCTGTGTATGTGATTGCTAAAGGACTTGGATAAAAACATGACATTACTGGGACAATAAAATCTCTTGGATTTCTTTGTCCATGACGTGTCCGTTACTTAACTAAATATAATTAACTCACTACCAACTCGGAACACAAAGTTTTTTATAGGTAAAACTTTTACGTTTTTACCTATTTTTTTGTGTTCCGAGTTGGTAGTGAATATTTAATAAAATATCTTGTTCATAACAAATATATTTTTTGGCTAATTTCTAAATTCTAATCGTCTTCTTCTTCTTCTTCTTCTTCTTCACTTCATGTTTTAGGCATTCTGCCTATTACAGTTCCCACCTTTTCCCTGGTCTACCTAAATTTCTTTTTCCTCTGGCTTTGTATTTTCTAGCTTTTACTGGAATCCTGTATTGTTGCATTCTTTCTAATGTTCTTGCCACTTGTTTCTATTAAATTTTATCTTTTCATTTAAGTTGAATACCTGAAGTTCTTGTCTAATCGTTTCATTACTTATTCTGTCTATTTGACTACAGCCCTTAACTCGTCTTAAGAATCTCATTTCCTGTTCCTGAATTCGATTTTCTTGTGCTTTTGTTGTTACCCATGTTTCGCTGCCATATATAAGTGTGGGGACAGCCATTGTTTTAGAAATCTAAATTCTAATTAGAACTAAAAAACTTTGGAATACATATCTTTCAAAGAACAAAATTTGCCTTAATATTCTTTGAACACTTCATTTTATTTGTGAATAAGTATATTCTCTTTTGACAATTTACTGACAATAAAAGTTAATTTTTCACTGTACGCCAATGCAACATCTTACCCATTGTTGGTGTTAGTAACAACAGTCTGAATGGGTTGATTCTTTTGCTGACTACACTTTGAAAGAGTCTCAAGACCAAGACAAAGCCACTGAAGATGAGTTCTGCTGCAGTTGTCAAAACAGTCATTTGACATCAATATCTCTTTCAGTACTTCAGTCCTGAAACTGGTAGGTGGCCATATCCAAAATCATCAGACTATTCTGTTGATTGGTTTCTGTTTAAAACCTCTGCAATCTTCTATCTCAACTCGCATCTATAACTATGTACACCAAAAACCTCCAACTTTGGGATTTTCTCCCACCTTTAATACCAAACTCATATACTCATGCCCATCCATGAATAATTTCTTCTGATATAGTTTTCCACTGTGTTTCTTTTTCATGAATATTATTAATTACACATCATAAGGAGAGATAAAGTATTTTTAATTTCATAACAAAAATAGTTGTTTCTATAATCTAACTCTATTTCCACAAAAAACAGCTGAACAAGAATGTTCAACATTAGGGACCAGCAAAAGGAGCATATATTTTCAATTTAATTTTTCTTTCTATAGACGATAAGATACAAAAATTATTTTGTAATAAAATATAACTAATTATCACCTCACAAACTGACAGTGGGGTAATCTAAAATTAGAAATAACAAATAAGCAAAAACATAATATATGGGAACATTTTACAGCAAAATTAAAATAGCATTATCACTATAGCTGTTAGATTAACATTATCATATAATGACAGTTCAAATTTACTCAATTATCTTTCTGTTATCAGTTGTACTTTGTTACTTCCATATACTGTACATTAGCAGGGGGTCTTGCCAATACCGATATGCAGTTCCTCAGTAGCTACAAACAGCAAACCAGCACTGAACTGATTTTTAACCTGATGCTGTTTTGTTCCACACAGCGATGACCAACTTCTACCATCCATTTCTGTGACTTATATACTCATAATGTTAGATTTTCACAAAATACTTGTCATTTGTCCGACAACATCTTGGTACACAAACATATCAGATTAAGTTTACACTGTATTTAAGTGAAGGTTAATCCACATGAAGTGGTCCAGAATCTAAAGAAACAATTACCCATATAAACCCTATTTATTTGTGTTACTACCACCAAAATATCCTATGATATACAGAAATATATTACTGAATTTGTTTTCATATTATCTTTAATAAGTTATAGCGAGTCTTCCAAGAGCAAAGGATACTATTTTCAGGAGGTGATTATACAGTTAAAAATTAAAAGGCAAATGTTAATATAAAAATAATATGAATGGTCCAGAAATATTTTGTTCTCAAGTTACTGCAAGTAAAAATTCCATCCATCCATCTGTCCCAATTAATTATAGCATGGATGGTTATTATAATTATAGATGACGAAAATTATATCATTGACAGTACCATGCTATAAGAGTAAAGATAATGAAGATAGGCAGAATTCAGAAAAGGTGGTTGGATGTGATCATAGTGGGTTTAAAAGAAAAATGATATGAATTGGTAGGCAAAACCAATGACAGAGGCATATGGAAAAGAATAACAGTCTTACCTACCTACGCCTAGATTACCTACTAAACGAAAGAAAAATTGCAGTCCATATTTTTGCCAGTCTTCATAACAGATTTCTGTATGATAACCTTGTTTGTTCAATGTATGTAATAACAGTCTAAATCAAGAGTATTTTTTTCTTACTACACTGTTCTTGCTCTGTAATAGGTAATGACTGTTTAAGCATAAATAACTAATCTCGCTCCTTTTCAAAGGCTGGCCTTTACATATCCTTCCTTCCAGCATTCATCTCTAGGAACATGCACGACATGATGTTTACTCATCTGTACAATGTAATTATTCCGTGGTTGTTCTCTTAATTTGATCGATGACTGCCAAGATTATTTCTCACATCTTTACTTTGTATTCTGTTCTATTTGGTTTTCCCACATAATTTACAGAGTTTTTGTCTCCAGAATTTGTTAATTTCTCATTATTTTGATCTTGTTTCTGAAGTCTGATGCATCGATTATGACAGATATCATAACCCTGTACATCAAAAGTTTAAGTTTACAGTTAACATTTTGCTATTCTTCCACGTGACCCCATTTAATTGGCATTCAACTGAAGATGAAGACTTGTTCAATTATTTATTTCTTCAGTTATAGTCTACATCTCAAATACTCTTTAACTGTTATGAGTCCGCCTTTTTCAATGATACTGTCACATTATATTTTCTATGGTTTGTGTTATGTTTATTAAAATTCTCTGTAACTCGTCTTCTGTTCCGCTTCAGTGTATCATTTGCGGAGCAATTTTTATTTCTGCATCATGCATTTCACTTCCTTCCTTGTCTTTGACTTCCTCAACTACGTAGTCTTTTATATACTATAACAGTGAAATACAACTATTATGCAATTACAGCAGTAGGCTCACAAAGTCTCCTTCCTTTGTAAAAGGAGTCTGATATTTTTGACTTTAGTGAAGTGACAGCTGGATGTTACTATTTGAATTTATTACCAACCTTAACATGGTTCTATTACCCCTTGGAACAGTGAGAACTGTTAGTATGTTAGGCCTCTGATAGTGGAATTTTTTGAAACTTCGTTAAATGTAATTTATTGCAAAATTATCAACTTCAATTATAGGAAAACTGATACAAAATATATAAATAGGTTTAAATATATTGTCTCGACTCTCTGATTCGTCAAAAATAGATACTTCTTCACCTGATTCATAGTTCATAACATATTCACCCATTTAGACTTCAGTCAAATAGTTAGACTTTCGCAAAGGTATTTTATCACAAATGCTCAACACTATATTAAAATTTTTAGTCAACGTATAATTAAATATAAATAAATCACTACCGACTTGGAACACAAAGTTTTTTATAAGTAAAAACGTAAACGTTTGACCTTATAGACTAAGGTATCAAATCCAAGAATTCAATATATAATTTATATAAAATGAAGATACAAGTTAGCCTATTTATAAAAGAAAACACCGTTCATACCTCTACACTTTCAAAATTTAAGCACAACATAAAACCTCCAAGCACATTTCAGCACAACACCCAAAAAGACACACAGAGCATGCAAATTCATCACCAAATGTTTGAAAAACTATCCACTAGAGTGCAGCATGAATAACATCACAACGTTGTATATCGGCAATACGTACTGGACAGCAAAAGTTGAAAATGGACATATTCGTGATTACTGAATTTGGCCCATCTGAGAAAAAACGAATATATACACGGATTATTGAGCAAAGGGTTAAATATTAATATTAAATATTCTATTCTTGAAGGAGTCTTACTGTTTTCTGCTTACATACCCTTTCATAACATATTAGTATTAGAAAGTGCAACTACTCAGCAAAATGTAGGAAGATTAATGGAACCAATTTTAAGACTTTTTTGGACGAGAACGATATAAGATACTTGGATTTCGTTGTCCATGACGTGTCCATTACTTAACTAAATACCACTATTGTATTAACGACTCGGAAAACTAAGTTTTTTATAAGTAAAAGCATAAAGTTTTACCTTACAGACTGAACTGGTTTTCGCCTTTAAAAGGCTTCTTCAGAGCCTGCCGCTGGTAGCGCTGTCCGTCCTGTTGTGGGCGACGGAATCGAATTTCGAAAGATCGATGCTGTGTGTGTGGGGTGAGATATGTTCGAATAATGCGTGCGATTTGAATTGTGTCTGTTCATGTAGGATGTCGTTTTTATTTGTTTTCGTGTGTTTGTATATTTCCAATTGTTCTAGAGTGTCTAGTTTTCGGCCTTTTGTGTGTACGTATAGAAAGTTCATGTTATTGTCGATGTTAATGTCACAATAACATGAACATTCTACACGTACACACAAAAGGCCGAAAACTAGACACTCTAGAACAATTGGAAATATACAAACACACGAAAACAAATAAAAACGACATCCTAAATGAACAGACACAATTCAAATCACACGCATTATTCGAACATATCTCACCCCACACACACAGCATCGATCTTTCAAAATTCGATTCCGTCGCCCACAACAGGACGGACAGCGCTACCAGCGGCAGCCTCTGAAGAAGCCTTTTAAAGGCGAAAACCGGTTCAGGCTGTAAGGTAAAACTTTATGCTTTTACTTATAAAAAACTTAGTGTTCCGAGTCGTTAATACAATAGTGGTATTTAGATATAAGATAGTTATTGAATTTTTTTTCTAAAGTAATTTACTGTTTAGAAACCTTTCCAATTCAGTTGATTTGCACGTCTGGCAGATCTAAAATAAGTCTATTATTCTAATCAAGATAGGTCTTCTATTATTGTCATCAGTATATACTGCTGATAGTTCCTGTTTTATACTATAAACCAGTGGCGGCTGGTAATGTTTTTGACTTGGGGGGGGGGCAAATTTTTTTGGCCCATACGTAACAAAAGTCACCAGTAGAAACTAAATTATTGCTATTATCATGAAATAATTGTAAAATTGAACCTTTTGCTTTACTACTAAAAGTATTGTTAATATCAAAAACCTACCTTGCAAACTACCAATATTTAAACAGTGTTTGAAACTGAAATTATTTATAACCCTAAGCAGTTCACGTTCCTAAACTTAAATACTTAATAAATTATATTATTAAATGCATGAATTACTAAATAAAATATATTTGTTCCCTACCTTGGATTAGTTTATTTGCTTGAACATCAAATCCATTCTCCTCTCCTTTTGTTTGGCAAAATGGTCAATAACTAATTCATTGAAGTTAGGAGTTATTTCTAACATTTTGTTTTCTATTTAACACATTCCCAGAGCACTTAGTCTGTCCTCTTTCATTGCATTACGTGTAAATGTTTTAATGCGTTTGTGAGTTGAGAAACATTGTTCACTTTCTGCTGTAGTCATAGGGATTGTACAAATAATTTTTAATGTTTTTACCAGTTCGGGAAAAACAGTAACTAGATTGTTTTCATATACAAAATTGAGTAGAACCAATGCGCCAGTTGCCTTTGTGAAGTCGGCCCTGCTGTATAGAACTACCAGTTCATGTCTTAATGCAGTTTCATTTAAATTAAATTGTTTAGCAGCAATTTGTAACTGTGTTTCTGGAAAGATAAGCTGATGTTTAGAAAACAGAGGGTTGGTTGCAACAATACTGCTATTGCTAAATGGTCTGAAAATTAAAATCTGTTGTCTATGTTGATAACTATTATGTCACAAACTTCTTTAGCTGCAGTCTTCTTGCTTTCATCAAAACGTGACCTTTTTGGATTTTATGATGATTCTCCAAAATCATTTGTTGCAGACAGACTGGCATCAAAATCAGTATAAACACTGACGTTTTGAATGTGTAACTTGAATGAGGTAACATACTGGTGTGTTTTAATACTGTCAATTTCTACTTGCTGTAATTGATTAAACAAAATGTCACAGGCTGGCATAATTTTGTTGAAAAATGTTAACCAAAACTTAAAATCATCATTACTTAATGTGTTTTTCAGTCCTAGTGCTTTCTGAACAGTGGACTTGTCACTCTCGTCATCATCTATGATTTTTTCAAGAACAGCGGAAATGTCATTTTTATGAATAAATACTGTTGTCACACAACGGGATTTAAAATTCCACCTGGTATTAGAACATTTTGGGAGACGTTTCTTTACTACTTCATCAAGTATGGCAGTTCGCTTGGAAGATCTTGAAAAAATGTTGTAAAGCCATCTAAATTACAGAAAAATATTTTTACTTGCTTGTTTTGTGATGCAGCACGCTCAATAATTAAATTTAGTTGATGGGCATAGCAGTGTATATACTGAGCATTCTTGTACACAGCTTTAACTTTTGCTTGAACACCGTTATGTTTTCCACTCATTACTGCTGCCCCATCGTAACTTTGTGCAATAATTTTACTAGGCATCTTATCAAGTTCTAATTTTGCTAATTCTTCAAAAATAGTATTACACTACTAATACCTTCAGCGGAGTGATCTTGTGGACTGACAAAACTGATAAATCTCTCATGTAATTTTCCGTTCAATTCATACCTCACAACTAACACAATTTGCGACAGAGTGGCACAATCCGTGGTTTCATCTGCTTCAATTGAAATGTAGTCAGTTTCATTTACTTCTTTTTTTATTAGTCCAATGCACACTGCATAAATAGAATCCAAAATTTCATTTTGAATTGTTTTAGAAAGACCAACGAAAACTCTATTGTTTGTTTTTTTCAATATGCCCTCTTAAGGTGCTATCTAGGCCTGCCATTAAATTTACTAAGCCCCTAAAAACACCTGGATTCTCAGATGTGTTTGTTTCATCATGTCCCCTTAAAGCTAGTTCAAATATTCCACAAAACTTTACACAGTCAAATAACTTACTTAGGATGTATCTGTTCTTTGAGACTTCTTCATTATGCTATTTAATTTTTAATCTATAGCTGTGCACTGTCTAACTGGCAACTAATATTGACTTTTTCTAACAATGAATATTCAATACAATTGTTCATATGAGTTTCACTAATTTTATGTTTTTTAATTTTTTCTCCCAAATGTTTCAAGTCTTTAATTCCATTTTCAGTCCAGACTGAATCACTGTTTAGGTTCATCACCAAACATATATAACAAAAAAAGGAATTCATCACCTCACATCCACATATCCAATCAGCATGTAAGTAACAGTTTCTATTAAATTTTCTTGTGTAGTTTTTTTACTTGATGCTGGTCTGTCCGTTTTATAATTTTGTTGTGTACTATCTAAATTCGGTTTTGGTAGCCCTAATTTTTTTAGTTCTATTTTCTTTTCGTAAGTAAGTGAATTTGAAATAATCAAACGTACAATATTACTTACTGAATTCATAGCCATTTTTTTCGTTTCTAACAAATACGCACAGAACACACAGGCTCAGGCCTACACAGAATAAGTTACACGTTTATATACACAAGGTTCGACAAAAACACTATCCTACACAGAATAAGCCTACACTCCCTAATAAAGAATAAATTATTAGAACATTACGTTTACACAAAAAGTACAACATGAACACAATCAAAACTATATAAAACACAAGAGAAAATATATGCACTTTAAACAGCAACAGAGAAGTTTTGAACAATGCTCCGGTTCTCTATGAAAAGAACCGCGAAATCAGACAGCGGGCAGAGCCCCTCCTATAATGGCTGCTGCTGATTAAAAGCATAGACATGTGTACACGTCCTCTTTCCCCGCTCCCCGCAAAACCTGCACATGCAGGGAGGACGACAGCGAAAGCGTGCGGCTGCGGGACCATGCCGAAAACATCGGGTGATCGCTATTAGTTGCCCCAAAAATATCTTTCACTTAAGGATACTACACATTATAGTTATAATATTGACAAGTTTAATTTTAAAATTTAGTGGGAGGGCTGCGCCCTTTTGCCCTGCCTTTACGAGCCGCCACTGCTATAAACAAATATCTGACAATTCAGGTCCAACGCTGATGTCATCACGTAAACTTGCACTTTCCTTGTGTTCACTTCTCTGAATTGTTTAACACTTACAAGCTGACATGTATTTCTAAGTTCGGTGTCTTTGGAATTGTACAATTTTAATTTTTTAAATATTTACTGTGCAGTTACAATTGAATGGTTTTAGGACACAGCCTACTGATGTATACGAACACTACACTGTCTTAATTCATTTAATGTAGACACATACAGGTTCCATAATTTGCTTAACTTGATTATGGACACATAGTTCCATACAACAATTAACTTCCTATAATTACAGTAATGTAATTCTGGTAGTTCCTACTTTTTAACTTCATTAGAATTTTACAAAATAAAACTGAATAAACTGAAGACTGTAAACATTAATGTAACGTGTTTTTCCATAATAACAACACAATGTTCATAACCAATTACATTAAACATTACGTTCACAGGCAAGAACATGCCTCATATGCTCTTACTCATCCCCACAACAACAAGGCATCCCAAACACCCTCAGCTGAGACACTGGAAACAATTTGTTTTAAACTCTGTCAATGCAGTATGGAAACGTATTTAAAACAATACAGAAAACAACACTTGGAGAAGTGCTGAGCAGTGCAAGCTACTAGGGTAATATGTGCATGGCCATAAATTTGCCAAGCAGAAATCTAGCAGTGTTATATATTGTAACGCGAAGATGTGGGTCGTGTCTGTAAACGACGAGTATATCGTGTATGTAGTGTGCGTTCGTCTCGCACTGGAGTCGTTACATCAATCCTTGCGCTAACGAAGTCCGTAGCGAAACTATAATTACCAGTACAACACAGTAGTAACCTTACCTGTTCTTAAATAGGGGTTTGTGAATCCCAGGTGGCACCAAATTGTTTATTAAAACAATTAAACTTATCAAATAATATTTTAAAAGGGTGTTCTCAGCGATGACGGCCGGGGCATTCAAATAATTCCCCCTCGTTCAGCCTCCTGAATCGAGTAGGTAGTTGTTCGAATTGCAACGTGAGCGCTGGTCGTCAAATCTAGCTTTCGTTAACAAACACAAGTAATACAATACACTCCCTATGAAATAAAAACAATGGTTACACTTTGTACTAGTTGTTTTAATGGTTGATTTGTAATATTTCAGTTTGACAATTAAAATTATTCTTGTTGTTTAATAAATTTGCACCGACATTAATTTTGAGACGTCTTTCTCTGGGTTTGACGAAATCGATTTTGTAACGAGTTGTTCATTCCAGCATGGCTGCCGTTTAGTTGGTTAACAAATGTACTCGTTCAAATTTGGAGTTCTTTTGATTATAAGAAAACGATTCCTTATGGTTATAATAAAAAGTACATTAACTTAAATCATTTTGTACTTAAATAATAATGTGTTTGGTTATAATTGGTTCTGTAGTGTAGTTAAGTGTGTTTATAAAGTTCGTATAACAGGTTATATTCTAATTTAACAATTTTCAGTGTTTTGTTTTTTCTTATTTAATCTTTGAAAGAGAATATCGGTTTATAGTGAGAGTTCAAATTACTTTTAGAAATATTTAAGGTGAGTTTATTTTTGGAATTTGGGTAATTCAATTATACTTATCAAATCAGGCGACTTGGTATAAACAGTTCTCAGTCAAAAATGTATTTGGGCTGCATTAGGCATCAATTTTCAGTAATGTTGGGGCTTAGGTATGTCTTGCGTCCTTTTCATGTTGGATGTAGTCATATTTTCATTTAATTTCCTGGTAAAATGGTCCTTGGCATCAGTTAAATGTTCTGGTCATTAGTCTGCTTCTTAATGGTTCATCGTTTTGAATTTTGTTTACTTTTTTGACATATTAAATTAAAAATTTGGCCGTTCACAATCTGGCTTCTGTTCGGCAAGAGCGTCACACTTTACGAGTAAAGAAATCTAACCAAAATTTTGTAACTAACAGTGGTTGCTATAGTTACTAATTAAATCTGATTGGCTTAGATTGACAAAAAACCATTGTTATCATATTTGAATTCTTTTCAAAATCCTTGCATATCTTCTGATTGCTTTTATTCCTTTATCTTCCTCCCTAAGTATTAATTATTATCACTGTTATTTGTATTTCCTTTCAAAGATTATTTTGATACCCCATAATATTGGGTTAATCACTTTCTTCTTTAGTTTTATTCTTGTTTGTTTTTCGTTGTTCCCTTCTTCGTTTGGTTCTTTTTCTTTGGTCAATCACTTGGGTTAGGTCATGTCGTCGTTTGTCGTGCCATTGCCTTTTTATTTTCTTTATATTAAACATTTTATTTTATGAACTACTTATTTATTCAGATTCATCTTATTTCATCCCTGGTATTGGGGTGGCTTATTTGTGTTGTAACATAATATATAGGCTACACATTTTTATATAGGCAAATCTGCAAATACAACATTAGCTTCACTTGACTAACAGTTTATGTATTCACAATCTATACTCGTTTTTTTATTTTATCTGCTCTGTTTGTTAAATTTCACAGATCCTTTCTTAATTTTTTACAGTACACAAAGATTCACTATCTATGTTCACAATTCTTTTTAATACTTTATTAATGGTATTGTAATACTTTGGTTCTCTGATTTACCTTACACAAATTTAATAACTTAAATATCGGTATGGAGAACCATACATGACTTCCATATTCTAAGATTTATATTTAAAATCATTTTCGAAATAAAATATTACCATAGAAACCACTTCTTTCTACTTACTGCTTCAGCCTTAACCACAGTACTGTGGTCACTAACGTATACCACCTCACGTTATCGCACTCGATTTTCACTGATGATGGAAGTCGATGGCATTGCCGAAACGTCTGGTTTTGTAGAAAACATTGGACTACGACCAAATGTCCCGGGAAGGAAATTTAACAAAAACTACTTCTTTGTTGTAGATAATGTTGTACACACATATATAAAAAATATGCATAAAATTAATGGCTTGTATAAGTTAATGATTGATCTCCATTAAGTAGTGCTCAAGTTTCCAAAGTTTTAATATTATGATGTCCATAATTAAAACATCAGAGCAGGTTTAGTGTGTATGAGGGTACACCGTGGACAAAAATTTTCAACATTTCCTATTGAGCGTTGCTTAGAGTAAAGCTGCGAATCTACAGTGTATGTTTCACAGAACAAACACGCGGAAAAGAAGGAGCGCTCTGAAGTCACTCATGGACCCTCAGCATCTTGCAGAGGGTTCATTCCCTAAAGACGAAAAGTCTGTCTATGAATCGTTACTCTGTAAACACGTGCAGTTACACTGCCCAGTGATCCATAGGAAGCAAATCGCTATCCACGCTGGACACTTTTTCGGCTTGCACGCGTTATGTTGGTATGGGTTTCGGCATTTTCCATTTAAAAAGCGTGCAAATGTAAGAAAATAAACATGAATGAGGCCAGAAATAATGTGAAGTGTGTGTGTGTTCCCTGCCTTTTTATTGTGGTAGTCATAATAATAAAATGGAAACGTAAACATTACATAACTGAGATATGCTTGCCTGCCACGAACGATATATTTTCTCTCATACATGATTTACATTAAAATGAAAAAATTATAATTTTATTGGCTGGCAACAAAATTATTTTATTTTTAACAATTACCATTGATTGAAAAAGTTTAAATGAATTTTCAAGTACTTTACTGTTGTTAAAACGTAAAAGGTTGCAGGTAAACTACCCCTTCCCCTTAACCGATCTTCACCAAAATCAAAAGGCCTTGAGTTCTCTACAATTCAGGGACGTATGCAAAAAATTATTTGATTCTGTTTGAATATGCGCAGTTATCGTTCGTCATAGAAAAAATTACCCTTGTTAAAACATAAAACGTTGCAGGTAAACTACCCCTTTCCCTTAACCGATCTTCACCAAAAACAATAGGTCTTGAGAACTCTACAATTTAGGGCTGTATGCAAATAGTCTTTTGATTCTGTTTGAATTTGCGGCTGTTATCGTTTGCCATAGAAAATACCCTTGTTAAAACATAAAACGTTGCAGGTAAACTACCCCTTTACCTTAACCGATCTTCACCAAAAACAATAGGTCTTGAGAACTCTACAATTCAGGGCTGTATGCGAAACATTATTTGATTCTGTTTGAATTTGCGGCTGTTATCGTTTGCCAAAAAAAAAATTACCCTTGATAAAAAAAAACGTTGCAGGTAAACTACCCCTTTCCCTCAACCGATCTTCACCAAAAACAATAGGTTGTGAGTACTCTACAAATCAGGGCTGTATGCACAAAATTATTTGATTCTGTTTGAATTTGCGGCAGTTATCGTTTGCCATAGAAAAAAAATCTACAGACACACACACACACAGACACTTTTCGAAAAACAACTTTTTTTCATGTTTTGAGTGTAGTACAATCAGAATCTGCAATAATCTCGAACACGATTTTTTTTGCCATCACCATACTTCCATTTCCTTAAGGAATATGGAAGTAAACACGATTTTTTTTGCCATCACCATACTTCCATTTCCTTAAGGAACATGGAAGTAAAATCACTTTTTGTGTTAAAAAGTAATTCTATAAATAATTTTAAATTTATGGACGGCATCACTAATTTGGTAATTCAAAAGTTACAACTCAAAATATACCTAATATAGGTAACACTACATAGCACTAAAAACACCATTTTATTTGGTAAAATGTCCACTGACTATAAACAATAAATTATGGGAAACTTAATTATAAACACTAAATTATAATCACAGAAAATGTACACTTTCAATTCACCCTAAATGAATTTACAGACAGATCATGTGTTTTGTAATCTCAGAATAATTAGTAACATGTTCAATTCACTAAACTGTCAAATCCGAGTTTAAGTTCATCTTGCACATAATTTACACTAACTGTGCCATCTACATAATAATGTTTAATAATTGAAAAACACAATTTTAGCTCAATCAAGACACATTTTGCTTAGCTGAAACGATTAACTGCTTGCAATTAAATAGAACTTACAGCATAGCCATTCACAGCAGCTATAATTGGTTTCTCACAATTTGGTATGTCTGCCCATTTTTTCAGTAACCCATGCTTGGCGTTATCAGAAAACGTTTTATTTAACATTTCCTTTATGTCAGCACCTGTAAGTAAACAGTTAATACAAATTAATAATTTTATTGTCACTCTTTACCTACAATGCACAATTCGATCAAAATATTTTCTAAAATTACAGCTGTAGCAGTGATGATTCCAATAGAGATGGATGGGCTGAGGGTGGACCACACTGTAAAATTTTTTTAAGTGGATAGGAATTCATAAGTAGAATTAAATGCTATACCACGCACGGCCAAATATTAATATTTCAGGATATTTCGTGAACCACAACTGTTGGGAACCTGTACAGACCAAAGCCATAACTTAAAGCTTCCCGGTCCGTGACAGTCTGAATGTATGTAAACATACTGATATCCCTGGCAGCATGGTTTTATTTTTTTAACTTTTTTTCAAAATTTTGAACCCTTTTTGCATACTGATGTTCCAAAATTTTGAAATTTCTAAAACTTAACATTGTTAAAATGTTAACGATTTCGTTAAAATTCTTCTTAATTTTGTATCTGGCTTGCATGTGCATGATTCATTTTTTAAAACATCAGTCCCCCCCCCCCCCCGTCACTCTATTTTTAGACCAATCTCAAAAACAATAGTGGCCTGTGGGGTTGTACATACACTCTAGGTTTTATGAAAAACGGTTGATGTATTCAAAAATTATTGTGAGACTTTCCCCAACCAGACAAATAGCAAATGCTCAAGTCACAACTCAAAATTCACTTCGCTTATTCAAACAAAAACAAAAACAAAATCTTTTCGGTTCCTGTGACCACAAAATTTATTTTGAATGTTCAGTATTAAATTTATTTGCAAAAAAAAAGTAAACACAAAACCTAACATGACACACACACACACACACGCACAGGGTGATTCAACATTGCACGGCAATCTCTCAGGAGCTGATTCTATAGCTAAAAATAAGAAAAAAAGTTCATATAAACATAGGTCTGAAAACGGTCTGTTAGCGAGTTACAGCTCATGAACCAGTTCGCCATGATTTCTGCTCCCACGGTAAAATGACACCATACTGAAATTCTTGGGGTATAAAGTGAAGGGTAAATTTGGTGGTTTTTTTATGGTTTCTGATCTGAAAAATTGAATAAAAGAGGTCCCAAAGCTCTATCTCAATTAGTTTTTAAGAAAAAGTGTGTAAAACACAAAAAACTGGAGTTGAAAAACTCATATTTTTAGATTTGGGATAAAATAAATTCGTTAATTTGCCAATAAACAAATAAAAATTTCTAACTAACTCTATAGAATTTAAATATGAGAAAATTGATGTGTAAAATCTATTAGAAATAAGTAAAAATTTGAGAAATTTGACTTTAATCAAAACCAAAACAGACCTAAATGCGCCATATATATAAAACCTGTATTATTTTTTTCAAAATCTGTTCACTTTTTTGCTTGTGAACCAACTAATCAGAACAAACCAAAGCTTCAAAAAGAAAATTACATGTAACAGATATGTCAGAAAGCCATTCTATATGGCCTGTATATAATATTTATTACATACTTAACAATAACCACGTTAACTAATAGTATAAATACTTGATGAAATATCCACTAAAATACTTTACTGCTAGTGAAAAAATGATATATTAGGAAAGAATCACATACAAAATTGTGGAAGTTTCAATGAATAATTAAGTTTGTTAGGGAAACACAGCAGGTTTTATACAACACATTTTTAATAATCTATGAGTACTATAACAAGTATTTCCACAGATTAAAATGAGACCAACTCGGGTATACGAATTTGTTATTATTCACTAACCTGCAGCAAATGCTTTTTCACTTCCTGTTAACACGATTGCCCCAATGGTGTCATCTTTGTCTAATGTAGCGACGGCTTCTGCAAGTTCATCCACAAGTGCATCACACAGGGCGTTCAAAGCTTTTGGTCTGTTTAATGTAATCAGAGCAACATTTTTCTTTTCACCTTTCTTCTCAACAATAATGTTTGTATATGCAGGGCCTATAAACAGATGGCATTTTGTTTAGAATATTAACTACAACAATCTAAGATGGGTGCTATAACTGGTTGCTTGTATACCATCTTGTTTTATACCATCTAAATAATCTTATCTGTAGTAAACTATATAATAAATCCAGTGCCAGATTTACCACTACGCCACTAGGGCTCAGAGGGGGCCACAAGCTACAGATTTTTTTTTTTAACAGAAGTATTTTTATAAAAGTAGGAGGCACTTTGATTTATTTAAGTATGATTTTTTTTAAATTAAATGATCAATTTTTGTTAATAATACAAATGGAAGACAGTTCTTATTTAAATATTACGCATTTATTTTTAAAAGATGTTGGCATCCTTGAAAACTATTCGGCGCATGCAAATTTTGAACGTTCGCTATATTGCCCCCGAATTTACATTTATAAACTTTTAATAAAGGATTCTATATATAAACCACTTATAACTGAAAAAAGTGTGTTTATATCTCTTCATAAATTCATAAAGTATAAAAACCTAGCCTACGTTATTTAAAAACAATTTTCTATAGTTTTCTTTATAAATTTATAAATTTTCCAGCAACATTTTTTTTTGTATACTTTCCTGACATTAATTCCATTAACCTACATAGTCACTGAATATTAGTTTACCATTAGCTTGTTGTATCTTAGTCAAAGAATATAAAAAAATTCAGACCTATTTTTTAATTTTATAAAAATTATAAGAAAAAAATTAATGTGTCATACCTACACAATAAAAAAAATGTATATCCAAGAAAAAAATGTATGTTAAATTTCTGAATAAGTTTAGTTAAGTTACTCTAATTAAAAAATAAATTAATTTACTCAATTCTTTTCCATGGTTCTTAACGTTTTGAAAAAGTTTGCTAAATGAAAGCACGATTTTTTTATGGAAGCCTACTGGTTTTAAATTTGATAGTATTAATCTGACATCAAATTACTTCTGCACTACATATATTACTTCAAAGTTACAGCCGGGGGGGGGGGGGGCTCAGAAAACTTGGCCTAGGGCCTCAAAAATCTTAAATCTGGCACTGAATAAATCAATATACGTGCAACACACACACACACACACACAAAAGCAGTTCGTATATCAGCAGATACAATAGTAGACACTGTCAACTGAATAAAATCAGTTTGAGTCACTTTCAAAAGGCGAACAAATGATATAAAAATTAACAAACTCCCACTCTGTGTATCCTGCAATTATTTATGGGTCACTAAGACTTGTCACTTGTCAGTTAATCATAAGACTCACTGAAGATGACTCCCGTACCTGCAGTCTGGATTTATAAAAAGATGACCATGGCCAAACAGCCCGGAAAATAATTTTACTGGGTAAGATTTGTTCTTGACAGAAACTGTTGGACAATGACTGTGGACTCGTTTGTTCAGCAGTAGACAAATGAGTACAGGTCATCACAAAAGTAATGTAACAACTGATTGACAACAATTGTACACTGTACTGTACAACATATATCAGTACAATGATTGTAATTAATGTGTCAGTAGTAAAAATCCATATTATAAAACAGTGACAATCTGGAGAGCTACTAGTTTCTCTTGTGGCATGCTTCAGCGAGGTCCTGCCATTCTTACAGAAGTCTATAAATTACTGTGCATAGATATGGAATAATACTTGAATTTTCTAAACACAATACCAAAGCTTGTCACTTATGTAAGTTTCATTTTGTATTTGTACATGAACTGGGTTTCACAACTATTGGCAGATTGACCGTGATGTGCATTCTTGACCCTCTCTCTCAGCTGGTAGGTGCTACTGCCATTGCACCAAACAGGTTAATAACACTGAATGGCTGATTTATTCCATCCGACTCAGCAAATAAAAGCTTCACTCATATATATATATATATATATGAGTGTATGTATATATTTATAAAATCTGCTTGTTTACACACAGAACTGATTATTTTCAAGTTAAACACTGAAATACTACAAGAAAGACAAACTCTCTGTGCATCAAATTATTATGCATTAAAGTGTTGAAAGGCTCAGATTGAAAAAAACAAAGCCTTATCGAATGGTTGCATGGAGTGGTAAAATGAAGAAAAAAAGCTGGAAAAAGGGAATGATGATCTCAATGAGATAGTATGGAAATGAAGTCCTTATTATTGTCGTCAAAGCCTTTGATAACAATGAATTTGAGGAATCTTTTGGATAATATGACAACTTCGAAACTAGCATAATATTGTTTAGAATGAAATGTGTGAGGAATCAAAGAAGTGAAGTGAAACTGTAGTGACTGGGTCGATGACAGAATACTGTAATATACAAGACTATGGATTGAGGAATGTTCAATGCTGACATGACAGGATTAGTTTTTCATGCTTCACCATCAAAATAACTTTTGCATAATGGATAAAAGTGACAGGGGAAAAAATAATCTCACGTAGGCTTCCACAGCCATTGTTCATTATGTTTTTGAACACCCACCGCCACTTCTACACTATATAACCGAGTTCACTCGTCAGCCTCATCATCACATAGACCTGAGGATCATCACCATCATCATCGTCTTCTTCACAACATGGCATAGGTAAGGTGCTACCTGTTCACCTTCAAAGATCCTTCAGCCATCTCTCCCTGGGTCTACCCACCCACACACCTATGTTCTATAGGTTTCTATTTCCAAACTTGTTTGGCCAGTCTAGAATCTGACATTCTTTCTAAATGTTCTTTCACTGATTAATACTCACTGTAATATGAGTGAAATGTTGTCATATAAGACATTTTTGACACGGTCCATACTGAAAGAAGACTTTAAAAACATATGGGGAAAATGTATAAGAAATCCTTGCCGTTTTATTATAAAATATCGGTATGGAGAACCATACGTGACTTCCATGTTCTAAGATTTATATTTAAAATCATTTCTGAAATGAAATATTTCTATAGACACTACTTTCACACCCTTAACCACAGTACTGTGGTCATTAACGTATACCACCTCACATTAGCGCACTTGATTTTCACTGATGATGGGAATTGATGGCACTGCCAAAACATCTGGTTTTGCAGAAAACATTGGACCATGCCCAAACAGCCCGGGAAGGAATTTTAACAACAAACTACTTCTTTAACAAACATAGTACACATATAAAAAATTACCCCTCCCCTTCAACTATCCTTTTCATTTATAGATATTTCATCTACCTTTTGTGGATTATGACCTTCTTTTCAGGATACTTTATTTATCAAACTTAAATACTTTACTCTTGTTAAAACATAAAACGTTGCATGTAAACTACCCCTTCCCCTTAACCGATCTTCACCAAAATCAATAAGCCTTGAATCCTCTATAACTCAGGCATATATGCACCAAATTATTTGATTCTGTTTGAATTTGCGGCAGTTATCGTTCGCCATAGAAAACATTCTACACATAGACACACAGACACTTTTCGGCAAATGACTTTTCTTCGTGTTTTGAGATCAGTACAATCAGAATCAGGCCTTATCTGGAACGAATTTTTTTGCAATTACCATACTTCCATTTCCTTACGGAACATGGAAGTAAAAACATGGTAGGAGAAATGATAAAGTAATTCATAACTGGAAAGTCTACTAAATCCCTTCCATTTCCTTACGGAACATGGAAGTAAAAACATGGTAGGAGAAATGATAAAGTAATTCATAACTGGAAAGTCTACGAAATCAAAAGAAAGACAAGAACAAAGACATGGAAACAAATTTCTATTTTTAAACATATGGAAAAGATTAAAATACAGTGTAGTATTATTATATAGAGTATGCTATGTAGTTTTGTATTTAGTGTTTCAAAATAAAATGTAGTGATGATGTATTATGTCTGTAATAATGTAATATAATGTAGTATTTCTGTAATATGTGGTGGTGTGATAATAAATAAATAAAAGAAACGCATACTGCAGTAAACTAAATGTGGATACCTACCTCATAAAGCAACTAGAGACATTAAATGTCACCAAAAACATGTACTTTGTCGGATTTTTGTATAGGCCTAATACAGAATGTCTAATCTTGCAAATTATGATTTGAACAAGTTCTGGTTAGACCTAATAGCACACTATCACTACTTACTATAATTTTGTAGAGTAGTTTTTGCATGTTTGGATTCATAAAATTCGTTTTTCTTAATTAAAAAAAATCATGCGGATTTTTTGCGTTCCCACTCACTTTACTCCTGTAGTACAGGTAAAAATACAAAAAACGCAGTTTTTGCATGTTTCTTGGCTGCCATAGAATAAATACCAATAGTGACAGTGCACTATTATCCAAATTTTACTGTCTACACAAGTTTGGTGCATCTTATTTACATACTGTGTACATATTAGGTTTTGTATAATTTTCTGGCCTCCACTAGTGGCTATTTCTATAAACGTCCTACCAGACAGAATTGCCTGTACATCGACAAAAATAAAAACATTGCTAAATATCACTGTTTACTCAACGCTGCTCAATGAGATTGACGTCACCTGATAACTTGTTAACATGTCATTAAACCCATTATTTGGATTCTTCAACACCGGTACCAGTGTTACTAATATTCCAAAATACTGGCAACGAATATCCAATATTATACCAATTTTTACGCACTTAATCAAATAAAAAAAAAACCCCAAGAGCAAGGCCAAGGCCAACTTGCCTTCCCAAACACTAACAGCCGGCCCATCACAATCGCTTATTTTAAAACAACCTATCAAAATACCTCTCCTCGAAAACTGAAGTTAAACATAATCTCAAGACTTCAGTAACAACTTTTCAAAAACTTATACCTAAAATTTCAACAAGACGACACCAAAAATTACCCTATTCAATAAAATCAGTGTTAAAGAATACCTACAATTAAAAGTTCTAAAATTGGTAAATTTATCACTAATTAAAATAAAAAAGTTGTATTGCTTGTACTTACAAGTTGCCGCAAGATTTGTCATCAACCGGTACGTTTGGAAATAATGTTGCCTGAATTCGATTTTTCCCAAGTTTGACACTAAACGTATTGCAGCGAACGCCATCCTTTATGTATTAAATTGTTAACAACTTCTGAATTCACAGTTCACAACTAAATTCACTACCAGTACCAAACAAAACCTTATGCAAGTGACGTCTAAAAGTCCGGTTCCAACACTTCCAACTTATCAGCTGGTATTTTAAAACTTCTGCGATTCTAACGCTACCTACACCCTTACATCTTATTAGCACATTACGACAGATCCATATTACAGTACAACTCAGGAGGGGGCCACTACGGCTTCCCGCGCTTAACCTAGCGATCAGCTGTTGTTGACGCGTGACGTTACCGCGTGGAAGAACTACACAGTACAGCGTTTGAGTTTAATTGCAAAGGGTGAGTAGATATTTAATTATGGTCCGAATTAACAGAATTTTGTACAGTGCGTTATTTTTGAGTGTCGTTTTTGTTAATTACAATCGTTTGAGTGTAAAAAAATTACACTCATTGAGTAGACTTCGCATTACTGGCTGGCAGTGGTGCCCATCCCCCCCAAGGCCCAATGCGCAAATCCCCCCAAAAATTCTCAGCACTCCCCCCCAATTGAAGCCTATACAAATTATTTTAGTTAAAAAAGTCATGAAAAACAAAACAAGATCCTACACTACAGTTACGATAATTATTACACTTGTTAAGTTGTTTTAAATTGTATAATTGTTTTAAAAGATAAGGCGCTACACTGGTGTGGGTGTGGATGAGAAGCAAAGACATTTGAGAGAGATATTTTAAAACATATTGGTCATATTGGAACGTGGATGGCCAGTTTAGGCTTACAGAATTTTATCATTAGCCCTAATAATATTGTTTAGAAGTTTTGTATGTCATTACTTTGAACAAAACAGGCTAGATTCAAAGGGTATTGGAGTAATTAAAAACCAAGCAAATATTGTACTTAGCAAATTGTATTTAACAAATGTGTTGCTAAACTAAAAATACATTTTAAATAATTGTACTGTTAAAACCAATACAATGAAATGACGCAAAAACGACGTACAATGTAGTTTAAATTATGATAGGAAAAATATGTTTGTGCAAAAATATACATTTACGTTAGTTATCACCTTGTTTAAATGTCTTGTACAAAAGCAGCTTTTTTCTTTGTACATTTGTGGTTGCAAATTGGTTAATGATTTCTTCGTTTTGTATCTGGCTCAGTACGTTGTTTTCACAGGATAGAATCAACAAACTTGACAGCCAAAGTCTCCCATGCTGTTCCGAAGCCGATTTTTCACTATTTTCAAACGGCTCATCGTTCTCTCTGCAGAGCAGCTGGTCACGGCAAGAGATAACAATATTCGGTACATCACTGTCAGATTAGGTAGAGCCGAAAGGTTAAGGACACACCTGAATGGTCTAATGAATCCTCTCATTATCCATTGGTCCATCATCCTATGTTTCTCACTTTGTAAATTTCCTTCCTTTACCTCCTCATTTTTACTGCCATCTGGATCCTCTGCCCCCGCCGGGATTTGCACTTCATCCTCTGTTATCTCCATCCTTTCAGCTTCAGGGGAATGTAACATGTCTGATATGTCGATGTCTGCGTGAGTGACTTTGTACACATTGCAAAACGTCTCCAATTCTGAAGCAATTAGGTCATTGTCCAGGTTGTGATACTCACACAGCTCTTTTATCTTATCGGGGTTGAAGTCTTTTCCAGTCTCCAATTCATGTGCGATTTTCATAATTCCTCCATGAGAAAAATAAGACATTTGTTTAACCATGGCAAGCGAGCTGTCCGGGAAACGATCATTCAGTTGAGACAATAATGAGTCTAAGACTAGGAAATAAACCTCAACCTTCATTTTCTTTACAGGGTCATCAATTTTTTCGTCTATCGAAAGTTCGTCTATGAGGCGTTTCCATTTTCGGTTTCGCTGAGTTCGGACTTGCGAGACGTTGTGCTGATCAGAAAATTGTGTTATTGAACTTGTAAGTTTGTCCCACTCTTTTTCACTTCTTAATGTCTTCAGTTTCGCTCTCGTCTCTGAGATAACTGCTGGTATCATGCCATAATCAACTGATTTGGCTTATAAGCAAATTGTGATTGGAGAAAGAACTTTAAATATAGTTGAAGCAGTGTGCATGGCACATATATTTTCATAATCTGACATACTGTTGATCAGTCCTTTCGCAGACGCTTTAGTGTCATTGTCAGATTTCTTGTCAAGACAGATTTCTTTGAGGGTCTCTTTGATGGTTTTGTAACATGTTAGCACAGTTTTGAGAGCATCACTCTTACTTGACCATCTTGTAGTCTGCACTCGTTTTACTCTTTTCATTTTGTTTTGTGCTAGGCCCTTTTTCAAATTGTCGATAAACATGTGGTGACGTCGATGCCCAGACGTGAAAACGTACATCTCTTGAAGGAGGGAGAACATGTTTCGCATTTGAGGGCAAACATCAATAGACTTTTCTACCACTAATGCAAACCGGTGAGAACAACACCATACATAAAATG
The DNA here is from genome assembly GCA_034769895.1 of Magicicada septendecula. Lineage (NCBI taxonomy): Eukaryota > Metazoa > Arthropoda > Insecta > Hemiptera > Cicadidae > Magicicada > Magicicada septendecula. Next base: position 847,305,024 of record CM068368.1, read on the forward strand.
CTCGGGGACTTTCTCTAAGGACAACAGATTTTAAGCCATTGTACCGACCTCTCATGTTCCCTGCTCCGTCCATGCTTTGCCCCACCCCCAAGTTAGGGTTGATTCCTATGGATTTTAGAGTGTTCATTAATTCGTAGGCTAGGTTTTCCCCTGTTGTGTCGCCACTTGTGAACACTTTGATCAACCGTTCTTCCGGTTGTACTGCATTGTTCGGAACTCCTTGCTCATCTAGGTGCTCAACATATCGGAGCAAAACCGCTGTGCATTCTTTTTTGCTTATGTCTTGTATTGAATTCAGTATGACTGAGTAGGTGTTATTTAAATTTATATTGTTGACTATTTTTGAGGCTACAATGTTACTCATAACATTAATCAAGTCAAATACATTTCGATAACTGAGAAAATTTGACCCCAATTTTCCCTTTTGGTTTCTGATTTTTTCTATCTTTTCAAGGTACACTCTGGCATCGAGATTATACTTAGCTATCAGTGAGAACAGTTTCACCCATTTCCCTTCTGAAACATCCTTTTTTCTGAATGGTAACATTTCTTCACCTAAATACCGACAACAATCAATTATTACCGACAACACTTCTCTGTTGTGATGAACGAGTTGGTCAGATTCTTCTGCAAGTGAGGAGTCTATTCTTTTCTGCGATATCCACTGGATTCTAGCGACTTGGGAAGATAAATGCTGTTTTGACTGTTCATGCTGTTCTATGTAGCGCTCGCCTCGATGCTCAGTCCAACCTCTGCAGCCAGCTGTACCCCATACCGTTCTTTCTCCTGGCAGAGCAAATAGAGTGCAATGCAGGCAAAAAACCGCATCTTTCATCGGACTATAAACTAGCCAGTTACCGTTCTTCCTCCTGGCAGAGCAACTAGAGTGCAATGCAGGCAAAAAACAGCATCTTTCATCGGACTATAAACTAGCCAGTTTCTTACTTCTAGTCCCATCAGGTAAAGTGGTGATTTTCCAAGCTGGATTAAATTTTCTTCCGCCTGTTGAAGGGAAACTCATCGAAGACAAATCTTGATTTTCTAGTCGAAGAACAAATTTATCTCCTCCGCCGATAGTTTGATGTTGGCAAACGATGCAGGGTCTTCTACATCATGAACACCAGGTAATGGGTCTGAATTATCTGCTTGAATGTTTTCTGGGCTCAGATCTGAGCCTGAAGGGCTACTGATTCTATCTCTACATTTGACGGTAACGATAATTTAGTATTTAAATTTGAAGTCACAAACGAAGGAGGTGCTTTAGCTTGCATTTTGTCTTCATTTGCACCCTCCACGATATCAAATGTTGGATTTATATCTTGGGACTCGTCTGGGGGTTTCGCACTTGAAGTTGATGGTACATCTATGTCCTCAGTTGTAGGGTCATCGTTAGCAACGTCACTGGTTACGTTCGATCTAAAAAAATACAACTATTTTAGAACTCTCCCCTCCCCAAAGTTTTTATTTTATTGTTTGCTTTATTTTATTATTTTGAATTTTTGCCGTATTAGTGGAAATAACAGAACAACAAATATAATAAAATGTTACCGGTAGTACAAAAATGTTAATAAGCCCGAATAAAAATTACGCAATAAAGCGATTCCTTTGTATCTTATATAAAGATGTTTCTATTTTGGCCTATTCAAACGGTAACTGAACGGGACAAAAATAATTATATTTTACATACCTGGAATCTAAACTATGATGTTGACTGGTACTGGGGTCAGCAGAAGATTCAGCATCAGCGTATTTCACCCACGGGCCGTCACCGGACTTCACTTCAACCATTTTAAAACTAATGTTTAGGTTATGTCTAAATTTATAGGCTTGTTTCTTCTTACAATGTTCTAACCACTTGTCTTTTCGATGAGTTGTGTTACACATAACCTCCATACACTTATTCTTACACGATTTTTTCAGTTGTTTCGGCATTTTGACAACTATCAAGAAACACGAGATCAAATTCCAACCTCAACTCACACAAACAAAGCACCGCATTACAGAGTAAAACTCACGGGCAGACTGCCGCCGCGCGCGGCTGGTGGACCAGAGATAAGAACTGAGGACCCGCCCCCTTTACTCCACTGCCCGCCGGTCTACAAGCTTAGGACACGCACACATTTTTACATTCAAGGTCACGGACTCTGATTTATTGACAGGATGTTGCTGCAGGCTGCCAGGGTCAGATTTCCAAATTCCAAAACAAAATTTACTACTAGTTGTACTGGTAGAGACATTTATGCCGCCAGTTCGTTAAAACAATCATAAAGATATGCAATTGCTTTAGTTTTTTACTAATAGCTTAGTTTCTTGCACAAACACGGTAAAAATTTCCATCAATGTTGGATTTAAAATGTTATTCTTGAAAAAATCCCCCCCAAAAATCCTTAAAATACACCCGAAAATCCCCTCCAAAAATTCTCAATGCGCAACTTGCGCTATGATCCCCCCCCCCCTGTGGGCACCACTGCTGGCTGGTGTGGACTCAATAAAGTATAGTCTTTAATTTAACGAGCGAAACGAGTTCTCAGTTTTAACTCGCGCGCGCGCGCGCGCGCGCGCGTGTGTGTGTGTGTGTGTGTGTGTGTGTGTGTGTGTGTGTGTGTGTGTGTGTGTGTGTGTGTGTGTGATTTGAAGTGTACATAAACTAAAAATAAACTATTTGTCATTTAGCCATTATGGTTATAAATTTAATTAAACAACAGTACAGTAATCTGGGTTGGGGTTTGTAGTGTTAATTGTACTCAAACTACTAATGATTGGTTTAATTCGTTTAAAATTGATAGCGAGTTCTGCATCTCAATAACAGATAATTTATTAGTTAATTTACCTCTACTTAATGTAATCTTTCCCTCCTTATTTTTTTAATGTTTCACTTCCGAATCATACAAAATTAAGGGATTGTTTATTCTCTATAGGTCTCTAGTGATCGAGAGGCCCGCATGGAAGTCAGATCTGTTTGAAAACGAGCGCTATTAACAATAAGTACTTTGTCCCCAAAGAAAAAAAGTATCGACCTGGAAACTAGCACTGAGTTAAAACAGGACACAGAAAAAGATATAGAAATAGTGAAACTTCGTGAAGAAATTTTACAGCTGGAAAAGAAAAATGCCCTAAATCTATTCGCATTAAAACAAACGCAAGCTGCTCTAAGAGCAAGATGTGTAATTGTGTAGCTACAAGATATGTAGCTTCTTTCAATCCGGCCAAGACAACATGGGGAAAATTAAATCAAGAAGAAAAAGATATCCTGTCTAAGTGCTTCGCTCCAAGCCAGATTCGATGTCTTTTACAAGACAAGAAGGTTAAATGGTCATCAGAAGACACCGCGAATGCTCTCACGCTAAGAGCCAACTTTCAAAGAAGACCTACGATTACTTAAGGAAGCGCAATTTCCCTTACCCGCTCGTTATAGCCTACTCTACAAAAATGGACACGACAGTTTAAATGCAGGCGAGACATCATTCAGGAAGTTTTGTCTTTAATGAAAGCTAAGGCTACAAATTTTAGAGAACTTGAGAAAATCTGTCCTTTCTTTCGATGAAATGAATGTTGATGAACGTGTGTGCTACGATTCATCTGATGACGTAATTCTGGGGCCCCACAATAATGTTAAGATGGTCATGATTAGAGGTCGGTTTGCCAAGTGGCAAACCATGACAGATGAATTGCTTAAAACCATTATCAGTGCCGTTAAGAGCAGTAATATTCATGTAGCGGGTGTGACGTGTGATATGGGTGGAAATAATTCAAAAGTCTAGATGGAATTAGGCGTAAACACAGAAAAAACATTCTTCATAAACTCAAATACAAACAATAAGGTGTTGGTTTTCTGTACGTAACTCATCTTTTGAAGCTACTTAGAAATCATTTTCCAGACGATGGGCTGTTATTTTGCGACGGCACTAAGCTTAAAAAGGATACAATCAGTGGCGGTTTCTTAATTGGTGCACATGAGGACGTGAACCCCCTACATAAATATAAATAAATTAATTTTAACAAACACTAAATAAACTCAAAATAATCTTTTTTAGTATTATGGTCCAATAACAAATTGCTCGTTCTGGTAAGACTCGGCGAGGCGCAAGGTGGGTGGTGAGCGCAAGCTCCATGCGTGCGAGGGTGGGGCTAATGAGTGCGGTGACGTGACGCGGCATTGGCGCGGTGGTGGGGGCAAACCTCTCCCGTGTATAGAGACAGTAGCACATTCGGGATGTGAACCAGTGCTGTCCTAGCCGCTTAACGATTCACGTCACTCGCTTTCCCGCGACAACTGTCGCTCACGCCCAGTATAGTTAGGATTGATGTTGGTGTTGTGTTAGTGTTGGTGATTGATTAGCAGTGGCTACGTCTGTGTCAAAAGAAATAGTTTTTTCAAGTATTTCTTTAGAAAAGAAACTCGAAATAAAATAACGTGGTCGTCCAACCCCAAAGTTTAATATTGTACAAGTGACGAAAGGTAAAGATAGGGATTTCAAAAGGGAATTTAAAGAATCTTTGTACGAAAAGACTTCTTGGCTCTGCGGTTGTGAAGCTACAAATAAACTGGATTAAGTATGGTGTGAATGATTTAAGTCATTTACCCTCGAAAATTAAAAAACATGAATGTTCTCAAGCTCATTTTAACTCCTTGCTAGAGTTCAACTTGCTTGGTAAAGTCGACATACGTCAGTAGTTGGACAGCGCTTATCGGAGGAATGTAAAAGAACATAATGAAAAAGTAGAGAAAAATCGTTAGGTATTGTCAAAAATAATTGACTGCATTAAATTTTGAACTGGCACTTCGGGGACACGAAAGGAGATGATTCTTCAAATCCTGGGATTTTTCGAGGTTTAGTGGATTTTACTGTTCAGCTTGAACACTTACGTGACGCAACCGTTTTTAAAGGAACTTCAAAAGAAATTCAAAACGACCTGCTCGATTGTATGCTTTTTGTTTGGCAGGAAAAGATTAAGGAGGAAATAAAATTTGCTGATTTTTTTCTCTGCAATCGCGACAAGACAACATATGTTAGTTACCTGTATGGAGGAAATAGAATCAACCTCTAAACAAGAATCTTCTATTACCAAAGCTGGAGCAATCCGGCGAATGCTGGAAGACCCAACTTTTGTGTTTTGGCTTACAGTTTTCGATAATATAATCCCACATGTCGATGTTTTATACAGACAAATTCAGCTTACCTATACAGATGCTGTGCGAACAAAAAAGAACGTGGAAACCTTTCTGAGGGAAATAAATAAAGAAAGAGGAACAATGAACTCCGTGAAAAGTGCTGTAGACCAGATCCATCTACAACGCAAAAGAGCAAGACACGAAGAAGACGGTCATGCTAATAGGACGATCGCGGCTAAAGAAGTATGTGACATGATTTCAACGCAAATATAAGAGGGGTTTCCATTTACATCACACCATTCAGCCGTATCCCTTATTGATCCTCAAAAATTTTGTGAATACAGTAAATCATTTCCTTAATCTGCGTTAGACGAAACAACAGAAAAATACCCCTTTTCTAGACAAAGCAAAGCTAAAAACCGAACTGGAAGTGTTTTACGGACGTGATGACATAAGATATATGAATGGGGCTGTGAGCAGTAGTGTGTTGGGGGGGGATCAGGACAGTCAGTGTGACGACACGATCAGCTGGCCAATGGATGGGGGTGGAGGGGGTTTGTGACGTCACGTTCGGCTGCACATGACCTACCTCAACAGCCAGTGACGTCACTGAAACAATGACCCTATTGTTTCAATGACGTCACTGGCTGTTGAGGTAGGTCATGAGCAGCCGATAGTGAGGTCGTTGATCTGGTCAGAGTAGATCGTGACGTCATGCTTCCTGGCTCGATAGCCCCCGTACTTGACCGTGTGTGTAAGCGCGCGCGAATTTCTAGCAAAATATTTCGGTCTCGGTCTCGGACTCCGGACGAAGCGTCGCTCGCGACTGTCGACACAAGACTGAACGGTATAGCCGAACCCCGTTTATATAGACGGACAATCCGCCTCTTGTTCCACTATTGAGTGTAACTACCACTGTTTCAGTGACGTCATGAGCAGCTGATTGTGAGCTCGTTGACTAGGTCAGTTGATCGACACGTGTCTTCGTGTTTCAGTATTCTCTCCGTGTTGTAAGCCGGGGAGAAGGGAGGGGGTACTGTTGGCGTGTATGTGTATGCTGGTGGTCGGTCGATACCGGGTTCGGGCTCGGGCTCGGGATGAAGCGTCGCTCGCGACTGTCGACACAAGACTGAACGGTATAGCTAACGAGCCTCGTTTACATAGGCTCGTTATCCCCCCTGTTCTACTATTGAGTGTAACTATTGCACAACATCCTGTCAACACGTATTGCACCATACTGTTTCACGGTGATGTGATGGAACAGTTCTATCGATTGAATTGCGCCATACTGTTTCACGGTGATATGATGCAACAGTTGAAACAATACTTTTCCTGTAGCCTGTCGAGTATTGTGAAATAAACGCACATAAATTTTTGTAGTGAATCTTATAAGCAGATGCATACATATCGTTGAGTCAATTACGTGTAATTAAAACAACGGTATGTACTCTCGTCCCTTCCAAGCGACCCACGAGGTGAGACAAGATACACTTCGCTTTTTTTTACGTGGTTTCCCCGTTTCACGATCAAACGAAACAGGCCTACTCCAGCGTTACTCAACACCTAACACGCTAAGAACTCAGAACTTTTAACGTGTACAGTGTTGGGTAAAACATCAAACGTACACTACGCAATGCTGACTATGTAGTCAACATCTACCTTTACGAGTACCACAGTCACGCGTCGTCGCGATACGGTAACAACGATGAAATACGTATACCCATGCTGCAGCAGGACGACTTCACTCTCCCGATGGAAAGTTTCCTGTACGTCGAAGGCAAATTGAGCAAGAAGAAGACCGGAGTGAGTGATACTGACGAAGTGAACGTAAAACTGGTGAACAACGCGATCGCTTTTCTCTTCGAAAAAATCCGTTACGAATTGGCCGGTGTGGAAGTCGATCGCACCAAGAACGTCGGCATCACGTCCACGTTGAAAACCATGCTATCCGTCGACAAACCGGACGTTGATGCGATGAAAAACTCTAGATGGGTGGCACCGACGACTAACGAGATAACACCGAAGGGGAGCAACGGTGAATTCAACTTTTGCGTACCACTGAGGATGCTGATGGGATTCGCCGAAGACTTTACGCGGATCATTTTAAACGTGAAACAAGGACTGACACTGTTATGCACGACCACCGATTTAAACGCTATGGTGATGACGACGACGAGCAGCGTTACTACGGCTACAGACGCTAACGCCGATCTTGAACTGACTAAAATCTTGTGGACGGATCCGTACGTGCACGTGAACAACGATACGCGGTTGGAGCTCTTGGAGCTGATGCGGAAGGACCCACCGCTGTCCATACCGTTTCGCAGTTGGGAACTCCACGAGTACTCGGCCTTACCAACGACCACCAGGTAGACGTGGACGATCAAGACGTCGTCGCAACTGGAGAAGCCGCGTTTCGTGATACTCACCTTCCAGACCGGCAGAAAGAACGATGTGAAAAAACATGCTGACGAATTCGATCACTGCAAGGTGACCAACGCGAGACTCTTTCTGAACGACAAGTACGATAACCTGAACTTGTATATCGCTAACGGACGCTACGAACTGCTGTACGACATGTATTCTCGTTTTCAAAAATCGTACTACCATAGGACTCAATCCAACGTACTTCTATCACCGGACGAGTTCAGAGATAAAGCACCGCTATTCGTCTTCGATTGTAGCAGACAAGACGAGTCGCTCAAGTCTTCACCGGTCGACGTTCGACTAGAACTCGAGACCTCAGAAAATTTCCCCGCAGAAACCACAGCCTTCTGCATGATACTTCACGATTCGCTCAACGTATACACTTCGCTGTCCAACACTGTACACAGACGCACTTGATTTCGCCCCCACTACTACTACTACTACTACCACCACCACCGCACGGGCATTTGTCTTTCCCCCACCACCACCAATAGGAAGTCGAGATTTATATACATATTACCGAGTGTTGCATCATCATGTGTCAGTTGAGAGGCTGCAGTTGAGTGGGAACGTTGTTGTTGTTACTGTGAACGTTGTGACTGTGTGTTATTACCTAACAACATGGCGTCGGCAATCGTTGGATTCGACCAGCAGCAGCAACAATCGTAACCGATACACCGCGACGTGTACTTAGGTCTAACGTACCCGTTGTCGCACAGACGATACGTAACAGCCGGAGTGTTTGAAGAACGCGGACACGATGTGTGCGTTTCGTTTACAAACGGTGCTCGTCCGCAACGCGTGCTATTCGATTTCACCGATTGGAACTTGTTGATTTTCTTACAGGAACGAATTACCGACGGTCTTCGATATCCTCGTTCGTCCGACGTTAAGTTAGTGTTGTTTCAGGACAAGGACAAAGGAGACGAAGACGACATAATTAAAAGTGTTTACGTGAAACGCGGATTTGTACATTTGAAAGACAAAAAGAACAGTTCGATCGTAATGAACGAAAGCGAGTGGTCGTGTTTTGTTCGGTTAATACTGTAACGAGACGATCCGTATGCCTCTTTTAAAGCCACACGTTGTTGCGTCAATTTGTAACGAGATGACTCTGTCGTCTTTGTAAAAGTGTGTTTCGTGTGTTCGCCTCACACGTTGTAGTCGTTACTTTGTGTTTACTTACTTTTGGAACGCTGACGATGTCCGTCGCGATCTCACGAATTACCAGTACTCGCGAGTGTGAACCTTACCTGTCCTTTAATATGTTATTGTGATTCCCGGGTGGCACCAAATTGTTTAAATTAAAAACAATTAAAAAAATATGACTATCGAACGGTCGTTCTAGACGGTATGGCTGATTCGAATTACTCCCGCCATTTGCGGGTTTATTAATGTCGCTGGTAGTTCGCCGAGTTTCCGACGTCTAGCGCTGGCCGTCAATTTCGCTCGTCGCTAAAGTACACAAATCATATAATGCAATTTACCATGAAATAAAGAACGGTGGTTACAACTCTGTACTAGTTTATTAACTTGAAATTGTCTGTTCTTCAATATTATACAAAATTATATATGTTTTTTAAACAAAGTTGCTCCGGCAATAAAAAGACAATTATTTCTCAAGGTTGGCGAAAGCTGATTCAGAACGATTTTATTTAAACATGGCGTCGACAAATGTTTATTTTTCTTTCGTTCAATAAATCTGAGTTCTTTTGGTTACGAAAAAATATTAATATGATTATAATAAAGTACACTACCTTACATTGATGGTACTTATATACTATTAGGTTTAATTACAATTCGTTCCTGAAGTGTTAAACAGTGTGTGTTAAAAGTTAGTAATTTTTACCCAGGTTATTTTCTGGTTTCATACAAGTTTAGTGTTTTATTTTTAATTAATCCTTGAAAGAAATTTGATTATCAGTTCATAGTGAGAGTTAATAGTGTTGTGAGAAAAAGTTAATAAGAATTTATTCCATAAATTCGGGTAATTCAGCAATACTTATCAAATCTGTTGAATTAATGTGAAGAGTTACTCAGTTCGAAATAGGTTGGGTCCTTGTGGTCATCAATCTTCCATCATTTATGAATTTAAATTACGCCTGACTTCTTTTTCGGATATGTTGGTCTAAATAATTAATTTATAATTTAATAATCTGGTCTGGGGCCTCGGTTGAATGGACTAGTCCCTCATCAGACTTCTTGCGTCTTCATGTTATAAATTTTGATTACTTTTTTACTGTTTTAAATTAAAATTGAGTCGATTACGGTTTGGCGTCTATAGGTCTTGGGCTTCAATAATGGACTAACAGTTTTTAACGGAATAATAATAAATAACGTTCGGTTGTTATGGCAACTGTCTGTCTCTCGTTGGCTGTTCATAATTTAAGTCTATTGTTATGATATTTGAATTTTAATTCAAAATGAATAAATATCTTCTGATTACTATTATTCTTCTGTCTTCTTATCTATGAATGAGATATTATCACAACTGTTTATATTTTCTTTCAAAGATCATTTTGACATCCCACAAAGCTGGGTTTGTTTATGTATTAAGGTTTTGACAATAATGTTTAATATTATGTAATTACATTTCTTTCTTATTTTATGTTCTTAATTTAACTTTTACATCTTAATATGATTCACTAATTGTATTTAACTAGTTACTTGCCCTGGATTTTCTAATACAATAGTTAATTTCTTATAATTTGTTGATTTTGGATTTATACAGTTAGGCATTTTATAGGCCTAAGTAGTAATTGGCTATATTTTCTTATTTTACACAAATTAAAAATTAGTTTTCCTTTACATAGGTTTTGCTTGGTGTCACTCATGACTTGTTTACTTTTTGAATTGATTTGGGTTGTTTTATAATAATTGTATGCCATTACTTTACAAAATCATGGCTTGTCTATTATTTTCTAATTGCTTTTCCAGTATTATCAGGTTTGTAAGAATTTATCTCCTTACTTATCTATATTGCCGTTTTTTTATATTTGGTCTATTATTTATTATTACTTATAAAACATAACACAAAATCTAGGTTTATGGTCTGTATACTTTTTTCAGCCATATTCCTTCTCATAAACTTAATTGAACAAATCTTTTAACAGTTACTATGCTAACCTTGTGTATATTTAGTTTTATTCTTAATTATTTTGGTGACTAACATTATAACACCATTTATTTTATCTTACTAATTATCCCTTTGAACATAGGATGTTTTACTTATTTTGCGCTTGTATTTTTTAGTATATTTTTCTTCTAAACTTTACTATATATTTTTTCTCTACCTAACCATGGTAACACTAATATTTTGAATCCTTATGGGATTTTTACCCTGAATACCATAGTATTCCTAATCTACAATCACTCTTAATTCTAATAACAATAATGTTCTTATTCTCTGGCACTTTTCACCATTAAACTGTAGTGTTTATCACTGGTTTTTAGGTTTTAGGTGTCTATACTTATCTGTAGGGTTTTGTATTTATTTCGGGTTTACACTGGCACTTTGCACTTTTTATGGTACTTGAGTGTTACTAGTGGGTATTCCCTAATATTAATTTCTCTTTTCTCACTTAATCATGTTCATTCCCTACCTATCTCTCACTTCTGGGTTTTTTTATTGCTTTATTCATAATTGTTAGTTATACTGTTAACAAGTTTCACATCATTATAGAGTTATTCATAACATTTAATCTCTATTTCTTTGGTTAGTGTACTTTAGTTGTCATTACTTTATTTGATTTTAATATTTATCATTTACATTCATTATTTATTTGATTCTTTTTCATTATCATTTGAGTTTAATATTCTCATTTCCTTTTCTTTATTATTTGTTCGTGTCTTTTTATATCTTCTCATTTTATTTCATTTATTTTTTGTTTGTTTCCTTTTCATTTACCTTCTCATTTTATTTCATTTTATTTGGTCAATCACTTGGGTTGGGTCATAGTCATTTTATTTTCTTTAGTTTAATATAGTTGATTCATAGTTTTTTCCCTGGTATTGGGGTGGCTTTTTGTGTTGTAACAATACCGATAATTAAAAAGTGCGTAGCGCTTTTGTTTTACGAACAAAAAAAAGCAGACTATCTGAAATAAATAATGAATAAAAATAAATAAATGAATAAAAATAAATAAAATAAATAAATGAATAAAAGAAAAGACTATCTGAAAAAAAGCAGATAGATGGTAAACTTCGTACGCATGGGCAGGCGGCTGCGACACGAGAGGAAAGGAGATAATTTGGCTCGGACGCCGCGAGCCTTGGCAAGGGTTTCCGTCACGTGGGTGTTGAAAGCAAAGGCGACGATGTAGCCGAACGCATAAATACTTCACCGATTCTTTGTAGGTGATAGGCCTCCCTTCCAGGGAGAGGGGCTGGCATCGGGAGACGGACTTACGGGTGAAGCATATCGCCTCGGATTTCTCCGTGTTGATCGTCACCCGCCATTTTCGTAGCCAGTCCGGAAGCTGGTTCAACTGGCGCTGCAGTTTTGTACTTGCAAATCGCGGGGACAGGGAACTGCAGTGATACATAGCGTCGTCAGGGAACAAAGACAACGTCACTCCGGGCAATACAGGCAAGTCGTTCGTGTACACAAGGTACAGAACGGGGCCGAGGAGAGATCCCTGTGGTACGCCGGCAGCGACGGGTCGAATTGTAGAACAGGACCCGTCGACGCTCACCCTGAAGGTCCGGTCGCTGAGTTACGACCGGAGAAAAAACACTATGGACGATGGTAGAGGGGAATTGGCAAGTTTGAAGAGAAGACCTTCGTGCCACACTTTATCGAAGGCCTTGCTCACGTCCAACAGTACGGCGGCCGTAGCCGCTCGCCTGTTGGTGGTGTCTGACAAGTGCGTAACAACGCGGGCCAATTGAAGCGTGGTCGAGTGCTCTCTGCGAAACCCGAACTGTTCGCTGCGGATGAAACCATCTAGCAGCGACGAGATGCGAGCCAGCAGGAGACGCTCAAACACCTTCGAGATGACTGGCAAGAGAGAGATTGAACGATAGCTTTCAGGAAGCATTCGCGGCTTGCGAGGCTTCGGAGTCATTACGATATTGGCTGTTTTCCACAGGCGGGGGAAGTACTGTAGCCGGAGACAGGAGTTAAACAGCTCAAGAACGAGGTCAACGCCTGAGGCCGGTAGATTTTGTAGAGCAGCGGCCCCGATCCGGTCAGGACCGGGGGCGCGTCGGCGATTTAGTCGACAGATAGATGAAACTAGTTCATCCCTGTCGAACGGGAGGGGTGGGACATCGAGCGAGAAAAATGTCCAGATAGGACGCAGAGCGAGAAAAATGTCCAGATAGGAAGTCACGGACTTCTGCCGAGTGGGCAGGGTCCGAGACGCCTTGGTGAACAGTAAATTGCACCTCCATGCAGTCGGCGAAGACCTCAGCCTTGCCTTCTGACGAAGATACAACCCCGTCCGGAGTTTCAAGCGGATTGCGAGTTCTCGCGGGTCAGTCTACTCGCCGCTCTCCAGACGGAGGCGTGGTCGACTTCAGGAGACTCAAGATATGAGTCCCATCGATCAGAGTTTACGTCCCGCAGTAGCTGCTGGACGTAAAGAGACTGGGCCTGAAAGCTCCTTTTGACGCCGGGGTCACGGGTTCTTTGCCATCTGCGGAGGAGCTTGCGCCGTAACCACATAGCGTGGAGAGCTTCCGGAGGTGGGGCCGAGCGTGATGGTTCACCTCGAGAGCATTGGTGTGTCGATCCATGACACCTTGGACCAACTCCTGAAGATGAGTGGCTCGGAGATCCAAATCGTCACAAGTGACGATCGGGTTCGCGAGAAGCGATGGAAACCGCCGTGAGACCTCGTCATGGTAGGAGCGCCAGTTGACTCTCCTAACAATCTGAGCGGGAGGTCGGGGTGAGGCCGACATCTCACGGGCAGTTATAAAAAGGGGATTGTGATCGGATGAGAGATCCGACACTGACGAGGATGTGATGGGTCACGTCCTTGGCTATGACGTCCGGTCGATGACCGGAAAAGGGGAAGTGTGTAAGGCCTTCTGGGCCGATGACTTGAAGTACCGGGTCGTCGGAGACGAACCGATACAGAGATTTTCCGTAGGGGCTGGCTACTCTGCTGTTCCAAGAGGGATGCTTGGCATTTAAGTCGCCGGCTACAATGGTTGGTAGGGGATGATCGAGGAGAGCGTCCCACTCCTTGAGCGGTGGAGGTATCTGCAGGTCGGGCTGGAGATACGCCGCAACAACGCGCAACTCCGAACCGCCTGCGTCTATCGCCACCGCACAACCTTCAACAAGCGATGAATCTAAAGGGGGTAGTGGCGTATGGGATATCCGCCTGTGGACTGAGACGGCTGTCCCCTCCGAGGGGCGACAGCCAGGCCGCTGGGGACGATCCTGACGAAAACAGATGTATGATGGCATGTTGAAGGTATGGTAGCGAGCCAGATGAGTCTCGCAAAGGAGGACGACATCAGCGTTGTACTCCGTTACGAAAGTCATCAATTCAGATCGTCGAGGGACGATCCATGGGCATTCCACGCAACGATCCTAAGACTCCTAGCCATTCAAAGGAAGAAGAGGAAAGAGGGTAGACAAGGATTAAAACACCAGGGCGAGAAAACCGTGGTTGTATCTGCAGCAGACCTGATGTTGTTTACCAAAGTTTCAGCCCAGGCAGTCAGGGGGTCCACCGGGGCCCGGGAAGATTCCCGAGATTCCGGAAGACGGACCTGGCTGGCCTTGGCCGGTGTCGTAGATGGCGCAGGGCTCGGAGACGGACGTGAGGTCTGCTCAGTTTGGAGCTTAAGTTGATGTTTGGCGGTGGGCGGGGCCCGCTGAGGCTTTACAGGCAAGGCCTGTGGAACTTGTCGCTGACGGCGACGAGTGCGCTTTGCTTTGGAGCTCCGAGGAGCGGAAGGCGGGACAGATGTAGCGGCCACAGCCGCGTATGAAGGACCGGGCGCTCCGACAGGCGCCGGGACAGAGGGTACTGCAGGCGGCGCCGAAACGACGACTGCAGACGGAATGGGGCCCTGGGAGCTGCCGGAGCCTGAGATGATGCTCCGGAGAGAGGGGGGAAGACCTCTCTGCGGTTAGGGATGGGACCTGCAATACGACCTGCCTGCGCGCCAGGGCGAGCAGGAGTCCGCTGCAGCTTCATGGCCGATATAAAGTCCTTACATCCTCTATAACTAGCCGGATGGTCCCCGCTGCAGTTGCAGCAAATGGCAGTGAACCCCGTCTTGGGCTTATCACACCCACGATGAGGCTCGGTACATCGCACGCAACGCGGAGGGTGGTTACAGAACAAGCTAGAGTGGCCAAACCTCTGGCAGTTAAAACACTGCGAGGGGCCTGGCCGCGGGTCGAAGGTACGGACTTGCACCCGAAGGTGCAGGAAGTTCTAGAGGCCATAGACCTCCTCGAATTGGCCTCCTTTGAGTAATTTCACCAGGAAACTATTCACGGGACGGCGATCTTCCCCCTTCCCAACATGCAGTACACTTACCGCCGTCGGCGAATAGCCTAGGGCGACAAGCTCCTGCCTGATGGTATCGGGAGCGGTCCAGGAAGAATGTCCTGAGAGAACAATTTTAATTTCGCGCTCAGAAGGAAGCGCGAAAGTATGAAAGGAAATCTTCCTTTCGGTAAGAAACTGTTGTACCGATCGGAAGTCCGGGACAGTAGTCCCGCAATTCGAAGCGAGGCGCCTTGGCACCTGGCCTCGAGTTTGGCCGAAGGAAGCAGATTCTGCAGGGAACGAAGAATTTCCCTATAGTTACGATTGTCGGGAATGACAACGGTGGAATTTTCGGGGTAGACACACATTGAGAGGTAGACTGAGTTGGATGGTTGTCGCTGTTACCAGGACTGAGTACCCGATGTGTTGGAGCGGCCGGTGGCGGGCTGGCAACTAATTTTCGCTTGCGTTTGGCAGACTTGCCCTCCACAAGCGAAAATTCACCGCCCCCCGTCCCCACACTACACATCGACGCACAGTCACTTTCACTATCACTTTCACTGACACTATGGGAAGGCAGCGGGGTAGATTGAGGACCGGTACTGCCGGTTTCCATTAAGGTTACCAGCGGTGCTGGCAAAGGAACGGACGTTGCGTTCGACGGCAACTCGGGTGACCGAATGAACGTCGAAGACGCAAATAGGTCTAGGAAAGAGTGACTTTCACCAGCACTGAATCACTACAATGACAGCCAAAGAACACGAACACCAGACGCGCACTGCCACGAATCACAAAAACACTCACGCACGGCACAACACACTGATATAATGTAGCACACTGTTGATGATGAACACTGATGATGATGTGGTGAAGAAATCAGGTTGATGAATATACAAATAACTGTTAAATTCACAATAGCAAAATGCCAAACAAAGTAACGCAGCCTACCCGGGCAACAGCTCTAGGTAGACTCGGGGCTACCTCTGGTTCAGAGGTGGGAGTTGGTGGTTCCGCGGAATAGACTCGGTCGGGCGAAAGAATTGCATTAAGTACTTTATGGCATGGCGCGATGCGAGCCTCTCACACACCTTCTTGTTTCTGATTGGCCGATGATGCAGTTCTTACCTGTGCGGGGGTTGAAATTAGTAAACAATTAGCACAGGTGGCATCGCGGGAAATCATTAGCCTTCCCCACAGTACTCCGAGGAAAACAATTGTTGAGTACCTAATGGCATAGCGTGGTGCGAGCCAATCATACACCATCTTTATTGTGATTGGCTCTTGGTGCAGTTTCTACCTGAGCACTATTCGGATTGGCTGATGGTGTCATTTTTTTACCTGTACGTGGGACTTTGTTGAATTTATAAGTACAGGTAGCATGGCGGGACATCTTCAACTGTAGTCAATCATGCTGCGGCAGATTGGATTGGATAGACATATTATTGCCAGCATCGGCTTTGCCGACTCGGCAGGGCTGTGATCCGGGACACGGGCTCCCGCGAGTTTGTGCAAATGCCTTCCTTGCGAGAGCCGACTGCCCTGGTGATGTGTCCCTTCGAATCGGCCGCCGCCTTCGGGCGGTCGAGCCTCTTGTCCTTGTCAGCGCGCCTCTAAGTTTCCGTGGGCCATGCCCTCGGGGACCACGGAGCCGCGCCCAGGCGTGGCAATTGGCTGAAGCCATGTCACTCGAGATCCCCGTCAGCACCTGCTTTGCTGACTCGGCAGGGTATGACCTGAGACACGGGCTCCCGCGAGGTTGTGCAAGTGCCTTCCTTGCGGGTGCTGGCTGTCTTGGAGTCATTCCCCGTCGTTTCGGCCGACGCCCTAGGGCGCTCGAGCCTCTTGTCTTCGCCAGTGCGTCACTACGTTCCATGCCCGAGGGGACCATGGTGCCGCGCTTCGGCGTGACAATTGGCTGAAACAAAAGCAAATGCTTGCTCCCGTGGTGGCCATGTTTTTATCATGTACCCGCGGACTACAACATAACACCTTTGTGCAGAGCAAACGACCGAGCTGACTTGTTGGCACCTGACGTTCATCAGGCCTAGGCCTGGACAACGCACATAAATTAGGGCGCAAGACGCCCGTGCATCCTCCATCCTCCATCCATCCGGACATCTTCAGCCTATACCACAGTACTGTGGGCCCAGTGGCGGCCCTAGGGCGGTGCGACCGCACCGGGCGCCGTCTTGGGGAGAGCGCCGAAAACGCGACGATCGATCGTCCGCGCAAATCACGTTGTTGTCGTGCGGGGCGCCCGCGCTGGCGGCTTCGTGGTCGAACGGCGTGGGCGGTGTGCGGAGCGGGGTGAAATCCGTCTCGCACCGACCGGCATTGTCTGTTCTGCTTCTGTAGTCGAGTCATTCGTTCGCGCGCCGGTGCATGTGTATGTATAGTAGTTTGGTCATTGTGGCGCCCGTCCTGAGTTAAATCAAAACGTTACCTACATTATTGTAATTCTGTCGATTAAATTCGAAAAAAGTACAGTTATAGCAGGTACTGTTCATGTAAGTATATTGTAAGTTGTTATGTATGTTATAACATTGCCAAACCCTGATCACATTTGATATAAATAAGTATGTAAAAAATGCCAAGAAACCATATATTTTGATAGATAAATGATAACGAGAATGAAAGTAGTAAATATAATCAATAGTGAAGGAGGAAGAATACAACCAAAGGTGGTTACAAAACAAGAAAATACGAACTAGACTGACAGACAACTGACATTGACCCAACCCCAGAGATTGGCCAGATATTAACCAAAGTAAAGCGAGACAAGAAGACAATGAAGAAAAAAGAAAAAAAAAAGAAAATTACATGGCCATAACAATTAACTCACAAGATTGTTTTAAAAGAGCATAATTTTTTATTATTGTTAATAATTTATGTTTAAATTTTTATTAGTGGTAACTTGTAAATGACAGTATCTCAGCAATTGTTATACATAAAAAAAACCATGTGTAGATATGATTGTATGTATATCCTTATCTATAGGTGATGTGTCAGCTGTTATGTTTAAAATTACACTCATACAGACAGGGAATAGAAATGTGTGCGTGATTCAATCAGAGAACAAATTGTATAGTCTACTATATACTTTGGAACTTTTACTAAGATTATTTCAGCAGTATGTATATTATTTCAGCATTATGTGTTTGAAAGTATAAGGTTTTGGAGAGTTTATTTATTCGCTAATATTATTGCTGTTGCTACAGATGTAGTAGGTTTCAATTAACACAATATATTTTAACATTATTAAATTGTTGTTATTATTACTAATTATGACATTTCAGACCAATTTTTATCACTTTAATGACAATATATACAAAGTTATGTTTTATTTGAAAGATGTATTTACAATACCATGTTGTTTGCATATTATAAAATGATATGTGACAGTCTGAAGTTAACAAAAGAGACATGAACTCATTAGATACAAAAACTTTGTAATAATAGTGAGATCGTGAGAAATATAAGGGTAATTAGAGATAGGTAGGGAGTGACAAAGATGAACAGTGAAGTGATAAGTGTAATAAAATAAACAGCATATAATCTTAAGAAAAAAGAGTTAAACAAGTGTGACAAACCCAAAATATAAGCACATGTTAAATGAGCAATTAAGTTAAGTATATTAGACTGAAAGACACAGAATAATTGTGAATGTAAAAAAAAAAGAAAAATATTATCTCAGTATAAAAATCACCAGGGTGATTACTGTTATAAAAGAGATGGTGTAGATATAACACTCACCAAATTTGTTCATTTGTTAATTTAAAGAAAGAAGTTATTGGCTTAATGTTTAAGGCAATAAATACCAGAAGAAATAGTTTTACAGTAATATGTTAGTATGTTTTAAGTAAGTAAGGAATTTATAAAGAAAATAATAGCAATACCTTTATAAGAAATAATAGGCAAAATATATTAATTATGTGTAACGAAAGGGAACATGGCAGAATTATATTAAAACTTAGAAATAAGTAAATTATGTATTAACATAGTATTATCAATTTTGGACTAAAACATTAATACATGACTTAGACCAATCTTGTAGGATATCAAACTAATCTTTGAAAGAAAATAGGAACATCTATGTAAAGATTACAACCATTGAAATTATCCCCAAGTAAATATAACCATTATAAAATATTTATTCAAATTAAACAAAAAATTCAAAGTTTGATAACAATGTGTTTATTTTGAGATCGACCAGGTAGAATAATTACGTTACCATGGAAACTGTGGAGTAACAAGCAAAAAATACCGTTAGATTTTTTTACTGAATGCATGACGCTTTAATGGTATAGACGCTAATTTTCGAGTGACCAAAATTGTCAATTAAAACATAGCAAATATCAGAAAAAGTTACTACTAAGTGTATACCAAGACATAAGACAAGGACTGGAACCATATTATTGAAGTTGAGGCCAAATTAATGAAAAAAGAAAATAAATTACTACCAATTAAACTGGAAAAGATGCCTGATGTCCTGAACCCAGCAAATTAAAGAAGATTATAGTATAACCCATGAATAACAGATCGTATGAATTCGCCATAACTACGGAAGTGATAAGTACCTCTTAAATTACCCAAAATATATAAATAAACTCACGTTAATTATCTCACTAAAGGTCGAAATCTCACTGAACTGAAATTAATTACTTTCAGAGATTAAAAAGAATACTAAGTCACTGACAATTTATAAACTAACCAATATAAACTGTTGTTAATGGTCCATAACTTGTAAACACTTTTACTACACTGCGCTAAACAAATTATACCTACACAATATGTTAGTTAAGTTTACTTGATGTAAGGGTGTGTATTTTTATTGTTTTTAAACATTTGTAATCCTTTGAACGTAACCTCAAGAACCTATGACAAACCAACATTAATAACTTGTATACAATTTTCAACAGACGCCATCATTAAACGTCTGGTTATCAATTCAAATATCGATTGTCAAACCCTGTAATTGTCTCATATAAACAACCGGAGCATTTGTATTAGAATAATTTGTATTAAATGAATAACAATCACTAATAAAAAATGTGTAAGTATTGAGTGTAACCACGGTGTTATAATTTCATTAGGAGGTGCACAATATTTTATGTACATTTTAGCAGATGACTAACGATTTACACAGCCCACGCATCGAACTGCTGTGTGCTCCAGTGGGCCTAGCTGGCGGAAATATTTGAATTATTCAAACCGCCTGAGCTGCGCTGGTCATACAACTTTGAATTTTATTTTAATTGTTTTAAGAAAACAATTTGGCGCCACCGGGATTTTCTCACCCCTAGTGAACATCAAGACCTGGTTATTCGTACGTTCGCAATGGACGAAATCTGTGGAAGTTGCACGCAGTTGAACTACGGATCGAGAAGACACGTTACACCCATTACACACAAATTGTACATTATCCACATTTTACAGAGTAAAACGGTAGCCGTACTCACGACAATATTACAAAGTGGCTTCCATCGCGGGGCTTGAACGAGGCGGACGTCATCGTTATATTACAAAGTGGCGCGCCAACTAGTAGGGCTAGAATAATAAAGAAATTACACAATTAAACCCTATAAATTCTAGCGGCGATTACGAAAGGTTACAATATGCACACCAGAGGAGTGTCGAAAAAATTGGCAAAGGAGAAGGAGATGGAAGAAAACAGAGGGGAAGAAGAGGAAGGAACACCGATTGAAGAAGTGGAGACAGTAATAACCACAACAGAACCAAGACAAGACGAAGAAATGGAAACACAGGCTGGAGATAGGGGGGAAGCCAGAGGAGGAATGGATTTACAAAAATTGTGGGAATTGATTAACCAAAATTTTAAGAAACAGGAGGAGAAATTCGACAAGAATGAGGAGAGCTTGAAGGAGATGAACAATAAATTCGACAAGAATGAGGAGAGCTTGAAGGAGATGAACAATAAATTCGACGGCATGAAGAAAGAAACCAGTGACAATTTGAAACAGATCAATGAAAAAATAGTGAGTACTAAGGAAGAATTGAGGAAAACAGTCAACCAAAATAATGAAACACTACAACAACGATTGCTGGAGGAAATTCAGCAAAGAAACGAAGAATTAAAGGAAGAATTGAAGGAACAGCTGAAGGAGGACCACGAGAAAAATAAAGAAGAAATGAAGCAGCAAATAAGACTAATTTTCAGAGAACGTCGTGAAGAAAGCGACCAGACAAAAATGGAGATGAATAAGAAAGGGGAAGAAACCAATTACCAAATAGATCTACTTAATGAGACATTAGGTAACGGGTTCAAGAAGGTGAATGAAACAATAAACACCACTCCAGAAGGAAATAATGAAAAAACAGAAATTCAAGAAGACCCAAATACATTGTTACATCAAAATAAAGGTAACGAAAACAAAGAGAAGAGTAAGCACAAAGGAACCAACCGTAGAGGAGTACAGAAAAAACAGATAATTAAGAAGACTAAGAAAATACATCAGAGAAAACGAATCAATACCAGAGAGGAATTGGAGATGATGGAGAACGGACTACTTGAGACGTTTAATCGACCAATTAATGACCATACGGAAATGATGAATGTTATGGAGTGTAGGAGAACTCTGAAGGAAATTCTAGGAGGGATCAACGATCAACCAGCGAGTAAAACTTTCATCAAACCTATCTTTAAATGGAGGATAGCCAAAGTTGAAAAGGAACACAACAAAACAATGTATGACAAATTGAGAAAGTCTACAAGAAAAGGGAAATTGCCAGAGATAGAAATACCAAATAATCCAATATCAGTGAGAAGATCAATAACGGAGGTACGATTAACTTCGTTGAGTAGTAAACAACATCATCAAGTGATTGAGGTAGGCACTGATGCCAGAGAACACATGGTATTAGAGGAGTGGCTGTACCAGATAGAAGAGACATATATAACACAGACAGAAACAGTGATGCACACCAGAGCAGTCCGAACAACGGAGGAAACTTGTGAAATCATGGACAATGGATAAACCAAATGCAGATAAACACTGGAATATGGGACCATACACTATAACAAAAGACAAGGGCAATAACACTTACGAGATCACTCACCCCGTCACCAAGAAAATAAAGGGGGTATACAATCAAGCCTCAATTAAGGAATATTATGACAATCAACAATAACTGTAAAAAAACAATTTAAAGTAAAAAACCAACAAAAATACTTTAAATAAAGAAAAAAAAAATAAAGTGACAAACAAACAAGTCTGCCAATGTCATAAAGAAAAGATCTCTAAAGAATGTCAAAATTCCAAAACATTCGTAAGTACAGCTTACACTAAGCATTAGAGAAACCATTATGATGAATAAAAAATTGTAAAAAATCAAAAAGATATGTAAGAAAAGCTTACCCAAATATCTCAATAATATTTTAGAACAAGTAAAAATGGAGAGATAAAAGTCACAAGGCATTCAGATAAAGTAAGAGCAACCAACTTACTACAATATTTAAATAAAAATTAACAATAGAGGAGTGTAGTTACAAAACATTCCTACAAAATAAGGTTAAATTACCATAATATTTAGCCAAAAAATGAGGCATAAAAAGCATAACATACTGTAAAGGAATAAGCTACAAAAAATTCCTAACTAGTAAGAAGCCATAACTTACTATGATATTTAAAAATTATGAAAAAAAAAAAAAAATCAATCAAAATAATCAGCTTCCACAAATATTTAGAAAGAGGGGAAGTAAAATTACCCAAACCAATGATCACAAAACAATATAAATGAAATAAACGTTCTAAGAGTTATAATGTGAAATGAGATGAAACAAAGAGTAATTAAAAATGAATAAAAATGTGAATTGTATCAATAAAAAACAATGCTTCAAATAGTATCTATAAAGAAAGATGAAACAATATATGACTCGAACTGAGCTATAATGAAGTATAAAAGTAAAAGATTCCCAACAAATATTATGATTATGATTATTATTATTATTATTTTGAGTCACGAGTTGACTATATTTAAGAATTATTAATTGAGATTGTCTGTTGAATGAACCAGCAATCATTTTACTGAGCAGGGATGATGTTCCCCTGATATCAGTATAAGAGTAGTTTTGATGAAAAATAAGATTTATAGGGAATAAGTTATAATAAAAAATCAATAAGCCAGTTCACAATGTGAGAAAATAATGAAGAAAAGACTAAGAAGAATAGAAATAAAAGATACCGAATTAATTATAAAAAATGAATGAGAAGCAGAAGAATTTGAAAAAAAAAAAAAAAAAAAATTTGATACGATACAATTGATAATTTCATCAAACTTAAATTCACGTTTTATAAAATGATCAATTTTGGTGGAAGGGCATTATATAACATTAACAAACCCTGATCACATTTGATATAAATAAGTATGTAAAAAATGCCAAGAAACCATATATTTTGATAGATAAATGATAACGAGAATGAAAGTAGTAAATATAATCAATAGTGAAGGAGGAAGAATACAACCAAAGGTGGTTACAAAACAAGAAAATACGAACTAGACTGACAGACAACTGACATTGACCCAACCCCAGAGATTGGCCAGATATTAACCAAAGTAAAGCGAGACAAGAAGACAATGAAGAAAAAAGAAAAAAAAAAGAAAATTACATGGCCATAACAATTAACTCACAAGATTGTTTTAAAAGAGCATAATTTTTTATTATTGTTAATAATTTATGTTTAAATTTTTATTAGTGGTAACTTGTAAATGACAGTATCTCAGCAATTGTTATACATAAAAAAAACCATGTGTAGATATGATTGTATGTATATCCTTATCTATAGGTGATGTGTCAGCTGTTATGTTTAAAATTACACTCATACAGACAGGGAATAGAAATGTGTGCGTGATTCAATCAGAGAACAAATTGTATAGTCTACTATATACTTTGGAACTTTTACTAAGATTATTTCAGCAGTATGTATATTATTTCAGCATTATGTGTTTGAAAGTATAAGGTTTTGGAGAGTTTATTTATTCGCTAATATTATTGCTGTTGCTACAGATGTAGTAGGTTTCAATTAACACAATATATTTTAACATTATTAAATTGTTGTTATTATTACTAATTATGACATTTCAGACCAATTTTTATCACTTTAATGACAATATATACAAAGTTATGTTTTATTTGAAAGATGTATTTACAATACCATGTTGTTTGCATATTATAAAATGATATGTGACAGTCTGAAGTTAACAAAAGAGACATGAACTCATTAGATACAAAAACTTTGTAATAATAGTGAGATCGTGAGAAATATAAGGGTAATTAGAGATAGGTAGGGAGTGACAAAGATGAACAGTGAAGTGATAAGTGTAATAAAATAAACAGCATATAATCTTAAGAAAAAAGAGTTAAACAAGTGTGACAAACCCAAAATATAAGCACATGTTAAATGAGCAATTAAGTTAAGTATATTAGACTGAAAGACACAGAATAATTGTGAATGTAAAAAAAAAAAGAAAAATATTATCTCAGTATAAAAATCACCAGGGTGATTACTGTTATAAAAGAGATGGTGTAGATATAACACTCACCAAATTTGTTCATTTGTTAATTTAAAGAAAGAAGTTATTGGCTTAATGTTTAAGGCAATAAATACCAGAAGAAATAGTTTTACAGTAATATGTTAGTATGTTTTAAGTAAGTAAGGAATTTATAAAGAAAATAATAGCAATACCTTTATAAGAAATAATAGGCAAAATATATTAATTATGTGTAACGAAAGGGAACATGGCAGAATTATATTAAAACTTAGAAATAAGTAAATTATGTATTAACATAGTATTATCAATTTTGGACTAAAACATTAATACATGACTTAGACCAATCTTGTAGGATATCAAACTAATCTTTGAAAGAAAATAGGAACATCTATGTAAAGATTACAACCATTGAAATTATCCCCAAGTAAATATAACCATTATAAAATATTTATTCAAATTAAACAAAAAATTCAAAGTTTGATAACAATGTGTTTATTTTGAGATCGACCAGGTAGAATAATTACGTTACCATGGAAACTGTGGAGTAACAAGCAAAAAATACCGTTAGATTTTTTTACTGAATGCATGACGCTTTAATGGTATAGACGCTAATTTTCGAGTGACCAAAATTGTCAATTAAAACATAGCAAATATCAGAAAAAGTTACTACTAAGTGTATACCAAGACATAAGACAAGGACTGGAACCATATTATTGAAGTTGAGGCCAAATTAATGAAAAAAGAAAATAAATTACTACCAATTAAACTGGAAAAGATGCCTGATGTCCTGAACCCAGCAAATTAAAGAAGATTATAGTATAACCCATAAATAACAGATCGTATGAATTCGCCATAACTACGGAAGTGATAAGTACCTCTTAAATTACCCAAAATATATAAATAAACTCACGTTAATTATCTCACTAAAGGTCGAAATCTCACTGAACTGAAATTAATTACTTTCAGAGATTAAAAAGAATACTAAGTCACTGACAATTTATAAACTAACCAATATAAACTGTTGTTAATGGTCCATAACTTGTAAACACTTTTACTACACTGCGCTAAACAAATTATACCTACACAATATGTTAGTTAAGTTTACTTGATGTAAGGGTGTGTATTTTTATTGTTTTTAAACATTTGTAATCCTTTGAACGTAACCTCAAGAACCTATGACAAACCAACATTAATAACTTGTATACAATTTTCAACAGACGCCATCATTAAACGTCTGGTTATCAATTCAAATATCGATTGTCAAACCCTGTAATTGTCTCATATAAACAACCGGAGCATTTGTATTAGAATAATTTGTATTAAATGAATAACAATCACTAATAAAAAATGTGTAAGTATTGAGTGTAACCACGGTGTTATAATTTCATTAGGAGGTGCACAATATTTTATGTACATTTTAGCAGATGACTAACGATTTACACAGCCCACGCATCGAACTGCTGTGTGCTCCAGTGGGCCTAGCTGGCGGAAATATTTGAATTATTCAAACCGCCTGAGCTGCGCTGGTCATACAACTTTGAATTTTATTTTAATTGTTTTAAGAAAACAATTTGGTGCCACCGGGATTTTCTCACCCCTAGTGAACATCAAGACCTGGTTATTCGTACGTTCGCAACGGACGAAATCTGCGGAAGTTGCACGCAGTTGAACTACGGATCGAGAAGACACGTTACACCCATTACACACAAATTGTACATTATCCACATTTTACAGAGTAAAACGGTAGCCGTACTCACGTTATATTACAATGTTAAAGATGTTAGATCTTAGTTGTTTTTGTTTTTGCAAAGATAACACCTAACCTAATTAAAATTTTATAAAATTGAATGAAATTTTATAATTGTTATTGGATTATGTTATATTGTATTGATTTATATGATCGCTAATATTCAATATTATAATCTTTCTTATGTTTTATTCTTATGTTGATACGACCGGCATTTTTAAAACTATAAACTCATAGTAAATATATGTTCACACGTAACGTAAATCCATGCCACGGACGCTTGCGCAAAATAATAACAAATATTGCTTGAACAAGGTCAGGATTTCTCGTGATTTTTGCTTAATTTATTTTTCCCGAACATTTCTGTTTTTTGTGACGAAATGATGTTTGTGTTTAGGAAACGCTATTTCAAATAGCTTCGTGATGTGATATTGTATGTACGGGGTAGTTTTAGATTTTCTTGTCGGTTGTTAATGTTTTACGCCAGCTACCGTGGAATGGACCCTGTGTAAATGCAGTTTACGAAGGTATCGCAAATATTTACATTGTATAAATGTGTCTCTTACAGAAAAAATCATGTCGCTGCCTATAAAAAAACTATCTGGCGCACAAAACTTAAACAGAAAACGAAAAAAGCAAGGCGAAACTGAAAAGGCTGCAAAATTACTTTCGAAATTTTTGAGAGTTGAAAAGTCAGCTGGATCGTCATCATCAGAACTGGTTCAACACGCAACGGAAGAAGACCTATTTAATAGAAGTTCCTTAGACAAAGCTCACGAAGATGAAAAGCAGCACACACAAGAAGATTTAGCTATTCCTGAAACGTCATCTGGAGTTCAAAACATTCAAATTACAAATTATGATGATATTTCAGAATGGCCACTCATTGACTCGGCAACAAGAGATTAAATAATTATTCGAGGACCTGTAAGTAATGAAATGAGCAACGAAAACTACCCAAGAAAATATGATGGATGTCATTTTTCAAATACGCATTTTCAAAGAGTAATGCCAAATAGGGAAACTTTTAAAAGAAGATGGCTTGTTTACTCTAAATCTGCAGATAAAGTTTATTGTTTTTGCTGCAGTTTATTTAACAGAAGCCCTCATTCTAATTTGGGAAAAGAAGGATTTGATGACTGGAGACACTTTTCAACGCGTCTCAAAACCCACGAAACATCCTCCAATCACCGGCGTGCTGTGAACAATTGGATAGAAGCGTCGATTAAATTGAAGAACTTCAGTGGAATAGACAAGCATTTACAAAAACAGATTGAAGACGAGAAATCACGGTGGGTCGCTATGCTCGAACGAATGATGTCTATAGTATTCTTCTTAGCAGGCAACAATTTGGCGTTCAGAGGAATCTCTGGATCTGGAAGTTTATACACTCCTAATAATGGCAACTTGCTGGGTTTAGTGCAACTGCTAGGAAAATTTGACCCTGTGATGATGGAGCACCTTCGCCGTATTGGTAATAAGGAGACTTATGTCCACTATTTTAGCAAACGCATTCAAAACGAGTTAATCGGTTTACTTGGAAGTGAAGTTCGAAATAAAATTTTGACTATGGTAAAGTCATCTAAATACTTCTCCATCATACTGGACTGCACCCCTGATGTTAGCCACGTTGAACAATTATCATTAACATTTCGTTTTGTTGACACTAATGAAGATGAAGTCAAAGTGCGAAAGTGTTTCGTTGCTTACCAGCCGGTAAGTGACTCATCGGGAGCAGGACTCACTGGCCTCTTTCTTGATAAAATTCTGCAAGAGTTTGATTTGGACATGAACGATTGTCGAGGTCAAGGCTACGATAATGGTGCCAACATGGTAGGAGTAAACAAAGGTGTCCAAACCAGAATTCTGAACCAATATCCTCGGGCATTTTTTAATCCATGTGGCTGTCACAGCTTGAATTTAGTGGTAGCAGATGCCGCCAAAACATCTGTTAAATCGGTTTCTTTATTTGGATTTCTCCAAAGACTGTTTGTTTTATTCTCTGGATCAACAAAGCGATGGGAAGTGATATCCAAGCACGTAGAAGGACTATCGCTGAAAAAAGTTTGCGAAACTCGTTGGGAGAGTAGAGTTTCTAGCCTTGCTGCTGTTCGCTATCACTACTCTTCAGTTCGTGATGCCCTTCTGAATCTTCACGAAGAAACGAATGACCCAGTGGCAGCATCAGAAGCCTTGTCGCTGATTCAGAACATGGAGAAATTTGAGTTCATAGTCACAATAGTGGCTTGGTATGATATATTGTTTCAAGTAAACAATGTAAGTAATAGTTGTCTTATTTGTTCATCATCTTTTTTCACAGCACTACACTTTATATAATAATGAAACTTTCTCTTGTGAAACTTACTTGTCTTTTTCCGTAGAACGCGTTTCGGCGTCGTGTTCGCCTTCGTCAGCTTAGAAACAGACTGCCAGTACTTTGTAACGGTTATTGCTTGGAAGGTATAGTGGGGGTGGTGTGTGGAGGAAGGGGATTGGCGCGGGGATCCAAATTATTGTTTGTTTGTTGTATAATTGTGTCGAAAAGTGTATGTGATTTATATTGTAATTGATCGTTAAGTATGTTGTTTGGTTGTGTTGTGTGGTGTTTGTATATTTCATATTGTTCAGCTGTGTTGAGTTTTCGACCTTTGGGTAAGTAGTGTAAAATTTCAAGATTAGTATCTATGTTGGTGTAGCTATGGTTATGTGTGTGGCAAACGCAGAATGTATATTGTTGTTAGATAAGGCCTTTAAGTGTTCAGAATAACGGAATGAAAAAGATCTTCCCGTCTGGCCTATGTAGAAATTATTGCAGTTATTACAATTTAACTTGTAAACACCTGTTCTATTGTATTTGTCTATGTCCTTGTTTGTATCGTTGATGTGTTTTTTGGTGGTATTATTAGTTCTGTATGCTATTTTGTATTTGTGTTTTCTGAATGTGTTGGCAAGTTTGTGTATGTTGGAGTTATGGTATGTGAGTGTGATGTATTTATTGTGTTGTGTGTTATGGTATTTTGTGTTTTGTTGTTGTTTTTGTTTTTGATGCATTTGTGTAGTTTGTTTATTAAATTGGGGTTGTATCCGTTTTTCATTGCTATGTATTTGATTGTGTTGAGTTCATCAGTATAATCATGTTTACTTAAGGGTATTTTAGTTAGTCTATGGAGCATATGGTTGAAGGCCGCATGTTTATGTTGTGTTGGGTGGTTTGATGTGTTGTGTAGAACCATGTCGGTTGTGGTAGGTTTCCTGTATATTTTGTACGTGTGTGTATTGTTAGTTTTGTTAATTGTTAGGTCTAGAAAATTTATACTATTGTTTTGTTCAATTTCCAGTGTAAATTTTAATTTGTGGTGTATAGTGTTTATGTATTTGTGGAAGTTTTCAACTTGTCTTGTGTTACCTTTGAATAAAAGTAATATGTCATCTACATACCTGTGCCAGTAAATGATTTTGTTGGTGTATTTGTTGTTGTTTATTATGTGGTTCTGTTCTATGTTGTGTATATATATTTCTGCTAGTATAACTGATATGGGGGATCCCATCGGGAGACCGTCTGTTTGTGTGTATATCTTGTTATTGTATGTAAAGTAATGTTGTTCAGTTATTATTTTGGTAAGTGTGATGATCTCTTGTATGTGTGTTTCAGGTGTGTTGTTTTGTCTGAGTAATTGTTCTAGTGTTTGTATGGTTTCTTGAATTGGGACATTGGTGTATAAATTGGTTATATCGAATGATGCTAGTGTTGAGTTGTGTGGGATGTGGATGTGTTCAGTTTTCTTGACTAGGTCGATGTTGTTTTTGAAGGTGTTGTTACTGAGATTAATGTTTTCTCTGATTATTTTGTCTAGGTGTTTGGCGATTTTGTGGGAGGGAGCTTGTGTGTTGTTTCTGATGGGAATGTTAGGTTTGTGTATTTTTGGTAATGCATTTAGTATAGGGGGGTTAGGTTTTATTTGTTTAAGGTGCTTGGTGCTTTCTGGTTTGATTATATGTTTTGTGTTATTTATAAATTTGTTAATCTGTTTTTGACATTTTAGTGTGGGGTCTTTATTTATTTCCGTTATATTATTTTCGTTGCAGAAATTTTCAATTTTAGTGTTTAGTTGATGTTTGTCTATTATGACGTTTATGTTTCCTTTATCAGCTTTTAATATTGTTATGTTGTGTTCATGCAACTTTTGTTTTACATTGTTAAGCATTTTTATTTTGTTGCTGTGTCTTTTTAGTTGTATATGTGTGCGTTGTAGCTTACGTTTTATGTCGTGACGTATTGGGTCCTGGTCATTTATATGCGTGTTTTGTACAGCTGTTTCTGTGTCTACTGTGACGATTTAAAACAAATTTTAAATATCTAAAAACAAAAAATTTTGTTGTTGTTCATAATAACACATAATAAAATAATCCACCCCCCCCCTGTAGCAAATACCTGTACAAACAAGTGAAAAGCCAGTACAGACACGCAAATTATACAGTTGTTACGCTAATTATAATAATCATTGTAATGATCTCTAAAAAACGTGATAGTTACAAATAAAATACTGATGAAAATAAAGAAGCTGTGGTATAATTAATAGTAGCTAATTAAAGGTAAAATAATAATAATAAAAGAACGAACTACTTTTCTCTCGATGTGTAAACTACCCCAGATCCCCACAAAACCTACCACAGTCCTCTTTGAATTGCGCCCAAGCCAACTCCTTTGCCATGTGTTGTCACAAGAAATACGTGTTACATTACATAACTATGTATAAATAAATAGATGCTTCTTGGTAACAAGAGCAATAAGTAGAGGAGAGTGCAAATATGTAGTTAAAATGTAAAGGAAGTTAGGTAGTTAAAAAGTAAATATATAAACAGTGTAGCCATCACATCTCTTTAAGTAAGTGTTTAACAATTGAAGTGTGTACAATGCCGAATCAGAATGTAACATTAGTGCAGTTTAAACAAAATGTGAAAAGTGAAAACGACCATCTGAAGGAAATCAACTACAACACTATGAGCATCACGTACCCAGAGACAGAGCATCATGACTAAACTACCTACTTAGAGTCAAAAGTTTAAATGGAGGACCACCAACTGCAGCTAAGAACATCCAGAAAACACCACCGTAGAGGATCATGAAGAGGACCAGTCGTGGACACACCCAATACTCAGGTGACACGGAAGCATAACTTCTGTGGTTATATTTCTTCTAACAGCCCAGAGTAAAGACCGTATATTTCTCGTAAAGACTCATATAAATACTGTAAATTGTAACGTAGTAATATGGATAGTTACTGTAACTAAATAATAGTAACCTGAAGATGCTTACAGGTATAACTAAGTCAATAGTAAATTAAACTATTCTTCAAATAGTTTACATAATGTCAAACTACAAAAATACTAGGTATTTCAAATACTAGTGGTATCACCGATACACAAGGAACAACGCGTTCCAGAGTAACAGTAGTATTTTAGTAACACCTAATATTTTAGGAACACCTAGTATTTTAGGAACAGGTAGTATCAAGCATATTTCGAATAAGAACTACTGTAGTACGAGCCACTTTTTCGTCCTGTATACTTCATTCTGCGCAAAGAGACGGAGCTGTTTTTAATAAAGGAAAAAATTCATCCTGATGTTACATTTATTCTCGTGTGATATGCAGATATATAATACAGATTATATGCTAATAAATTATATATTATACTAGTCACCAACTCAGTTGGTAAAACTTTGTTTTTACTCAAAAAAACTTTGTGTTCCGAGTCGTTAGTGAAATAGTTGTATTTAATTACATTGAGTTATAATAACCTATAGAGTGGCTGATGTTGATAAGCTATATTATACTTTTTATTAATGTGATTTTAACTTCACTACACATCTCACGTAAATGATGAGATTGTTGTAATGGACATTTATGCACTTTATCTAGTCCTGTTCCTTAAATATCTGTAATGCATTTAATTTACTTTTGTTGTTGCTTATTATTCATAAGTTTTTATTTATGTATTTATATTTATTTTATTACAATTTGTTTTTATTTTTATTTGTAAAATTTTGTTTATTCTCATTCACTCTTGTGGCTTACTGTTATGTTTTTATTATACGTTTCTGATGTTTTTTCACGTTATTTTTTGTGGTATTACGTGTAGGCCTACTCTAAATTATTTAATTGCCCCGAGTTTCGCAACTGATTTTGTCTAACCAATGTTAGTTTGTTTAAATATCACTATAATATTGACGACTCGGAACACAAAGTCTTTTATAAGTAAAAACGTAAAGTTTTACCTTACAGCCTAAACCGGCTTTCACCTATAGAAGGCTTCATCAGAGGCTGTCGTTAGTAGCGCTGCTCGTCTTGTTGTTGGCGACGAGAAAGTGTTTCGAAAGATTGAAGCTGTGTGTGTGTGGTGAGATGTGTTCGAATAATGCGTGCGATTTGAATTGTGTCTGTTCGTTTAGGATGTCGTTTTTATTTGTTTTTGTGTGCTTGTATATTTCTAATTGTTCTAGAGTGTCTAGTTTTCGGCCTTTTGTGTGTACGTGTAGTATGTTCATGTTATTGTCGATGTTTTTATATGTGTGGTTTGCTTCAATGAGGTGGTTTGCGAAGGTAGATTCTGTAGTGGTGTGGAGTGCTTTTGTGTGTTCAATGTATCTCTGTTTGAAACTACGTCCTGTCTGGCCTATGTAGAATTTACTGCAATTTGAACAATTTAGTTTATATACACCGGGTAGATCGAATTTGTTTTGTGCTTTGGGCATGCGTTTTGATAGTGTGTGTTCTGTTTTGTTAGTAGTTTTGTAAGCGATTCTGTATCCTGCTTTTTTGAATTTGTGGGCAATTTTTTCTGTTTGTTTGTTGATGTATGTTAGTGTTATGAATTTGTTGTTTTCTATCTTTGTCTGTTGTTTGTTTTGTGTTTTGTGTAGGATTTTACTGACTATTGTTCTGTCATAACCGTTAGATTCTGCTAGATATTTTATCGTGTTTAGTTCGTCTTTGTAGTCTATTTCATCTAAGAGGATGTTGTTAAGTCTATGTATCATGGTTCTAAAAGCAGCTAGTTTGTGTTGTATTGGGTGATTGGAGGTGTTGTGTATTAGTGTGTCAGTTGTAGTTGGTTTTCTGTATATACTGAATTTGTGCCTGTGTTCTAGTTTTGTGATGGAGAGGTCTAAGAAGTTTATGGTATTGTTGTGTTCGTATTCGGCAGTGAAGGTTATGTTTTTATGTATTTTGTTTATGTGCGTTAGTAACTGTTCATATTGTCTTTTGTTTCCCCTGTATAGTATTAGAATGTCATCAACGTATCTGTGCCAATATAGTATTTTATGTGAGTGTCTGTCATTGTTTGTGAGTATTTTTGTTTTTTCTAAGTGTTGGAGGAAGACTTCTGCTAGAATGCTGGATATGGGGGAGCCCATGGGTAGGCCGTCGTTCTGTGTGTAGTATTTATTGTTATAAGTAAAGTAGTTTTGTTTTGTGATAATGTTCAGAGTTTCTGTTATTTCATTGATAAGTTCGTCTGGTGTGTTGTTCTGTTTGAGTTTGTTTTGTAGGATGGTGATTGTTTCAGAGATGGGGATGTTTGTGTACAGGTTTTTAATGTCAAAGGAGGCTAATGTGGCGTTATGGGGGATGTGTATGTCTTTTATTTTTGTTACTAGGTCAGTGTTGTATTTACTGCAATGTTGTTGTCTATTTGTGTGTGTTGTCTAATAATTTTGTCTAGATATTTTGCTAGTTTGTGTGCAGGGGCATTACGGTAGTTGATAATGGGGCGGATCGGAATGTCTTCTTTATGGATTTTGGGAAGCGCTTGGAGTGTAGGTGCTGATGGTCGGATTTGTTTCATGTAGGGCTTTTGTTTATGTGTCATAATGTGTTTGGCTTTGTTGACTATTTGTTTTACTGAGTTTTGGTATCTGTCGGTGGGGTCGTGTTTTAGTTCTGTGATGTTGTTCTGTTCTATGAAGTCTTGTACTTTTTTGTGTAGGTTGTAGAAATATACAAGCACACAAAAACAAATAAAAACGACATCCTAAACGAACAGACACAATTCAAATCGCACGCATTATTCGAACACATCTCACCACACACACACAGCTTCAATCTTTCGAAACACTTTCTCGTCGCCAACAACAAGACGAGCAGCGCTACTAACGACAGCCTCTGATGAAGCCTTCTATAGGTGAAAGCCGGTTTAGGCTGTAAGGTAAAACTTTACGTTTTTACTTATAAAAAACTTTGTGTTCCGAGTCGTCAATATTATAGTGATATTTAGTTAAGTAACGGACACGTCATGGACAACGAAATCCAAGAATTTAGTTTGTTTACTAGTGAAAACTTAAATTGGTATTCCCAAAGGAAGATAGGCCTATAAATTCTCTTGTTTCTTATTTTCATTTAAACTAATAGTTTAATAAAGTCACAGTGTAAAGTAACACTGTTAATACTTTTAGTTTCAATTTATTTCTTATAACAAATTATATAGTATAGGTTATATAATATCTTCAAATAAATACACAGCAAGTAGGTTTATTAATATATTAACAGGTTTATCTAGGTGAAAATAAACCTACTTGGAGTGTATTTATTTGAAGATGTTACATAGGAGACCTGCAGGAAACTCAAAACGAGTTACTTACAAAGGATAATATAGGTTATGTATATATAGTATATAATAACAGGTATTTGTACCTGTTATTTTTTTGGAACGGTATTTTCATATCTAGTATTTTAAAATAACAGTTTAGCCCACCACTACCAAACAAAACCTTATGCAAGTGCTGTCTAAAAGTTCCGGTTCCGACTTATCAGCTGGTATTTTAAAATTTATGCGATTGTAACGCTACCTACACCCTTTCATCTTATTAGCACTTACGACAGATCCATATTACAACTAAGAATTGTCTTATATATGTCTGTTGGGATGACTGTAGGAATTCTATACTATAACGCTTACTATATGCCTTTTTTATATCTATCTATCAGGGCAAGTGTCAACGATCCTCTTTAAATTCCCCAAATTGGAATTTGTTTATGAAATGATAACCTAAAATGAAGTCTATCTGAACTTTGTGTTACAGTAGTTATGTTAAACCAATTACATTACTGAAAGTAGTTGAAACAGGTAAATATATTTTAACACAATTAAAATACATATGTTGTGAATTTATCAGTCTTTTAATGATATATTTTTTCTTTGGGGTAAATTTTGATTGGAATGTTTCAGTTTGTATCAAAATTCAATAGCCTTGCAAAGTATTTCGCCAAGTTTATTTACCATTATTTTTATAATGGTAATTAAACCAAACTAATGTTTAACTCTCAGCATGAAATTATACTCTTATACAATTGAAAATAAGTGAAAACAAAATCTACAGATTTACAGAAGTATGTTATATTCTTGGCTGTAAGGAAATGTTGCTTCACTATAATGTCACTGTTTTCGATAATTCTGAGCGATTTTCCTCTCCTGTCATAGGAGACAGTGTTTATCTAGAACTGTTCTCAGTAGCACAGTGAAAATGCACCTAAACATTGCTGTTAATACTGTTGCTTCTCAGAAAGTTTGTGTAATCTGTAAAAACTGCAAAAAATGGAAGATTTTCTAAAACGAATGTAAATATTTGTGTTTGTATTTCTTTCTTTCTTTTGCATACCGTTTCTTGTTCCGTTTTGTATCTGGTTACATACCTTTTTAAAAAATTAACATTTTGATTGTATATTGTTCCTCTTATTTTTACTGTGGGGAAGTCAATAGCTATACTATACATCAGTCATTGCTGAGATATAAAGGTGGTGAGGTAAATGGTGGGTTTGCCATATGTGCTCTCAATAGGACCACATGGCTGTTTTTCTCAGTTTCAGATTTTTGCACAAATTTTCCTTAGCAGAACAGTGGGAAAACAATTTTTGTTTAGCAGGGCAGTATGCCTGTAGTTGTTTCCCTTTAAAATTATGTTTATACTATTATACAATTCAAACTCATGACTTATTCAAATTATCTGTTCCTCAATAGTTGCATTCTCGTTATGTATATTTAATGTTAAAAGTATCCATAACACATAATTGAATACTTTCATTAGCAGCCACTTTAACTATACAACAAAAGCCATACGCTTATATTATAAGGCGTGGGTGGAGTAAAAAAGTATCATTAGATGCTGAGGTTTTTTTTCATATAATAGTTTTTGTTAATTTTCTAATTGGCACAATTTTATTTACACTCACAACAGCCTGGTATACACAAGGTAATATTAAATAATAGCCTGGGAGTCAGGGGGTTATTACTCTTTAATACTGGCTGAACGTGTACTGTAGAGTGCAATATGAATAATTGTGTTTGCTGAGTGTTATTCATTATCTCAGTCAACTATTTATTGCATTGGTTTATTCTGTATACAAAAACAGCCTTAAAATATAAAGTACCAGTATCAATAAATACTTTCAGTGCTAGTTATTCATTTTTGTAGGGTAGTGAGCTAATCCTATTAAAGAACTTAACATTTCCATTTAAGTAAGGTTGGTGGAGTTGGTTATACATATTTTTTAAAAATTAGCAATGTACAAAAAAAAAATATGAGTACAAAAATTAAGGAAGGTTAATAAGTTTGGTTTAGGTACTTTTTCTGGTTTTGGGGCCTGTGTATATAAAAACGGCAATTTACAAAAAGTTACAGATAATCCATACAAACGTAATGACGGTAACTAACAGTTTTCTATAAACAAAGGAGTACTGATAATTATTTTGATCATGATTATTGTGTACACGCTTGCACACAAATGTATGTGTTTAATTTATAGCGATTTATACTGCAACATTACATTCTTGTGCTTGTGTTTGTGCGTTGAATCTATCTTTAATACAGTTATATACAAAAGGCTGTGGGATTTGAGCCTATTAAACACTAAGAAACACGTAGGATTTTTTTTTTAATGCCACATATAAAAAAATGAAAGTTGTAGAAAGGGGAGAGTATTGTGAACTGAAATAATTACTATAAATCTGAAAAAGAACAAAATTGTATTTTACTTAAAAAAATAGAAATTTAAAACATGCCGCTTCTTGTATTCATGTACATCATATTATGTATATAAATAATCATCACATTAAGAAATCAGATTTAACACTTAAAAACCTAATATTCATATATTCTAATAAAAATAAAATGTACATTACATTGGGAGAGTGACGAACATTAATAAATGGCATAGGTAATTCAAAAATACAGAGGACAGAAAATTTTTCAAATAAAAATGATCCTAATGGAAACAATATGCACACAAAGCACTATTTAATTATTGGACGTTTTTATACTCAATTAAGTCTTCATGTAAAATTTCTCAGTTTCCTTTAAAACGTGTTAAATCAACTGTAGTATTTACAATTTAGGACTACATGAACTATTTACAGATTTAATTTTTTTAATTTTTAAAAGATTCCTTATCTTGTGGATATAATTGTGTGTGTGTGTGTGTGTGTGTGTGTGTGTGTGTGTGTGTGTGTGTGTGTGTGTGTGTGTGTGTGTGTGTGTGTGTGTGTGTGTGTGTGTGTGATTTCATTCCTGTGAAAAATTTATTAAACTGTTCTAATCCTGTCCCCGATTGTTGTAACAAGTTTGGCGTTACATCAGGTAATACA
The DNA here is from genome assembly GCA_034769895.1 of Magicicada septendecula. Taxonomy (NCBI): domain Eukaryota; kingdom Metazoa; phylum Arthropoda; class Insecta; order Hemiptera; family Cicadidae; genus Magicicada; species Magicicada septendecula. The sequence goes on from CM068368.1 coordinate 847,342,921, forward strand.
CACCTGCCTGAGATTATCACATCATACAGGGTGTTTAATAAACTTTTTCTACTTTTTTGTTGTTATAAATTTTATACTCTTCTTTCTATTTTATCCATGCAGTTGTATTGTTGCGATACTGAATATGGTATAACACTGTAACAATACCTTGCTTCTGTACATATTGTATACTGTATCATAATATATTGTCTGAGAGCTTGTCAGTGTTATTATTTGTCTGGTGTCATAATTGCCATGGGCACAGTCCCAACAACTGACAGAATAACTGTTGAACAATATTTCATATGTATTTTGGTGTTTCAATATCAGTTTTCATTTGTATTGTTTCAGAGGCAGTGCACGGATTTGGGTACAACTAAATATGGAAGAGTTATCCAGAAGGTAATAACAGTGTATGTGAAAATTCAGCCTCAAATAGTTGATAAGAGGATTGAAGAAGTGAATAAAATGCAGGCAGATTTAGTCAGTCAAGTTCAGACTGCTACCTTAGAACAGTGTACTGAGTTACCAGATTAGCAGCTAACCAATGGAGTCAATGAATCTACAAGTCAAGAATGGACTTCTGTAAATGCTCCGAATGAAATTGATAACAAAATGTGACAAATTGTGATCATAGTTTGTGGGAGTTTTTAATGGTAACAGTATAGTGAAGTTATGTTTCTGATATATAATGTGAAAAACTAATTACGTTATAAAAATGTGTGAAGTTAAAGAGAAACAAGTGTGTATAGGTGTCCTAATGGGAATTCCTGGAAGTGGAAAAACTTACTTCTGCAAGTTCCTACAAGATCATTTTACTAGATATAGTGATTGTGTTCCAAATAATGTATACATCGTCTGTGTTTGCTATGATGAATTTATGAAGCACAAAAGTGTGTATTCTTCAGTAGAAAAATGGAAAGACCAGAGGAAAGAAGTGTTTGTGAATGTGGAAAATTTTGTCTCCTCATTGAAAGGCTCGAGTTCCATCAACAAAAGTACACTGATAATGAATATCGATAAAGAAAATCTGATGAAATCAGAGTATGTGTTACTGTTAATTGATGATAACATGTATTACAGGAGCATGCGTTATCAGTATTACCAGCTAGCGAGAAGATTTGGTGTTAGTTTTTGTCAGTTTTATCTGAAAGCAGACTTAAGAAACGCGTTGAAATTTAATAAATTAAGAGACAAACAGTGTGTTGTGCCTGACACAATTGTACAGAACATGTGGGAAAAATTTGAACCTCCAGATAAAAAAAACAGTTGGGAGCGTTTATCCCTTACCATAAATTCTCATGAAAACTTCGATTCAAGTTTGGTGATTGCAAGCATACACAATATTATTATTGAATCATTAAATAATCCAGTAGGTAGCAATGAGGAAAATGATGAGAAGAAAACGAAGGCCAGAGAATTGACAAATTTAAATGTTATTCACCAGCTCGACATTGCGATAAGACATTGGATTGAAAAGCATGTGAAACATATGGTCTCTCAGGGCACGCAACCCGATGAGCTTAGACAGCTTGGGCAGAGTTACAGTAACAGAAAAAAGCAGATCCTGAATGCATTAAGAACTGGTGCTTTGACTTTACCATCAGATCTAAATAGTTTTTTTGAAAACAGAACTAATAAAAATTATGAAGACCTTTATAAATTTATAGAAATTATTTTTTAAGTAAGAAAATTGTGTTGTCTTGAAAGTACAGTGAAATCTATATACAACTGTTTTCATATTGTAACAAATAATACAAGTTTCTTGGAATTTATGGGGTAATGTTCAACCTTTACAAAAACCTTAGACTACAAATTTAGACTAAGACGTAAAAGTATTTCAGAATAAATTCAGTTTTAAAAAATACAGTTTTCAACAATCAGTATCTCAGTCATTTTTTATCTAAATTAACTTAATACCCCTCAAATTATTAGTCATTGCACCAACTTTAATTCTGTGTTCTTGCTAATTTTTGCAAAAACGCATAGTGTTGAAGTTATTGTGAAAAAAATTAGATTTTACTCCTTTAGTCCCTAGTTTACCTCCTTAAGGTGTTGTCTCGAGAATTTTTTGGAAATTAGTACAACAGTATATAATAAAGTACATAATTTTTAATATATTAGTGCAATAAAAGTTCTAGAGACTTTTTTTTAATAAAACCCTATTTTACCTGAGCCAATAGCACTTAACCAAAAAAATATTAAGCAATAATTTTTAAATCTTATTACTTATAATTAAACAATACTTTTAGGCTTAACTACTTAGAGGCAAGTAGGCCTACTTGTACTTATTAACATGTATAATTATTATTTATTTATTAGTTATCTATTTATGAATAATGCTCACTCACACACATGCATACTGGTATATCAGTTGAACATACAGTATTTTGAAAAGGATGCATAGTGTTTTTTCATACTTCCCAATTAAATATTACTAACACTTTAATATAAATATTAGTATTGTCCCTTTTTAAATAAAATCTGTCAATATACTGTAATTTTGGTGAGCAATAAATTATTATTGATAATCCGCAATCCTAATCAATGATGCCTGTAATTTGTATTGCTGTAGAGTCATATTTTTTGACACTGCCATGATTTATTCAGAGAAAATAAAGAGTTCATTTTGGCAAGACTTCTGCATCTCACCTAAAACATTTGTTCTACCATAGTGTTTGTTTTTGCCTGTATTATAAACTGGTGGCTATGTTACTCACTGATGATGGTTTAAGTTTCATGTTTTGTAACATTCAAGTCTATTTTCAAGCTTTATCTTTGCAATATAAAAGAGGCAAAACTGTTGTCTTAATAATGGCCTCCAAAAAGAATTAAAATTTATTAAACTGAATAAGTTTTGTAGACTATAGCTACCTTTATCGTCTCACTTTTCCTTAAATTCAGAACGTTACATAAGCTCTGACCCTTTTTTGTGTCAAGAAACCATGCTCAGCTTATGCTTACCACAATGTACAATACATCTGATGCATTTATGTCACATGTACACGCTCTCTCTATCTCAGAGAATATTGCTGACTATCAGCTGGCTTGCAGAAGGTGTTAGGTAAGAGCGTGAAAAGTGCTGATGGCTGAGCTCTTCTCTGAAAGCTACCGACATTTCTATCAGGATTTAACAGTGTAATGACCCATGCATCTAGCTTCCCAGCTGTACACACCATTTTAAACTACAAAAGTAACTAATGTTTTAATGAATAATTTTGAAATTCAAATTTATTATTTGTTAAAACATTTAGTTTCAGCACACAGTACAAAGTCTTGTAAAAAGGTATATTGGAGGCAAATACTTGAAATAGTAAATAATATAATTATTTTTTATTATCCTGAGGTTGTCAGTCCTGGTTTAAATTTTCACTGCACATGTCTATGGTGTATGTTTGTTTACAGATTCTTTCATAGGTAAATGGAACCTTATGATCATAGAAAAGCCATGAAAATAAAATGTGTAGATTCTGTAGTAACAAGTCGTGGAGAGGCCAAGGTTAAAGATCAAATTATCAAACCAAAGGTATAGTTGGTTGATTGTGGACACTCCATTTGGCACAACAAACACTATTACAGGATACTAAAATTAGAATATATTTATGTCAGTAATAAGACCAATAATATTGTATGCTGGGGTCCAAAGGGGGTGTGATGTGAACCTATGCTTTCATAGAAGAGAAATCCTCCAGCCTCTCCACTTTCACCTACACGTCGGTGGGCCCTGTTATGCTGAGCAATTCACTCCAAGGCTGTAGTAACCAATCCCTTCAGCGGAGTGGATTGGTAAGCAAAGAAGAGATAGGGGTTCTGTCAGGGCAGTCTGGGGGTATCCTGGGTCCAGGCCTGGCAGGATGGTGCACATCAGGAGCAGGGTGTGCATCTAGTGTGGAGGCGGAGGAGGCTCTAGTAGCTCAACAGCTGCACACATAGGCCGAGTCAGTTAGCCTACTGCAACCGGCCAGAGAGAGAGCTCTTCAGCTGAGGTGAAAGCAACTCTCTAGGGGAAGAGCACCCGAAAATCAAAGTTCCTGGTCCTCCAGGTTGTGGGTTGGATCGGAGAATTCACATATCCCATCTGTCAAAACCTTTAATGTGCAGAAACCTATCAGTTTCTCAGCCAGCCAGTTTTACAAATATGATGCCGAATTCGCCAGGTTATGATGCACACCATATCCTTGGGACCCGGAACTGGAGAGCAGGTGCACTTGACCGGGACAACTGATGGAGGCTGTTACCTTCTACCACTGCAGATACATCAACTTTGGCACTGACAAAATCACACAGCTTACTAAGATCAGATCCACTGTCATGGTCTTCAAAAGTATTGACTATTTAGTCAATTGTTGGCTAACCATGTTGCCTATTTAGTAATCATTAGGTAGTTACCTGTTGTCAGCTGATAGAAAACCACAGTGATGAATTTCTAAACGTGTCTAGTTTCACTTCATACCACATGCTTTTAATCCAACTAAGAGTATCAGGTATCGTCACCAACTTGGCCAGTTCATGCACTGAAGTGGCATTGTCCGTTTAAGCCACAAGTGAACGCTAAATGGACAGTAATTGTGTTCATAATGGGCAGTGAATTTTTACAATAGTTTACTTCAAAACCTATAACTCCTTGGGCCGTTGATTATAAACTCTGTGTACCAAAATCTGAAACAAGTTTTCATGATTTTTCTTGTAGCACAAGATCTACAGAAATATATTGTATTGGTATTCCTTTTGAAAAAGCATGAAGAGATACTGGTACTTATTTTAATGTTATTAGTTACATTTTTGTAGACCCACCTTGTCATTAACAATTCAATAATCACATTGTTTTGACAACTAACAATTTGTAGGCGTCTTTGGGTAACTAATAAAAACTGCATTCTTGGATGTGGCTGACGATGCGCGCCCAATGTAAATAATACATGATGCGCTATTTCCCACTGCCGAACAATAATTTATGTTAAAATTTTTACTTCGGAGTTTGCAATAGGCAAAAGCTATCTTGGGCGAAGGTAAAAAAATATTTTATTAAAATTTCCATTTAGAAATTATTGTTCCTCAGTCGGAAATAGTGTATTGTAAATTATTAATAAAATTAAATACTGGAACAAATTGTCTGTCGGAAGACAAGGACGTCACTGAAACAACGTAAAAAGATGAAATAATGAATTACCTCAAATATGAAAAAAAAATTATTAGTTTATTAAAGTATGGCAAATTAAATTAAAGGGCCTACCCTGCCTACTCATAAGCTACTTCGGTGGTATATATGGGAGCCATTATTATTATTATATTGAAATATACTTTACAAGTATAGACTACAGTACCTGTTAGGACAACTGTCGACGGTCCAACTGTATTAGTCGCACGTCTTTTTTTTTTCTTTTAGGTTAAGTGTGAGGTCTGTTAGAACTGAAGACAATAATATTACAATGCTTGTATATTAGTATTTTATATAAGTATGCGGCGTCCTCTCGGTGTTCAATCAACCTACTGATGATCGACTATTATGGGTGTAACTGTGTTTTGTTAAATTGTGGTGCTGAGAAGGTGTTGGCACTTCAACATGGAAGGATCCGAGTTTAACTGGAAAAAAAGTCGGTAAATATCAATTGATGCATACATTTTCCAAATAGCTTGTGACGGTAAGGTTGTTTTTCTCTGAAGTATAAATTCATGATTGCTTATGATTAGTGTGTAATTTTCTTAACGTTTATGAATTCATCTCTTTCTCGTAACATTTCAATTTCACATTGACTGCACATTTGGCTATGGGTGAAATGAATATTTTGTATATAAAGGGAATGTTTGAACATCCAAAACATGTTGTTTAAATAGTAAATAAGTATGAAACAAATTTTTGTTTTCGTTTACGTGTGATGCTGACGAGGACTGGTAACATAACCTATCATTGAAGACAAAAAAATCTTAATGTGAAAGGGTAGTGATTATGTACACATAACAGTTATTGCATTGTGTCCAGTGGCGTAGCTAGGCTTTTTGGCGCCCGGGGCAAGAAGATCGTCGGCCGCCTCGCCTTCACAATTAAAAGGGGACAAAAGAGCAAAAATGAAGGCCCATCCAGTGAACAAAGTACTTAATAAATGCAAATGTGTAGATTTTTATATGAAAGCACGCCCAGAAAACGTCTTAAGAATATTTGTTAATATAAGTCAAAGTTAAGAAATTACATATTATAAGTTTAATATTAGGCCTACCGGTATTCAGTTTGTATACATTTATTATTAATAAATGTAGAAAATAAATGTAGACTACAAAAAATGTAGTAATATAACAAATTTATAACATAAAAATATTATAATAAATATGCAAATTCCTTGTAGGTCTAAAGCGCATCGTCAAAAGAATATCCTAAAGCAACAAAGTTAAACAAAGAACTACATTAAAAGTAATAAAATTGATCACTTACCATTACTTCCGTTAATGGTTCAATCTTCTATTAATAAAGACTTAATATTTATTTTTAATATTTTATAAAGTCGTTATTAAATCATATAATCTAAAGACGAAGCAGTGTCTCAGTTTTCAATTGAGAGTATCGCTAGATTTGATACCCTGTCCTGAGATATTGTTGATCGTAGGTACGATTTAATTAATTTAAGTTTACTAAACGATCTTTCACAAGAAGACACAGACACTGGTAAAGTAAGAAACATTTTTAAAGGTGTTGCTAGTGTTTTGTAGGCTTCTAATCCCATTGACGAAATGTATTGTAGCAGTCCCTGAGGTGTAAAGTCCATTTGTTCTCCATTAACTTTTGCCCTTTTTAATAAAAGTATGTCTTTCAAGTCACTGAACAATTCTTTACTGTTTAGGTCATGTGGATACATTTTTGCAAGCACTGTGCACTTAATATTGACTGGGGAAAGCTGCTCCTTAAAATGTATATCCCCATCATTTACTTACGCCTCAAATTTACAGAGGAATCCAAAGCATTTTTCTAACTCTTATATGTTAGAGAAACAGCTTAAAATTTCAACTGACATTTTATCCAAAATTTCTATTAGAGAACGGTTAATGCAGAGTCGTCTGTATACTCCCCTGGCATCGTGCGCTTCTTTCTTATCCTTTTTGTGATACTGACGCCCCACCATCAATAAGTCCCCCTCTGTTTAAAGAACTTTCCAGTTTCTTCCATTCCAAAAACGCAGACCGATGAGCAGGACTATTTTCATGATCCTGAATACGGGGATTTAACTTTCGCCATGACGAAAACCCACTTTCAATATTGAACTGGCTTCTTTGATAGTTTTTTGTGGAAATAAAGTGCAACGAAAACAAAATAGAGATTTTTTTAGTTGGAGAAAAACACATCCAAGTGCAATTTGTCTTTTCGCCATTTTGCACGTGTTTAAGGATCGTCAGTCTTCATCTTCAGGAAAATGGCTGTCCTTGTTCTGTAACTGACATGTTTCTCTATTCAGCATTATATCTCGGAAGGATTGAGATATCTCGCTTGACCAAACTCCCATATCTTGTAAAGCAGCACCAAGAACACGGTCTACATTGTTGCTAGTAATATTCTGTCCTTCATTGCCTGTAATTTCAAGACTGCACGATGCAACATCATCCATGGTACTAGAATCAACTGAATCTTGTAACTGTACTTTGACGCTTTCACAGTTTGAAGTATTCACGTCGTTAACTTTATTGTATTTATCAACATCCTCGTCGCTAACAATATCCATTTTATGATCGCAAGTTGATTCCTTGTTAATTGTAATATTTTTACACTCATGGTTCAATTTTCCTTGAATGAAAGACTTCATAAACTCTTTGGAACTTGTTGTAGCTCTTAATCTTTCTTCCTTCCTCCTCCGAAACTGGGCGCCACTGAGTTTACTTTGTTTCATATCAGCTTCAAATAAAATTCAAAAAAATTGATTTTCAATAATAGTATTAGTATGTGACATACACGAAGTATTATAGGTCTAGATATACCCACAACCAAAAACAAACCACACACTCAAGATACTCATAAACAACTGATAATCATCACGTTGCTGCATCGAACCAGGAAGAACTGTACATACATAGCCCAGGTAACGTTTTTTTATACGTTTATAAATAATATATTCGTCTCTATATGAATAACAATTAAGAATATCTATACAAAGCTAATACTGTATGATTATCAGTTTTCCTTTGCGGAACAACAACTCACTACAAATTCGCAAAAAATATTGGAGACAGCAAGTGAATACAAAGAGCATGAACACTGATAAAAAACCGTACTGACTAAACGTCTACTCATCACTCGCACACAAGATAACAAAACTCATTTAAAACAGCATGCACTGTTTAAAAACACCGAGATAAGAAACCGCATAGACTAAACATCCGAGAATGAAATACTGTATTGTACAGAGAGGGACAAAGAGCCTCTGTTACAGCGTAATTTTTTGTGATAATGAACCGTAATTACGATTCTTGAGTACAAAATAGACTAATACTGTTTATTGCGCAAGGTATGACAACAGCAAGCTGCCTGGTTATGCTTCTTTTATGAAAGGAATAGTGATATCAAAGAAACAAGTTGTTTGTATTTTTATAAACTGAAAACAATTTTTTCAAGTCTATGCTCACTTTGCCCCCCTCCTGGCTATGCCACCCGGGGCAGCTGCCGCTTGTCCCCCCCTAGCTATGCCTCTGATTGTGTCAGTAACATCTGTAGGAAACTTTTAAAATAAGTTTTTTTCTAAAATAAAGCTGATTCTGTTGAACATCTTTTTAATCTTACACTAACAAAATCTTCTAAATTTTAATAGATGCAGTGATCTCAGCCCTCCGTCTGGATCAATTCTAATGAGAAAACCATTAGAACAATACTTTAATGATAAATATGTAAACGTGTTAGTTTCAGGTAACTTGAAGCCCATTTACCATATTCTATTAGTAGGAGGTGTGTGGATTGAAGATAAATTAGTATACTAGAAGAGATTGATGAGATTTTCTAAAGCAAGCAAATTTATCTGCAGTAATTTCCATTGCTTTCCCATTGTTTGTGGGTAGACTACATTTTTTTATGTTTTGAGATGTGATAATTTCGATACACGTTGTTTTTTATATATACGTTATGAAAATAATTTAAAATGAATCTGTTACCTAATAAATTTTTTTTAAGAGTTTGTAACTTCCGGGCTATTGGGTGATTGCTTAATTTTTTTTTGAATTTAATTAAGAAAGTTGTGTTAGTGGTTATAATCACAAACAGAATTACCACTTTGTGCACCACTATAGAAAAATTATTCCGATTAGCACTTTCAAGCTTCACAGCTCATCGTCAGATCGGAAATCAATAAGCATTGTTGTTTCCGATCTGACGATGAGCTGTGAAGCTTGAAAGCACTAATCGGAATAATTTTTCTTAGTGGTGTGCAACAGTGATAATTCTGTTTTTGGTGTTGTCATTTTTTTCTCATTGAACTTTTACTTTTAAAAAACTTCTCATGTTCTTTCTCTATGTTACCTCGGCCATTGTTTTTGAATAATAGTTTTGAAAATTTATAAAACAAAAATCTTTCACTTTTAGTTTTATGTTGTGATAGTTTTATTTCTATTAATTTTTCAGGGCCCAACAGAGAAGGAAAGACAAGAGAAGGAAGGATTTTCCTCAAAGAAACAGAAATGTTCAAGATCAGCAGAATCAGGAAATAAACTCTTCTGATAATACAGAAGAAATTAAGAATGTCACAACAGCTGAAAATCATGTGCCAAAAGACAAGATAGATGTTAAGAGTGGTCTGAATGATAAAGATTCACCAAGTAAAGAAGAAAAAGGTAATTAGTTCCAGGACTACTCCAGTTCCATGACAAGACTGATAGTATTATTTATTTGACGAATGTGTTTTTTGGCTGATGTAAAAACATGTATTAGATGAATACGAAGAGTGGAATTAGGTATTTTGTTAGCAAAAATAGTTATACATTTATGTAGGACAGTAGTTTTGATTTACCATATGAAAGTACTTTAGTTATACTGAAGAAGGGGAATTTCTTCCATCTTCAGATAAGCTCGCAGAGGTCTTGAGGTTTCATAAAAAATATTGCAACCATACTCACATGTAAGAGTATATAGTATTTATTTTTATTCCGATGTTGTTAATTCAGGTTTAGACATAGGCCTACATATTTTCTACAGTGTTCCATGAATGGAAGGCAGATCACAATCTGTACTGACTACCAGTTGGGAATCGGTCATCACTGACTCAGTAGAGACTAGGTAGAAAAAACTATCAAATGCTGTTAAAAATAAGATGCCATTTTACAAAAAAAAGCAGAGTTGACTTTTTTTCTAAAAAATTAACACACTAATCAGATGCACATTGTTTGCAAGTCAATACTTTATTTAATAAAATATTTCATTGGTACTTATGAAAAATGTTATTAAACTTTCACCTATTAGTTGTTAATGTCTGACAATTCAGACATTACACAATTTAAGTTGGTTTATTACTTATTACTGAGATAATAAATTTATTATTAAGTTGGTTGTTTCTATGTTGTCATGACTGTATAGAAAATTTCCATATAGGAAAACTACTTTGCTATTTATGCAAAATATTGTAGTACTATACTGGCACAGGACTCACCATACATACACGAGTACATCGTATATCAAGAGTATGTAAAATATTGGTAAATCCTATTTTTATGTGTTGTGTGTGTGTGTTTGCGTGATACATGTTTCATGTAATTAAAGTAATATTAAAGGCAACGTTATGAACACCTGGAAAAATCTACAACATACAAAAATAGAATACAAAACCTGTTATATGGGCAGAATAAATTAAAGTCATTATAGAACATGACATCAGTAGTGCCTTAACACCAATTAAACATTGGAAACACTAACGAAACAAAAATATCAACTAAATCGTTTAATTGTTAATCTTGTTATTTGAATTAGCAGTCTCTGTAACTTCAGCTTCGTCGTGCGTGTTTGCTGTCGTGATTTAGGACTTGAAAATGGTAGAAACACTGAAAGGCCTCGTCCAGAACATGACGTTTAGCAGTTTAGCAAACAACCACGATGAAGTTGGAGTAAATCGTTTCATAACATCACAATACATGCCATTGTTATTGTTAATAATATATGCAGTGGTAGACAATTAACTGAATGATAGTTAAATATAAATTAGATTTATTAGAAATTAACAAACGTATACGCTATGCTCTCACAGAGTACACACGCACGAACAACAATGACCTAGTTAAATCTTACGTTTTATAAGTTGCCACTAGTGAATTTATAACTTCATTTAGATAATCACAAAGTATATAATATTTGAATCATAATTATATTTCATAAACATAACTTTTAACTGATACACTTAATGTTTATTCAGCACTTCCACTGTTTATGTAATATAAAAAGTCTCTGCATAAAAATTATTTAAGACTTTTATAAATGATTGACCAATGTAACTCAAAAACCAGACATGGAAGTGGCTTGGTGAGGATATCTGCTGTCTGATCCTTGGTGTTGACATACTCTAGATTGAAGACCTTGTCTTCAAACTTTTCTCTTATATAATGGTATTGAACGTCAATGTGCTTAGTCCTTTTGTGAAAGACTGGATTCTTGATCAGTTGAATTGCACTTTTATTGTCCATGTACAGAGTTGTTTTTGTGCTTTTCACGATGCATAAGTCGTTCATGAGTTTCCTTAGCCGCATTATGTCTTTAACAGCTCGGCACGCTGCCATACATTCAGCATCGGTTGTAGACAATGCTGTTGTGGCTTGTCGTTGAGAACTACAGATAAGTACACTCGATCCTAGTTTGATTAAATATCCAGAAGTAGACTTGCAAGTTTCAATTTCTCTAGCAAAGTCTGCATCACTATAGACTTGCAAATGAGTATTAATATCTGCTTCGAACTTTAGACCGTAGTCCAGAGTTCTCTTTAGGTATTTGAGGATTCATTTCACAGCATTCCAGTGAAGCTTGGTAGGTTTTTGAAGATAGCGACTTGCCTTATTTACAGCAAAAGACAAATCTGGCCTGGTACCATTTGATAGGTAAAGCAAGCTTCCAACACCTTCTGCATAGGGCGCGTTGACTATTCCAGTGTTCAGATTTTTATGAGCATCAGTGCATGTCTCTTCATGAGGATCTGCAGGGATTGTCACTGGATTTGCATTCTGCATCCTAAACCTTTCGATTACCTTTTTTGCATATGCAGTTTGATGGAGGACTATTGATCCATCCTGGTGTCTTTCAATCTGCAACCCAAGAAACATATTTGCCTGATCATCGGTAACCTCAAATTCCTTTTTTAACCCATGGATGAGATTGTTGATATCATCTTGTTTTTTATCCGCAATTAGTCCATCATCAATATAGACGGCTAAAATCAACCTTCGATCTTTATTCGTGCTAGTGAAGATACATGGATCTGCCTTGGTAGATTCAAGTCCGTACTTCTTTAGAAATTTGGTAAACCTCTGGTTCCAACATCTGGAGGATTGTTTGAGTCCGTATATGCTCCAAAGCAGCTTGCAGACTTGATTTGTTCCATTTGAAAAACCTTCTGGTTGCTTCATATATACATTCTCTTCAATCTCACCATTTAGAAAAGCAGTTTTGATATCAAACTGCTTCAGTTTGAGTTTTTCTTTTGCTGCAATAGATAAAATCATTCGAATTGAATCAAATCTTACTACGGGACTGAAAGTTTCCTTGAAATCAATTCCAGCGTTTTGATCAAAGCCTTTGGCAACTAGTCTTGCCTTGTGCCTTTGAATATTTCTATTTGCATCCTTTTTAATCTTGAAGACCTAGCGATTTCCCATGACATTGGCCCCAGATGGTGGTTCAACTAGATGCCATACTTGATTTTTAAGAAGAGATTCCATTTCTTCATTCATAGCAATACTCCAGTTTTCAGCATCATCACTGTTTACAGTTTCTTGATAATTGAGAGGTTCAATACCTTCTGCAATAAAACAGTCCTTGATGTTAACATAATCAGCATATCTCGCTGGAGGTTTGATTGTCGATGATTGGCACAGTCTGCTTCTGTAGTTTGTAGTCTGGTCATTCTCAGTACCAGCTATATCAGATTCTTCAGATTGCACTTGATCCTCAGAAGTTATATCATTTTGAACGATGTCATGATCTTCAACAAAAATGTTATTTTGAACGACTTCAGGAACTTTATCTTTCTTTTCATCGGGTAAGTATAATGATGTGTATTCTTCCCTGTTTTCATAATTTTCTTCTTCACTTATAAATGTATTCGTGAAAATGACGTCACGTACTACATTTACTTGTTTTTTGTGAGGAAACCAAACTCGAAATCCTTTGATATTCTCTTCATATCCAACAAAATATCCCTTTTCAGATTTAGCGTCCCACTTCTTCCTTTTGATCTTGGGAATGTGCGAGTACACTTTTTCTCCAAATATATGTAGATCTTTTAAATTTGGTTTACGACCATGCGAAAGTTCATAAGGAGTGAAATCCTTTACTGAACTTGTGCTTGTGCGATTTAATACATACACCACTGTATTGACCGCTTCAGCCCAAAAAGTCTGTTTGAACTTTCTTGCGTGCAGAATAGTACGTGCTGCTTCAACTACTGTTCTGTTCTCCCTCTCGGCTGATCCATTTTGTTCTGGTGTATATGCCACAGAACGCTGGTGCTTGATTCCATGGTTACTGAGCAACTTGGAAACATTTTCACAGTCCGTTGTCAGTTCTCGTGATTTTTATCCCATTAGAACACTGTTTTTCTGTTTTTTTTTTTTTTTTTTTTTTTTAACAAAGTCAGTCATGTAAGCAAGAGCTTCAGACTTTGCGTTAATAAAATACACATGTCTATAATGAGAAAAATCACCTTTTAGGAGGAGAAAGTATCTCGATCCACCTAAAGAATTTTGTGACATTGGACCACACAAATCTGCATGAAAGATCTCACCAATAGCACTGGTTTTGGAAGTACTCATTGGAAAGGGTAGGCGATGAGCTTTTCCAATTGCACATGCATTACAAAAATATACGTCGTTTCTAACTTTAACACCAAAATGTTCAAGTACCTTTTTAACTCTAGGATAGTTTTCATGCACTAGTTTTTGATGCCATGTTTCCAAAGTATCTGCAATATTAGCACAGTTAGTGTTTGAATTCTTCGTGTTATTTGCTCGGAGGCTCAGTTTCAAATTGCATCTCGAATACACTATGTCTTTTGCATAACCCCATAGCTACGACGTGACCATTTTTCAAAAATTTGCACACTATTATCTGCAGTTTGTTTTAGACCTTTGTCTAAAGCAACACCACTTGAGAAAAGGTTGTAACTAAGATCTGGAACGTATAATACATCTGCTGTAACGGGGCAAAACCCAGGGGTTTATGTTATTTTTCATAATAACTGTAAAAAGCAGTAGCAACCCAAGCTGAACAACATTTTGATCACAAACGCTTGACATTTTTGAACACCCTGTAGTCCACTTCGTGCCAAGCCATACGAGGCACAAAAGCTGTTAGCATCTGAGAATGTGTACGAGCGCGCGGGTGTGCCGCCTTTTCACAACATGAAAGTCACATACCGAAAATTCCATAGCCGAACATGCAATGGAAACAACGCATCACAGAGTACAAGTTGCCGGCGACGCCTAACGCATGGCGGGTAGGCAACCAAGCGCACACAGACAGTCGACAGTAGTCGCCGGGCAGTTCGTCACAACGAATCACACAGTACAGACGTAATATAACGCAGCCTCGGAATTTCGGTAGACCGACGTGAATTGAGTAGCCGAGGTCTACCGAAACTGGTGTAAATATAAAGAAGCAAACCCGGAAGGAAAGTGGCAGTAAAGTCTACATAATACGTAAACGTGAAGTATAAGAACAGTGTTTAGTGATGGAGTGAAAGTGCGGTAAGGAAGATGGCGGGATTTAGTGGTTAACTCGGACAGGTACAATATAGAAAACAATCAGTTTGATCTGAAATAAAGTAAATATTAAAGAGCTCATAAATAAAATGGGGGGGGTAACGCAATGTAAAAAGACAGAGTGAGAGATATTTTAGTAGGAATAAACCTGTTTTAGTACCAAGCCACGTGTCCGTTAACTATATGAAAAATATATTGTACTAATCGTCTGTGACTTCTCGTATACAAGAAGTCACAGACGGTTAGTACAATATATTTTTCATATAGAGTGAGAGAGTGTATGTACGTAAAAATAACGGGAAAATAAAACATAAAAGTACTGGTTTAATAGTAGGGGTTAGTATAGTAAATACTATGTAATAGAAGTTAGTAGAAAGAAGTATAAAAGTAAGAGAAAGAAAGAAGTGATTAAATTTGATTAAATAAATAAGATTTGTTCCACCAGAATAAATATGTGTTAGAGTAATTATTTCGCCATAACCATTTCCTAGTGTTCTGTGCTGAAAAACTCGTCTAAACGTTCCGGGGAATTTTCTGAATTGTGGGAAGTCAGATTGCAAAATTGTCCATTGTTTTAATTAAGGTAAAGTGTAAAGGTCTCCATATCTGTCCTTCAAAGATATTGGTGGCGGCCCTGAACTTCTGTTGGTGTTTATAAAAGGTAAGTCAGCGAGAGAAAGATCGCAAGGTATTTTAAGGTAATCTGACAGAGTATTTTTTTATTTAAAATTTATAAAAATGTTTGTTTCTTAACACTGCTAAATGATTTTTATTCCATTCATTTTTCACCATCATATGTATTTACATTTATATTGCCTTTTCCATAGGCTTTTAGAAAATCACCATTTCCAATACGCACCAAGATTTCTTGATTTAATGGTTTATAATCTACAAACCAATCTCGATGATGTGTCATGTGGTCAGTTGCACCTGAATTTTTAGAGCCTTGTAAAATAGATGCTAAGGCCTCACTTATAAGTGCAGTTCCCTGTGTTGTATCACGTTCTTTGCTTGTGTCATTTTTATCACTTTTATTAATGTATTTTCTGAATCTACAATTTCGAGCCCAATTTGTGGCTTACCACAAACAAAACAATTGCCTTTTGGTTTAGACATATTATTAGAATTGTTTTTATTCATACCCTGTTTTGCACCTTTGCCTTTATATTGAGATTTTGACGCAAAAGCTTTGCTTTCAGTCTTTTCAGTATCATTCACTCGCATTTCTTCAACTCTTAATCTATTAATGAGGTTCGTTATTGTACGATCAGCCTCAGCTGTCAACTCCCATGCACACAGAAAATGACTAAAACTCTTTGGCAACGTAAGCAGAATTTTCGACACTATCATCTTGTCACCAACACTTTCACCCATGCTTTTAAGTTTATAGGCTAAATCTTCAATCTTTGAAATGTGTGTAGCTATATCATCAGCTAAATCCTTGACAAATGAGTGCCACTGCTGCTGAAGAATGTGCAGAGATGCTTCGCATTTTTGCTCATACACAGACACAAGTTTTTCCCACATTTCTTTGGCATTTTCTAGATTCACAAGATGAATCATGGTTTTTTCAGTCAGAGTTGTCACAATTACTCTCTGAGCTGTCCTGTCTGCCTTTTCGAAATCAGATTTCTTCTTTTCATATTCTGTTTTCTCGGCTACAGACGCATTATTATCTAACATAGTGGGCATAACTTGTACACCTTTGACTACATCCCATAAGTTGTAGGATTTCAATATAACTGTAATCTGAAATTTCCATATATTCCAGTTCTCGCTACCTTGCAACTTGTTAATATGTAGTATTCACTTTCCATGTTTATGGCGTTGAGGTTAATTTTCACTTTTACCATACAGTCGGAATAACCTTTTTTTTTGCACGTAAACACGTTTTGGACTATTACTGCTCAATTTCACATAAATATTGCCCTTTGTGCGAACCTGGGCCCATAACCTGTTAACAATATATGCAGTGGTAGACAGTTAACTGAACGATAGTTAAACATAAATTAGATTTATTAGAAATTAACAAACATATAAGCTATGCTCTCACAAAGTACACACGCACGAACAACAATGACCTAGTTAAATCTTACGTTATATAAGTTGGCACTAGTGAATTTATAACTTCATTTAGATAATCACAAAGTATATAATATTCGAATCATAATTATATTTCATAAACATAACTTTTAACTGATGCACGTAATGTTTATTCAACAGTTATCAGCTAGGAAAGAGGATCAATCCATGCACGATATTTCCACTACAAATTATTAAAAACAATCTCTTTTAAATAAGTGTGAATATATTTTGACTTGTGTATATCATCACCAAATTCAATTAACACAAATCCCAAGGCCGAGTTTGAATTATTTATGTTTTATTTTATTTTATACAAGCACCAACTTGAAATATTTGGGTGGAATGTACATGAACAACAACAACACACACACACACACACGCACACACACTTTAAATAGGTGATACCACTTTATGCTGAAGTAGAATTATGCAAAACTTGGTTCATGTTTAGTGTAGAAATGGGGGGCCATCAAACTTTGATTGAAGCGAAAAAAATATTGTTACGACGGTCTACTGATTGCCGTATGGTACAGTGGAAAAAAATACAAGACACCAATTAAGTCACTAATCACCAGCTTTAATTATCACAATTAAACAGTTTGTAATTAACAAGATAGTCTCTTACAGCAAATCAAATAAAAAATTGTTTACATGTAATAAAATGTCAACTAATATAAAACACAATTGTATTACAATTGTCTCACACGATTATAAAACACATAACACTTCACCACAATACTTCGAACTGCATTGTGTAAATCACCACTCAAACGCACTGTGTAATCGCCCGACAATAACTGAAGACTAAGCAGCAGGTATGGGCAGGGTTCCATAATATGCGTCCTTAACAAGCCATCGAAAATTCTAGAGGACACTTCAGTGCAAACTTCGCAGAAACACGCACAGTTGGGCTAATTGAGAAGCTTCTAGAACAACACCATCGAACGCACGAGACGTTCCGCATTACGTAATACTGCCTTGCATGTCAAATATCACGTACGCATTACAGCTGCAGGAATAGTGTAGAACAACGTTCTGCAATGTACCAGAACGTTCCGTAATGGTGTAACACTTTTTCTGCATTATGTAACATTATTTTTTGTACTGTATTTTCTTTTAACAATATATCTATGCATTTCATATAAGTTTATATTTTTTGTTAGTATTACTTTAGTATTAAAATCTACAGTATTAAAGTACTTTAGGTTAGATTTATATTAAAGAACTATAATTTTTAAAAACTCTAAAGTGCCTGGGATTCTGGTATTTTATGTATGACAGAGTGCTGGGATTCAACATTGTAATTATTTTGTATGCAGTATACAATTATGCAATCTGCAGTATTCAAACTATCTTATTGCCTTTCTAAGCACTTTTTTGGATGTACTGTAGAAGTATCTGATTGTTAATGTGTAACTGTTATGCTTACCATTTTGGGAACAGAATGATGACTAACATATGCATATTTCTCTCTGTTGCACATATAGATTCGGAAGAAAAACCACTTGTTGATTTTAGCAATCTGAAACGAGAGACGGAAGAGATTGAAAAACTTAAGAGAAAGAATCAGTATGAGATAACAAGCAACTGGGGACGCTATGAGGTTTCTGAAAAGAATGAGAGTTTGGTGTATGATTCAGAAGAGCCTGCAGACATACTTAGATTGCTACAGACACCAAGTTCACGTGAGTACACACAGTAGTGTATACACTAGCAGATACTTATGTTGTAATGAATAAAATAAAATATTTCACCTACAAGTATTCAGGTCACTCTGCCCACTGAGCTGCCATATGTTCCTTTGGCCAGATTTGTATATGTGTATGTGAAGAGCATAGCCGCAGTGCTTTAACTACTGGATAACAAATAAATATTCTCAAACAGAATTATCACTGTTGCACACCACTATAGAAAAATTATTCCGATTAGCGCTTTCAAGCTTCTCAGCTCATCGTCAGATCGGAAAAGCGCTAATCGGAATAATTTTTCTATAGTGGTGTGCAACAGTGATAATTCTGTTTGTTATTTTAACCACTAACACAACTTTCTTCATTAAATAAATATTCTGTAGAGCAGTCATAGGCAACCTTTGAATTTATGGAGGCGCATATATAACTGAGGACCAGGTCGATGGGCGCACCCCTCCCCACCACATGAATGGAAAATAGAAAGGTGCAGAGTTCAGTAGCTGGACATTACAAACATTAACTGTCACTTTATAATACCCTTGCGCTTATATTTAGCAATGTAGAACACCGCAGTAAGTTTATTTGTCATATAACTTTTGAAAATTTTTCACATTAGGAGTAGGTCACCAACAATTTGTCATCGTGCATGCACATTCAAATTAACAAAACTTTAAACGAAACAAATTGGTTAAACAGGAAAACATTTTTAATTTTAATAAAAATAAATTAAAGAACTTACCATAATGACACTATTTATTTTCGTAAAGTGCACAGAAATGTAAAACTTGAAAAAATCACTTTGGGGAGAAAGGTGTTTACAGGCTCTGGGCGACAAGCTCGATAACCTTATTGGGGGAAGATGTAGCGCGGTTCGGTAAATGGCTTGTACTATTTTATAATACAGGACTTTGAAGCAGGTACAATGTGGGTGCGTTCCTTCGTTCAAAAGAAAAGAAAATTACAAATTGGTTCGCGGGCGCATCAAACCGTATCGACGGGCCCATTGACGGGTGCAGGGTTGCCGACTGCTGCTATAGAGGAGACTGCAATAGTTTTGTGCTTTAATCAGTGCTCCAAGGTCATTCAGTGATCACCTGTACCACCATGCTTCTTCCTTACCACGCCTACTGCTGGGATTTATAGCTGTTTTATTGATTCTTCTTGTCTTGGAATTTGACTCACCAACATAAAATCTTCTGATGAAAAAACAAAAAGTTCTTGTAATTGTAGATTGTTAACTTGTAGATGTGATGTTGGTATATAGAAATACTTATAAAATTAAAATAAACAAATGATACAGATTACAGTGTAAAAATTGTTATTGAAAGTCAACTGAGACAATTCAGTCTGCAGAAAGGATATGGCGAAATTAAATTTTACACACAAATATATTTTTTACTAGCTGTTACCCACGACTTCGTCCGCGTGGAATTTCATAAAAAATGTTTGTTCAGTTCGCTGAGTTAACGAAAAGTTAATAATTATGCATTCCTCGTAAAGAAATGCCCATGCTAAGTTTAGTCTCATTCTTATTCTTTGCGAGTCGATGTTTCATGTTTTTAATTTTTTTTTCATTTTTGTTTGTTTTTGTTCTTTTTTTGTCTTTTCGTTTTTTAATTTATTTATTTATTTCTTTGTTTTTTGTTCATTTTTTGGCTTTTTGTATAAACCTCATTGAAAAATCTCTTTATATACAATGGTAGGTGTACGACTTCCTTGGGCTAAAACAATAACGCTAGTGGCATCCCTCGCACGTGAACATGCCACGTATAGCTGCCCATGGGTAAAGCAACCCTTAGTTAAATCTATGCCAGCTTTGCTCAAGGTTTGCCCTTGTGACTTGTTGATTGTCATAGAAAAGCTGACATTGATAGGAAATTGCAGTCTTTTGAATTGAAAGGGAAAATTCGACGGTATTATGGGAATTCGTGGTATAAACACTCTCACCTTTTCCGCATCCGGATATTATACGACCTTCTATAACGTTTTTTTGCAATGACACTACTCGCCATCTAGTACCATTGCAAAGTTTCGGTGGGTTTAAATTACGGAGTAGTATGATGGGCACGCCAATCTTAAGTTCTAGTTTGTGAGAGGGTAGACCAGGCACAGTTATACTGTTTAAAAATTCTGTTGGATAATTAACAGCTTCATCCGGATTGCAAACTGTATTGATGGAAAGGTATGTTTGTGATTCACCAGGAAGCTTATCTAAAATGCGCTGATTAAGCGCAGTAACCTGGTCATTCATTGGTGCTAAAATTGATCTTTCACACAGCCACGAATCTTCTTTTATATTGAGATTGTGAACATCATCATAAATACTATTTATTAAAGTTTCAGTGTCCGCCACAACCTGACAAAGACCGGCAGGTAGTTCTAATATCATGAGTATCATTCACTTCTGGACACTTCCCCTCTCCTACATCTAGGAGAATTTTGCTAAATTCTGAATCAGCTGAATGTGCTCTCATGTTTTCTTTTAAATGAACTTTTTTACAATGTCTCAAAAGTACTAAACGTTTTAAACAGGCGTTAATTTCATCCGCTCACGTACCTTTAGTCACAACTGGTAATATTTGCATACAATCTCCAGCGAATAAAAATGTTACTCCTCCAAATAATTGAGTATTACCTCTTAGGTCTTGCATTGTTCTGTTCACGGCTTCGATTGAAATTTTGTTTGCCATAGTGCATTCGTCCCAGACTACAAAGACACAATCTTGTAATACTTTGGCTTTATGACTATTTTTTGATACACTGCAGACTGGATTTTCCATATGCTCTGCTTCTATTGGTATTTTAAACATGGAATGTGCTGTTTTTCCCCCAGGAAGTAAAGTTGCAGCTATTCCTGAAGATGGGACTGCTATGGCAATCTTTTTTTCTGAACGTATTTTGGCCAGTAAAAGATTTATCAAAAATGTCTTGCCGGTACTACCTGAGCGTCTAAAAAATATACACCACCAGCGTTAGCAGCATTCACACTGTCAATGAGGAGTCGGTAAACTTGATTTTGTTCGTTGTTTAATCTTGGTTCATTCTGATTTATCGTATGTTGAAGTTCAACTGGGTCAAAATTTGTGTGTTCAATATATTCTCTGTTCAAATTATCAACAATCCCATCGGTCGCTTGTGGAGATGGTAAACCATAATGAGGGAGAGTATTGCCGCCTATGGAAAGAAGAATGTCTTGTAACGTAAACAGAGCACGATTAGTAAAGTTTTCTAAATGAGCATTTATGTCTGCATCTGGGTGATGTCGTTGGAATTCTCTTACATAATCTTCCATGAAATGATCCTTAAACTTGTCCCATAACTCTGAGGGATTAGAAACATTGCAGAATACCAATATAATGGCGAATAGCTCTCGCAATTTAGATGCGCTGCTGCTTATACTGGCATCTGTTAATGTGTCGCAGCAGTGATTATCGCCTTCTAGTAAACCAAGTGCAAGGCATGCTGCTTGATATGTAGGATGTAAAATACCATTCACTCTTTTGAGACTTTCGAAAGAAGTTGGTCCCTTGACAACATTTAACAACATCCTTAGATGATAACATTCCCGATTATTAGGATGAATTGTATAAATTCTACCAAGAGTATGCTCGTAAAATATGGCGGGATGACCCTCCACAGGAGTACCTCGGCGTCGCCGTTGAAATGTTCCATTTTGTTTATTAAATGTGTAATAACCTGGTACTTCTTCATACAATAAAGTGGCTGCGAATTCGTCGTTATGGCACAGATTGAAAAATGCCATCAATGTCGTATTTCTCGGATTTTCTACCACTCCACGGACATTGTTTGGATCAAAATAAATTCTCTGACCATTTTCTAAATGGATGTCCAAATGTGTTACTGCGGGGAAACGTTCGTGAATCGGAAATGATAATATGCGCCAGACTGCTTCAGAAGTACTAATATATCTTCCATTTTTGATATGATGTCACTTCATCGTTAGCATTTTGCACACCAAATACCGCCAAGTCTGAACCTTTGTTGACATACTTGCAAATATATTTTATTGATTTCACACTGCTACAAAGTTCAACGTTGATATGTGCTTTAAAAGTGCGCGACAGTACCAGTGAAAATGGAACAATCCAGCGATTGTCGATATCAATAGAGTTAGTTCGTGATCGGATTGTCGTTCGTATACCACCGTTTTCAGGTGAACGACGTCTGTAAAATGGATAACCATCCTCACCTGTAACAGTTTCTGTACTAAAAGATTTAGGAAATCTTTTACTACAAATACCGTTCTTCATACACGGCGATTGAGGATTGTAAGGGCCACATGGACCATGTACCATGTGGGTTTTTACAACATCAAATAGCTCTGGATCAACTTCTTGGTCTGGCAATTCTGCTCGAATAACATCATTAATTTGCTCAGCTCTTATTTTCGTTTCTAACCATATCAAAATGTGGGCATGGGGCAAACCACGCTTCTGCCATTCTACACTATACATAAAACAGCGAACGGAACCGCAAATTTTTCCTTTCGCCAGGAGATCCATAATTTTTTTTAGTTTTTGTTTAAAAACTCTTGATACAACATCATGCCGATCAGAAGCCAACTGCCCTGTAAAAAGGTCGTTTGTAATCTCATCCCATTTAGGGTTGGTCGTGAACGTTATAAAAAGATCGGGACGTCCATATTTCCTAACATAACACAACGCATCCTGTGTGCGTTGGTGCATATATCTAGGTCCTCCCGTAAACGATGAAGGTAGAATAACTAACTGACCCAAGTCCTCTACATTCTCATTGTGATTGATTGCGTCTTGGAGGTGAATATAATTTTCAACTCGAAGCTTTTTTTGATTAGTTCATATAAAAATGAGTCTCTCTGTTTCGATTTTAGCGTATACGTCAACTAAGTATTGATTAAATAATTATTTGTAATTATGCAAATGATTGTACTCATTCTTTCTAATCGTTAATCGGTAACAATAGTATTGTAGTGGGGAAACTTTTTTTTGGAAATTTGGTTGGCCTGTGTTGGGTTCGACTTGATAGACCGCAAAGTTATATCCATCTTCCCCATAAACAAACATGAGAGGATACTGTAGAGCATCATATGATCTGTGAGTTTCGGCGATTCTCTGCAATCTATTATCATGTCTGCGAAGTACTATGTCTCGTTTATCACAATCTTGATTTACCAGTAACACAGATACTTCGTTTGTTGTCGGTTCATTATGGCGACCTCTATGCTCTGCTGAAGGTCGTCGGTCAGCATTTATAACTATTTTATAGTCATTTTCGTTTGAATTTGGTGGGAAAGATTGAAGAGCAGTTTTGAAATCACGAATGTAACTGTTTATTTCAATAAGCATACTTTGTAAGCTTTCTACTAACAAAGGGTTTAGATTTGGAAAACATTGTAATCTTGCATCCCTTTGTAGTACAGAATCGCTCATGAAATATATTTGTAAAAATGATTCTCTCGCATTATCTACAGGAAGAAGGGAACCAATTAAATGATACACCTGCCCCTGTATTTTAAATGTGGGCATATAATTCCCTTCGTGAACTTCTTTTGCCCCAAAAGAAGTCATTTGAAAAGCCGAATTATAATGTCTAATATTATTTAGGAAATGTTGAGATTGTTCATGTTCGCCATATAACAAAGACTTAAGTGGCTCAGGTGGCTGCTGAATAGAGTCCAAGTGCACTTTTCCAGAAGAACAACAAATTCCTTTTGACTCATCTTTCCACCTTAAAGCTTTACAGTAGTTGCAACACACATTCATAGGGCCTATCTCTGATGCAGCAGAATAATTTACTTGGGCATCATAATTGATTGTTATGTTTTTCTCGCCATGCAATATTACGTCTATTAGTTCTTCTTATTTGGCAATTATTCAGTCGTTGTCGCCGGTTCTCTTCACTTTCAATATCCCGCATAGCATTTGTCGTTTGTCTGGCAGTGACCAGTCGCCTTTCTCGATCAAAATTTGTTTCTGACTGACGAATGGTACTCACTCTTTCACGGAGCTGTGCTAAGCGCTCGATTCTCTGTCCTTGTGACTCATGATATCGATCACATTGTTCTGTGACACGGATGTCATGTTGTTCTTGACTTTCAAATTCACGTTGATTTTGGTGATAACGACGATCACTTTCCAATCGCTGCTCTCTAGAATCATCTGATTCTAGATATCGCGACACAGAGTGTCAAATACGGTCATCTTCTAATCGCTGCTCTCTAGAATCGTCTGATTCTAGATTTCGCGACACATAGTGTCGAATACGGTTAACTTTTAATCGCTGCTCTCTAGAATCGTCTGATTCTAGGCTTCGCGAGACAGCGTGTCGAATACGATCGTTTTCTAGATGCTGTTCTCTAGACTCCTGAGATTCTTGACTCCTTAACAATGAATGACGGGTTCTGTCTAACTGTAATCATTCGTTTCTCTTAGAACTACTTTCAGTGGACCTAGACATGGATTGCCTTAATCTACAATTTGTAAGACGACTTTCTCTATCCTGTTGAGATTCATTTTCACGTTGCAATCTTTGATTTTTAGCCTTTCTCGTGTTTTTAGAGAGATTTGATTTTCTTTTAGGCATGACTAATGATTGTAAGTGCACTTTTTAAATTAGAAAACTAAAAACCTAATTTAGAAGTATTTATTTTAAAAACAACTACCTACGTACTTAACTAAATAAATAAGTAATTTATCAAGTAAATAAAAAAACTTAACTATTTAATACAAACGAATTTTCATGAAAGAAAACCAAACGATGTTAAACATTTATCTCTAATTATATTATTATATTATAACTTAAAAGTCTCACTGCTAGAAAACAATTTTTTAAGGCGCGCGTTGAGACACAACCATCTGCAACAGCCCGCTCGTGCGTTCTGAGCCCGCGCGACAGGCAACCTTTGTTATATTAAGTCGGAGGAGGAAGTTGGAGGGGGAAGCGGTGAGAGGCGCCTTTCGGTCCGACGACGGTTTTCCAAAATAAAAGTAGCCTAAGTTACTCCTTATAACATCAGCTATCTGCCAGTGAAAGCCCGTCAAAATCGGTCCAGCCGTTTCGGAGATTGGCCTTTTATTTATTTGTAGCTTATTTAACATACATAAATTAAGCTATCATATTAATACATAATAATGATCAGCAAGCATAAAGAATTTAAAAATATTTTAATGACGCCTCATAACCCGAATCCAAACCGCGTGGTTACAATATTCTGATACATTATTGTAAATGGAAACACGTACTCGAAAACCTCAAAATAAATAATTTAGTCAATAGTACACGCACTGGCAACACATTCACATTCACATTATACAAACCAAACTAAACTGCACTCTTAAACTGAACCTCATTAACCAACACATTCACATTATACAAACCAAACTAAACTGCACTCTTAAACTGAACCTCATTAACCACGTAAATTAGTAAAGACAACAGACAACGCCAACCGCCATGACACCGTCATCTAGTACATTTCTGTCCCATCTGTATCACATACTTGGAACGTTCTCTCAGAGTCGAAAGCATTAAAAGTAATGTAAAAATTGTAAAGATAATTAAAAATTGTTGTGTAAAGATAAATATTTTTAAACAAACAAACAGAAATTATCGCGGGTCTTAGGGAATAGTCAGTGGCAAAATGTAACTTCCGTCGCCGCGCGTGTACTACATTTCGGTGTCCGATGTGTACACCAACTGTTTTCTTCACAAGTAACTGATGCCAGCTTATGGAGGTGATGTACGACAATGTAACTTAAATAAAATTTACGTTGTTAGTGTACATTAAAAGGGTGTATTTATTGGAAGTACAGAAATTAGTTTACATTTATCGCACATAATTACGGTACAGAGACGATTTTGGGAGGTTGTGGCTACGTTTATTTAACAATATAACTTAAAACTGAATATTGTTTTCTCACTGCTAGAAAACAATTTTTAAGGCGTGCGTTGAGACACAACCATCTGCAACAGCCCGCTCGCGCGTTCTGAGCCCGCGCGACAGGCAACCTTTGTTATATTAAGTTGGAGGGGGAAGCGGTGAGAGGTGCCTTTCGGTCCGACGACGGCAGCGGCATGCGCGTGGGGCACGTGTTGCTCGACTTTTTTCTTTTTTTTTCCAAAATAAAAGTAGCCTAAGTTACTCCTTATAACATCAGCTATCTGCCAGTGAAAGCCCGTCAAAATCGGTCCAGCCGTTTCGGAGATTAGCCGGAACAAACAGACAGACAGACAAAAATGTTTTAAATTGTTTTTTTGTTATAAGTACCTTATATACTTTCATATGCATTTAGTAAAAAGCTGTTATTTTGACATTACAAACAGACACTTCAATTTTATTTATTTGTATAGAATAGATTTTACCACGTACCAACAGTACAGAAAGATATTGTTAATCTTTAGTATTAATTTCGATTACAAAAGTAATTATAAATCGTTATCATTTGTTCTGATATACCTAAATAAATAAAAATAATACAGGTTTTTTTTATTATAAAAAATTATCATATTTAGTTGCTGTAAATATCAAATAATATTATAAAATGACACTCAAAATTTCTTAAATTGTGTTCTACAGATGGGGGTCACTTTCTCCTTAGAGAAGAACAAGACTGGACTGATGCTTCCAAAACACTTCTCAGCAGTTGTTTTACATTAGATCTGAGACGTCTTTCACAAGCGCTTTCGTGTATTCCATTTCATGTTAGACATGAATTACCTGAAACTATATTCTCAGTGAGTTGTTTATTGTTAATAATATGAGTAGCCCAATTGCAAAACTCGTTTTGTCCACCCAAGGTTAATTTTAAGTTAAAGCCATTATTTTATTCTGAAACTATACATGACAGTAAAGAGAAACTGTTGCAAACCACATTGAAACCCTATTATTTTAAAGTGTATAAACTCAAAACTGCTGCAAAACTCGTTACGTCCCGTACCTGTACTGCAGCAAACTTCATTATGTCCATTTTACGAAAACAGCAGCAGACCGAAAACATGTTGTGTTATTGTGAAATAGTAACTATAGAGCACTGTAGCAAAACTCGTTTTGTCTGTTGCGTGCAGAATTTTTTTTTTTTTGTAATATTTCGTTATTATTGCTTGTAGTAAACATGTTTATTCAATTTTTCAATTTCAAATGGTTGGTAACAAATCGGCTGAGATTTCACAGAAGAATGACCACAAGGGTTTCATTCATTGCTTACATGTTTCATGTTCATCTCTCTTGCAATAAATCGTGTTTATTTTAAATAAACAATAAGTGTGATAAATGTTTTTCCAGTAGAGCTTGCTATTCATAAACGAAAGGTTAAGGTTTTTTATGACGAACTGGAAACATCTCTCTCATGAGGCTGAACTGATGTTAAGTCTCGACTGTCAAAAGAACCAAGTGATTCCTAAAATACTTGACCAGGCAGCCTACTATTTATGCCAGCTGTATATTTATAACTTTACTATCTGGCAGGGAATTTTTCATAACCAACTATCAAAAGACAGAGTTTCCTCCTATGTTTGGCTAGAAAACGAATTTAAGAAAGGTTATAATCAAACTGACTCTAGTGTCTATCACAGGTTAAAGTCTACTGACCTGACAGGCTTCTGGACTGTTAAACTGATTGCTGTTAGCTGCAGAGGACAGAATAAAAACACAATGCTCATTGGCATAATATCCAAATTTTTATAAATGAAGCACCACCATGTCTTAAGATAATAAAAATCATATTTCCAGTTGTGGGCCATCCCTTCATCCACCCTGATAAAAATTGATAAAAAACGTAACAGTTAACAAACCTGATTTTGCAATATTTTCTAGTGAATTGAAATATACAAGTACTATCTAACACATAAAAATAATAAACAAATTGCTAAAACAAAACGTAAAATTAAAATTGAATTAAAACATGTTATGTTCTTAAACAGCTGCAAAACTCGTTATGTCCAAATGTTTTTTTGATTTTCCCACCAAATGACTAACTCGATTTTGTTTAACATTCATTTTTGTTTGTGTTGGTATCCAAGTCACTTTACAATTATAGTAAAATATTACCTTATATTCGGTCCGCCGTGTGACTTCTCAATTTGAATTTACGTAACGCGTTTCAAGGCATATGCCTCATCATAACGGGTGCGCACCCAACAGCAAGTGCACATAATATGTTAATAGCTGCAATTTTATTATTTTTGACAAACATGTTTCTTGTGTGATGTGTGTTTTTAAGTTTTTAAATTTTACGTCTGATGATGAAGCATATGCCTTGAAACGCGTTACGTAAATTCAAATTGAGAAGTCACATGGCGGACTGAATATAAGGTAATATTTTACTATCGAATTTGTTTACATTAAGGGACCATATGCAGAGTAACTTTACCTATTTTCGGAAAAAAATTCAAGTTATGTGTTAACGTATTAAAAGAACCACAGCTTTTTGCCATTCCTGAAAATTTTGCTTTTATGGACATAATGAGTTTTGCAATTGGACTACTCATATATAGTGTACATGTACATAATATACTGTGTGTGTGTGTGTGTGTGTGTGTGTGTGTGTGTGTGTGTGTGTGTGTGTGTGTGTGCACGTGTGCGTGTGCGTGTTTTGGAATTTACTGTTGGTTGGAATAATGGGGTTGAGTGCTAAACGTTGATTGCAGTGTTGTATTGGTGAATATTGATTGCCAGATGTGTGTTGATTGTTTTGGTGAAATTGTAACTTAATTTAAAAAGCTATTTTGAGTACAGAGAGATATTAAAAACCAAACTTTACAAATCAGATAGCAATATTTCCCATAAATACAGAAAATTAATAATGTGACGATAATAAAACAAGCACCACTCAAATGAACAATTTTAAATTTGGAAACATTTTTTTGTACATAGAAATTTTTATGACAAATTGGTGAACGATCTGAACAAAAACACAATTTTTATATCATTCGATGTTTCCAAAAATACATAACTAGTGCCAAAACCAGTTTTCAGCACTGCAGCCAACATGCTGTACTCAAGTCATCTTGTTACCAACTAACAGTAAATTTTAATTCACCCACAACTTTACCTGATGAAAGTTAACTGTAACCCAGTAAGTTAGCTGACAGCTCACCTACAAATGAGCAGGGGTGCAGAAAATGTTCAGACCCCTGAAAATGAAATTTCCCCTGAACACAATTTTCTCGGTGGGAAATTTCCCCAAAACTAATTCGAGGGTTTATTATGTTTTACCAACCAATTTATTGTATGTGATTAATGATAAAAAGAAAAGTAATAAAAATACAAAAAATACAGGTTGGAAACACTTAATTTACTCAAAAAATTATCTTGTGAACAAGAAATACATTAATAATCACTACTCAACAAACACAGTAGGCTAATATTGGCTGTAACCTGATGGCTGCAAGGGAAGATGATCACTGAAGAGGGCAATGAAATAAAATAAATGTGTTAGGCTTAATCTAAGAGACATGCTAAAAATATTACTTACTAAATATGGTAATTATTAAAATACAAATTTATCCTGTTTTATTTTGAGAACATACATAAATATTGCATCTTATCGTTCTGTCCCTTGCCTGTCGCAACTTGATTCTATGAGTCATTGTTCGCGAGGAATGATGTTGCTAATTTGTTCTCATTAGGATGACTGTATCTTTTCAAAACTTATTTTAAAGATTAATTATGTTAGTTAATAATTATAAAAATGATGTGAATACAACATCAGTTTATATTTTTGTCATGATTTCTATTTTTCGTTCCGGGCAGCCCAAATTTTCCCCCAAACCACTTCGCGAGTTTGGACATATTCTGCACCCCTGCAAATAGCACGTAAAATATAACAAGTGTGAATATATTCCGACATGTTTATGTCACTACTAATAATATTAATCATTTAATACACTAAGGGTATGGCTCTTTCAGTTGGAGATTGTGAGCCAGATGTAGAGAACAGCTACACTGAGCTGTAACCAAGATCTTGAGAGTTGATCAGGTGGTTCAGATCTGAAATGGTTATGAGTGTAGCTCAATCAGCAAAAACTGTTTGCAACAAGTGTGCTGCCTATTCTGTTATTGAAGTTGGCAAATATGAGTGATACTAATCACAGACTTGAAAGACCTGTACTTTATTGTAGTTAAGAAAGACAATGAAAAAATTTAGAAATAGAGTCTGTTTGTATGTAACTTTTATAAATAAAATAAAAGACCTATTTATTTATTTTACATATTTTCTGTGGTTTTCTGTTACTGCAGCATTAAGTAATGAAAATCTTTGTAGTAGATTCTGTACTTTCACTCCAAACTTATGCTTTCGTAAATTTGTTTGAGTAGTCTAGTACAGAGTTGGCTGTGTAGTTGGTCCTTCCTGTACTTCTATAATAAACTGTTCCATGTAAAAAATGAGTAACTGAATTTTACATTTTCAAAACATCAAAATGCTGGACAAGAAAAACTATTTAAATCAGCAACTATCTGCTGTGTGAATGACTACACTAGACTATGTTAAGCAGACATCTGCTGGAAAATGGTTTAGTAGTCAGCAGACAACATCTGTCGAGAACCGCTTTGAATATATTGTTACGACATCACAGAACAATCTACGTGTTTGTCGAATGTGCCAGAAGAATCTCAATGTAACGCGTGTGGCGTACGTGGTTGTCGACGCATTTTCTAGACGGTGCGAGAATTGACGCGGCCACTCTCACTGTGTCAAGGCCGCAAGTAATTACGTCGTAACTATACTGGCGCTATCGTGCATTATGGAATAATCTAGTAATTTGGGGAGATATAAATACCAGTACTCAATGATGTTCAGTTTCAGTATAGCAGCGATATATTTTCAGTGCGGTTCGAGTTATTATCGGGTGAGATTACTGTTGACATTTTATTGCATGTGAACAATTTTTATTTGATTTGTTGTAGTAGACTGTGTTGTTAATTATGAACTGTATAACTGTAAAAATTAAAGCTGGTGATTAGTGACTTAATTGGTGTCTTGTACTTATTTTGTTTTCCACTGTACCTACGACGATCAAGTAGACTGTCGTAACAGTGGTGTCAGAACTGGGATAGAACGGTTAACAGTGGAAACAGTGGACACTTTATACAAGACTAGTGTAATTCGTAATTAATCGGTAAACAGTGGATGCCAGTCAGATGATGGAAAATTTACAGGCGTTGCTGTTACAGACAGAAAAACGACAGGATGAAAAACGCAGACAGGAGACGGAAGAAGCGGAAAAACAGGATGAAAAACGAAAGCAGGAAGCAGATGACATCAAAGCGTTAATTCAAGAGCAAAAGCAGATGTAAGAACATACTACAGCAGAATTGGGTCTCCTACGTGGTGACGTAGGTGAATTACGAGGTGAGCTTAACAATCAAATTACCAGAATATATGACGTAGAAGAATCCATGTCAAATAAAATAGCTGAAGTAGAAAAATCTGTCTTCGAGTGTGGAAGAAGCTATGTCAACAAAAATATATGCAGTAGAAAACTCAATGGCAAACATAACAGAACAAATTAAAAGTGAAGTTAAGCAGTTCATGAAAATACAACCAAAACAAATTTCTGAACAGACTGTACCAATGATAAAGACAGAGAAAAACACAGAAAATAAGTCAATAGAGAAGGTCACCTCACCTGCAGTTGGGACAGTTCATGTCAAGGCCCCAACCTTTGATGGAAGCACGCACTGGGTGACGTATTTATGCCAATTCGAAGCTGCTGCATGCGCAAATAATTGGACAGAGAAAGACAAGGCTGTTTCACTCGTTCTTGCATTAAAAGGACCTGCGGCAGAATTACTACACAAAGTGCCACCTGACAGCCAAAACACCTATGCCGAATTGATAAAAGCTCTGGAATTACGGTATGGTGATAAACATTTGCGCGATGTGTACTGAACCCAGTTGAGAGCAAGGCGACAACATTCCGGGGAGAGCCTTCAAGAGTTTGAAGCAAGTATCGACAGACTAATTAGACTGGCCTATCCTGAAGTGCCAGAATATTTTCAAACGAGTTTTGCGATGTAGACATTTACTGCTGGTGTCCGAGATAACGAACTACAGCAAGTGTTATGAATGGCAAGACACCAGAACAATGCGGACGCCCTGGTACATGCTTTGCAATTTGAGGCCACCAAATCAGCGTCTGGTTGGACAAGTCATAAAGTGCGCCGCGCACTAAAAGATCGCAACGGCACAGACGATGAGAAAGAAGAACAAGAAACAGACTCAACGCTCGGTGCCACAGAATAAAATAAGAAGGGATGGAAGACCGAAGTGTTATAGATGTGGGAAACCTGGACATCTACAACGAGATTGTCGGGTTAGAATTCAGCAGCAAGGAAACGAGCAATAGTCGGTATAACGAGGTGTGTGCTGACTTAACTGGAGGAACGAAGCCCCTAGACAATACGCAATTTCTACACTTCAGAAAAACAGCGGGAACTTGGTAGTTACCGGATTTGTTCGAGAAAGGCCAACCTCGATTACAGTTGACACAGGCGCAACAGTTTCTATTGTGTGCCCCGACGTGGTGAAAGATCTCAAGCCAATCTGGTGCTTTTGCAGGTTGCGAACAGCTACTGGACGGCCTGTAAAAGTGTATGGAAAAGTGGAGATATACCTACACCTCGGTCGACTTGAGTTTAATCATCAAGTACTTGTTGCAGACATTGTGGATGAAGCAATTCTTGGTGTGGACGTTATGAACGCATACGGATTTATAGTCGACTTCAAAAACAATGTCTTGAGAATCGGAGGCAAAGAGGTAATGCTATCAACAATGACGACAGTAGAAAAATCGATGGACGTCATAAACCAAGTGGCCGTAACTGTTCCACCAAACTCCGAAAAGATCATCATTGTTAGAACCGAGATAGATACTAGGGGCTACCAGTGCTCTATATTCGAACCCCATGTAGTCAGCACACAGGGCATACTAATTCCTAGAAGTTTAGTAAAACCTGACGAAACCAGAAATCTACCTATTAGAGTGGCAAATATTTTGGATCAAGCTATCACTTTACAAAGCAGTACGCTCCTAGGCAAGTTGACTCCTGTGGCCTGGGTAGCCGTAATGACGCAACGAAGATCCAGTGCTTCGGATAATTCCAAATGCCCAGAGGAACTGCAAGAATTATTGAACAGATCTTCTAACGATCTCTCAAGTGGTGAGGTAAAAGAACTCGGACAGTTTTTACATGAATTCAAAGATTGTTTTGCAGTTCGGGGACAGTCACTGGGAAGAACCTCTGTTGTGCAACATCGCATCAATACCGGGGACACAACACCGATACGCCAACCTCCTCGAAGGCCTCCATTATCTAAACAAGAGGAAATGTCTCGGTTAGTACAGGACATGTTGACAGAGGGAGTAATTGAACCTTCATCAAGTGCTTGGTCTTCTCCTGTAGTGCTGGTAGCGGAGAAGGATGGTGGATTGCGTTTCTGCGTAGACTACCGGAGGTTAAATGATGTTACAAAGAAAGACTGCTATCCACTACCTCGTGTTGACGATACACTCGACACGTCCGGAGCACAGTGGTTTTCCACATTGGACCTGAAGAGTGGATATTGGCAAGTGGGTCTGCATCAAGAAGACAAGGAAAAGACTACTTTCTCGACCCCAAGTGGCTTATTCCAATTTAACGTCATGCCATTTGGACTCTGTAATGCACCAGCAACATTTGAAAGATTGATGGACCTGGTACTCCGAGGCCTGACATGGAAAACTTACCTTCTTTATTTAGACGATGTCATAGTCATTGGGAAGACTTTCAAAGACCATTTGGAAAACCTTAAGGAGGTTCTAACTAGAATTCACGGTGCTCAACTGAAGCTGAGCCCAAAGAAGGGTTCTCTATTCCAGAAGGAAGTACAGTATGTGGGCCATCTGCTTTCGGCAGCGGGTGTTAGCATGGCTCCTAATAAAGTAGACACCGTAAGAGATTGGTCAGTGCCGAAGAGTAAACATGAAGTTCGGAGTTTCCTGGGGTTATGCTCATATTACAGACGTTTTGTGAAAGGCTTTGCTACTATTGCTAAACCACTACATGAGCTAACGGAAAATAAACAAAACTTCCAGTGGTCAAGGGAGTGTGATCAGGCATTTAGGACTTTGAAAATTGCATTATGTTCGCAGCCAATTCTTGCTTTCCCAGCTTCTGAAGGGAAGTACATTGTGAACACAGCAAGCAATACTGGTCTAGGAGCAGTTTTGTCTCAAATGCAGAATGGTGAAGAACGAGTAATAGCGTATTACAGCAAGACACTTTGTAAACCATAGAGAAATTATTGTGTTACAAGGAGAGAGTTGCTGGCAATCGTCCGAGCGTTGGAGCACTTCCATAAATACCTCTATGGAAGAGAGTTTTCACTACGTACCGACCATGCAGCGCTTACATGGCTCGTGAGATTTAAAAATCCGGAAGGACAGTTGGCAAGGTGGCTTGAACGTCTGCAAGAGTACAACTTCAAGGTACAACATCGACGGGGGCGCCTGCATGGTAATGCAGATGGCTTATCACGAAGACCGTGCCCGGAAGACTGCCGACATTGCCACAGAAAGGAAGAACAAAACTCAAGCGAACATGTTCAAGCCATCACTGTAGATTTCCTGGCAGACGGCTGGACAACACAAGACTGTTGACAAGAACAGATGACTGATGAAGACATTGGACCGATCTTGACAGCAAAAGAGGAAGGTCGCCGCCCAGATTGGCAAGATATCTGCCATGGTTGCGAAGTGCTGAAGGGCTACTGGGCACAATGGGACTCTCTCACCGTAGAAAATGGATTGCTGAAAAGGGCTTGGGAAAGTACAGATGGACGAGACGTGGTCATGCAGTTGATAGTTCCCCGAAGTAATATGCAGTATCTTTTGAAGGAGATGCATGATGGAACATCTGGAGGCCATCCTGGCATTAAAAAACCCTTGACAAAATACGGAAGCGATTCTATTGGCTTCATCTTTGCCACGATGTAGAGGAATGGGTTCAGATGTGTGAAATATGTGCTGCAAGCAAGGGCCCACAAACCAGAAACAGGGGTAAAATGAGACAGTACAACGTTGGACTGCCTTTCAAGAGAATTGCCGTAGACATTGTTGGACCATTCCCAGTTACTGACGATGGAAACCAGTAAATCATGGTTGTAGGTGACTACTTTACTAAGTGGGTGGAAGCCTATGCAATTCCAAATCAGGAGGTTACCACTGTGGCAAAGCAGTTAGTTCACAACTTCTGTTGCTGTTATGGAGCCCCTATGGAAATCCATATGGATCAAGGGAGAAATTTCGAATCAGAAGTGTTTAAAGAATTATGCCGTCTACTCAGAATTCGAAAGACCAGACAACGCCTCTGCATCCTCAGTCGGACGGGATGGTTAAGAGATTCACTAGGACACTTGAGCAGCATCTTTCGAAGGTTGTTGACGAGAACCAAACAGACTGGGACCAACGTATACCACTATTCCTCATGGCATATAGATCATCAATACACGACACAACCGGCATGACTCCAGCAAAATTGGTGTTTGGGCGGGAGATTCGTCTTCCTGGGGACTTAATGTTTGGATCACCTGAGACTCAGTCCCAAGAGCCGCAGAACTATTCCTCGCAATTAGAAAACCAACTGCGAGAAATGAATCGCTTGGTAAGAGGACGGCTGAAGGTTACCAGTGATAAAATGAAAACTCGGTATGACATTCGCAGCAATAGTGTGGGTTTCCAAGAAGGAGATCAGGTCTGGTTGTTCAATCCAAAGCGCCATCGTGGTCACTCACCCAAGCTTCAGTCTAACTGGGAAGGACCCTACGCTGTGAAAAAAAAGAGTCAACGATGTTGTTTATCGGATTCAACAGGAAGGACAGCAGAAGTCCAAGGTCGTCCACCTAGATCCCCTGGCTGAGTACTACTTCAGAAACGGTTTGCTAGTTCGGGACGAACAGGCTTAAGGAGGGGGCAGTGTTATGACATCACAGAACAATCTACGTGTTTGTCGAATGTGCCAGAAGAATCTCAATGTAATGCGTGTGGCGTACATGCTTGTCAACGCATTTTCTAGACGGTGCGAGAATTGGCACAGCCGCTCTCACAGTGTCAAGGCTGCAAGTAATTACGTCGTAACTATACTGGCACTATCGTGCATTATGGAATAATCTAGTAATTTGGGGAGATATAAATACCAGTACTCAATGATGTTCAGTTTCAGTATAGCAGCGATATATTTTCAGTGCGGTTCGAGTTATTATCGGGCGAGATTACTGTTGACATTGTATTGCATGTGAACAATTTTTATTTAATTTGTTGTAGTAGACTGTGTTGTTAATTATGAACTGTGTAACTGTAAAAATTAAAGCTGGTGATTAGTGACTTAATTGGTGTCTTGTACTTATTTTGTTTTCCACTGTACCTACGACGATCAAATAGACAGTCGTAACAATATGCTTACAACCAAACCAATCGGCTCTCTAGATCCAGTTCATGGTCTCCGTATGAAACTGAACTGTTCTAAGTTAAAAAATATAAAATATTGTGTATAAAAAACGTTTTTAATTAACATGAAAGAAGTGTTTCATAATGAATTATAAATCCATTTGCAACAGCTGTAAAAAACTTGTTATATTTGTGTGTGTTGAAATGTTTTAGGCAGAAGAAATGGAACAGATGACCTATGGCTTGGCAACTAGGCGAGACCACTACTTTAGATCAATCAAAGAAGAGGGAGCAAATGACAAAAATAAAAATGTGACTGAAGATGCCAAAAACATTTTATCAATTTTAAAGGGAGACTCAGATAAAGAAACAGAAATTCCATGCTTGGATGACAGTATAATACGTGTTGATAAGAACAATAGAAATTCTACAAATGAAGAGGGGTACTGTGATAATGATAACGTTGTAAACATAAATGACACTTTTTCACTAGAAACATGTGTGGAAAGTACAGTAACAATAACTAGAGTAGAGAAATCTCCAGTTAAAGAAGATATTAGCTTTAAAGATGAATATAAAAGGAACGATACTACTAACCCTGTGATAAATAGAAATCTCTCTTATGAAAAGGAAGTAAAATATGTCGAGAATCCGCTCCCAGTTCGTGTTGCTGCTTCTGAATCTCGCGATAGTCGTAACAACACCATAAAAGAACGCAGAACACCGGAAAAAGTGATTTATAATGATAGATCTCCTGTGAATGAAAGAAAAGAGCCGGCTCAATTGTCTGAGTCAGTATTCAGTACCAGTGTTACGGATAATGAACGAGATAGTGGAGTACCTAGCGAGAAACAATTTGTCAAGGAAAGTAAAGACAAAATCGTGTCATCAAAATCAGTGCCCATTAGTAGTAGCACTGGCAAGAATACTAGAGAAGGTAATACGTTGGAGAAAACCACACAAAAACGTGACGGCTCTGCAAACGATGATTTTGATTTCTTCGTATCACTAAAGGATCCTGTTAAAAAGCAGTCATCTGTCAATACACATGAGAAGTCTCCGAGTGGTAAGTCTTTTTTTTTTGTATACTCACACTTTGTCGTGTTTTATAACTTTTTAAATAATTAATTAAATAATCACACCCTCCCAACTTACCTTTAATTTGTAAACTCTCAGGCCAGATCGTCTAGTGGTGTAACCCTATTTCGTATAGCGAATTTACCAGCACAGAAAATGAAATCAGGTACTTGAAATGACTATTCACACATATACATCAAGTGAAATAATGTAATGGATTTATTTATTCTTTTTAATACATTTCTTTATATTCTCTCTTTTTAAATTTCTTACTTTCCATCTTTATCTTTTCTTTGAACAATTACTGATACTAATGTTACATCGAAAATTTAATATAGCTTTCCTACTCTAGTTAGCTTAAATATTTCTTTCTTGTATATATAGATAAGACAGCCCAGTTTGCTCACTCGCTCATACACACATATTTAAATTTTCCCCATACTTTAAATTTAGCGCTTTAAAAAAATGTTACATAATTATGGCAAGGATTAAGAAGAAAGTTGCACTGTTACTTCTCTGTACGTACTGGTCGACCCCGTGTTGTACTCGGTGGGTTTATTCACTCACAAGTCCAAACGTAGTTCTCACAATTTGTTTTTTACGTCACTGAAGGGTAATTCGTTGTCACATTATTCTTTATGTCACTTTATATTATAAATTTAACCACATTTTAGAATTTTGAAAGTCCAAACTGAAGTTTTTTAGGCTCACTAGCCTACGTGTTCACCCGGCCAGGGGAAGGTTTCTTTGTCGACTGAGGCAGTTTTTTTGCGCACACACACAGCAAAAGAATGTACTAGTGCGTGACCAAATCATGGGAAACTTAGCCGCCTGAGTGCGCGTATGAATGTGAAAGCGCACCCCTCGTTGAAAATCTGCATTCCAATGCCACAACGCGACATTTCTATGCTACAGTCTATTCACCGTACATACTTGGTTGCAAATAATATTGAAAAGATTTAACTTACAAAACCCCATCGGTCTATACCGTTACAATACCCCCCCCCAATGAGAGGTTTTCTGCCGAAACAGAAAAACTCATTGCTAACCCTAAAAGGATCAGTGAGGATATGGCGCCAACAACCCCCCTTTAATTCTTAACACATCATGGGTAAACTACCCCCCCTAGCTCGGCGACTATGGTTGCACCCGAACGAGATTACTGGACTTCTCTGTGCGAGATCCCAACACCATAAAATCGGACAGATACACACCATAGTACCACCTAACCTCAAATCATTCCATCAAAAAATCAAAACTGGCCTTATACCATACCAGATCCTCAACTGATATGTCTCCCCTTACATACATACTGGGTTGCCTTTAGCAAGTACTGGGTGCATACACATTTTCCTTATCGACTACATATTACCTCCATCTATCAATTATTAATGGAAACTCCACAAACCTTCTATATTTGCTTCTACACAGATTAATTCTCCGTTTTCAAACAAAAAAATTTTTTTCTGATATTATTTTAAAATAAATTCAATTAATTAAATTTTATTCCACTAGTGAAAACAACCTAGGTCCATTATCAAAATCCCCATCCCAGTTAGTCTACCTCATTTCTTTCTATTCCTCAAGTTCATTGCAAATTTTAAATTTCTCCAAAAATTTCCAAAATCTTTCAAATGATTTAATTTAATAAACAAATAAACAATATAATAAAAATTTATTATAATAAACTTAAAACTTATATGAACAACCTATGTCTACCATAACTTCAAACATAGCTACACTTGATTACCAAGATAACATAAGATACACATCATGAATTAGCAGCCTTTTTTTCTACTTATATTGAAACTTGCAATTTAACATAAAATTCTTTACTGCCAAGAATAGAAATTTTTTTTTTTTTTTAATTTCCAAAATAATTATGAAAAGCGTCAACTATTTTTTAATTAATTTAATTTGTCTAAATTTTAATTAATTATGTCATTCAAAAATTTTCATTTCCATTAACTCATCTAAAATTATTTAACTGCTTCTCAAATTACACTAAACTCCATCCCAAGTTCCATTATCAACGTTAAATTCAAATAATTTTCAAACTGATTTTCAAATATGGTGTACATACACAAATTCATCATAATACATTTGGTTCAAAGTAAACACCAAAATTAAACAAAATTGTAGGTACATGTTATACATATAAAACACAAAAAAAATACAACTTAATCTAACATACATTACATTTCAAAATAATTACATATCAATTCCTCATGTCATGAGCATATCCTACTATCATGTTGACCTACTATACATACTCTGAATAAACAAGAAAAACTCATCAGGAAATATTAATTACTAAAAATACTAGGTACATAAAAACAAGTTACATAAAATATTAATTACTTGAAATGGCCAAGTACATAAAAACAGATGCATACACATTATTACATTTAAAATATTCTACTTTTATAATTTTCAAGTCATGAAATTAGTTATTTCTGGTAAGTGAATATAATGTACGTCATAAGCAATTATAGCAATAATCAGACCATCAGTACAATTTGAGACAACAATGCCGACTGCACAGTATCCGTGGTGTTCATTGCTATGAGCACAATAATCATTTAGTCATCTCATCAACTCATCAACATACGTCAGTTTAAAGTTTTAATTCGTTACTCCCCAGAGTAACCTCCCTTCCACACACACTATGACCCCCCTTGCACTGTGGCGTCCAGTTGCTTCCACAAGAACGGAATTTTTTGGAGGAATTTTAGCATCTCCTGTCCTTGCTTCGGCGTTACATTTTTAAATTGCCAGATATCATCATATCTAAATGTTACATAGTTATACCCTTAAGGCATGTCTATCACCTGTTTTGCTGTTCCTACTTGAACAAGGTGATAGCCGCTGTTCCATAGTTCCAGGGATTTCCCCTAAGTGGCCCCCCGTTAATTTCAACTTTCACCAATTTCAAGGACAACCAACCATGGTCAGTTTTACAATTGCTGCCCACAGCTGGTTGTCGTCCAAAACCACGATTAGTGCTGGTAAGACAGTAATCGCCCGAAAAGGCGGGGAAATCTTCTCTCATTCGCATGTTTTCACTTCGTCTTTAGAATACACTGCATGGTAGCAATTAACATATAATATAAAATTATATAAGTGGTTGTGCAGTGTATATACGCCAGTTTTGGCCTCCGATGATGGTAACGTACCTTGACGTTACTCATCAACCCTTACTGCTATCTACAGTGGCACATGCCGCCACTGCAATAGCCTACCTATATCTAAACTTATGTCTTTCTACATTTGCTGTCTCTACATTCCACAATTTATTTTCTACTTCTAATGACACCAAACAACCCCCCAAAATTACCCATTAATCTTGTATAATAACATAATATACATGAACAATATCATTGCTACATTTAACCAAACAATTCACATTTAAATAATTTGTATAAAAATTATAAACACTACTCTTATCAACTCTTTTATATCAAACTTTTAATTATTCATTATTGTACAATTTAATTCTATAAAAATTCAAATTTATTATTAACATTCATGTTACATCACATTTCATTTCTTATTACCTTTCTACTATGAATTTTCTTTTATTTAACATTTTGATCATTAATGGGTTTGGGTGATTCTTAGTTATTCATAATAATTCGATTTACAAATGGGTATTTAAATATAACCTTACCCTCTTCTTCCTTTCTAACAATCATCAACAGATTTACATAGGGTGACACCAATCTCTCCATAATAACCCCCTTCAACACTAATTCCACTTACCTCGATTTATTCTCCTCTTATAATAAAATATCTTGTACCCTCTTTGTACCTAGTATGTGTGTTCCATCCCTTACACTCATTCCCTTATTAGTTCCTGGTTCCTTCCCAGGTAACTCCGCCAAACCCCATTTAAAACTATTCCCTCCCGCCATAACGCCTGTCATTAAGGACTCCTTACCACACCACCCTGTTTACAAAATATCACCATCATTATTTACTCTCCAATTATATCACTCTCATTGCTCTACATGTATACACTATCACTACTGTGTCCCTACTATCAACCCAGGTCTGTATCACTTTTCTTCCCAAAATTCTTATTCTCTCTAACACCCTTTAAAACTTACCTTTGACCAACTTAAATGCCTTATTGAAATAATTATTGTCACCCAAACTCTAACTTTTACAATCTTTTACATTAAATTGCTCTTTGAAAATTACATTAGAAAACTCATAACTGCCTTGAATTAGTTTCATCATGTAATTTGAACCTTTAAAACTCATTTAAAATTTATTGTTCGCACATTAATCATTTTACTTTATTTAAATGGCATTATAAACCTCATACTTACAGTACATCACTCAAAACACATGATTCCTGTTATTGACACAAAATTATAAACATTTATCACCACCAGATCATGTACAATCATATGTACCTTCTGAAACATTATAACAAGAATATGATTCCACAACTTAACACATTTTACATTTATTCGTTTACTATTTATTATCAAGTTTAAATCATTTAAATTTATTATCAAAATTTATCGATACAACATTTCAAATTAATTAATTAATTACTTCATCTCAAATTATTTTAATTCAATCAATTACTTAAAACGCAACATTACTTTAATTACCTTACTCCCAAAACAATTACAATTCATTTATTATCACCTTCATAATGATTCCCATTATTTATTTAGTCTGCTCAAATATTCTTATTATTAAATCAAATTCTACTACATACACCTTGTTTACATAAAACATTTTACAACATAAATGGAATTAATTTCACTATAAATTTATTTACAATTCTTTGTCATTATTTTTTTCTGTTTACCATACCTCATTTCATAAGTTAGGAAGGTCATAACCATAAACTAAAATATTTAAAAAGTCCATTCACTGATTTTTTCTTTAACCCCCGTCATCATATATTAACCTGATGTATTTATAACACAAGTCATTCTTATTGACACACATTATATTATAATTATTATTGTAATGACTATTATATTTGTCTCCCATTATTTCATAAAGCCTGTCTACATTGGTAATTTTAGTCCAGTCTCCATCAGTATTTTTAGTCAACATAAGGTAAGTTATTTTATCATCATATTCCTCCATTACATCCATCGCAACATCAGGTAAGAGTCTATCATTTACAACCGTATCATCAAAATAATCATTCATCTCTATTTCACAAGGTAAGTCAATTTTCTCTCCTCTCTCAATATCTAAACTCTGCACTAACATTTCATAACCTCTATTAATCTCAAATCTCTCTCTCTCTCTCTCTCTCTCTCATCATAATACCTCTCACAACCCCACTGACCTATTTCATACCACACAAAGGGCACAACAAACTTACTATATTTCTTGGTTCTTCCAAGAACACCACAAAAAA
This sequence comes from Magicicada septendecula, assembly GCA_034769895.1. Lineage (NCBI taxonomy): Eukaryota > Metazoa > Arthropoda > Insecta > Hemiptera > Cicadidae > Magicicada > Magicicada septendecula. The sequence goes on from CM068368.1 coordinate 847,386,487, forward strand.
TTAAGGGACCATACGAAGACACCTCGTCTTCCACACAACTACCGGAGGAAACCTTGTCCTCATAACACCACGGTGAAAAGCCTGTTTCACTATATACTTGGGGAAAATCTGCCCTTTGCCCACCTACCCTTTCTTCACACACACTCCCCATTTCATCAACACTTTCTCTGCTCACAACCTTACTCTCTAACACCACGTTTTTAATTATACCATTGTTATCACTCGTTAACTCATCATTATAATTATCGGTACTCACCTTGTCTACCGCCACCTGTTTTGCATCTAAGCTACCACCACTGCTGTTAATACATATATCTCCGTTATTTTCGTTTGTGTTGCTCTTACCTGTATTGATTACCCACACTCCCATTCTCTCAATATTTCGTTCTAATTTGCTAACGTTACTGGTAAATATCTCATTGGTTCTTTCACAACGCTTGTTAATTTAATTAATTCATTATTTTACTTTTTTAATTCATTGAAATTCCCATCACATTTTAATTTTTGTTCCTGTAATTCACTTCTTAACTCATCAAATTTGTTATTCTGTACTTCGAAACTACTCTTTATTTCTTTAATTTCATTATTCAATTTATCAAATTTGGTATCATTGGCATCAAAACGTTTACTCATAAAATTAAATAGGTCATTCATTGACAACTCTTTTTCTTTAGTATTTGTTTTTATCACTACAGGAGTAGATTTTACTTCAGCATTACTTATTATAATTGACTCGGTTAGGTCAGCGTTAGTTACTGATTGACTGCTCAAATCAGCTGTTGACCCAAGGCCACTCTCATTCATAACTGTGTCTATCAAATTATTTTCTTTTTCGTTGTCAGACATTTTTCGTTCTATTTTACTGGTCTATTAAATACTTATTAAATTTTACTTGTAATCTAACATGCACAATTGATCAACACCTCATAATTTTATTTTGCGTATGTTACGTAAATTTTACGTAAGTTATTTTCGGCCTCCGCCAACCCTATTCCATTCTCTGTGCTTTAAAATAGGCGAATTTGGAATAAATACATTATTTATTCCAAATCCTGGTCACGCCGCACCATTTGTCGTGTTTTATAACTTTTTAAATAATTAATTAAATAATCACACCCTCCCAACGTACGTTTAATTTGTAAACTCTCGGGTGTAACCCTATTTCGTATAGCAAATTTACCAGCACAGAAAATGAAATCAGGTACTTGAAATGACTATTCACACATATATATCAAGTGAAATAATGTAATGGATTTATTCTTTTTAATACATTTCTTTATATTCTCTCTTTTTAAATTTCTTACTTTCCATCTTTATCTTTTCTTTGAAGAATTACTGATACTAATGTTACATCGAAAATTTAATATAGCTTTCCTACTCTAGTTAGCTTAAATATTTCTTTCTTATATATATATATATATATATATATATATATATATATATATATATAGATAGATAAGACAGCCCAGTTTGCTCACTCGCTCATACACACATATTTAAATTTTCCCCATACTTTAAATTTAGCGCTTAAAAAAAATGTTACATAATTATGGCAAGGATTAAGAAGAAAGTTGCACTGTTACTTCTCTGTACGTACTGGTCGACCCTGTGTTGTACTCGGTGGGTTTATTCACTCAAGTCCAAAAGTAGTTCTCACAATTTGTTTTTTACGTCACTGAAGGGTAATTCGTTGTCACATTATTCTTTATGTCACTTTATATTATAAATTTAACCACATTTTAGAATTTTGAAAGTCCAAACTGAAGTTTTTTAGGCTCACGAGCCTACATGTTCACCCAGCCGGGGGAAGGTTTCTTTGTCGACTGAGGCAGTTTTTTCGCACACACAGCGAAAGAATGTACTAGTGCGTGACCAAATCATGGGAAACTTAGCCGCCTGAGTGCACGTATGAATGTGAAAGTGCACCCCTCGTTGAAAATCTGCATTCCAATGCCACAACGCGACGTTTCTACACTACAGTCTATTCACCATATATACTTGGTTGCAAATAATATTGAAAAGATTTAACTTACAAAACCCCATCGGTCTGTACCGTTACAACTTGTTGTTGATATAAGACTATTAAGGAATCTATATTCCTGCAGCGGTGCAAATGTTCAGTAAGATGGTGGTTTTTAGCTTTGATATCAATTTATACTTACTACTTATCCTCCAGTTAGATTCAGTAGTAACTTAATGTTGATAAAGTAGAAAATCTATCAGTATTCATTAACTACAGTGGTACAGCAGTGTGCATTTCCTTGGATCTGCATGAAATATTTGTATATAAAGTTACTTATGTTTTGAAATTAAAAGGTGTTTTTAACACTTTGACGCCGATGGACGTCAATTGACGTCCTGAAATTTCAATGTGTTTTGCATGATTCCATATGTATAAAGACGTCCTTGGAGCTGTTTGAACGACATCAGGCCTTGTAGTACCCAAATCATCCACTAGATATCATATGCGTTCACTTTCATAGGTACAGTTGACATGAAACAGCGCGCGGCAAACTGTTATGTTAGTTGGCTAAACACCACTTACATGGCAAAATGTCAAACAAGCGTTTCTTGTAAAAAAATTTAAAAAGTACACCTTTATAAGCCAATATATATTATAAACATTATGTAATGTATTGTTTAATCCATTTCTAATAAGTAAAAATAAAATTTCTAGTTTCTAGTAACAACATGTGTTTTGGCCAATTTTTTTTATTCCAAAAACATCACTTTTTTGAAAAACAATTTCAGGGAAAATAACCAACACAATGACATACAGTATACACCATTTTAAAGAAGACACTTAGATCTTCATAAAAACATAGGTGCATGTTTTTTACCATATAGTTTAGAAGATACAACATTTTAAATATATGTAAAAATAACCCGGCATGGGCGAAGGACCAGTATGTTAAGGGCCCAGCGTCAAAGTATTAATAAATTAAATTTTTGTACTTGTCTATATAACCAGTGCCAAATATTAGAATAAATGTTACGATGATACCGTAGTGAAAAAATAATTATTTCAAAACCAAAACTATGAGTTTCATAACAAACGTAGTTGTTTACGAGAGTCAGTTGAAAAATTCGCGGAGCAACATCTAGAGGTTAGTGGTAGAACTAATATTTTTTGTGTGTTACAAGATTGTATTTCATACGAACACGTGTTAATTTCCAAAGCTATCTGTCAATTTATTTGTTGTTTACCAGTTATTCGAAATTTACGTGTGTCACACGTGTTTTAAAAATGACAGTAATCAAACATCGCGCTGTGACTGAATTCATAGTTCGCTGTTGAAAACGTTCTATCGCCAAATGGAAATTTACAAAGAAATTGTGAATGTGTTTGGAGATGCTGTGATTTCAAGAACAACGCTTTCAACCTGGGCGCTTGAATTTAAATCTGACTATGTGACCACTGAAGATGATTCCCGCAGTGGACACTCAGAAAATGCAACTCCAGACACCATTAAAAAAAATTCTTACACGGTATTGAAGACTGGAGACTGAGACTGAGACAGTGAGCGAATGGCAGTGCAGAGATCATTGGCACCTCATACGGATGTATCGTATTTTAACTCAAGAACGCAGTGTGAAGGTACATTGTGCAAGATGGCTGTTGCACTTGGAGATGTTGAATTTTTCGGCATCCACCGTAGTGATCATTTTTAATGCTTTTAGGACCACGTTCAAACTCAAGTTCCCACTTAACACACCACTTCTTTTGCAGCAGCAGCATCTCCTTATTATACATTCACTATTTCGTTGTGAATTTCCATTGACACTAGTTTTTTAACAAAGAATCACTGGACGGTATTTGATTTTGTCCTTTTGCCCATTTTTCAAAATATACGTGATATGCAGGTTTCCAACAGCTGGTGAACAGTGAATAAATTGAAAGATAGAGTTGGAAAAAAAAACGGTTGTTTACATAAAATGTGAATCTTACAACACGTGGAAAATTTTTAGTTCTACCGTTAAGCTATAGATGTCGCTCCACGAACTTTTCAACTGACCCTTGTCAGTTGATTTTTTTTTCAACAGGCACCATTATGATTTTTTTTTGTTTTTTGTTTTCGCTATATTATGATTTATATTGTTGGTTATGCCACATTACAATTCAATTGTTTGACACATTTGTAATGGATGGTCATGTTGTTTCTGTTTTCCATTATGAATATTTGGGACTTTCTATTGACAAAAAGATGTATGATTACATTCTTGCAGTAGCATGGGATTCTGCCTACTGCATGAAGTTGTTGAAATGACCATGGTTTTATACCAAACTGACAGATGTAGTATATCAATGTAGTAAAAAGTTACATTATTTTAGTCATTATTTAATTAGTTTATCTGACACATGACATTATATTCATGTCATTGACTGGCTTGTTTGACAGCTTATAGTGAACTTGGCATGTCCATTAGTTAGAGTCAGTCATAGTATTTGTTGTAGTGTCATGCAGTGTATTCCTCACTGCTTCTTGGGATCCTTCTTCTTCTTTCTTCTTTGTTGGTCCTTCTCTTCTTTGCTACTTTCATCATAAATTATTCACTTTTATTATTTCAGTGTACTTATTTACCCTTCTGGTGAATGTCTAGGTTATGTAACATTTTGTGGTATATATATATATGTATGTATGTGCAGGTGTCTCAGGAATGACAGCACCAAAGGTCACTGCAGCAACAAACAAAATCGAAAAAGACGAAAGTCTGGAAGACTGGCTGGATTCTGTACTTAATGGTTAAGAAAAAAGCTGTTGCAAATTAACTAATATATTTTTGATGAGATATATTTATATTATTGTATTGGAATATATATGACGAATTATAACTTGTGCAGTTTTTGTTGTACACAATTTTATTTATTGAAATAAATATATGCTTTTGAGTAATATGAATTTGTTGTATAATAAATTTGGGTATGTACCATACGTGTATGGAGTATGGGAAGACCTAGAATGGACCTAGACCTAGTGTGGAGCATGCATTTAACCTATAACTAGAAGGTGTAAGTATCTAAATTGTGTTTCGTCATTTGAGAAAGGTTCATCGTCTTCAATATTTCATGGACTCCTTCAAATGTCATTAAAACATGACTATATGATTTGTGTACATGTGAAGATGAAATTAGTGTACATTGTGTCAGGGGTGCAGAATATGTCCGAACACGCGAACGTTGTTCGAGGGAAATTTGGGCTGCCTGGGGAATTTTTATCAGTGATGAAAAATAGAAATCATGACAAAAATATCAACTGATGTATTCACGTCATTTTTACAATTAATTGTTAACTAGAATAATTAATCTTTAAAAATATGTTTTAAAAAGAAACATTCATCCTAATGAGAACAAAGATATTAACATCATTCCTCGCAAGCAGTGACTCATAGACTTTTTATTACTTCTCTTTTTATCATTCATCACATACAATAAATTGGTTGGTAAAACATAATAAACCCTCGCGTTAGTTTTGGGGAAATTTCGTACTGAGAAAATTATGTTCGGAGAAAATTTCAGGCGTCCGAACATTTTCTGCACCCCTGCATTGTGTGGAATTAGCCAGAAGCTCTGTAGTCAAACCCAGCAAAATATGGAAAGATTTTGTTAATGACCAAACTCAAGTTAATGCAGAGTCTGATTTTTCCTATAGCAACACATGCCACTAAGACATGGACTCTTCAGTCAAAGGACTGGAAGAATGAGGACTCCTTCTAACTGTGGGCATACAGAAGGATGTTAAGAATTTACTGGATAGAAAATCATATCAACACATCGATTTTAAAACAGCTATGCATCAGAAATAGCTTTCCTCCAGAATTCGTAATTACTTGAAATACTTTGGTCGGTTAATATCCTGACCAGATTATTTATAAAGACTTATTGTTCTTGAAAAGGCAAATGGAAGTGGGCAATACAATGATTAGATCACATGGGGTCACTGCCTGGCCTGGTCCTACTCAAAGCTGTAGAAGTGGCTCAAGACAGTGAAGTCTGGAGAATCACCATTGAGGCAGCAGTCATTATGCCACTGTGTCATCTGAATGGAAGAAGTAAAATTAAATTAGTACACACATAAGTGTCATGCGCCTATACGCATAGTACAGGAATTCCAACAAAAACAATACTACAGAGTGGCACAAAAGTTACTTGACACTTGTTTAAAAAACCTCTACTGACTTTATTTACACCACCAAAATGGGGTACAATAATTTTTGCCCATAATGTTGCCATTACAAAACTGATAATTTTGTCTTGACAGGTTGGCAATACAACACACCTGCCTAGACCTGTTTGTCAATTTCATAGTGAGTAATTCTACTGAGTGCGAGTTGATTATCTGTGTTATGTACTTACGATGTTAACGGAAGAAGAAAGGATTTTCGCTGTAAAAACTTTTTATAAAAGTGGTGCAACTGCAGTTATTAATGAGTGGAATGAACATTTCAATTCAAATCCATCGTCTAGACTTACGACTTACGAGATAAATTTGAACAACATGGATCTGTTATGGATGCACCAAGATCTGGCCGTCCAAGAACAGCCCAGAGAAAAATGAGTTATTTGGACATGCTTAAAACTCATGTGGTACCAGGACTCATGACACATGTTGAAACTTTCAAGAAATTTACTTCCATCATGATGGCCTTCACCACTGCAGTTCGAATTATTTGAACGAAGATTTTGGCAGAAGAGTGATTGGTCGATGGGCAGATATTAACATGTCTCCACGTTCACCAGATATTATGACAATTAACTTTTTTGTATAGGGTATCATTAAGGACCATGTTTATTCTAAAAAGCCTCAGACCAATGAACAACTGAAAGATTACACAGAGGAAGCATTCCATGATTTGGACAGTGATCGAAGACTATAGAGTCATGAGTTGGACTGTAGAGTGTGTAGTAGTGTGAAAGACTTGAAAAATGTATTTCTGAAGATGGAAAGCAGTTTGAAGATACAAAATTGTAAGAAATAATAACTTTGAGTTGCCCAGGTATAAATAAATTTAGTACACTTTTTTGAATTCCAGTGTCAAGTAACTTTTGCGCCAACCTGTATATAACAAAAACATTTGCTATTAAAATGTAACAAAATTAAAGTTACTAAGAACATCATGCTCAGCCTTCATTACCCATTGTGGTTCGTAGATTTTTCAACATTTTGATCTCTGTCTAGTTGGTTGATTTTTTGTGTAAAAGCTAGTAGGTTGCATTTGGAAAATAGAACATACTAGGGGACTGATTAAACATCTAAGGGCAGATGTAATTTCAGAACACAACATGAGCAGTCTATTAAACACTTTTAGAATGCTGTTAAGCTGTGGTTCAGAACATGGATATTAACAAAAATAATGAACAATTAATGGTAAGAAAGCCTTAAAACACATCTATATGGTATGATTCAGAGCTGTGATTAGCACACTCTGAGATTCACCAAAATTAATTAATCGAAGTTGACAGAGCACAGGGGAAAAAGGGAAATGCAGCTGCTGAAAAAACAAATACTTTTCCGAAAGCTCATGGATAACAAACTCGAGGGAATGTCAAGAATTAGATTTTTAGCATTAGGTGGAAAAGGGTCTGGGAAGGCATAATATTAGATATTAGAATTGGGGGGGGGGGACACCAGCTAGAACAAAGAATAGGAAAAAATGGAATTAACTCTTGGAACAGGCCAGAGCCTATGACAATTGTGGAGCCACAGTTGATGATGATTTTATCTAAAAGGATTATGAACAGAATTATAAGTGAACTACATTGTAGTAAACTGTATATACAAAATAACGTTTTACATGAAACTGTACTTTTCTCAGTTATAATTAAACACAAATTTTGTAGTAACCATAAAATAAATTGTAAATGTAAACCTTACTACTAACTACGTTGAAGCACTGCAAATAAACAGATGAACAATTTTGTGATTGAAGAATTAACAGTGTTTTGACAGTCACAGATCATTGTACTGTATAGTGGAAACATAATAACTAACAACACAGTAAAGTCATTATTTACAAACTTTAATTAGACACAAACAACTGTTAGATATCAACAAAGGCACTCTTGTACAATAATTCAAGTTAAATTTGTCCAACACACAACAACAAATATTCCCTTCTTGCAGTTTTGCACTTACTACTACAATAATCAATTTCCATTAAACTGCAACAATCACTTAGATCGGCACTTGTAACATCACTAGGAGTAACTGAACTGGCCGCTTAGACTTCAAGTATTTGTACAATGCCTTGCATTGTAGTGACATAGCAGGCCTGGATGCCAGTAGAATAGTTAAGTAATTCTGGAAGAGGCATCTCGAATGAACAAGAGCGTTATGTAATTCTGCCACACAAATATATATCCAAGGCATCACGTAGTCACTCAGTGATGCAGTACTATCTATTTCCTTAGCTTAGCACTGTCCCCTCCTTAAGCCTGTTTGTCCCAAAATGGCAAACCATCTCTGCAGTAATATTGTGCCAGGTGGTATAGGTGGAGGACCGTGAATTTCCAGTGTCCTTGTTATACTTGATAACCATAATTGATTCTCTTTTTTTATAGTGTAAGGGCCTTCCCAATTAATTTGAAGTTTTGGGGAGCGACCACAACATGCTTTGGGTTGTACAAGTCACCGCCCATGCTTTGGATCTTCTTTGAAATCCACACTATTGCTGCGAATATTATGCTGTGTTTTCATTGTCACTGGCTATCTTCGCCCACCCTCTTATCAATTGATTCCTTTCTTGCAGCTGGTTCTCTAACTGTGTAGAATAATCCCACGGTTCTTGGAACTGAATCTCAGGTGATCCGAACGTCAAGTTGCAGGAAGACAAACTCCCACCGAAACACTAGTTGGCTAAGTTTCAATCATTATATGGCACAATTCATCCAGCCTTGTCAAGACAAACAAGGAAAGAGACTCGACTAAAATTTTATAAGGTATTGGCTGTGCCAGTGTTATTGTATGGTTCTAAGACTTAGGTTTTGGAGAAAAAACATCTGAGTGAATACAGGCATCTGAGATGAGATTCTTGGGATCTGTCAAAGGCTACACACGACAGGATAGACTCTACAGTGAAGACATTCATAAAGAGTTGAACATTTTTAATATCCACGACAGGATAGACTCTACAGTGAAGACATTCATAAAGAGTTGAACATTTTTAATATCCACGTTCGTACTGCAGTGATGGATTGCTCTGAATAGAATGTCAGATTGTCTAAGGTAGTTTGGGAATACAAGCCTGTTGGACTGCGAAGTATTGGAAGACCTAGGAACTAGGGATGCGACATCGATGTCGATGTTTTGATAAAAACATCGATTTATTGGAGCCGATGTTTTTTTAACATCAATGTTTTGTGCTCGATGTTTTATGTTGTCGATGTTTTTTTTTTTTTTGAATGAAAAAAGTACCATAATAAAAAAAATAAATCTGATAAAGACTCTGCCCACTTACCACTATGCTTTGTAACACTTACTACTTACTATTAATCTTAATTTAACACATTGCATAACTCACAAACTTGCACAGCTGTCGACCTTCATTTCCTATACTATTTTGTATGAAGAATGGTCGATTTATTTTTTAGTAAATGAGTAATCTTACATGGGCATGAAAAATTAATTCAAAGTTAATATAACATTTACAAACATTATCTGTTAAATTTATATACATTTCACATCAAGGCGGCAACAATGGAATGAAAATAAATGATAACGAATTTAATATCTTTGAAATGTAAACTAAAATACAGTTTACTGGGCTCTTTACAGTATTTTAATACAGAACGGTTTATTATGATTAAGCCACATGAAGCTATATCATAATACAGTGTAACACTTTCAACTGCTGTTTGAATACAGTAACAAACAAATGTAGTTTAGGGGCACAGTATGGAAAGCTGATGAAATTACATAGAATTTTACCATAGATTCAAAAGACAGAGTTCAGGTAAGCTTTCTCTACCTGTGTAACGGTACTGGAGTAGAGTACTCTTGATGTATAATGGTATAGATAAAGAGAAATAATGAATACAATTTGTAAAGTGACAAATTCCCCATGCATTTTTATTCCAAAACATCAAAATCTCACTAAATGCGAGTTAGTAGAGCATTTTATCAAAAACTTTATAACATTCCTCTCAAGGGGATTTTGGTGCCTGTAGTTGGCATGTGTTATGTCGCCAAGGACAAACACCAAAAGTCCAAAACCATACACATGTTGTCGAGTACTGTTAACAATGTATTGTGGTTTGTTGACCTCACTGGTCTATTCGGGTAAATTACATATTAAAAAAGAATGGTTTAATAAGAGAAAAACTGAGACATTCCTACTGTACTGAATAATCAGCAGACCAGAACTATGAGGTGAAAAAACATTCTGTGTGTAACCCTGTTGCGATTTTGTATTTTGAATACTGTCCCAATAAAGTGGCTGGCCCAAATAACCAGTAGCCTGATTATTAACTGAAATAAATGTGTGTATGTGTGTACACATATATAAATGTGTGTGTGTGTGTGTGTGTGTGTGTGTGTGTGGGTGTAAGCTTGATAATATTCTACTAGAATCACTTGATAATAAGTGCTTGTTCTTATACATTACCCAGTAACTCTGGCAAATACTCGCTAATTTCAAAAGGCGATGACAATCGTGTGACGGTACAACTCCTGGGCATTCTTTTATTCAAAAAATGTAATAAATTTCAACCTGTAGGGAACCCCGCTTTCTAATCCACATGTGCAAAATTTGTTGTGAAACTTCGTCAGTGTTAGTGTTTGGCGTCAGTCCGTCTAGACGGGATTACGAAATAGTCACACTCATGATTTTAATCAGCGTTGCCCAAGTTTGTGTGAACCACAGGACTTGTGTTAATCTCGTCCGAGGACCATATGCCACTTTAAATCAGCCAATGAGATGCAGCTATATAACCTCGCAAACACCCTGCATGTACGCAATCGGCAGGACATACCCGGTAACAACAACCAGTCAGTTGGAGCTCTGAGTGTGAAGTCTGAAAAGGACGAGTACAAAAATTTTTATTATTTTTTCAGATATACCTTTTTTAATGCTTCCCTCAAATTCACATAAATTGATGAACAGTGGTCAATCTCAGGATTATCTGTAACAAATTCATCTGTAGGAGTTTGGATGCTAGACAAGTTCTTTATGACTTTGGCCCTATCAATTTTTTTATAGCAATAATTTCTTCTTCAATTTTCTGAGCTATGGGAAAAGTGATAAAAATGCATCATGGAAATTCTGTGATTTGCGCTGACTCTAGCAACCAAGTTTTTGTCATTTGTGACAGCCCAATCAACGAGTAAAAATTAACCCCCCCCCCCCCCCCCGTTGAGCTAACATTAATGTTAGAGGTTACTAAACCAGTTTTAAAAAATGGATTTTTAAAAACATCGATGCTTCTTGGGCAATGTTTTAATATTGAACATCGATGTTTTGTTGTCGATGTCGCATCCCTACTAGTATCTACTACTAGGAACCGTTAGTGAAGTGTATAATATATTCCTTTGGGACCTGAACAGGCGGTTCGCCTAGTTCCTGATAGAAGAAGAAGAAGAAGAAAGTCGTGTACGAAGAAATCAAACGGTCCGGAATAGACAAACAAATTTTAAATACTGTGTCATCTGCCGGACATTATGGATGTATAGCCTACTTTAATTTTACGTATGTCTACTAGTAGTTTCGCAGTATTTGGAGTTTGAGACACGCAGTAGAAAGTTTTATCAAGTATTCGTAGTTGTCTTGATTATTCATCTCTTCTTTCACAGCACTAACACTTAACTAAAAATGAACTTTTTTCATGTGAAAAACTTACTATTTTATTGTACGCGTTTCGGCTTAGTATCCGCCTTCTTCAGCTTTGGTAACAGACTGCCAGCATTTTGTAACGGTTGTGTGGAAGGTGAAGTGGGGGCGGTGTGTGGAGGAAGGGGATTGGCGCGGGGATTCAACTTACTGTTTGTTTTCTGTATAATTGTGTCAAAAAGTGTATGTGATTTATATTGTAATTGATCGTTGAGTATGTTGTTTGGTTGTGTTGTGTGGTGTTTATATATTTCGTATTGTTCAGTTGTGTTGAGTTTTTGACCTTTGGGTATGTAATGTAAAATTTCAAGATTAGTGTCTATGTTGGTGTAACTGTGGTTTTCTGTGTGTATGTGTGTGGCAAATGCAGAGTGTATATTGTTGTTGGTTAAAGCTTTTAAGTGTTCAGAATAACGGGATGAAAAAGATCTTCCCGTCTGGCCTATGTAGAAACTATTGCAGTCATTACAATTTAATTTGTAAACACCTGTTTTGTTATATTTGTCTATGTCTGTGTTTGTATTACTGATGTGTTTTTTGATGGTATTGGTTGTTCTGAATGCTATTTTGTATTTGTGTTTTCTGAATGTATTGGCGATTTTGTGTGTGTATGAGTTGTGGTATGTGAGTGTGATGTACTTATTGTGTTGTGTGTTGATGGTATTTAGTGTTTTTGTTTTTGATGCGTTTGTGTAGTATGTTTATTAAATTGGGGTTATAACCATTTTTTATTGCTATGTATTTTATTGTGTTGAGTTCGTCGGTGTAATCTTGTTTATTTAAGGGTATTTTAGTTAGTCTATGGAGCATATGGTTGAAGGCCGCATGTTTATGTTGTGTTGGGTGGTTTGATGTGTTGTGTATAACCATGTCAGTTGTGGTTGGTTTCCTGTATATTTTGTACGTGTGTGTATTGTTAGTTTTGTTAATTGTTAGGTCTAGAAAATTTATACTATTGTTTTGTTCAGTTTCCAGTGTAAATTTTAATTTGTGGTGTATAGCGTTTATGTATTTGTGGAAGTTTTCAACTTTTATTCAAAGGCAACACAAGACAAGTTGAAAAAACGGTTATAACCCCAATTTAATAAACATACTACACAAACGCATCAAAAACAAAAACAACAAAACACTAAATACCATCAACACACAACACAATAAGTACATCACACTCACATACCACAACTCATACACACACAAAATCGCCAATACATTCAGAAAACACAAATACAAAATAGCATTCAGAACAACCAATACCATCAAAAAACACATCAGTAATACAAACACAGACATAGACAAATGAGTAGGTTACTTTCAAAGATGGACATCTGTCATTGGCATGATTTTCCAGTATGCCACTTTTTTTATATTTTACTATTAGTACAGCAAAACTCCTTATTTTTTTTTTATAAAATTAGTTCTTGTGGTCAAAAATCAAAATAACTTCACTTTAACATCATTTTCTGACTACATTAATGTTAAAAATGTGTTTAAAAATACAGTTGTCCGCTTTTGAAGTGGACCTGAGTAGATGTCCGTTTTTGAAACATACCTTGAGGTAGTTGTCCGTTTTTGAAAGGAACTGAGTATTAGGTGTATTCTTCAAGTTTCTTTCCTTTTTTTCACTAATAATGCTATTCATCTAAATTACACTAATAATGTAAAATAAATTAAAAATAATTACAGTAATAATTTAATTTAAAAAAAATCTGTTACAACATGATAAAAATAAAAAGTAATCAGGGTGATATAAAATTAATCCTGTTTTCAATTAGTGGTAATCAAGATAACACTTAAAACAAAAATATCAAATTGTACTTTACTGAGAAATTTATTTAAAAAAATTCATAATCATATTACAAAAATAAAATAACATAAAAATAATGGTTTACATTTTACATAAAAAAATAAACTGTTAATGATTTCAATAAAATTGCAAAATTTCAGTTAATGTTCATCAAAAGAATCTCATCCTGATTATCTTCACTCATTTCGATACAGTCACAGTTATAATCCAGTTGTTCATCCCCTTCATTATCTTGATTGTCCTGCCCATCAATAACGTTCTTATACCACTGTAAGTTATCGAGAGATTTCCAGTCTTCTCCAAAATGTTTGATAAGGAGTTTATTGACATCAGAACATTTCTCTCTTTTAATTCTCACTCCAATAGGTATTAGATCTGGGTTGATGTCATGTGGTCAGTGACCCAACTTAAAAATGATCCTTTCAGCCCCAGCAGTCACATTGTATGAAAGTTCACCTCTGACAGTTACGTTTCCCATTTTAGTTTAACGAACAATTATTTTCTTGCATTGTGAAATTCTGAAGTGGAGCTGCGCAGCTGTTTTCATGTGTAAACCTGCCTCTTTTTTCCAATCATAAATTAACCAGTCTTGACCAATAAGTTTAAGCTTTCCATGTTTTTTAAATACTGCATGATATTCTTGTTTTTGGATTATTGTCTTCTTTTTGTTAATATATCTTTCAATTAACCCAAACACTCTGTCTGATGGGAGGAAAGAGTGACCAGTAACAGGATAAACAATTTCTAGACTTGTAATCTCGTTGGACGATTTTTTTATCATCCAACACATACACATGCATAACATATTCACATTTTTATTTTGTCCTGCACATCCATCAGCCACGAAACGAATGGATGTGCAGTTTGTTAAATCAACACTTTCCAATTCATGATAAATTATAGATAGACGCCATTTCATTGGAGGATTTTTTAGCTTCATCTTCACTCCACGAATAAATAGATACATTTTCCAGTGTAAGTGATTCTGTAGAGACACCCTTTACAACAGATACATTATAACAGTACAATTGACGTGAATAATAGGCTGCCTGATCAGAAACTGTTGGCAATACCAGGTTTTTCTGGCAGTCGAATGATAACAGATGACAATCTTGAGGTTTTTCTTTTAAGTAATCAAAAAAAAATTTAGCCTCCCTTTTGTGACACTGTAGCTTAAGTTGAAGCTCAGTTCTTTTGTCTTCATTTTTTTCTATTGTAAGATTGTGTTGTAAACTTAAACATGTGGGCTACTGCATTCATCTACTGCAGGACTTGAAAAGCTAATTTTAAAACTTGTACAAAAAACTTTTCGAAAGAAACTTTTTGTTACCTGCAGTTCATCAGTATGTGCTAACAAGTACATTCACTACATTTTATTTACATTCAGCTCTGAAGGTACATAAACCTTTGTACTTTTGCCTCGCCCATAATGTGACTCATTTCCTTTAAATGATGATATGAAATCGATCACAGCCTTCCTTCTAGAATCATATTGATTACTCTTTGATCTCCCCCTCTAGTTTCTACAGGTACAAGGTTTGCCCCTTTTTTTAAATGCTTGAAAACCCCAATCACTCTGTGTTTTGTTATATTTAAAACATTTAAAAATGTGTTCCTACATACTGACAAGTTCACTCCAGCTGCATTAACAATTGTGTACTCAAACGTCATTGATTTTGGCTTCTTCAAGTCTTCTTTTTCCTTCCTTTTGGGGTTTGGTGTTTGTGCATGACAATATTTTAAAATAAAAGAATCTTGCTTACCTTTTTCTGGTAGCAAGTAAAAAGAATCATGAAAACACTTTGTCATGCATACTTAGCAGACAACCCTGTGTTGACATGTTGAGTAATTTGGCAGACCTTTAGTAGAGTACCTGCAAAGAACAAACTTATATAAAGTTGTCATACAAATTTATATTATTTTACTTTTTAAATTTTTATTTTATTAGTTATTTTTTACTTTAAAAAAGTTTTGCAATCTCAGAAAAGAATAATCAATTACTTGAAGTAATAATTTGGTCCTCATACGAAAGAACTTTTATATTATTCTCAATCAATGAAATGACGGTATTAACGTGTTAATGAGATATAGAACCCTATAACTTGCTATGTCTAGGCTCAATTTGACACTTAATTATTAAAAAAATTCCAACAAAGGAGTGAACGTAATAACTTACAGTGAAAAAATAAACTATATTAAAACGTTTCTGACATTTGAATTCGTTCTAACATATACAACTTTGCAATCACATTAAAAAAAAACATGTAAAAATAAGTTCTAGGTTATGCTTACCTTTGAGCCTTTTCTATGTCGTTTCCATGTTTGTGGCCTTGCCACTCTCTTCCGAGCCTTATTAGGAGGTACAGGCAAAATATTTGTTTCCATTTTTTTATTTTAACTGTCAATAATAAATATTAATAATTAAAAAATGGTTTATAACTTCACTTACTAGAATCAAACAACAAACAGAAACCATATACCGGTGGCCATTATGGTTTTTATGGTCACGTGACCAGTATCTAGGATGGAGATTGGCTGGATGTGTAGTTGTCCGCTTTTGATTAGAACCAACATTGCAGATGTCCATTTTTGAAATGAACTACTACATTTTTGTTCCTATTTCTCATATTTGCGTCCGTTTTTGTAAGAAACTAACAACACAATTGAAAAGAGCATCGAATTTTACATAAGAATCAACTGTTACCTAAAATTCGTCAAAAATGACAGATGTCCGCTTTTGAAAGTAACCTACTCAAATATAACAAAACAGGTGTTTACAAATTAAATTGTAATGACTGCAATAGTTTCTACATAGGCCAGACGGGAAGATCTTTTTCATCCCGTTATTCTGAACACTTAAAAGCTTTAACCAACAACAATATACACTCTGCATTTGCCACACAGATACACACAGAAAACCACAGTTACACCAACATAGACACTAATCTTGAAATTTTACATTACATACCCAAAGGTCAAAAACTCAACACAACTGAACAATACGAAATATATAAACACCACACAACACAACCAAACAACATACTAAACGATCAATTACAATATAAATCACATACACTTTTTGACACAATTATACAGAAAACAAACAGTAAGTTGAATCCCCGCGCCAATCCCCTTCCTCCTCACACCACCCCCACTTCACCTTCAACACAACCGTTACAAAATGCTGGCAGTCTGTTACCAAAGCTGAAGAAGGCGGATACTAAGCCGAAACGCGTACAATAAAATAGTAAGTTTTTCACATGAAAAAAGTTCATTTTTAGTCAAGTATTCGTGTTCTATCATATACGACATTATTTGAGAGTACTGCTGTCAATTTCAAAATTAAAATAATTATACTATTTGCTGAAATATTTTATTGATATTCAATTATATTTATTATAACAATTCACGTTTATAAAAATATACAAGAATAAAATGCTTGATTCTAAATCCAAAGGTCATTAAAATGACTGAACAACTTTAGACTTTTAGTACACAAGAAAGAATGGCAGTGTTTCGTTGGTAGTTGTTAGCTGTGGTTGGTAGTAGTTGTTTGATTAGTTGTTTTATGGTGGCCGTTTGCTTTCTCTGAAAATGGCAAGAGGTAGTAGTGCTGGTTTTGATAGGCACATTACAATTTTTTCTCCTGAAGGAAGACTGTATCAAGTTGGTAAGCACAAAGCTGTCGTAAAGTAATAACTGAAAAAGTAGAGTTTATATTGAAGTTTTAACCAAACTTAATAGTGTTCAAGAGTGACTTGCATTAACAATCAAAACAGTTTTCTTTATTTTTAGGCGTACGAAAGTTCAGTACAGTAATGATAAATAAAGGGCTTATTTCACATCAATACTTTTCCGTACGTTTGTGTTGGATTTGTAGTTGTTCTGTTAAGTACAACGGTACGAAAATAATTGAGGTTAGGAATATATACTTTTATTGAATTCTCGTATGATATAATAAATTTAATTATATTAATGTTAAAGTAGGTAAAGTATCATTAAATCATTTGATTGATTAACGATTTAATATTAATTGTTTGAAACGATATTTTGTTTACTTATTCAATACTTTATTGTTGTATAATATAGACTATAAAACAGGTTAATTACCTTCCGTCACGCTTTTTGAAATCCGAAAACAGGTAATTAACCTGTTTTATAGTCTTAAAACGCTTTTGGAGGCAAATACAATGTTTAAAAAGTATAATATAGTATTAGTATGATGATTTTGTAGGTTTTATGATCCTTTTTTTGTTAGGATAAAAGTTAGTCTCATGTGTTATATTTGCTTAAATTGTGTATCATTAGGAAATTTTTGGAGGGGGACAGACACTTGATTACATCAAAAAGCTTTTTTCAGAAACAACAAACATAGTAAAAAGCTTTTGAATACAGAATGTTTTAAAGGAAGAACGTCCATAGTGTTTTAAATACTTATAAACTGAAAGGAACAATATATGGGCACTTGTCTTTTAAACCTAGTTATTCATATGTTTTGGTATAAGCCAATTTTTCGAAGAATTTAGCACACTTACTGAGATTTCACAAATCATTAATGCTGATGTAATGAAAGTATTAATATCATATTAAACGAGAAAACAGTTAAAAGAGTTCATAGAATAACTAAAAGGAAATAAATTATGTGTGGGAAAAACCCTGAAAAGAAACATGGGACTAACACCCAATTTTATATACCGTTATGGGACATTAAGACAAGATATTAAATATATTGTTGAATTGTTAACAACTACCTATTTCTCAGGTGGATGGTTTCATATTGTTTAACATTTTATTGTAAACTAATTATTATGTAAAGCGTTTTTACTTCCATATTCCTTAAGGAATGGAAGTATGGTGATGGCAAAAAAAATCGTGTTCGAGATTATTGCAGATTCTGATTCTACTACACTCAAAACATGAAAAAAAAGTCGTTTTCCGAAAAGTGTCTGTGTGTGTGTGTGTGTGTGTGTGTGTGTGTGTGTGTGTGTGTGTGTGTGTCTGTAGATTTTTTTTCTATGGCAAACGATAACTGCCGCAAATTCAAACAGAATCAAATAATTTTTTGCATACAGCCCTGATTTGTAGAGTACTCACAACCTATTGTTTTTGGTGAAGATCGGTTGAGGGAAAGGGGTAGTTTACCTGCAACGGTTTTTTTTATCAAGGGAAATTTTTTTTTTTGGCAAACGATAACAGCCGCAAATTCAAACAGAATCAAATAATGTTTCGCATACAGCCCTGAATTGTAGAGTTCTCAAGACCTATTGTTTTTGGTGAAGATCGGTTAAGGGAAAGGGGTAGTTTACCTGTAACGTTTTATGTTTTAACAAGGGTATTTCCTATGGCAAACGATAACAGCCGCAAATTCAAACAGAATCAAAAGATTATTTGTATACAGCCTTAAATTGTAGAGTTCTCAAGACCTATTGTTTTTGGTGAAGATCGGTTAAGGGAAAGGGGTAGTTTACCTACAACGTTTTTTTAACAAGGGTATTTTCTATGGCAAACGATAACAGCCGCAAATTCAAACAGAATCAAATAATTTTCTGCATACAGCCCTGATTTGTAGAGTACTCAAGACCTATTGTTTTTGGTGAAGATCGGTTGAGGGGAAGGGGTAGTTTACCTGCAACGTTTTTTATCAAGCGTATTTTCTATGGCAAACGATAACAGTCGCAAATTCAAACAGAATCAAATAAGTTTTTGCATACGTCCCTGAATTGTAGAGGTCTCAAGGACTTCCGATTTTGGTGAAGATCGGTTAAGGGGAAGGGGTAGTTTACCTGCAACCTTTTACGTTTTAACAAGAGTAAAGTACTTGAAAATTTATTTAAACTTTTTGAAACAATGGTAATTGTTAAAAATAAAATAATTTTGTTGCCAGGCAATAAAATTAAAATTTTTTCATTTTAATGTAATATAATATTTTTCATTTAATACGGCAATAAAAAGGCAGATAAGACACACACACACACACACACACACACACAATTCATGTTATTTCTGGCCTCACTCATGTTTATTTTCTTACGTTTGCACGCTTTTTAAATGGAAAGTGCCGAAACCCACACCAACATAACGCGTGCAAGCCGAAAAAATGGACATCAATTTGCTTACTGGCGAAGCTAGTAGTTAATGAATGGGTAGGCAAAAATCTTATCTTAAATTTTTTTTAAGGAATCACTAAAAGGACGGTGGGTCAAATCGGACGCTGAGGTAGAGTTTGCTGTAACCGAATGGTTCCACAAACAGCCATAAGAATTTTACTAGCAGGGAATCTACAGGTTAGCGCAACAGTGGAACTCATGTCTTAATGTTATTGGAGACTTCTTTTAAAATCGTTGAATAAAAAATGCTTTACAGCTCTATACGTGTGTCTATTGAACAATCCTTGTATTAGTCATACACAATAATACAACTGATTGAACTTCAAATTTTTAAACTTGATTAGTTTCTATATATATGTTTAATGTTACAAATAATTCAAATAACAATCTTGATCATCTGTTAGTTCAGCGGAATAACAGTGACACTTTTAATAACCGCATAAAATAAACACTTAGAAACAACACAGGCGCTTTAACTTAACTGTTTGGACCACAGAAGTGAGGCATGCCTCAACGCTCTATGTGTACAGCGCGGGACAATCCCCCCTCCCTACACTTCCCTATCACACCACTACATTGCTTACATACGATGTATACAAAAAACGCTGAGGCAAGTTCAGGTTGCCTCATTCGCTTTAAACGAACTATGCCGAATCTCACCTGTCACCATCTAGCGGTCGCTCAATAAAGCACGTTTCGGTTTAATAAATTTGACAGTCGCAGTAACAATGTATAATCTTTACGTTATGTAGTTCATACGTATTTATAATTTTTATTCTACAGAATTTTTTAGGGTAGGCATTGCCTCAATTGCCTCCATGTAACTTCGCCACTGATATATATGTGTACAACGTTATCGGCAACAAAGAAGTAGTTTTTGTTAAAATTCCTTCCCAGGATATTTGGCCGTAGTCCAATGTTTTCTACAAAACCAGACATTTCGGCAATGCCATTGACTTCCATCATCAGTGAAAATCGAGTGCGATAACGTGAGGTGGTATACGTTAGTGACCACAGTACTGTGGTTAAGGCTGAAGCAGTAAGTAGATAGAAGTAGTTTCTATGGTAATATTTCATTTCGAAAATGATTTTAAATATAAATCTTAGAATATGGAAGTCATGTATGGTTCTCCATACCGATATTTTACTTCCATATTCCTTAAGGAATGGAAGTATGGTGATGGCAAAAAAAATCGTGTTCGAGATTATTGCAGATTCTGATTCTACTACGCTCAAAACATGAAAAAAAGTCGTTTTCCGAAAAGTGTCTGTCTGTAGATTTTTTTTTCTATGGCAAACGATAACTGCCGCAAATTCAAACAGAATCGAATAATTTTTTGCATACAGCCCTGATTTGTAGAGTACTCACGACCTATTGTTTTTGGTGAAGATCGGTTAAGGGAAAGGGGTAGTTTACCTGCAACGTTTTTTTAACAAGGGTATTTTCTATGGCAAACGATAACAGCCGCAAATTCAAACAGAATTAAATAATGTTTCGTATACAGCCCTGAATTGTAGAGTTCTCAAGACCTATTGTTTTTGGTGAAGATCGGTTAAGGGAAAGGGGTAGTTTACCTGTAACGTTTTATGTCTTAACAAGGGTATTTCCTATGGCAAACGGTAACAGCCGCAAATTCAAACAGAATCAAACGATTATTTGCATACAGCCCTAAATTGTAGAGTTCTCAAGACCTATTGTTTTTGGTGAAGATCGGTTAAGGGAAAGGGGTAGTTTACCTGCAACGTTTTTTTAACAAGGGTATTTTCTATGGCAAACGATAACAGCCGCAAATTCAAACAGAATCAAATAATGTTTTGCATACAGCCCTGATTTGTAGAGTACTCAAGACCTATTGTTTTTGGTGAAGATCGGTTAAGGGGGAGGGGTAGTTTACCTGCAACGTTTTTTTATCAAGCGTATTTTCTATGGCAAACGATAACAGCTGCAAATTCAAACAGAATCAAATAATTTTTTGCATATGTCCCTGAATTGTAGAGGTCTCAAGGACTTTCGATTTTGGTGAAGATCGGTTAAGGGGAAGGGGTAGTTTACCTGCAACCTTTTACGTTTTAACAAGAGTAAAGTACTTGAAAATTTATTTAAACGTTTTGAAACAATGGTAATTGTTAAAAATAAAATAATTTTGTTGCCAGGCAATAAAATTAAAATTTTTTCATTTTAATGTAAATTATGTTTGAGTTAATATCTTTATATATACAGTGGAACTTGGTTATTACGGCCTTGGCTGTTACGTCAACTCGGGTGTAGCGTTATTTTGTCATAAGTCCGGTCAAACTGATATCTTTAACATTATAAAAATTCCCGGTTTTAACGTCACTAAATATTGTACTACTCTGTTATAGCGTCAAATATTTCTCAGATATTTTACTCTAAATTTCATATAAACGTATATATGTGCGCGCGCGCGCGCTAGCCCATGGCTACAGACATACATTGTATGCAAGCGATAAGCACTGTAACAGGACTGCCGGCTTCAACCATTTTACGTGCTCCAACGGATGGCTAGATCGATTTAAGGCCCGACACTCGATTTCCTTTGCAAAAATTTGTGGTGAGGCAAAATGCGTAGATCTGAACGTTACAGGCGATTGGGTGCGTAACACTTGGCCAGAAATTAGACGATCATATAAAGATGAAGACATCTTTAATGGACATGAAGCCGGAATTTTTTATAAATCAACTCCAGATAAGACTTTCAAATTTAAAAATGAAAAGTGCGTTGGTGGGAAGCTCTCTAAACAAAGAGTTACAGTTTTTATTTGTGCGAACATGACGTGAACCGAAAAAAGGAAACTTTTAGTTATCGGGAAAAGTTTGCATCCTAGATGTTTTAAAAACATCAAAAAACTTCCTGTAAGTTACACTGCCAACATAAAAGCGTGGACGACTTCTAGTATTTTTGAAGATGACTTCTGTACGTGTGTATGTCACTGAACTCCTCCATGTATAAAATAATATATCGTTCGTGGCAGGTAAGCATATCTCAGTTATGTAATGTTTACGTTTCCATTTTATTATTATGCCTACAGCAATAAAAAGGCAGGTAACACACACACACACACACACACACAATTCACGTTATTTCTGGCCTCACTCATGTTTATTTTCTTACATTTGCACGCTTTTTAAATGGAAAGTGCCGAAACCCACACCAACATAACGCGTGCAAGCCGAAAAAATGGACATCAATTTGCTTCCTGTGGATCGCTGGGCAGTGTAACTGCACGTGTTTACAGAGGAACGATTCATAGACAGACTTTTCGTCTTTAGGGAATGAACCCTCTGCAAGATGCTCAGCGTCCATGAGTGACTTCGGAGCGCTCCTTCTTTTTCGCGTGTTTGTTCTGTGAAACATACACTGTAGATTCGCAGCTTTACTCTAGCAACGCTCAATAGGAAATGTTTTTGCCCACGGTGTACCCTCATTCACACTAAACCTGCTCTGATGTTTTAATTACGGACATCATAATATTAAAACTTTGGAAACTTGAGCACTACTTAATGGAGATCAATCATTAACTTATACAAGCCATTAATTTTATGCATATATTTTATATATATGTGTACAACGTTATCGGCAACAAAGAAGTAGTTTTTGTTAAAATTCCTTCCCGGGATATTTGGCCATAGTCCAATGTTTTCTACAAAACCAGACGTTTCGGCAATGCCATCGACTTCCATCATCAGTGAAAATCGAGTGCGATAACGTGAGGTGGTATATGTTAGTGACCACAGTACTGTGGTTAAGGCTGAAGCAGTAAGTAGAAAGAAGTAGTTTCTATGGTAATATTTCATTTCGAAAATGATTTTAAATTTAAATCTTAGAATATGGAAGTCATGTATGGTTCTCCATACCGATTTTTGTAACATGTTACTGTTAGACTATGTAAAACAAAATATATTACCAGCTAACATTAGATTGTACAATTAGAGTCACTTCTTTCAGTGAATTCTTTTATGACATTCAATAAATTTAATGGTGATGGTATATTCAGAGAAATAGTTCAACCATAGTTTTATTTTTAGTGTTTGCCTTCTTTTAGCTGTGTTTGTTCTATAAGTCATTAGAAAGCTGGTAAAGTAAAAACTATCTGTTGGATGGTGTGACTGTTTTGTAGTCTTTTATTTGATAAGTGTATTTGTATATTTTTTTGTAGTTTTGTATTTGGTTGTTAAATGGGTTTTTTAAACGTATATTTGTGTCATTGAGATATTCCAGTTTAACCTCAATTCTTCAAAGATGTCGAGAGCAACTTTTAAGAAAGCCTATCGAGGTCTACAAATTTTGACTCATTCGAATGTTAAAAATCGGTAAATATATCGGTAACATTCGTTTTTTATTTCCTCTTTAACTACATTATTTTGGAGTCAAATTTTTCTCTCCCTCAGATCCATTTTTGTTTGTCGGAAACTTACAAAAATGTGTGTTTATTTTACATGAAAACTAGCGGATATGAAATGACATCTGATGTAATATTAAGATCAACTCTCATTGTTTCCTAACAGGCCAAACATCGCCTGTTAACTGATTATTTTAACAGTTATCACCTTTAACTGAGCTTCGTGAAACAGGTTATTTCTTGTTCAGACTGTAGTGTCTATAAATGGTCAGAAAATTGTTAACAGAGGCTTAGCATATTAATGATTTCTAAGTTAAGGTAAAAATTACCTTGAAATAATTATATTCAGGGTATATTTTTTGAGATAGTGTATTTGTGTGATTGAAAAGACTGTTTTCCAATCAAAAGGTTAATTCCATATGTTTCTTCAAGTAGCAGTTTTATACCAACTAAGCGATTACTAACAAATGTGTGAGCAATTAAAAAGTAACAATACAAATTATATGTAAATTCAGTGACCATAAATATTTCAGCCAGTTAAAGGTGTCGTATTTTTTTTATATAATTAAATACTTGATGGAAGAAACAAAGTGAATTTTTTTAACCAATAGAATGTGAGAAAATGGTGAGAATAGCACAGAATTCACTCTTTTTAACATCTTCAGCCATTAAGTAACATAAAAAACTAATTGTGATGGGGATTTGCAACCTCATGCATTGTAGATCAACAGATAATTGATAAATATGTGTTTCAGAATATGCATTCAAGGCTATTAATCAAGGAGGTTTAACTTCTGTAGCATTGAAAGGCATTGATTCTGCGGTTGTGGCAACTCAGAAGAAAGTTCCTGTAAGTATACAAAACCTACTATTAACATGTAGAAACTTGTACATACACTTTTAGGAAGCAAAAAATTGAGGGATACATATAAAGTTTACTTTGGTTAGTGTTTCACCAAATGGTGCTTTCATTATTATTTTTTTTTGTTCTGTATAGTTCATTTTGCTCTCTATACTTCCAGTTATTTCATTTGCATGGTTGCTTTAGAAGTTGGCATTACTTACTGCTGTATATTATCAACAGATTGAATCTGTCTGTACAGATGATTAGATTTTAATGTTTCATTGCTGCACCTTGTTATATGAAACACATATTCAGCAGGGGCGAACCTAGGGGGGGGATATATCACTCCCAAAATCCGAAAAAATTAAAAAATGTCCCACAAATTTTAAAATGGTTCCATGTTTTTTTATTAATTGTCTTTCAAGTTTTGTCAAATTAAAAAAAATTACTATTCAGGTCCATGACAAGTTTAAATAATCTACAATAATAGACCTTATTCTCAATAATAAAAATAAGAGATGAAAAGAAGTGGTGATAAATGAAAAGAAATCAAGTTGAAAGAAAATAGGAGGACACGATTTTCCGCTGGTTATAAGCTACTTGAAACATATGATTCATGTGACGTGCTTTACACTATGCTTGAGCCATGTCAGCTGATTTAGTTAATTCCGCAACGAAGGAACTTACATTTCCAGTTTTGTTAGTTTTATTAGCAGCCATCTGAACACCAACTTTATCACTACTTATTGGCACACTGCTAAATATTTTGTTCTTGACGAGGAATTTCAGTGTCTCCACCAAGACCTGAAATGGTGGAGACACTGAAAGGCCTCGTCATGTGGCAATAAGTAGTGACAAAGTTGGTGAACGAAGGAACTGTTTGGTTTTACCCATTAGTTGGCTGTAAACCAAGGCCTATGAAAAAGACAGACCATGGAGTATACGATGATTTGTGAAGTCACGTGACGCTAGTAGTCGAACAATTCCAGCATTATCCTATGTACTCGAATAATTAACCCGCTTTATTTGGCCAGATTTACTTAAATACAGTAAACCCTCGATTTAACGGACTAATTGGGGCTGAGGGGTGTCCGTAAAATCGAAAGTCCGTTAAATCGCAAATTTTGTTTTTTGAGGATATATTTAAATCAAATAGGCCTATAACACTTGAAATTTTAATACTATTAATATCATGCAAATACCGTATTGTTCAGAATACAAGCCACACTTTTTCTCCTAAAAACATGGTCGCTAATTTGGCCTGCGACTTGCATTCGGGCGCTAACGAAATTCGAAGTTATACCTGAATTTCGGCGGAATGAATGCTTTTGGTATCTATGAGTTGTTTACTGCCTAAGCAACAGCAGTTTGCCTGGCTGTAGTGAACTCTGGTGTTATGATTTATGACTAGAACCGAATGTTTTAACAGCAAACTGAAGAAAGAATAGGAAGATAAAGTGTAAGTGCGTGTGCACACACGTGTGCTCGCACCCTTCTGTAGGCAGCAAGACAAAGGATGAGTAGAGGAGGTGTGAGTAACATGTTTCTAAATAACGGGTAAACTGCCAGTGTGGTTTTCTATTGTAACAGCGACAACATCGCTTATCTGTACTTTGTTTTCATTCGGCATTTTTGTAGTGCGTTTGCGGTATGAGTGATATTGTGGAGACTAAAGGCACGCAGTCAAATCAAATTAAATGTAACCCGTACAATGCGAATTATAAATTAATTGTGATACAAAATGTAGAAAAAACATGCAATTGCGAAGCCGCAAGGAAATTCGATATTGATGAATCCTGTATTCGACTATGGAGAAAACAGAAGGAACGACTTTTAAATGCAAATACTGCGCGACGAGCATTCGCAGGGCCTCAAGTTGGGCGTTTTGTAGCAGTAGAGTTCAGCGTCTGTGAATACGTACGGCTTTTAAGAAGGCAAGGACTCCCTGTCACTAGACACATTTTAAAATTAAAAGCTTTAGAAATCGCAGAAGAATTAAAAGTCTCCGGTTTCAAAGCCAGCTTCAGGTGTATAAGACGAATGATGTGGCGAAATGGATTTGCGCTTAAATGACGTACATCACTCGCGCTAAAACTACCGAGTGACTACGAAGAAAAACTCCTACAGTATCAGCGATTTGTCATTCATTTACGCAAGAAGCATAATTATTCACTTGAACACATGGGAAATGCCGATGAAACGCCCATATTTTTTATTTTTTATTTACGTATATTTACAGTGGACCAAAAGGGAACCAAATCTGTAACAGTAGAGATTACGGGAAATGAAAAATGATGTGCCACTGTAATGCTTGCTGTATTAGCCGATGGACGAATATTTCACAGTGAAATAAGATGCATATCAGTGTTAGTCGTCGTGATGTCCACTGAACATGTGCGACGCCTGCATCAACGACAACGCAAAGACAGGGATCGTGAAGAGTTAAATGAATTCTTGATGAATACTCCGTTCTCATCAAATACAATTGAAGATGAGAAAATTTGCGTGTTTCAAAACAAGAAGAAAAGAAACAAAAGAATGCTGCGATAGTCAAGCAATATCGCCAGAACAGGAGTCTGCAATTTATGCACATTATACGTTTCAAAAGCCTAAAAACATTATCATGCTTTGGGGTTTTTTTGTCTGTCAAATTCTGTCTGTTAAATCCGAAGTCCGTTAAACCGAGGTCCGTTAAATCGAGGGTTTACTGTATTTCATAATTTTTTTATTAAACATGTAATGAAACGTGTAATCCACAAATTTTTTTAAGTATCAGAAGGATAAATAAAACACTTATTTATCAAAGTATATAGTAATATTTATTTCTTCATTTTTTACCTTTATTTCTTTTTCTATTTTTCCTTTTGATGTAGACTAACAATCATTATATTTTTTAACAAAATTATTTAACACTATTTTACATGCTGTAAATAATGCTGTATCTAAAACCCTGTTTCTGCTAGTAATTTTGTACAAACCACTATGTTGTCTTTGTTATTAACGAGCGCTTTCGGCAGTCAAGCCATCTTCAGGTCATTTACCAACAGAGAAATATGAAACTGTTCACTTCTTATATACCGTTCTACCGGACCTATCTAGTCCCGCCCCCTGACGGAGTAACATCTTACTTAGCTCCACCCATAGTGGGTTGTCTTACATTACCAATTTTGTAGCTGTTACAATTCACGTTAACTCATCTTCTGCTCTTTTTGTTGTCTAATAAGCTGCTAAATATTTCTTCATTTTCAAATGTAGTTTTTATATTCATTAGTCTTTTTTCATCTTTATTTCTTATTTTTAATATTTCCACTTCTTCCTTTAATTTCCTTTCTTTTTCTTTACTCATCACTTTTATTATCTTATAATTTACAACTGGGTCTATGAATTTATGTCCTTCTTCTATAAAATGCCTAGCGTATAATGAATTTGTTGTTAACTCTCCTTCACCCCTCTTATGTTCTTTAAATCTCTGGCAAAATTGACGACCCGTTTCGCCCAGATACACTTTGTCACATTCTCCACAACTAAGCATATATACTCCACTTTTCTTCAATATGTCATCTTCTTCAAAATTCGTAGTTTTTATTATATCAAACACGGTTTTCGATTTTTTAACCGCTACCTCTATATTATATTTTCTGAAACATTTTTGTATCTTTCTTGTGTTACCTATATATGATATGGATCCGTTATACTCCTTCTTTTCTTTACTATTCTCATTTTTTGTTTCTTCTCTTCGTTTTATATTATTAAATATTTTATCTACTACATTCGTATTATACTTGTTATTTTTACAATTATTTTTATTCTTTCTATTTCTTTCTGTTTTCCTCGTCTTCTATACAACTGTTTATTCTATGACATAAATGATTTATCGCTGTCATTTTATACTGTATTGGATGGTATGAATCATTTGGTATTATAACATCCGTATATGTGCTTTTCCTATAAATGTAAAATTTTAGTTTATTTTCTCTTGTTATTCTTATGTTTAAATCTAGGAAATTTATTTCCTTGTTTCCTACTTCCATTTTAAATTTTATACTCTCTTCTGATTTTTTAACCTCTTCAAAAAATACTTTTAATTCTTCATCATTGCCCTCCCATATTAACAAGATATCGTCCACATACCTTATCCATTTCTTAATTTTGTCTTTATTTTTCACCGTTGACATTATTTTATTTTCGAAGTAGTTCATGTAAATTTCTGCCATTATCGGTGACATTGATGATCCCATTGGAAGTCCCTTCTTCTGAATATAAAACTTATTATTAAACCTAAAGTAATTTTATTCTTCGTATTGTTTAAATTAGCAGCCATCCTTACTATTTCTTTTATGAATTTGCTAACTGCTATAATTTTTTTTTTTTTTTTTTTTATTGTTCGACTAAGCTTTTCGTCATTACTGACATCTTCAGGTCTTAAACAACCTTAGGTCGAACAATAAAAAAGCTTAGTCGAACAATAAAAAATTATAGCAGTTAGCAAATTCATAAAAGAAATAGTAAAGTAATTTTGCTTCAAACACTCTTGTATTATTTTTATTAATTCTCCTTTCTTTTCGTATCCTTTCAATTTGTTCTTTTCAATTAGTTTTAACGTTTTTTAACCGGGATGTTTGTCAAGAAGTAGTGACATACAGAAAAAAGTCAAGAAGTTAAGTGAACAGTTATGGGTAAAACAAGAAATAATATATTTGTATCAGCAACTGAATACGTATAATAAAAAATTACAAAAAATGCACTTAGAACTACATCAAAAGTATAATTACATAGAAATAGAAGAAATTTTGTACGATTTTGGTGAGCGGTATATGAAGACGAAATTGGAAGAAAGAAACAAGAAGTTGAAAACTAAATTAGAATGTTTAAAAGAAATGAATGATACGAGAATGAAAAAAACCTGATCAAGCAGATTTGAAGTTATCCGAGAGAATAGTTAATTAAACAGAGGTGGTATTCAATAATGAAGAAAAGAAATTATTAGAAAAAAGCCTAAAATATGCACCACCAAAGAATTTGAATAAAGAAGGTTTATTAATAGAATTTGAAAGTATAATAAGCAAAGAAAAAGAGGAGAAAATAAAAAAAAACAAGATTTGAAATTAGTAACATTGTGGGAGCATAGAAGAAAAGAACAGAAGACAAGGGGGAAATAGTATGGCTATTAAGAGAAACATAAAACAGTTAAAAAATAAAATAAAACAGAATAATATTATGGTAAGAAAAGCGGACAAAGGCAACTCCGTAGTGCTAATAGATAAAGAAGAGTATATAAAGAAAGGGAATGAATTTATAAAAAGTAATAATTATGAAGAGATTAAATAAGATTATACTAATAAATTTCAAAGTAGAGTGAAGAAATTAATAAAAAATTCCACTATGTTTAAGAATAAAATAAAACTAACAGAATCAAATCCGGAAGCGCCTAAATTTAAATGTCAAATGTCAGATAAAACTGCACAAAGAAAACCTCCCAGTTAGGCCAATAATATTGTTTATTGGAGCACCAGCATATAAGTTATCAAGAGAATGTAGTAAAATACTAAAAGTATATTATGATTTCGAGAAGAAACATTAGTATAGAAAATAACAAAAAGTTGATAGAAGCACTGAAAGAAGAAGTACAAGTAAAGGAAAGTTGAAGGTTAATATCGCTTGATGTAGTAGATATGTTTACAAATATCCCGGTTGAAAAAACGTTAAAACTAATTGAAAAGAACAAATTGAAAGGATACGAAAAGAAAGAAGAATTAATAAAAATAATACAAGAGTGTTTGAAGCAAAATTACTTTAGGTTTAATAATAAGTTTTATATTCAGAATAAGGGACTTCCAATGGGATCATCAATGTCACCGATAATGGCAGAAATTTACATGAACTACTTTGAAAATAAAATAATGTCAACGGTGAAAAATAAAGACAAAATTAAGAAATGGATGAGGTATGTAGACGATATCTTGTTAATATGGGAGGGCGATGATGAAGAATTAAAAGTATTTTTTGAAGAGGTTAACAAATTAGAAGAGAGTATAAAATTTAAAATGGAAGTAGGAAACAAGGAAATAAATTTCCTAGATTTAAACATAAGAATAACAAGAGAAAATAAACTAAAATTTGACATTTATAGGAAAAGCACATATACGGATGTTATAATACCAAATGATTCATACCATCCAATACAGTATAAAATGACAGCGATAAATCATTTATGTCATAGACTAAACAGTTGTATAGAAGATGAGGAAAACAGAAAGAAATAGAAAGAATAAAAATAATTGTAAAAACAACAAGTGTAATACGAATGTAGTAGATAAAATATTTAATAATATAAAACGAAGAGAAGAAACAAAAAATGAGAATAGTAAAGAAAAGAAGGAGTATAAGGGATCCATATCATATTGTTACGACGTCACAGAACAATCTACGTGTTTATCGAACGTTCCAGAGAGATCCAGAATGTAAGCGTGTGGCGTTCGTGCTTGTAGACGCATTTTGCGAGAATCTTGTCGACTGTGCCGGACTTCGCTCGGGCGCTCAGACTGTGTCAAGGCCGCAGTTAATTACGTAGTTCACACGAGAGATAAGACGCAGTTTGGAAGCTTCTGGTGTGTGAGCGGGACTATAAATACATGGGGGTAGCGGCCTTAGTTTTCAGTATTAGGCGAATTTTTGACTGTGTAGTTCAAGAGTTATAGTAGCGATATTACTGTGCGCGTTCAAGTGGTTATTAGTTAAGTGTTGTGTTTTATAATCGGGCGGTATAATTGTAATACAATTGTCTTTAATATTAGTGACATTTGATTGCGTGTGAACACTTTTTATTGGATTTGTTGTAGTAGACTGTATTGTTAATTACGAACTGTTTTACTGTAACAATTAAAGCTGGTGATTAGTGACTTAATTGGTGTCTTGTATTTTGTTTGTTTCCACTGTAACTATGACGATCGAGTAGACCGTCGTAACAATATATAGGTTATAACACAAGAAAGATACAAAAATGTTTTAGAAAATATAATATAGAGGTACGGTAGCGGTTAAAAAATTGAAAACCGTGTTAGATATAATAAAAACTATGAAGTTTGAAGAAGATGACATATTGAAGAAAAGTGGAGTATATATGCTTAGTTGTGGGGAATGTGCAAGGTGTATCTGGGCGAAACAGGTCGTCAATTTTGCCAGAGATTTAAAGAACATAAGAGGGGTGAAGGAGAGTTAACAACAAATTCATTATACGCTAGGCATTTTATAGAAGAAGGACATAAATTCATAGACCCAGTTGTAAATTATAAGATAATAAAAGTGATGAGTAAAGAAAAAGAAAGGAAATTAAAGGAAGAAGTGGAAATATTAAAAATAAGAAATAAAGATGAAAAAAGACTAATCAATATAAAAACCACATTTGAAAATGAAGAAATATTTAGCAGCTTATTAGACAACAAAAAAGAGTAGAAGATGAGTTAACATGAATTGTAACGGCTACAAAATTGGTAATGTAAGACAACCCACTATGGGTGGAGCTAAGTGAGATGTTACTCCATCAGGGGGAGGACTAGATAGGTCCAGTAGAACGGTATATAAGAAGTGAACAGTTTCGTATTTCTCTGTTGGTAAATGACCTGAAGTTGGCTTGACTCCCGAAAGCGCTTGTCAATACCAAAGACAACATAGTGGTTTGTACAAAATTACTAGGAGAAATATTTGAGACCACTAACACTCCAATACACAATAAAACCCTGGTATACACATTTATATCCACAGCATTTATATACATGCTGTTAACCCTCACTTACTTAATTTTAATGTTCTCTTTAAAGTGTATATATTCCGCATGAAGGTATTATTAGGCTTGCAAGACAAACTAAGCCTATTTGATATATGTTTTAATTGATTTTAATGAAATTAGTGAATTACAGCTATTATTTACCCATTAGTTTTAATTTATTGGTACGATTTTAATTATAATATGAGAAAGACAATATCCTAAGAAAACCATATGTGTTTAGTAAAATCCCCCCCTCCACCCGAAATAAAATCCTAGGTTCGCACCTGGTATTCAGAATACGTATTGTGATTATATTCAAAATAGCCTGTCTTCCGTAGTGTTTTTGTCATATAGATCAAACTGTGAAACAAATGTTTCACATTATGTTGATTAAAAAAATTAAAGTTATTAATATTATTTTGTGTAATAATAAATGCATTTTGTTCAAATGAGCGAGTTGTGCAATTCAGGGAGTTTACTGTCTAGTATGTTAATATTATGTTGTATTTACAGTAATGTTCGGGTTAACAGTAGTATTTTGATTGCTGTTGCAGGACAAACTTCTTGATCCATTCACTGTTACACACCTATTTATGTTAACTGACAAGATAGGATGTGTTATGACGGGGATGATCGGTAAGTCTTATGTTGCATTCCACATATTTAATTGCAGTACTAAGAGTTTGCATAGCAGTATGAAGTTTGGCATGTCAAAGTGTTTTAACAATTTGAAGTCTATAGCTTTGATGTGAATATTGTAACAATTAGAGGGTGTGTGTGAGTACTTCCTTAAAGCCCCTCGTTGGGTTCGTCAATATGTAACGTAGAAAAATGAGGTCGTACCTGTTAAAATGTATCACACTTGTTTATTTTGTGTATTAGTGTGAATGTAGTGTGTTTGCCTCACACTGGTCGTTACATAAATCGACGTCACTACTGGAGTCCGTAGCGTTGTCAATGTCACCAGTACAACCTACCTGTTAATTCATAGGGATTATGATTCCCGGGTGGCGCCAAATTGTTTTTGTAAAACAATTAAAACATCTAATTTTTAAAGTAATACGTGGTATTAGCATGGACAGCTGTGGCGTTCGAATTATTCCCGCTGCTACACAGGTTGTCGACTCGGCCACTCGTGATAAGCGCTAGTTGACTATGACTTGAAACTTCGCTAACACACATATATTTACAAAAATCCTATGAAATAACAAGATAATAATGTTCTGTACTGCGTTTTTTAATACACATTTAATTATTAATAAATATGACAATTGAATTATAAACAAATTTATAATATTATGCTCCGGCTTAGAGCTTGAAACATAAAACACCTCAGGTTGGCAAAATTGGTTTCAAAACACTGTCGTTCATTTACTTTTAACAAAATTACTATGTTTTAAAACCTGGAGTTCTTTTGATCATGAAAATAGACATAAACGTTGATTACATGAAAAGAAAGTACACTATTATACCTCATACGTACTTAGGACTTATAATGTGTTTGTACAATTTGTTTAGTAGTGTCGTATTTCTGTTACAGTAGTTATGTCCACAAATAAGGTTATCTTTATAAATGTTTTTTTAATGTAAGTAAACTATGCCTTTACCTTTGAAAGAAAATACTATTTTTTAAATAGTGAGAAATTTTATCATTTGAAAATAATTTAAGTGATTTGGGGTTTTAGGAGTAAGAAATTATTCGGTACTTATCAGTTCGTCTCACGTTGAAGGGGTCGTCATCAGGATAGGCGTTTATTTTTCGAATTTGGGCTGGTTGTAGGCTTCCAGCGTCTTCTTCAAACTGGTCTGGGTTTTTTCTTTAATTAGTTTATTGAATTTCGTTCCTGGTCATCATTAATTCTGTATAGATCGACGTCTCTTCATATTGGATCATTTGGATTCACTAGTTGACTTGTTATAACTGTTTAAATTAAAGTTTTAGTTTGTCCAATTTCTTGTGTGGCGTACCCACACTTCGTTTCTTCAGCGTCTATATAATTTTAACGGAAAAATAAGCCTCAAACGACTCGTTGTCATAGTAACTAATAATTCAATGCTGGTTTAATTACTCATTACATACATTGTTAGAGATATTTGAATTTTTATTCAAATTTATTAAGTATTTTCCTACTGATTTTATTCCCTTATAATTCCCTTGGGATAATAAATGACATCACTATTATTTTTCTTTCCTTTCAAAGTTTACAATGATACCTCATAAGGTCATATTCTGTTACACTTTAACTATAGTCTAATTTAGTTGACATTTAATAAATAACATATTTTTCTTGAATTAAATTATTACAATAATATTTCTGTGTTGAAATAACTAATATATAATTATCCATTCACTGTTCTTAAATTAGTAAGGTTTCTTGTGAAATTGATACAATTTGCATTTGAATGTTCTTGGCAGTTAACTGTTTTCATAGTTACAAACAGCCATGATTGTTTTCTAGTGTATTTCCTTTTTAAATTACATTCTGAATTCAGCCTGATGGGCTTCACTTATTTGTTTGTGTTTTAATTATTATTCAACATAAATTTTCATTACTTTTCATTTAAAATATAATAGTTAGGTTTATGGACTGTAAATCCCCTTTCAGTCATATTCCTTCTTTAATATTGAATCAATTATTCTTTACAAATCATAAATTATTCTTAGTACTAACATTGATTTCTATCTTGTCTTATAAACTAGGGCGATAAACATGGTCACTTTCTCTAATATTATTAAGGTTGATTCCCCTTTCAATATGGGGTGTTGTATTCTTTATAAATTTAATCTTTAATAACAAACATTACTTCTATCCTATCATGCCATGTTAACACAAGTTATGGTACTGGGCTTTCTCCCTGATATGTCACATGCTTCCCTTATATTAATTTTAAATACTATTTTTAATTACTCCTAGGTATATAACTAACTATAATTCCACTCCAATCATTGGTGGTTTATCAATGTTTTAAAGAGTGTCTATTTACTTATCATTCTAATTTGAATGTTTCACATCCACTTTCACTATTTTTTAGGGCATTAACACTTCACTAAAGCACTTCACTTTGGTTCACTGTTTTTAATTAGTGTTATTTAATGGGTAACCCCTATACTTTTTCCTACCATTTCTCACTATTTTGTTCTAGTATTATATTTACTATAAACAATATTAGGCTAGTTGTGTTTTGGTTGAATCTAACCTTTCTGACAGGGTTAGTGTACTCTTCCTATACTACTTTGCTTTATAATTGTATTGTCTCAAAAATGGTTACATATGTTAAATCAATAATAATAATAACATTGGTTTCATTAATATATAATTATTTAAGGTTTATTGACCGTATTCTATCTCTAACATACAATCTTTCCCTTTTATATATGTGTGTTAGTTTCCCCTTGGGTTTTATCTATCTCCTCTTCATTCTTCATCTTGGTTTGGTTCTCCTCTTCTTCACTTCTGGTTTAAATTCTGTTTACTTGTATGGATCTGTCCTCTTCTTCTGGTTCTTCTTTAGTTCTGTGTCCATCATTGTTTTGTCTATCACATTTTCTTAAATATGTTTGGGTTGTCGGCTCAATCACTTGGGTTGGGTAATATCGTTGTACGTCATCAAAGTATTTACATTTTAATCATTTTTTACACATTTTATTTCATATGAAGTAATTTTATATCAAGAATTATCTTTTTTATCACTGGTACGAGATTTGGCTTAATTGTATCGTTACAATATACATCCTTTGGGAACTTGTACAAACGACAAACTATGTGTTGTTATATTTCAAAAGAGAAACCGATCTTTGCAGCGCTAAACCACTAGTTTGTGTATGCTTTAGTTTCTTAGCAATGGCTGATGAAAAATTTAGTACATGTTGCATTGTTTTACTAGGTAATATTTTTTTATTTTGTTTGGAATCACGTTTTTAATTATTTGCAATAAATGTTAGGAAGATTGCAATAAATGTTACATAGGACAAACAAAAAAAACCAACTAAAAAAATGTTATTTTGAACATCTAAATGCCTACAAAAAACCAGAAATATACAAATCTAATTTGGCCACACATGCAATAAACACAGGACATGAATTCCCAGACATAACCATCAAGACACTAATAAAACACATACCACACAAAGGGACCATTATGAACATACGGGAAAATTTACAAATATACAAACACAAAACAGACTGATTTCTGAACAAATACAAATCAGTACAAAAGATGACACAATTTTCAAAGTTAACATCGAAAATACTCAAAAAGCTAATATATACACCACAATCACACACAATAATACCAGTATAAAATATCAAAAACTAACAGGAAACCATAACAACAACCATCCAAAACACAAATACTCCACGAGATATAAAATCAGGAAGGCTGAGGATGGGAACAATATGCTTCCCGAAACATGTACCAAATACATAAGGGAATATAACATCTTGAGGTAAAGAATTTATACATATTAAATAAATTTTATATGCATCAAGAAATAGACTGTAGCAAAAAGTGTTTAAATTAATTAAAAATACAACATTGTATGTTTTTAAAACTGTTTATTTTAAGAACATATTTAAAACATTTTTTGCCTTTATAAGAAATGATATTTTGATTTTTTTTTAGTAATAACACGTGTGGTAACTTTAGTTTCCTAAAAATATTGATTTCCTAAAACATATCAACAGTTGGGGGCCTATTGACACAAGATAAATAGAAGAGTGCACATAATTTTTGTATAACACATTTTTAACTTTCTAATGATAGCCATACTGTATAGTTTTACAGTGGAATTTAAAGTGCTATTAAAACAATCTGCGTCTTCTGACAGTTCTCCTTGCGTGTTTACAAGAAGTAGTTACTATGGTAACTCGGATGAGACTCCGAGGTGAGCCAATCAGCGCTCCCGCAGCTGTGCCGAGCACCACGTGCTTTGTAGCTGTCAGAAGACGCAGATTGTTTTAATAGTACTGTAGTAGCTTCATTGTTTTTAAAATGCTTTCATAACATGGTTAGGGTTATGAGAAAGACTGTTATCTAAGTGTTAAAATGTGTGAATAGACAAATGATGTTTTCTTTTGCACTACATGAAATCATACATCAGTTTTGAATGACTGTTACGTTTACAACCACTTGTTAGATCTGCAGTGTTTGCCCAGCTTAGTTACCTCAGAATTATTAAAGTCATAACAATTACCTGGTATTCAGTCAAATAGTTGCATTATTTCAGTAGTATATTTCAAAACACTAATATTTGAGTCACAAGTTATAATATAATGGGTCAGTGCCTCATCCATTACCATTGCTGGGTCACTCCACATCAAGTGGCTCAGATTCTAAAAAATAATTTTCTACATAATTAAATTTCTAGTATAATAAAGTCCACGTCCCCGTCATGCCCCCTGGGACCTTCTGTAGCCATGCTAACGGACCTCTGTGAAGACCAACGGATGGAATGGTACAAGTGATCTCAATGATCCAACACCAGGACATGCGGAAGAGTCCTAGAGGAGCAGACCTCTCCAAAAACCTCTGGCTCCGGATGATAGCACCCAGTAAGGGCCCCTGCCTAGAGTTACAGGTGAAACCCGGTCAGCGGTCTCAAAGGCGGATGAGGCATCTCAGTTCCCAACGGCAGAGAGCGAAGAACCTAGTGGAGTAAACCACGAAAAACAATCATTTCGGACTAACAATCCGATCTTATCTCAGAATTTAATTCCTACTTTTGCACTCTATACATTGCAGTATGGAAAGTCTGCTAAATGAAGGCACTACCCCAGATGGTAACTTGAAACAAGGAATAAAGAATTGAAATTGGCATGTGGTCCTCAGATGGCCGATACAGAAAAAAAGTTTTATTTCTTATATGTAAGTTTTATTTCTACATGTAACTTTGGTACTTATTTGTTAATTAAAGGGGGCAAAGATTTGCAAACTGTAATTTTGTATGTAAATTAGCCAGACAGTCGTGATTATTAGGCAAATCAATCATACTGTACATTATTAGCTGTAATACAACCATATTTTTTCTGGGTACAGTATATATTTTTTTACTGAATTTTTTGAAAATCGAGTTGAAAATTTGTGCACCTCTTACACAAGTCTTGCCTGCTTCATCCACTTTTTCACTATTATGTGATGCCTTGTCATCCTTGGTTTTCCTCAGTTCTTTAATTCCAGTGGACATTGATGCCTCCTTACTTATGCCGTTCTTGTGTGTTCTTTGAGTATGCACAAAGTTCACTTTGATTTTAATTAGATAGGACCTTTCTTCTCTGGCATACATATCCATGTGATAATAAACAATTGTCATTTGAAAAGTCAGTGATTTACAATTATTGTCCTCTAATTCTCGTTTCTCTGAATAGTTTGTAATAAACTTTTTTTTTAGAGTGAATATGTTGATACTTCATTGGAGCAAAACATTTATGTACAATGTTCAGAAGCTAGGCCTAGATTTTGTTTTGAGGCTGTGGACATTTGTGTGAGATTTGGATGTCTTTTTCAGTTAGACATTTTGGAGTCATAATTGTGGTAGTCTTTCATTGGCTGATGGACTTGACTTTTCAAGAGAAGACAGCCATTGAAAAGAGCACCACAGATGTAGCCAAAACAACGGGTTGAAATGCCATCCACGCTTGTGGATGTCACACTTAAACATTCAAAAACCTAAAACAAAAACAACTTATTAGTTTTTCTGGCAATGACAAACTTATACATAAAGTAGGTTCCATTGCATATCATTAAATATATTGTTGTAGATGAAACAATTTTGTAGAACATACAATTTGTATGATCAAACAGTATTTGGTTTTATAATCAGTATAAGGAAAACTGTTACGGTGAACGGGTATTAATTACAACTATATTACTTTGTAAAAGAGAATAATCTGTTTTTGATTTTTAGCGGATAGTAAATCGCAGGTGCAAAGAGCTCGCTATGAAGCGTCAAACTTCAGATACAAGAACGGGTATGATATACCTGCGGATGTGCTCTGCCACCGTATGGCTGATATCTCGCAAGTGTATACGCAGAATGCTGAAATGAGGCCATTGGGCTGCAGTATGATGTTGATATCGTACGATGCTGATACTGGTGCACAAGTCTATAAGACAGACCCTGCGGGTTATTTTTGCTCGTACCGAGCAATTAGTGTCGGAGCAAAACAAACTGAAGCCAACAGCTATCTTGAAAAGAAACTAAAGAAGAAGCAGGAGTATCAAGAAGATGAAGCTATTCAGGTATAGTTAGGTTTATGTAATTCACACTGTTAATAATAAATTGTGAACATTTGAAATTATTTGACACTTTAGATGTGCACACGTTGTGTGAATCGTAAAAATACGAGTTGATAGCATAGTATTATTTTAAGTATATTCTTTCAGACAACCACCAGTGTAAGTAATAAACACATTCCGATAACAATCTGTTGTCATTTTCATGTGAGTTAAAAAATAAAATAATAAACTGCATAAAAAAAGAGCGTGTCCAGACAAACTGTTGGCAGGTTCTCTCTTATACAGCCCTGTGCAAATTAACATGAACAAAGAAAAATTTTATGTAAAGTCTGGTTATTCATCAACTATGTAAACATCTATAATATTTAGCTTGCCCTCCTTAAGCCTCTATTGATAATGCACATCTCTTAGAGATTGGTTTATAGCTGAAGTTAAGTTTGGCTTTTGTTACAGTCAGAGGCCTGTTAGAGTAGTGTCCGGCACCTCTGTGCAGAACTTTAGTTTGTGAGCCTTCACTGTGGTTGTGCCATCCGGGCGAAATTGCACACTTTCACATAAAAAAACACGAAAAAGAATGTTCCAAAACTCAGATAAATTACTACACACTGTCTTCTGCAATAATTCAGTAATTGAAATTTCACAAATTTTGAGTTCGGTATGCCTACCTTGGCTGCCTGCGGGCACTAAAAATACGTCTGTACTGTTTGCTGGCGATTGTGAGACTGACTCAGCTTTCGTCATCGTACACAACAGTGTCCGTTTACTCCACAATTAAAAACCAGTTTTCTCCGGTTTTGGCCGCATTCTGTTGCCTTGGCTGATGTCACTTGTTTACAGTTTGATCATATAAGACGCCACTCTGTCGTGCCTCACCCAAACAACGATTCCGTTTGTTATGGTAAACAAAATTCCTTTTGGTGTGCGTAATTGTGACTCACTCGTCACCAGCTAAAAATAGATTGGATTGCATAATGTACTGTTACAAGTTAGTGTCCCATAGATCCTCCCCCCACAATAAAAAAATATTTTATTAAACCTATCAATGAGTACAAATGAAATATGAAGTACTGTATATTACAAGGGGTATCCAAAAAATAAGTTTCCCTAATTTTTATATCCAAGTATGAGCGAGTCAAGCAGTTCCCGCGCACAGGGAATTTTAGTTTGGGTGTAGTGGCAGCGATCGCACCCGGTCTGGTGGCCATGAACTGCTCAAGCATCAGTAGGGAGCCGAATGCCATGGAGACTCCACTTCGTTTTGCCGCCAGTTGTGAAATACGTAGTGTTATTCGTTTTTTGACTGCAACTTCAACCAATATGTTGTGAAGAGAGGATCGGCTAATTTCAATATTTGGTGGCAATAGAGTCATGATTTCATTGAGCGTGAGCCGCTTGTCGGAGTCAATGATGTCAAGTACAGAAGCAATGGTGTCGGCTTGGCGTGAAGTTGCTGTCGGCCACTGCGCTCATCATCATGAACATTTTCTCTGCCTTCAGTAAACACTGTTCGCCAATGACGAACCATTTGCAGACATGACATCTTCACCATAAACACTGCATAACTGACGATGAATTTCCACGGCAGATTCATTTTTGCAGTCAAAAAATGAATAACACTACGTATTTCACAACTGGCGGCAAAACAAAGTGGAGTCTCCATGGCGTTCGGCTCCCTACTGATGCTTGAGCAGTTGACGGCCACCAGACCAGCTGCGATCGCTGCCGCTACACCCATACTAAAATTCCTTGTGCGCGGGAACTGCCTGAGTCGCTCATACTTGGATATAAAAATTAGGGAAACTTATTTTTTGGATACCCTCATAATTGTAAGTTTACTAATTAGAAATATATTATAATAAGAAACCAGGAATTACAAAAAAATGTATAATAACAATAAACATACAAGAAGGGTACAAAAAACAAAACCATCAAAAATAATCGGGAAGAAAATAAACTAGCCTATGCTGTTTGTCAAGAAAAAATAAACTCTCCACAACAATGAATATTTCTGTTCACTTATCGCAACAATTACAAAATCTCAAGCACACTCAGCTGTCAAGTATCGCAGTGTTTACATTACATGGATGCAGTGAATGAAACTGTTTTTGTTTCAATTGCTGAGTCATAACTAACAATAAACAATTGACCTTGTATGGCTAGTCATGTTAGTTACAACCATAGGCATACGAAATCGTTCTGAGCACTTTACCAATTTAAAATGACGTACGACTTGATATGTCAGGAACACCATACAGTCATAAAAATTTCCCAAGAATACCTGTCCAGAGCACCGGTTTAATGAATCATTTTTTTTTTTCAAATATTTCCTCGCCAGAAATTTTTGTCGCCTTTACTATCCTGGCGCCTGTGTGCACCACACACTTTGCACATTGTGTGGGTATGCCACTGGTCACATTTTCTAAGACTGTCCACGACAATTCCCCAAAGATTTGTAACTGGGTTTATATCAGGCTTATCTAAACTTGAAGTAGAGTTTTCAAGTTTAAAATTCAGTACTTTTTTGAATACATGACAGTGACCAAGATCGTGTTGAAGATTAGCTGTACTGTCTTGACCAAGATTATTTAGCAGTACACTTCTCCGGGGATCTGAGAATGAAATCCATGGCCATTCATATTCCTTGGTTGAAATAAGATTTCTCAGACACGTGGCAGGATATATTCAGAAATGCAGATGTACGGCAGGAACTGAATATAATGAGCATACTTGGTAGGATCACCCAATATCGGCTAAAATGGTTGTAACATCTTAACTGAATGGATGACTGCCACATCCCCAAACAACTATTGAATTATAAGCCGAGAGGTGTGGGACATCCAAAGAAGTGTTGGAGTGACCAGCTGTAGTATCTGCTTGGGTCCGGAACAAACCATTTTTGGTTTAAACCTTGCTGAAGATGATGACAAAAAGTATGAATTTTCAAAATATTATGTTTTTTACTGCTTATTGTGCCATTTAGAGGAACAAGAGCTCCTGTACTCATGTAAGCAAAACAACCCCAAAATTTTATGAAAGGT
This sequence comes from Magicicada septendecula, assembly GCA_034769895.1. Classification (NCBI taxonomy): domain Eukaryota; kingdom Metazoa; phylum Arthropoda; class Insecta; order Hemiptera; family Cicadidae; genus Magicicada; species Magicicada septendecula. The sequence goes on from CM068368.1 coordinate 847,429,466, forward strand.
GAATATGTCTCGGTGACACTTTTCAGCATCCAATTATTGAACATGTACTTTCATTCCTTGCACAGAGAAATGACTTATATTAGAGAACATAACTTTTTCCATGCTGTAAACGTCCAGTTTGTGTATTTCTTGATGTATACAAGGCTTTTTTCATTATGAAAAAATTAAAATTTCTTTTCTTATTGGTCTTTTAAGCTTTAAGATATGTTGTAACTGTCTGTGCCGAACAGTTAAAGTCATAACTTTATGACAAGCTCTAAGGAAATCTTTTGTAAGTTTATAATTACTCATAGAGGTATTAATTTTACTATTTGTAATCATGAGTGTATATATGTATTGTATCTGCTTCTTTTCAACACAACAGCCATTACGAGGAGGTGAAATTGAGCCATTTGAGTTTTTTAATTTTATAACTTTATTAAAAGCAACTGTTATGCTTGCTGTGCATCTTGAAATAATCCCTTAATATGTAAAATTAATGTTTCATGAAGAGTGACAATAGGTGGTATTTTCTTCGAGCTTAAATACGCAATCAGTAAGTCTTCAAGGTAATACTCTATATTGACAGTTCCGTCTGACAGTAAGAAATCGTAGTAGACTCTGTTATTGTAAAAAAAAAATAAATAAATAAAAATAAAACAGTATGTAGAATCTTCAAATTTGATCTCACTTGGAATTTTTTTTTTTTTGCCTTGGCTCTTCAGAAGTTTCCATTGGGATAATTAAGCCTTTGTTTCAATGTCATAGCTGTACACCTACATTTTGTCAACAGACATGATACAATTTGAGTAAATGTGGGTCATCAGTGACTTCAGCCAGCATTTGCTCAGCAATGGTTTAGGGATGCTGCTTTGCTGAAAATTCAACAGTTTTGGAAGACATTTGGCTAGTGCTCATTTCATGCCCAAAATGTTAGTAAAACCTGCTTCACATAAAACCTGTACGATATACCAACTTTCTCAGCAGTTTCTCATTTGGTACTGAGCACGTTATTGTGAACTTTTTCCACATTTTTGTCGATGGTTGATGTGGTAGCGTGTCCATTTCTCTTGTTGTCTTCAATGCCACCACGGCCCTGTTGGAAACGTTTGTACCGCTCATAAACCCTTGGTTTGGACATAGGTTTCTTGTCAAAAGCATGTTCCAACAACATTTGTTCTATTTCACTGCACTTGATATTATTTTTAACACAGAATTTAATATTTTGTTCTGCCATTTTCAAAAATACAAAAATCATCGAGCATACTAAAATATGGTATGTCATCAGTGTTCGCATGTTAAACATAAAATAAGTGTCTAATGTTGTCAACAATTGACACATGTCACGGAAAGTGGTACCAATTTGAGAAAAAAATATTGTAATTGAAAACATATAGCACGAAAAGTTAAGTAATTATCGTTATTTTTTATCACACCTCATATAATTATGCTCCATTTGTACATCTACAAGTAGTACAGTTACTCAGTGTTTGATGTAAGTACTATATCTTGATGTTTGTTATGATAGAATTAACATAAAGATTATTATAATTTTGAAATTCCGATTGTTTGTTATTTTCAGCTCGCAATATCATGTTTATCTTCAGTGTTGTCAGTTGACTTCAAACCATCGGAAATCGAAGTAGGGGTTGTTTCAGCGCAGCATCCTAAATTTAGGTACTCATATACTTTGTTGTTTATCTTAGCATGGTATTTTAAGTATGTTATAATTAAAATAAAGACAAATTATTATTATTGGGTCCTTCAGTCTTTCGACTGATTTGTACCCTCCCCGCATATACCCGTGGTGTGTGTGTTACGGAGTCTCTCACAGGTATATGGTGTACTACTCTAATCGAATTGAAATTTTTAATTATCAAATTATAATAATAAATCTCCCACCTACCTGCAAAGACTCGGGTCCAGGGATTCGATCACATGAACATCAGATACAAACATGTGTTAAGGTTATCGAAATAACTGATTCGACACATTGTTATGAAGAGAAATAATTAGTTTTAATTATCAATTATTGCTGATTTAAAATTTTGTTTATCAAATACAGTCACTTACATGTTTTTCGAATATGGTGTAATTCTTGCTTATAACTTATTTTTAACCTTACATATTATTACTTACAATCTTAAGGTAGCCCAGCCTGCTCACTCACTACTCACATTCTTAAAATAAAATTCCCCTTCACCCTTATGAATTAAAACTCATTATTGAAACACAATTAAAATATAGGTGTTAAGATGAGACGATGATGCCCCACGTTGCGAGCGTCAATTTGAAACAAAACTCGATATCTCTCCTTAAAGCCTCACTGTTGTAAATCAATTTAGTAACGAACTGCTTGTTAATTATGTGAGGACGTATGTTATAATGTATGATACCAGCTGGAGACGTCAAATTATAAAGAAATCTTGTCTATGAGTGTAATTAGTTATAAGATACTCCGGTGTAACAAATGCCAAGTAATACGTTATAGTTGGCGATTCGTAACAATTAAAATGCTGTTACCTGGTTTAATTAATATGTTATTAGCTAATATACCTTGCGGTTGTGACCAGTGACACCCTCAGAACACAGATTATTAAGTCCACAAACTTAGAATTATATTCCTGAATTTATAATGGTAGTATTCTGTAGACTTAATTTAATTCTCAGTGGTTGTTTAATATGAGCAATATATATGGAGTATTTACTGAATGTAAGTGGTTTTTGTCTCAACCCTAGTCCCTCAACGATAAAAATTTCATTCAAATTTAGTATGGCAAAACCCGTTAGTTCAGCAATCTCCCGTCCCACCAGCTGTAAACTTGGAGCGCTATTACTAGAAATAAGTGTACGTATAGGTTAGTTATTCTGAGTGTTTGTATCAATTTGTTAATAAATTATTACGCCAATTACATATAGTATTTTCTCTGCAATGATTAAAACGTTATCTCATACAACAAATGTACTTTATTTATTTTTCTCTGGTATTTAACAAGTTACGTTGTCTCAGACAAACAATAAGACGATCCAATCGACTATCCCAACATGTATCGATTCTTAATTATTCGAACTCTAAAAAAAAACATATATACTTTGAAAATAATGACAAATAATTCTTATACCAGGGTTCGTGTAGTTCTTTGAACCATTAGTAAGGCCAGGTAAAACGCATAATTAAGGTTGTTCAATTTACAAAAAAGAATAAAATTATTTACTTAAAATACAATGATATGAAAATAATTTGTTTTTTTACCCAAGCGGCGAAAGCTTCATTAGGCGGTGAATGTTTGTCAACAACGGTCAAAATGCAGTTTATATCGTCTTCACCCAGTAAAACTGCTCTGGTCTTCAATGAATGGATGATGATAATCCCACAGGAACTCTTGTGCTTCGATTCTTCTTTTGCGTCTTCACAATTCTTGGTCCCAACGAACTGGAATCAGGATCTCAGCTTACGCTGTCAATGAAGGTTATTTCGTCAATCGAATCTTCTGTATTTCCAAATATTTCCGTTAATTCAGGCTTCAACTCTTTATTGGTCTTCAATTTATAGCATGAATTGGTTTGATACCAAATTCAGCGGAATTATTTAGTGAATGAGGTGAGACGCTTTCAGTTCTTTTTTATTGTATTCATTGATAATTTAGAGGGTTATTTAATTTGTATGATTCATTAACATTCCAGTATAATTGTTTTGCAAAAATGCTTTTTCAATTTGGATATATATTTTCTTTATATTTATTCATATATTTTAAATATATCGGTTCATCTCAACCTAATAGCTTGTAACAATCAGTACCATCTATTCAAAATCAACAACTTACTAAAAATCAGTTGCCTTAACAACCATGTTTTCTATATATCCTTGAGCCGGCATTATAGAATATTACTACTCCTTTCCAATAAAATACTCCATGCTTGGATTAATATTGAATCACATAAAATTCTCCCCTAACCTTCCTTATTAAACAGTAAATGTTTTACTAGAGTTTCGTTGGACTGGGTTTACTAAAAAGGTATTAATTTCCTTTCACTAATATGGAATTTAGGCCTATAGATTCATTTACAACCATTATAACATTATTTGGTTTTTAACTTAATTTTCTTTTTACCTGACCTACTGTACAATTAATTATTGATTACATAGTTAATTACATGAATTTTAATTTACTGGTGGTTATTTGTTTTTACATTAATCAATTGGTTCTGGAACCCTTTATTAATTTATGACATAATTGTCAGAACTACTTGTTAGACTTGAAACACTGGTCACACTCCTGATCCAGTTTATAAACATTAATTAGAACAACAGTATCTTTCAATTTTATACAATACTGACAACTTAGTACAGTGCCTAACATTGATAACTATACTGTGCTGTATAAAAACAAATCTAATATAAAATATAAACATAATTATTGAGTAAGTATTATTATCAAACAACATCATTTCATTTTTAACACATTCAACATACAATATAAATATTCTGTAGACCTTAACATGTCACAGTACAAAACAAATATTTCATTACATCCAATCATTCATTGGTCTGGCTCTTTTACATTTAATATTAGTCATTGCCTCCTTTTTACTTGAGGTCCTTCTCAAACATATGAACTATCGAACAACCTTAAGTCAGGGTATGGTCTTTGACCATATTTCATTCAGTCTTTTATGTAACGTTGGGGAACCTCAACTATGTTGCGTTAACCAGCACAACCGGCACGTTGGGCGCCAATTTGAAACAAAACTCAATTTAAGGTGTGTTAAGATGCGACGATGATGCCTCACGTTGCGAGCGTCAATTTGTAAAGAAACCAATATGGACGTCCTCATTTTCGTTTAAGCCCCACGTTGATGGCGGCAATTTGTAAAGATGTGAAAATATATAGAATGTCCTCGTTTTCGTTTAAGCCCCACGTTGATGGCGGCAATTTGTAAAAAGACTAATTATGTGTGTGTTAAGATGCGACGATGATGCCTCACATTGCGAGCGTGACCCCACTGTTGTAATCAATTTAGTAACGAACTGCTTGTTAATTATGTGAGGACGTATGTTATAATGTATGATATCAGCTGGAGACGTCAAATTATAAAGAAATCTTGTCTGTGAGTGTAATTAGTTATAAGAGACTCCGGTGTAACAAACGCCAAGTAGTACGTTGTAGGTGGCGATTCGTAACAATTAAAATGCTGTTACCTGGTTTAATTAATATGTTATTAACTAATATACCTTGCGGTTGTGACCAGTGAAACCCTCAGAACACAGATTATTAAGTCCACAAACTTAGAATTATATTCCTGAATTTATAATGGTAGTATTCTGTAGACTTAATTTAATTCTCAGTGGTTGTTTAATATGAGCAATATATATGGAGTATTTACTGAATGTAAGTGGTTTTTGTCTCAACCCTAGTCCCTCAACGATAAAAATTTCATTCAAATTTAGTATGGCAAAACCCGTTAGTTCAGCAATCTCCCGTCCCACCAGCTGTAAACTTGGAGCGCTATTACTAGAAATAAGTGTACGTATAGGTTAGTTATTCTGAGTGTTTGTATCAATCTGTTAATAAATTATTACGCCAATTACATATAGTATTTTCTCTGCAATGATTAAAACGTTATCTCATACAACAAATGTACTTTATTTATTTTTCTCTGGTATTTAACAAGTTACGTTGTCTCAGACAAACAATAAGACGATCCAATCGACTATCCCAACATGTATCGATTCTTAATTATTCGAACTCTAAAAAAAACATATATACTTTGAAAATAATGACAAATAATTCTTATACCAGGGTTCGTGTAGTTCTTTAAACCATTAGTAAGGCCAGGTAAAACGCATAATTAAGGTTGTTCAATTTACAAAAGAATAAAATTATTTACTTAAAATACAATGATATGAAAATAATTTGTTTTTTTACCCAAGCGGCGAAAGCTTCATTAGGCGGTGAATGTTTGTCAACAACGGTCAAAATGCAGTTTATATCGTCTTCACCCAGTAAAACTGCTCTGGTCTTCAATGAATGGATGATGATAATTCCACAGGAACTCTTGTGCTTCGATTCTTCTTTTGCGTCTTCACAATTCTTGGTCCCAACGAACTGGAATTAGGATCTCAGCTTACGCTGTCAATGAAGGTTATTTCGTCAACCGAATCTTCTGTATTTCCAAATATTTCCGTTAATTCAGGCTTCAACTCTTTATTGGTCTCCAATTTATAGCATGAATTGGTTTGATACCAAATTCAGCGGAATTATTTAGTGAATGAGGTGAGACGCTTTCAGTTCTTTTTTATTGTATTCATTGATAATTTATAGGGTTATTTAATTTGTATGATTCATTAACATTCCAGTATAATTGTTTTGCAAAAATGCTTTTTCAATTTGGATATATATTTTCTTTATATTTATTCATATATTTTAAATATATCGGTTCATCTCAACCTAATAGCTTGTAACAATCAGTACCATCTATTCAAAATCAACAACTTACTAAAAATCAGTTGCCTTAACAACCATGTTTTCTATATATCCTTGAGCCGGCATTATAGAATATTACTACTCCTTTTCAATAAAATACTCCATGCTTGGATTAATATTGAATCACATAAAATTCTCCCCTAACCTTCCTCATTAAACAGTAAATGTTTTACTAGAGTTTCGTTGGACTGGGTTTACTAAAAAGGTACTAATTTCCTTTCACTAATATGGAATTTAGGCCTATAGATTCATTTACAACCATTATAACATTATTTGGTTTTTAACTTAATTTTCTTTTTACCTGACCTACTGTACAATTAATTATTGATTACATAGTTAATTACATGAATTTTAATTTACTGGTGGTTATTTGTTTTTACATTAATCAATTGGTTCTGGAACCCTTTATTAATTTATGACATAATTGTCAGAACTACTTGTTAGACTTGAAACACTGGTCACACTCCTGATCCAGTTTATAAACATTAATTAGAACAACAGTATCTTTCAATTTTATACAATACTGACAACTTAGTACAGTGCCTAACATTGGTAACTATACTGTGCTGTATAAAAACAAATCTAATATAAAATATAAACATAATTATTGAGTAAGTATTATTATCAAACAACATCATTTCATTTTTAACACATTCAACATACAATATAAATATTCTGCAGACCTTAACATGTCACAGTACAAAACAAATATTTCATTACATCCAATCATTCATTGGTCTGGCTCTTTTACATTTAATATTAGTCATTGCCTCCTTTTTACTTGAGGTCCTTCTCAAACATATGAACTATCGAACAACCTTAAGTCAGGGTATGGTCTTTGACCATATTTCATTCAGTCTTTTATGTAACGTTGGGGAACCTCAACTATGTTGCGTTACATAACACCCCCCCTTCGAAATAAGTTTATTTTGGTATAAACAAAGTTTAGCAAGAAATAAACTTCTAATTTGTATCTGGCCAATTGGTTTCCTATTTATAGTACTTTTATATTTCCCAATTATTCGTTATTTTATTATCATTTCTTCGTTCCTTCTTAAAGTCAATTATTTCCCAAGTTTAAATCTTATTTCTATAATCATTCTTGTGACATTCTTCATTAATTATACATTTTGGATCTGGTTTTATTTAATTCTCTATATTTATTTGTGAGTTTTCCCTCTAATATTTAATTTTCCTAAACCTCCCTAACATTATAACTGGAATCGAATCGGTGGTGCTCTATTGGCTAACCAATTACCGTCGTCCGTTACATACTTTCTGGGATCAGAGGAACATCATCTCTGCCCAGTTAAATGATTGCTGGAATATTCTACAGTCAATCTTCATTAATAAACCTCGTAAGGTAGTCATCATGTGACCTTCAATAAAATAATAAATAATAATCATATTCTAGGGATTATTCACTGTACTTTAACTCAGATCATATTATTTCTTCATATTAATTCTTCCTTCTATTATACACTTTTTCTCTCCAATACTTGGCTATTTTATTGACATTTATTAATTGGGTTTTGTCTTCGGATAATTCTGAACCATTTGTTTTTTCTTTTCTGGTGATCCTTTTGATGGTTCCATTTTGGCTTCTTCATTCTCTTGTCTTCATTGGCTCATATTCCTTTGTGATCAATACAGCTGGTTAAAGCTTAAAATAATAAAATTCCCCTTCACCCTTATGAATTAAAACTCATTATATATAAAGCCCCAGTCAGCCGCGTGTTCACTCGTGGACCGCGTGGTCGCCCCTTTTAAGTTCTGAATTGTCCCGAATCAAAAAAAACTATTGTGTTTCGTTGTTGTCTCGTTGTTCAGACATCACTGCCACTTGATTTTTTACACTGTTAACTCATTTTACTGTTATATTATAAAATTTTGCGAGGAGCCCACTCGGCTCAGTACCGGCGCCGGTCTAATCAGTGAACGACTGCCGATGTACTTCTCTGAGAGGGAGGGACAGCGCAGACACTGCCACCTACTTTGCGTCGTCGTTCATGCTCAGTTGTTGAGGCATATTCCGTTTATACATGGAATATGGGAGTTATATTCAGGATACCAGAGCACGATATTGGCGTCTGCTCTATTGACGTCACTAGCAGTGGGCGTGGTTTAACGGCACTTCCGGAAGGTCTGTGAAAAGACGATGAATACTTTGGTGCTTTATCCATCTTGAGTTTTTACCAGCGCATGGGTCGGCGCCCATGCTTGGTGTACGCATGGGTGAGCTCCGCCACACTCTCGCATAGTTCTTGGAAAACTAGGGTGGTAAATTCTTTGCTTGCTGATTGCACCACACTATTGAGTCTTGCCTTTGTCCCAAACTGTTCAGTCTACACATGTTCTTTCGCAACCGAAATTACGTCGCATAATCCAATTTCACAAGTTCTTATAAGACTCCCGCACAAAAACGAAATAAATAAAATATAAATGCCCCATACGGTAAAAATAAAAATACCCAAAAATTGACACGCTACAATACCCCCTCGATGAGAATTCTGCTGTTCACAACAGAAGAAATCTCATCGATAACCCCGAAGATGGCCGGTGAGGAACTGGTGCCAACAACCCCCTCTTGTTCTTACTCTACATGGGTACACGACCCCCCTGGCTCAGCGACTATGGACCCATCTGAACGAGATCACTGGACTTCTCCGTAAGAGATCCCAACACCGAGAAGTCGAACAGCTAAGTACCACAGAGCACCTCACCTTCTAACATGCTACCCCCCAAAATCCTCAATCCCTGGCTCAGACTCTGCCAGATCCTCCACCGATGTGTTTCCTCTTTTATGCAGGCTGGGCTGCCTTTAGCAGATACTGGGCTCACACACACTCACATTACATAACGTTACCTTGACAAATTCTTTAAAATTTACAGAAAATAAAAAATTCAAAATAATATATTTTACCAAAAAAATTTCTCTTCATTATATTATATTTTTTTTCTTTAAAATTAATTACGTTAAACATTTCTTCTAATCAAAACATATACTTACTCTAACATGTAAATACTTAGATTCTAGCAATACCATGCAATACAATCAATCAATAAAATTACACATGTTGGGTACACACATAAGAAAATAATCATTACCTAAAATATTCAGACGCTGGCAGGCGAAAAATCAAGATTTTTTTTTTTTTCATTCACAAAATTAAAATTTCCAAAAATTTTTAAATTCAAAAAAAATTTAAATTTATGAAGCTGCTTCTTTTATATTTAAACATTATTTAAAATTTGGTTTAAATTGATTAAACAAACAAATCAAATTGACTTCCTACTATACAGGCTTAGTAGGTGTATGACCTCATCAGCTGATCGAAACTAGGTCAAGTCCAAGACCCTTGACCTACATATGTTATGTATGATTTCTATCTGAAAATACATACAACATCTGTAACATCTAATTTGAAACACAAAACAATAAAATAAAACATTTAAAACAAACAAAATATTAATATAATAATCAAGTTGACATTTAAATTATTTAAAATAAACAATTCTTACTTGTACCTTATTTTCAAATTTTATCAAGATTCTGTCACTGGTTTAAAAAAAAAGGAAAATTTTATATCTTTATTATAAATCTCTTTTTGCTTAACAATCTTACTCTTCATTTAACAATCTCCCTATACTTTACTGTGGGTGATTTAAATTATTTATTCTCATTGACTGTATTAGATCTGTATACATATATAATCTTTATCTCTCCCTCTAACTCTAACCACTAACAACTTCAACTACCATGACACCCCTCTATCAAAATCTCTACTAATCAAGACACTCTAAGCCCCAACTTATCATTGAACTCAAATCGCCACCTTCTCTACATATAGAAAAAAAATACTCTCTAACCCTTTGTACCTAGGATACGTGTTTCCCCCACCCAAAAACTCAATTCCCTTATTTGGCCCCTGGATCCTACCTAAGGCGGCCCCTTCCCCACTAAATCGGTCCTAATCCCATCCCAACCCTTGTTGCGGACTCCCCCAATACACTACCCTCTAATACAAAATTGCCATCCCCAAAAATCTCAACCTCATTACCTTACTACAACTACAACAAAATAACATCATTAATTATAAACAACAATATATCATTCAAAACTCTACAATTATTCTCCGTAACTACTGTGTCAACATCAATACTTCTCAAACTTCTATAACATACATTACTTCAAAAACAACATTACATTATCTTCACCTCTACTATTTCTCTAACTTTGACTTCAACTTGGACAAATCTACATGTCCCACAACATATTCATCACCCCCAAAACTATCTTTTATTAACTTGCATAATTTATTACTTTACTTCTCATTTTATCAAATTATTTTTATCATTACTTTAAAAACATCTGTAATACATTAAACCTTACATCAAACATTGATTACTTGGAACATACCAGTGACCTGTTATTGCTGATCAGCTGATCTCACTAACACAATTAAAGCACGTCTCATACTTGAACAAATTATATGAAATATATATATATATTTATTTATCATTATCTCTCACCTCCTTGTTTCCCATTTCTCTGATTCTGATCATTTTGTGTTACCGCCTGCCAGACGTTTAACTATTGGCTTAGTTTAAAGTATACACATATCATGAAAACACATATTTTATCAACACCTATATCTAACGTACAACAATAAAATAATACATTCAAAATTATAGTATGAACACCTTATATTAAATATCTAAGCAGCTAGTTAGTGAACAGAGCACAAGCATTTTTATTTGATCACACTTTGAATAAAAAAATGTTATGTTATAAAATTTACATTCGTGACTCCTTTGAGTCACCTCCCAGCCACACACACTATTTCAAATTATGGAGGACTGTGGCGCCCTGGCGCTTCGACAAAGACTGTATATTTTGGAGCAGGTTTTACCTCTCCGTGTCTTTGCTTCCGCTATTACATTTGAAAGTATTGAACATCAACATGTTCGGGTCTATAATTTCATGCGGGTCTACCACCTGTCTCTGCGACCCCCAGGCGGGCAGAGTGACAGCCGCTGTTTCATAGTTTCCGGAGATTTCCCCTAATTGTCTCCCCCCATTGAATTTCTAATCTGTACCAATTTCAAGTCAGCTATGGTCAAGGGACTTGATATGACCATAGCTAACCGCTAGCCAAATCCACGATTAGTGCTGGTAAGGCAGTAATCGCCCGAAAAGTTGGGGAAATCTAAACTTCAATTTAACTGCCTGTTACACATCAATCTAGTTATGTGCGACACGGTCGTTTGGCAGTGTGTAAATTTTATTTTGCACTAACAAGGTGTGCTGCACATTTTCACCATTTTGGCCTCCGATGGAGGTAACACTCTCGGTTACCCCCAACCCATTTCGCAACCTACGGGAGCACAGGCCACCCCCGCAATAGCAACTTACTAACTAACTAATTAATTAACATTTATACACTAAAGCTTTCAACCTTTGCAGTTCCACACTCCATTGTTCTATCACTTCATTGAGCACCAATCTACCCCCCAAAATCATCCCCACTTCTTGTATTGATACCAAGTTTTTATTTTGTTACACATCTTTTAAAACGTTCCCATACTCACTGATACTGAACTTGACAATTATTTTTGGTCACTTAATTCTAAAATTTGTTTAACTTTGAAATTATATGCATCCAACATTTTTTTTTCCAAAAAAAATTAAAATTCCAAAAAAATTCTAGTTCATTGTTAAAAATCATTGTTTCTATTAATTTGATTACCAAATTAATTTAATGGTGTTTAATTTCTCAAACTCTAGGTTACAATAATTACCTCATTATTATTTTATCAAAAAAATTTACTTTAATTCTTTTATGTCACAATAGGGTTTTGCTCAAGATACTGATTCAGCAGACTACAACATTTCTTGTTATGGTCACCAAGCATGACCACAGGCTTGAGTCACAACATCCTACACCTGTTTATATAAACAGTTGTGTGCCAGACTTGTTTTCATAAACAACAGTTATAAACATTCTCAGTTTCAGCATTCATAGTCTAAACACTCTGGTTACATCATATACTGCCATATCTGCTTACTTACACTTTTCGAATTTTATAAATCTTTTAAATAACATATTTGTCTCTTAGATCTTTTATTCCAATTCAGATCAGATATACTTTTGATTCATTAATAAAATTGACCCTTTTAAATTATTTGTTTAACTTGAAAATTCTTTAACAATCTCCACCCAAAACAATTTGACTTTAATTACAGCTGTATGAAGTTAATGTATAAAATATGTAAAATCACAATTTCAATTTGAATCAAAATGAATTTACACAGCACTAGCATTTACAATATTAAGTTACTCCAGGGGCGGTTACAATTCAATTTCATCTCTTAGTACATTCAAAACAATTTCCATGACTTTGATTACAATTTTCAAAATGATTCTACGTGATCAAATGTTTCAGTTTTCTTAATATTTCAATAAATTTTACAAACATTACATCATTGGTTCTAATCTCTCTTTAAATTCCTCCACAATCACATTCTTAATACCATAATCCCCTACTCATAACCTAACATAGCAGGTACCACACAAAATAATTAAACCTTTTGGTTACATAAGTTTACTTTAGAGTATTTTCCAAAATTATTTTTTCTTAATTACCTGTAAATAGGTTATATGTTACATGTACCGCATTATTGTGTATAGGGATGCGATTGAAGACGAACAGAACCCCACTTCTATGGCAGTGAATAACTACCCTTCTAACGGTACTGACTTCTATACCTGACTCCTTTTTCCGAAATAATAAACGAACCACAACCATTAATCTACAGCCCCATCTCTATACACAACAATCCGGTTAAACTATACAAATATTTATTATTTAGTTTGTCTACTCAGCCACAAAACTTCTCCACTACCTACCTAATTAAGGGATGAGTTTACAATTCATAAATAACACCAGTTTATTTAATTTTGGGGATTACCCTAATGTAGTATTTAGAATTAAGGCAATCAAATGGTTCCAAAAAGTGTGCCAATTTGTGTAACTATTGTTTATGTGTTTACTCTAAGAGGAGGGTTAGGGAAATCGGGAAAATAAAAGGGATAAGGATTATTACAAGGTCAAGAACTAGGACTAAAGGTGGGGACAAAGCTTCCTCCGAAAATAAGGGTAAATGGAGAAAACCAAGGCTCGCGTCCCTGAAATAGACGAACCCCACTGGGACAAGTGGGGAACATCTATCCGCTACCACTTACTGTTTTATATTATTCATAGTTATTTATAATTATTTAACTATAGGTTTATTATAGTTATTTAGTTGTATTTAATTACAGGATTTAATGTATTATTTTGTTTATTATTATTTCATTTTGACCAATACCTTCTTAAGTTGGTGGCGTTATGGGTACCCACTATTTCCCCCGTCATTTGATTTCGTAAAACATAAGCATTATCCATTTTAATGTCAACAACTTCATACGGTCCTTCATACAACAAAAAGAATTTTTTGATCTCTTTATCTTGTGCACTTGATAAATCGTGTCTTCTCACTAATACTAACTGCCCTATCTCATATTTGACCCACTTACCTTTGCCATCGTGCTTTTGTTTTCTCTTCTCTCCCTTGGTGAGCAGACTCTCGTTGGCAAGTCGTATTTTTACATCTTTGTCCACGACTCTTTCTTCCGGTGGGTATTCAAAAAGTTGTTCCAGTATTCTGGGTGGACGGCTTCCCTTGATTAGTTCGTATGGCGTAAATCCTGTAGAATCGTGGGTTGTGCTATTTAACCAATCCTCCACCTTCTTCACATACAACGGCCACTCTGTATGTTTGGAGTGACAATACGCCCTGAATATTCTGCCGATTTCTCGCATCACCCGCTCTGCCTGGTTCGACTGTGGATGGTAAACTGCCGTGTGTTTAGGTATGATGCCTTCCCAGCCAAGAGTCTGTCTCCACTTGCCGCTGATGAACTGCGGTCCATGATCAGATAAAATTACCTTCGGCTTCCCTACGTTGATCATGTAGTCCTTGGTGATTTTCTCGCTAAGTACTTTGCTAGTAGCTCTCTTTACACTGTATAACCTAACAAACTTGGTAAAAGTATCCAAATCAACAAAAATATATACCACTCCTCCTCTACCTTTAGGCAATGGCCCATACAAATCTACTGCAACTAAATCGAAAGGTCTTTCTACTTTAATATACTTCATTTCACCTTCAACCCTGTAATTTACTACTTTAGACTTTTGACACAGATCGCAAACTCTTAATACTCTTCTAACTCTCTTCTCCATATTTTTAAAAACACAAGATTCTTTTAGTATATTTGCACATTTTTTCGCCCCAAAATGACCATATTTTATGTGACAATCCCAAATAATTCTATCTACTAATTCATCGGGTATCATTAACCTCCAATCCCTTTCACCCCCTTCTACTTTCTTAAAGAAGATTTTCTTATGTATCTGGAAATGTGTATTATACTCTGAACCATTAATGTCTGCTTCTAAACTAGTTATTATCTTACCCAATTTATTTTCTGATCTTTGTCTGTCTTTAATTTCCCTTAAGTCCTCCCCAAAAATTCTATCTTCCCTGGTCAATCGAAAAATTTCTATTTCTTTAAGATCTCTACCTGTCTTATTATCTATATTGTCTACCCTGGACAGGGTGTCCGGTACTTTATTATCTGACCCCTTAATATACTCCCAAGAAAAGTTGTACTCTTGTAAAGCTAGTACCCACCTGGTTAATCTGCTATATGTCAGCTTGCATGTATTTAAGAATGATAAGGCCTTATGATCGGTCCTGATGACAGTTTCGTTTCCTAGCAGGTAAGTGCGGAATTTCTTCACAGCAAAGACGATGCTCAGCAATTCCTTTTCGGTAGTAGTGTAATTTTTTTCTGCTGCCAATAAGGTTCTGCTGGCGAAAGCGATGGTCCTGTGCTCCTGATCCTCACCCTCCTGGTAAAGCTCTGCGCCGAGGGCTATGTTGCTGGCATCCGTCTGTAAATAAAACTTTCTCTGAAAATCGGGGTGATTCATCATTATCGTGTCTATAAATTTCTCTTTAATTTCATTGAAAATAGCTCTCTCCTCCTCTCCCCATTTCCATTGTTTATTCTTTTGTAAAACAACACTTAACTTAGAGGTAATATGTGCATAATTTCTCTGGAACTTTCTATAAAAATTGCATAATCCTAAAAAGCTCTGCAACTGTTTAATATTTTTTGGTTCTGGAAAACGTATGATAGCTTCTACTTTGTCTGGGTTTGCTAGAATTCCTTCAGGAGTTATAATGAAGCCCAAAAAATGTATTTTGGTTTGTAAAAATTTCGACTTATCCCAATTAACAGTTAATCCACCTTGTCGTAATTTATTCAAAACATACTCTATGTGTTCTACGTGTTCAAAGAATGTTCTTGATGCTATTAATATGTCGTCAACATATACAGTCAAAAAATCTAAATCTTTCGGTTGTAATATCATGTCTAGACACTTAATAAAACTTGCGACACTAGTGTTAAGCCCAAATGGCAGGCGTTTAAATTGATAGTTTTTTCCATTGAAAAGGAATGCAGTAAACTTACGGCTTTCTGGCGCTAATGGGACTTGCCAGTAGCCCGCCGTTAAATCTAAGGACGTCATATATCTGACCCCACTAAACTTTTGAAAAATTTCGTTCATGGCTTCCGGTGATTCCCGGTCAGGTATTATAATCTGATTAATTTTTCTAGCGTCTAAACACAATCTTACCTTTCCATCCTTTTTGATGACCACTACCAATGGATTCGAGTAAGGCGATATAGATCTTTCGATGATGTCCCCTTCCACCATGCGGTCCAACTCTTCTTGAACGGCTCTCCTCTTTGGAAATGGCACTGGATAACTTCTCTGCATGTAGGGTGAGTGCTCTCGAATCTTCAACTCGCATACATAGTCCCTGGCTTTTCCAGGCAACTCAGCAAATACATCTCTAAAACGTTCAATAACCGCCCACAACTCCTGTCGTTGGGGACCCCCTACAACTCCACCCTCATTAAAAAATTTCTCTGCCCTATTTTCCCATACTCTCTCATCATTCTCCCTGCTCTCACTCTCTTGACACACATTCACTCTTGTTTCTATCATTCCCTCGCCTACTCGGTTTTGTATCATCTTTACACCCGTAACTCTAGCCTTATCTAACAACCTCTTAAAATCTACCCGGATTGATTCATGCCCCTTATTAAATTCCACTATTCTCTGGTTAAAATCAATTACTGCTTTATTTCTCTCCAAAAAATCATTTCCCAGAATTATATCTAAATTCAAACCCTTAACTACTAGAAAAGTATTTTCAAATTCTATTCCATTAATATATATGTTTAATTGAACTTGTTTAGTGACTCGTTTACTTCGTACTCCCGTCACCCCCACTACTGTTACTCCCGCTACTGGTAATGATGGAATATTCTTATTTACCCTTTGTAATTCACCCAGTACATTCTCTGAAACTACTGATATCTCGCTACCCGTATCAATCAATGTTTTGTAATCCTTACCTTCTATGGTTATGAATACCTCCGTCAGTCCGGTTTTGGTTTCTGTCATTTGTGCAGCGTCCTCCTCCAGTAACTCCTCCGCCATGTCTCTGATAATTATGTTGCTGCGGTAGTTATGCTCCTCTTGGACCCCCAGGTTCTCCTCCAACAATGGATGGGCCCGGTTTTCCATTGTCTCCTCTAGTTTCCCGTGGATGGACCTGCTACTGCCTGGCTATATCCACCTCTGCCTCTATTTCCGCTTCCGTTTCCCCTCGGTGCTCCTCTGGTGTTCTCGGCTCCTCTCTGCGGTTGACTCTGTTGCTGGTACGTTCTCTCGCTGCGTTGACATTCTCTCGGTTTGTGACATCTAAAACAGGTTGTTCTTATAGCATAGTTTTCAACATTACAATCGGCACATCGCCAACCCTCACCTCGATTATCATTATTTCCCCCTCTCGCCCCTCGGTGAAAATTTGGTATTCCCCGAGATTGGTTATGATTAACATTCATATGTGTTGTTGGTGCGTTTATTCGCCTACTCATGTCACGTTCCCGTATATTCTGAAAAATATCCAATATTTTTTCTAGTTCCGTAATCTCTAGAATTTCACGCGTCATTAGCGTAATCTGTATTTCTCTGGGCAAATGCTTACTTATATGTCGGACGAACGATCGAAACGGTAACGGTGGCTCTAAATATTTGGCCTCATTGTATAATCGCATTACATACATAGTTACGTTGCCCCCTTGGGTCCCAAAATTACCTGGTCCCATAATTTTACTCCGCAATATTTCTTGTTCCTCCTCCGACCAATATTTCTCTCTAAAGGCCGTCTCAAAACATTGATAACTTAACCAGTCTACTTTATGTACCTCCGCCCATACCGCGGAATTCCCTCTAAAACACTTCATTATTTTTAACAGTTGTACCTCCCAACTATTTCTACAAAACTGATGGAATTCTTTGACTCTATTTAAAAACTGCATAGGGTGTACCCCCCCGTTTTCACAATTAAACAACTCTAAATCAATATCGCTATTCACATCTTTAGTAATGACTATTTGTTCAGTAACGCTATTAAGTTTTTCGTTTATAGCTAAATTCAATTCATCTTTAACATTAACTATACTCTGCTCAATTGATGCAAATATATTGTTATTTAGACTCTCAATTTGTACATGACGCTTATCTATAGTATTCACTGTATTTTGTATAGCTTGTATCTCTGTTTTACAATTACTTTCTATTTCATTGATTTTGACATTAGTACTAATTTCATATGTTTCCATCTTATCAACTACACAATTCAACTTGTACTCACTACTAACCTTACATTCATCTATTTTACATTCAAAATTTTCGGTTACCATCTGTATTTGTTTATTGATTTTTTCTACCACCCTACTCTCAACTTCGTCAATTCTATTATTCATACTATTTAATGAGTGGCTCAATTTCTCGTTTAATTCAAATTTCAACTCGTTAAAACTACTTTCGCATTTCATTTTTACCTCATCAATATCAAATTTGAGTGCATCAAATTTAGTGTCAAATTTATTCAATTTTATATCGTTATTGTCGAAACGACTATTCATTACATTGAATTTGGTCTCAATTTCATCAAAACGATTATTTAATTCACTACTTTGTCTGTCTAATTTTATGTCATTACTGTCAAAACGATTATTTATTACATTGAATTTAGTCTCAAAATTACTATTCATTCTCTCGAATTGACTAAGCATGATACTCATCATATCGTTATCGGACCTATTACATTTTGTTGAGATCGGGGTTATCTGTACCCCCGAATCTTCAGTTACGTTATTCTGGTCACTTAAATTTATCTCTGCTTTCTCTTGACTCGCACTTGGAGTCGAATGTAACTCAAACTTACTTATATCTGACTCATCAAAAACTTCGACACTCGTCGTTTCATTTACGTTATTTTCGTGATCTGACATTTTTATAATTGATTAAATTAAATTAAAGAAATTAATTAAATAAATAATGTAATTAATTAAATTTTGTAATGCAACGTTATTTTGCTACGCTAACCTAAAACATGTTTGTATCTTTGTAGATGTGGAATTTAATTATATATATAATTATAATTCGTGCCTGTTTCATGGCGCCATTTGTACTACTCTAATCGAATTGAAATTTTTAATTATCAAATTATAATAATAAATCTCCCACCTACCTGCAAAGACTCGGGTCCAGGGATTCGATCACATGAACATCAGATACAAACATGTGTTAAGGTTATCGAAATAACTGATTCGACACATTGTTATGAAGAGAAATAATTAGTTTTAATTATCAATTATTGCTGATTTAAAATTTTGTTTATCAAATACAGTCACTTACATGTTTTTCGAATATGGTGTAATTCTTGCTTATAACTTATTTTTAACCTTACATATTATTACTTACAATCTTAAGGTAGCCCAGCCTGCTCACTCACTACTCACATTATTAAAATAAAATTCCCCTTCACCCTTATGAATTAAAACTCATTATATATAAAGCCCCAGTCAGCCGCGTGTTCACTCGTGGACCGCGTGGTCGCCCCTTTTAAGTTCTGAATTGTCCCGAATCAAAAAAAACTATTGTGTTTCGTTGTTGTCTCGTTGTTCAGACATCACTGCCGCTTGATTTTTTACACTGTTAACTCATTTTACTGTTATATTATAAAATTTTGCGAGGAGCCCACTCGGCTCAGTACCGCGCCGGTCTAATCAGTGAACGACTGCCGATGTACTTCTCTGAGAGGGAGGGACAGCGCAGACACTGCCACCTACTTTGCGTCGTCGTTCATGCTCAGTTGTTGAGGCATATTCCGTTTATACATGGAATATGGGAGTTATATTCAGGATACCAGAGCACGATATTGGCGTCTGCTCTATTGACGTCACTAGCAGTGGGCGTGGTTTAACGGCACTTCCGGAAGGTCTGTGAAAAGATGATGAATACTTTGGTGCTTTATCCATCTTGAGTTTTTACCAGCGCATGGGTCGGCGCCCATGCTTGGTGTACGCATGGGTGAGCTCCGCCACACTCTCGCATAGTTCTTGGAAAACTAGGGTGGTAAATTCTTTGCTTGCTGATTGCACCACACTATTGAGTCTTGCCTTTGTCCCAAACTGTTCAGTCTACACGTGTTCTTTCGCAACCGAAATAACGTCGCATAATCCAATTTCACAAGTTCTTATAAGACTCCCACACAAAAACGAAATAAATAAAATATAAATGCCCCATACGGTAAAAATAAAAATACCCAAAAATTGACACGCTACAATGGGACCTACAGTTTAACGCCGGATCCAAACAGCTAGTTGGGGAGGGTTTCTACTGGGCAGGATACCTCTCACTGGTTTGCCATTGCCTTGTGAGAGTGTACGGTCGTATCTAAATCAGATGGCCCCGGCAGGAATTGAACCCGCACTAACAGCGTAGCAGCACCACATGCTGGCCACTATGCCACGACCGCTCCTATAAGAAAAATAACAGAGTAGAATTGTATAAATAATGAAATTAATTAAACATGTAAAAAACAGATACACTCTAATTAAGGAGACAAGCCAGACCAAGTCTTGCTGTAAGATTGTATGAAATTCAGAATATACACGGTATGTTTCTTCTTCATGCAAATACTCACCATTAAGGGACTGTGTGTGTGTGTGTGTGTGTGTGTGCGCGCGCGCACGCGCGTGCGTGTGTTTTATAACACGTAGCTGTTAAATATAAATTTATACCATTAAAGTGATTATAAATAATAAGTGTTACAAACATCAGTTTAGTTTTTGTTTCACCTAATAATTAACATGCAATAAAAGTAAAAATAAGTACGTAAGTAATAATAAATATGTAACTTGTGTTTCAATTAGATTTATACCTGTCAGTGGCGGCTGGTGACTTTTCAGCCGGAGGGGCGCAATCTTAAAAAATTTTAACAATGTAAAATCTTACCGGAAATGGAAAGTGGATTGAATGAAGCCAATTATTTCTTAAAAGTAAATTCCACCCTTCCATTTTTCCTAGATATGAACTTTTCCAACACTTTGTCATCGAAACTGTCAATATCTTGCACTAAATTTTTATTTATGGGCATTATCGCCAACGCATTAAACGATCATTACCCATAGTATTTTGCAAAAATGTCTTGACTTTTTTAAGAGTTGAAAAACAACGCTCTGATTCTGCAGTTGTCATTGGCGTTGTTAAAATTATTTTTAGTATTTTTATAGTTTCCGGGAAAATATCAGTAAGATTATGTTGCAGTAGTAATGTAAGGAAGTTTGTGGCTCCAATTATTTGGAGTTACACCACGACAAGTCCGGTCGTGAGTATAACTTCGAATTCTGTTTTTAAACGAGTCTGTTCTAGAAATAGATATGAAGAACACACTGTATCCGAAATGCCCACTGGAAATTCTTTTGAATATTTTGGTACTGATTCTGAATTAAACAACTGAGCTGCTTGCAGATGGCCACGATATGAGAATCTGTCTTTCATCTGTAAAATAATTACATCATACACTTCTTTAGCAAACGCACTTCTTGATAAATTATCTTCTTTTCTTCTCCTGTTTGTTGAATGAAAATTTTCTTCAATATTGCTTTGAATAGTCTGTCTCGTTTCTAATGTTTTTAACACAAATCTAAAAATTTTAAATATCACTTTGAAGTTGGATACTATCCTTATTTCTTGACCGGATTTGATTATAAAGAATGTCAACATGAGGCAAATGTTTGTGAAAAAATGTGAGCCAAAACAAAAATTCTGGGTCTTCTAGAGCTCGTCTGAGACCACTAGCTTCATTAAAAGTAGCGCTTCTTAGGCATTTATCTCAGTCTCTTCAAACACTTCTATGAGCTTCCCTCTATTCTCGAACACAGTATTGACTGTCCTAATGTTATAGTTCTATCTGGTTGTTGCTACTTTTGGTAACCTGTGCTTGACTATTTCTTCTAACATATCGCACCTACTTGAAGAATTTGAAGAAACGTGGGAATTGCTGATAAATTATTAAAAAACACTCGCGCTGCTGTGATGCTGCATTTTGGATCAAGAGATTAAGCTGGTGAGCATAACAATGTATGTAATGAGTGTAAGGATGTTTCTTCTTAATATAACTTCGAACACCACCTGTAGTACCACTCATTACATTTGCCCCATCGTATGTTTGAGCGATTAATTTTTGTGGTTTTTCCATAACTTCTTCTTCTATACATTTTTGTATCCCTTCTGCTAATTTATCCTTGACTCGTCTAAAGCACCAAAAGCTCTCACGGACAGTTCCATCAAAAATGTATCTAAATATTAGTACCATTTGACACCAATTCGTAACATCTGTAGTTTCGTTACATTGAATAGCCAAGAAATCGGAATTTTTAATTTGATTATAAATTTCTTCTTTGCACACAGCCAACATGCTATCTAAAATATCGCTCTGTATACTTGTATACTTTTAGAAGTCCCCTTAAATACTGTAGCGTTCTGCAGATGTTCTCGCAACACAACATCTAGTTCTTTAGAAAAATCAACTAAATTCTCTAAATAGGCCTATTCCATGATTTACCGATTCTTCAATCTCGCAGTGACCTCTAAGTGCCAACTTCAAAAGCACTGCAACATTTTATGTAACAAATAATACGTTTCAAAATGTAACGGTTCTTTCCAACCTGTGCATTATGTTCAAGAACATGTGTCCAATAAGCTGATTAAGCTGTGTCAAAATATTTACTTCGCCTAGTAAAGCCAGTTGTGTGCATGCATTAATATGGCTTCAAGATGATTCATGTTATTTTTATTTTAGTGGGAAGATGATGGAAATCTTTTATACCCTTTCTGGCCCAATTTGCATCCTTTTCTGTTCCTGCAGGATTGAAAAATAATACACATAGAAAATAGTACAACAAATTTGAAACTTCACACCCACATACCCAATTATTTTGTTTATACATTTCTCATGAGAAACGCCAAGTAAATGTCCTATTTTTGGCTTTCCCTTCACTGGTCTGTGTTAAATTTAGATCAGGTAATGGCCGGCCTAATTTTTTAATATTTATTTTATCCTCTAAAGAAAGTCTGGTAAAATTTGTTTTTATTAAGACACCGACTCTGTTCATGTTTGTAGGCGACACATGACACAAAACACAAAAACACATATGATAAAAGAAAACTGGGAACAGGCCGCTCAGAACTAGCGGCTCAAACCACATGGTTTATTAAACAGCGATATTCGCTATGACGTCACACGATACGTCACGTAGTCATGGCAACCAGGCCGCAAGTTTCTTCGCGGCCCTGTCTATTGGTTCATGCTACCTACTATGCACAAGACAGATAAATACTTTCATTCTTATCTAAATCAACGCTTAAAAATCATTACTCATCTTTTATCTTTAAAATAAACAAGAGACAAGGACAGTTAGTTAACTATGGTAATGTGTTTTTTTATGTTCTCTGTTGGGGGGGGGGGGGCATGCGGCCACAATAAGTAACCGCCACTGATACCTGTTATAATATATAAATGCACGGGCACGCGCACGCGCGCGCACACACACACACACACACACACACACACACACACACACACACACACACATTTCTATATAAAATTATGTAAACTATGTACATAATTTTCTTACATCAGTTAACCCATATTGTTAATTAAAGCAAACGGTATTTCACTTGCAAATTTGTTTGTTATCTAACAGCATAAAAATGAAAGCTGTTAGCAATACATTTACAAATACGTATTAATAACTTAATTAAAAACTTGTTTTGTAAATATGTAAACTACTATTTAAATTATTTCTGATGTAATATATTTACGTGTTGTTGTTTGTTTGTTTCAGAGTATTAAATGAAACAGAAGTTGACAGACATTTAACTGCCATTGCAGAAAAGGATTAAAGATGGGTTTCTTCTTATCATAAAAGTTTTTCCATATATGTATTGATTTAAAACAAAAATACAGCAGTTTGATAATACTTTGAAGTTTTCAGTTGTCTTTAAAGTTAGCGTTTGTTGAATGACAACATAGATATTCAATAAGAATTATGATGGTTTTTTTTAGTGTATGTATTTGGCTACAGATGAGTTGTGGGTAACCATGAAAAAGTAAGTCACACCGATTACCTTAACACATATTAATATACTGACAGCCAGTTAATAAATTATATTGCATATGTTTTGAGATCTGCATTTACACTTCATTTTAAAACACTTACCTGCAAGTCAAAGGAGACAGGGGAGTCAACTTAACGATTATTGCAGAGTATATAGACGTGGCTGTCACCTCACATTGCAGCGCAACTTTTATATTTGTCATTCAAATCCACACTACATCAGGAGTGTACAGTTGAACAGTTTGAGGATGATTACAGGGATGGTGTTGTAATGGCTTAACAGTCAGTCCTTTTGCATCTTAATGACCAAAACAAAAGTACATGGTCAGTAGCTAGAATCTATGGAATGTATAATGAAACAAACGTTTTCTTTGTATAAGTTTTATTAAATAAATGTATGAACATTTTTATAACAGAAAGTATATTTTTGATAATATAAATAATACTAATTGTTAACTTTGACTTCTTTTCTTACTTACTTTTTTTGTTAACATTTCTCACTTTGTTTACTGTGTTTTTTATGGCCAGTTCAGCCGCCATGTTGTGTGGTACCAACATGGGAAATTTATACTTACGGGTTCCAGGGTTCTATAAACGAGCGAAGAAAACACAATGATTGTAGAGAAATAATAGACCCTGATTGCATTAGATAAAAACTTGGGTTTATTAATTAGCTGTATGTTTCATATTTTCATAACAAAATGGAGTCATTCTCCTTTTACCAAATCCAAATACAAAATGGCTGTGTTACACTTCCTCTCCTCAGCCTTTATGCATGATACATTTACGTAATATATTTTTGACTTCAACTTACTCTTGTTACATTTTGAAATGAATGTCGACAATTACTACTGTTTTAATGATTCAAATTATTAAGTTATTTATATCACACAACGTAAACCAATGCTTTGTAATTTACATAGGTACCTGTACACACTCACACATGCTCCCACACATACTAATTTAAATGGTACATTTTTAAATCTTTTGATTGAGCTCAATTAATATGGGTCTGTATTTTAGATTGTGTGAAAATGTCTACTTCCCTGCTTTACTGTATTGACGTCACTCATGTTTCAGCTGTTGTTCGGCCGAACTATTAAATGTTTCTCCTTTTTAATTGCACTCACTGTCTCTACGTTACATTTTATACTTTTGGTTCTCAACACTGATTTAAATTCACATTTTGGTTACATCGCTGTTGTTACTTTAATGGCTTGCTGGCCAGCAATTTGGGTAACGTGCAGTTCGCACGAAAGATCTTTGTAGACTGAGAACGACAATATGGCGCTTATTTCTGAGGTGGAAAGGGTCGTCGCGTCATCAGTTCTATTGTTCTCGGTGATGACGTCTTTGTTTTTTAAGGTGCAACAATTACGTATGGCATTTTTTAGATGACGTTTACATAGGATTGGTCGGTTGTTTTGTCCAAATCGCTGCCATTTCTCACGTACGCCACTGACCTTGACGCAAACCCTTCACTGCTTACTGCGTTGTTTCACTCGTTAGAAAACGTTACACTCACACATACTATATTTTAATTTACAACAGAATTTATACCTGTTATTTACCCAAAATCCCTATACGGACCTATTTGTACCGTTACATAATATGATAATTGTTCGATTTCAATGAACCATGGGATATGCAGCGTAGTATTTTTCGATTCTTCAAGTGCTTGTGAAGGTACTGACTTTTTACCTTTTTATTATATATTACCATCAGAAGATTTCAGAATAATACTTGCTGCTCACTGCTGCCAGAATTGTACTTACCGTCATATTCCCCTTTAAACTTACCTTATTTTTGCCCAGGTCGCCAACATATTTTTTAGATAAATATGTAAACTTAAACACTCTTGCCCTTATAAAAATTGTAACATGATCCCGCTATCTAACTACCCTTAACACTCAGAAAATCCCAAAGAACGTTAGGCGAGGTTTTCAGCACAGAATAGGAAATGGTTATGGCATAATAACTTAATTTAACACATTTTTATATCCCTAAACAAACTTGATTTTATTTTATTAAGTAGCCTACAGCTAAAAAACATGAATTTGTTCAAACACAAGTTTTATCAACTAATTATTTTATAGGAACCAGTACTTTTAATCATGATTTCTCCCCTTAAATATATAACTTTTACCCCCTTTATAGTATTCTCATTAATTCTTTTATAAATCTAAATTTGTATAGCTTTTTACTGATATCAGATTGTTACGGAGTCACTTTTGTATGTATTTGTTACTTAACTGACATGTGGTCCAGTTGTTACCCGACCACTAGTAGTTCACCGTCACATTCGCCACATCACACAGAACTGTTCTAACTGCACAAATTAACGTATTCGTTTTTGTCTCGATCTATTTCTTCATTTTACTCTTTTGCACACTTTTTAATAAGATTCGGTAGGCCTAGGCTACTGTAATCGCTTTGGCCTACCGTAACTGCCCGAGGCCACTGTTTTTATTAATGCACTGTGTGCTGCTTCTGTCTGATGCAAAACCTGGTGATAGACTGCATACTGTAAGGGCAATCTGCTTACTACTGTTTAGTTAATGAACTGAATTAATACACTGCTCTCCCCTGTTGACTCTATGGTGACAAACTGCTTACTGTTGTTGGCTGTTAACACTCTGATGCCAATCTGTCTACTGTGATTCACACACACAGACTGCTGCTGGCAAGCTGTTACATAAGATGTCTAGACATTTGTTTATGCTAACATTGTGTTGCACTGAGGCACCTCACAGGTGGAAGCTGACAATTGCAAATTAAAACTGATTTAAATTAAAACTGGGGTAGCACTCAGTTCTGTACCATTACATGCTCTTACGTACGAGTTTATCTGGTGTTGGTGTAGGTGATTATTAAGTTATGCAGTTGATCTGCATGTGATATTTTCTTAGCTGCGAGTGAAGTGAGCAGAAATGGCTCATTAAAGGGCCAAGTGTTTCAATCTAATGCTTCAAGGTTGTAACACATAAGTGATGTTTTTAATAATCCGCAAATCAATAGGTGGCCAAAGGCATACATTCACTTATGTATGGCGAGCACAGAGGTCTGACACTATTGGTTCAGTATGTAGTGTTGTAAATGTGCAAAAATATACTTTTGACTACAATGCTACAGACATGTATTTAGGGTTGTTTTCACAAAAATTTTGGCAAAAGCTGTGGTTTGTTGAGATTGAACAATTACCCACTTATATCTATCTACTTTGATTGTTTTTTAACCATCTTTAGCAGAAATAATATTTTGATTAAAATGAAGTATCGTGTTTACAAATTTTAATATTCTTAAAGATGTGTAACAGATTAGAATTATACAACACAAAAAGTTGTAATCAAAAGCAGAAATTTAGTAACCCATTCAATTAATAATATCTATTCGTTCCCAAATTTATAAAACATGATTATATTAAAACATTTCTCCAAAAGTAAAGGAATTAACCTTCAGGAAACATACGATAACTAATATATTTATTAAAGGCCAGATTCAGATTAAAGGTATAATTTGTAACATTTTTGAAACTCAAAATGTAATTTATAAACAGTAATAATAAAATGTACCATATGTGTATATGGTATTAGTCAACTCCCGATTATCCGGGATAATCACCTGCAGGGTGATCACGTATAAGTCAAAATCCCGGTGAAAGCAAAAATTGTAACCTAGTCCTTAAATGAAGGTCTTAGTTAAAAATAAAATAGTGTATACAATAAAGTAGTACATACCTTTTATTACACTATAAAAATTAGTCAGATCACATTTTTGTCAATTAAAATAGTATATTTACAAGCAGAAGAATATGTACAGAGTCAGTGTTTATACACGCTGAAAATAATCCGGTAATAATTTTTGCTTCTTAGCACTTGCTATTTTCTTTAAAATAGGCGACCTTATTTTGCGTAAAACCAACTTGTCGCACAACAAAGTCTTGTGACGTACTAATCGATCACATTTATTATTATTACCACCAACTTTCAAATTAGCTTTTACTTACCGGTATGATAGCTCTTACAGGGTCCCAAGGTTCGATCACATGTACCTAGATACAAACATGATCTATGGGTTACGCAAAGCACTGACACAACTCATTTATGAAGAGAATTAATATTTCTTTATTATTTACTTTTGAATGATTGTAAACTCATGAAGATTCATTTGGATACATATTTTCAAAGTTGTGCAACACTAGCATAATCGCACTTATTAACTACAGCTTACCTTGTTGTATATTACACAAAACACAATTATAAAACTCACACAGACACAACCACAGCCCAGCTTTGCACACTCTCACATTCATTCATATTTGTAAGAAACAAAGCACCCCTTAACACATTTTTCTATAATAATGCCCCCACGTCGACCACGCGGTCATCGCGCCCGTACTAAGTCCTCGTTCAGGTGTCCGAAAGAGAAACGAACTATTAATTCATTTAGGTTCACTCATTACTGTTGTTATTTCACTTGTACACTGTTGATTAACGTTCCAAATTTTAACTGTGAGGTCGGCCGACCTTAAAAGAAACTGTTAACCAAATTTAGATGGACCGCATGCGGTCTGGTGGTAAGAGGCACTGGGCAGAAGTTTTTTCTACCTTCCCTCTCCACAGTTTTCAACACGGGAACTCACTGGCTTGGGCGTCGTCGCCGAAGCTTCGGCCCATGCTATGCATGTTGTTTTTTGAGTCAATGTCGCATATGATCTTCTCTAGGCATTGGCTGACGTCATTTAAGTGGGCTTGGCCTAAGCAGTACTTCCTTAGTGAAACCAAAGGAACGATGAATAATTCCACTCTCGAGCCATATTGTTTTTTTGCCAACGCTTGGGTAGGCGCCCCTGCTGGAATAGTTGCGTTTGAGCGCTTTCACACAAGTTCAAAGTTCTCGGAATTTTGAAGGGGGTAAATTCTTCAGCCGCATTGCTCAACAACAAACTGCGTCTATGCCTTTGTTTCAAACTGTTTCTTAACATCGTTTCTGTTATACGGACAAATACGTTGCACCATAATACAGTTTTACAATATTTTATACAAGCCCGCCCGAAAACGAAATAAGTAAAAATATAGAAATGCCCCATACGGTTAAAATAAGAAAAATACCAAAAAATTGACCCGCTACAATACCCCCTCGATGAGAATTCTGCTGTTCATAACAGAAGAAATCTCATCGACAAACCCCGAAGAGGACCGGTGAGGAACTGGTGCCAACAACCCCCTGGATCTTAATCTCATGGGTACACGACCCCCCTGGCTCAGCGGCTATGGACTCATCTGAACGAGATCACTGGACTTCTCCGTAAGAGATCCCAATACCGAGAAATCGAGCAGACTCGCACCACAGCCCACCTTACCTTCTAACATGCTACCCCCGCAAAATCCTCAATCCCTGGCTAAAATTATTCCAGCTCCTCCGCCGATATGTTTCCCCTTTTTTTTGCAAGCTGGGCTGCCTTTAGCAAATACTGGGCTCACACACATTCACATTACATGATACATTGTGAAATTGAAAAATTGCAAAAATTCTTTAAAATTGACAAGTTTTTTTTTATTTATTTTTTTAATTCAAAGTTCAAAAAAAATAATATGCTCAAAAAAATTCTCTTCATTATTTTTTGTTTCCTTTAAAATGACTTGAATTAAGAGTTTTCTCTACTTGAACAAATCCTTAACCAAACATGTCTTAGTCTA
Organism: Magicicada septendecula; assembly: GCA_034769895.1. Lineage (NCBI taxonomy): Eukaryota > Metazoa > Arthropoda > Insecta > Hemiptera > Cicadidae > Magicicada > Magicicada septendecula. The sequence continues at coordinate 847,459,292 of CM068368.1, forward strand.
ACAATACAGTTCAATACAAGAAATCAGTAAACTAAACAATTAACAAAACAACAAAACGTGGTAAATACACACATAATAAAACAATCACTACCTGAAATATGCATTCGCTGGCAGGCGAAAAATCAAAAAAATTTTTTCTTTTTTTTTCAAAAAAAATAAAATTTCCAAAAATTTAAAAATCCAAGAAAAAATCGAATTTAAATTTCTTACAATGTTTCCTTTATATTTAAAATTATTTAAAAACTGGTTTAAATTAATTAAACAAACAAATTAAAATTGACTTTCTACTATACAAGCTTAGTAGGTATATGACCTCATCAGCTGATCGTAACTAGGTCAAGTCCAAAACCCTTGACCTACATATGTTATGTATGCTTTCTGAAAATACACTGAACATCTGTAATATCCTAACTTGAAATACAAACATAATAAAACAAAATATTTAAAATAAACAAAATATTAATATAATAATCAAGTTGACATTTAAATTATTTAAAATAAACAATTCTTACTTGTATCTTGTTTTCCAAATTTTATCAAAATTCTGTCACTGGTTTCGAAAAAATAAAAATTTTATATTCTTTATCATAAATTTCTCTTTTTGCTTAACAATCTTACTCTAATCTACTATGGGTGATGTAAATTATTTATTCTCATTTACTCTGTCTACACATATAATCTTTCTCCCTATGACTCTAATAGTCACCCACTTCAAATACCATGACACCCATCTCTACCAAAATAGCTACCCCAAAACACTCTAAACCCCAACTTACCATTTAACACAATTCGCCACCTTCTCTACATATAAAAATACTCTCCAACCCTTTGTACATAGGATACGTGTTTCCCCTACCCAAAACTCATTCCCTTATGTTGGTTCCCGGACCCTCCCTAGGTAACCCTTTCCGGCGCCAATCGGTCCTAATCCCGTCCCAACCATTGTTGCGGACTCCCCAAATACACTACCCCCTAATACAAAATTGCCATCCCCAAAAATCTCAATCTCATTACCTCACTACAAATACACAAAATAACCTCATTAATTATAAACATAAATATAGCACTCAAAATCTATATAATTCTCCATTACTACTGTGTCAACATCAATACTACTTAAAATTCTACAGCATACCTTACTTCAAAACAACATTCTCTACTGTTTCAAATTCAACTTTGCTTTTAACTTGGACAGATCTACATGTCCCATAAAATATTCATCACCAAAAAAAACTATCTCTTATTAGATTTCACAAATCGTTATTTTATTTCTCATTGTAGCAAATTTTTTTTATCATTGCTTCAAAACATCTGTAATACATTTAAAACATTACATTGAAAATCAATTACTTAAAACATTTACAAACCAATATACCAGTGACATGGTATTGCTGATCAGCTGATATCCTAACACAATGAAAATACATCTCACAATTGAACAATTTACATGAAATATGTATATTTTTATTTATCCTTACTTCTCACCTTCTTGTTTCCCATTTCTCTGATTCTTATCATTTATGTTAACCTGCCAGACGATTTAATTATTGGCTTAGAAAAAAAAATACACACACCTAATGAAAATACATATTCTTATCAATGCTTATCTAACAGACAACAATAAAATAATACACTTAAAATTATAGCATGAACACCTTATTTTTAAATATCTCAGCAGCTAGTTATCTGAACAGAGCACAAGCAGTTTTATTTAATCAAACTTTGAATAAAAATGTTATGTTATAAAATTTACATTCGTGACTCCTTTGCGTCACCTCCCAGCCACACGCACTATTTCAGATTATGGTGGACTGTGGCGCCCATTCGCTTCGACAGAGACTGCATATTTTGGAGCAGGGTTTTACCTCTCCGTGTCTCTGCGTCCGCTATTAAGTTTTAAAATTATTGAACATCATCATGTTCTCGTACATAATCATACACCCTTAAGACGGATCTACCACCTGTCTTGCTACCCCAAAAGCGGGCAGAGTGGCAGCCGCTGTTCCATAGTTCCGGGAGATTTCCTCTAATTGTCACCCCCCAAAGAATTTCTAATCTGTACCAATTTCAAGTCACCTATGGTCAAGGGACTTGATATGACCATAGCTGGCCGCTAGCCAAAACCACGGTTAGTGCTGGTAAGACAGTAACCGCCTGAAAAGTCGAGGAAATCTAAACTTTCATTTCACTGCCTGTTTCATCAATACTATTACGTGCGACACGGTCATTTAGTAATGTGTGTAAACTTTAATTTACACGGATAAGGTGTGCCGCACATTTTCGCCATTTTGGCCTCCGATGGAGGTAACACTCCCTGTTACCCCCAACCCATTCCGCTACTTGCGAGAGCACAGGCCGCCCCCACAATAGCCACTTACTAGCTAGCTAACAAAAAATTTTATATACATTATACTATAACATTTCCATCCACAATCCTTTACCTCATTCATAACTTTTTACCATTTGATTTTCTTAAAATTTTTCAAAATTTATTATTAATAATTATTATATATCCTTCAGTTATTATGAAAATTTTTAATTATATTTATTAAAAACAATTATTTCAAATAAACATCTTATTACTGAATTAAAACCTCATTTACCTGTACAATCCATTCAACATGATACACACATAAAACATAATCACCATACTTCCACCTCATCTCTGTAACATTTACCACAAAAATATCAGTTTACATCCCACAATTCATTTAATTGCAAAATTCACCTCGGAAAATAAATTAAATTCATAAAAATTAATTAATTAATATTTAAATAAGCAGTCACAATTTTGGTTTAATTTAATTACTGAAAATATAAATATGTCGTTATCGAAACAATTCCAATTAATCAATTACTATTTTCACAATTAATTCTACTATTTATTTAACTTGCAAATATTGATATTATTATTATCCCAACATTTTCTAATACATATACACATTATTTACCTAACGTTTCATAATACACACAAATGAATTCACTATATTATTTACAAACTCTTGCTATTAATTGTTCAGTTTTTTCCGCACTTCATTGTCCCATTCTGCCATGTTTGTAATGTTTACAAACCATTAAAACATAATGTTTATACTGTCTTTTATTGTTTTAATAGTTTAACCTCCATCGTTCCAAATTAACCTTGGTTTTACATAGCACTTTTCGATTTCGTTAACACACATACTGATACTTTGTGTGTCATAAACCCAAAAATCAAAGTCATCCGTCTTATCAAAATAATCTTGCAACAAGTCAACATTAAGTATATCTATTAAGTCTCCGTTAGTAAATTTCTTCAATATCGGGTCAGTTACTTTTGTATTAAAAATCAAATCATTCTTATTTAAATACTCTTCTAATACTTCTTCCAACTCACCATAATCTCTCTTTAAATTATATACTTCTAATTCTCTCTCATCATAACACCATCTCATACTTATAAAATCATTCCACACAGAGGGTATAATATCATACAAATAAAATAAACAACTCCAATCTTCTACTAATACGGGACTCTTGCCCTTCAAAAACACTTGTGACCACATTAAATCATCATCATAAACATCATAAATAATAAAGGGAAAATTTGCCCTCTGTCCCCACTCTACTACAACATTATTTCTCCTCTCTCTCTCTAACTCACTGACACACATTAACATCTCATAATCACTACATTCTGCAATTTCATTAGTACTCTCATTATTTATTTTTACTGTATCAGTCTCTGATACTAACTCTTCAAACACATTAACATTCTCAGTATTAAATTCATTATTTTCGACATTATTGTTATTATTTGTTAACTCTTTATCTGGCATTACATTTTTGTATTTGTCATTACAATTTTCATTTGTATTATTCTTATCTGGATTCATCACATGTACTCCCATTCGCTCCACACTCTGTTCTAATTTATTCAAACTAGTCATTATTGTCTCATGTGTACTTTCTAAACATTTATTTAGTTCTTGAATCTCGTTCTTTAACTCGTGAAACTGGTTATTCTGTATATTAAATTTAGCGTCAGAGTCATTTTTTAATACATTGAATTTAGCGTCAGAATCACGTTTCTGTTCACTGAATTTTAACTCTAACATCGCCTGCTGCTTGTCTGAACTCTCTTTCATACTACATACCATGCTACATAAATATTTCATCATATTATTGTTATCTGAGTTTTTATTTTGAATTGGGGTTGAATGAATTCCTTCATCCATAATTCTTGATTCTGTTTCACTTATTTCTATTTCATTCTGACTCACACTTGGAGTCGAGCGTGCTTCAAAGTTACTAATGTTTGAATCGTCGAAAACTTCGACACTCATTTTATTTACGTTATTTTCGTTGTCTGACATTTTGTATTATTGATATACTTAGATTAAATAAATTGCTTAAATGGATTAATTAAATAAATGGTGTCATTACTTAAATTTTGTAATATAATGCTAGGTCGCTATGCTAACCCAGAACATGTTTGTATCTCTGTTGAAGCGGAATTCAATTAATTAATTATAATTAATTCAATTCGTGCCTGTTCCGTGGCGCCATTTGTGACGTACTAATCGATCACATTTATTATTATTACCACCAACTTTCAAATTAGCTTTTACTTACCGGTATGATAGGTCTTACAGGGTCCCAAGGTTCGATCACATGTACCTAGATACAAACATGGTCTATGGGTTACGCAAAGCACTGACACAACTCATTTATGAAGAGAATTAATATTTCTTTATTATTTACTTTTGAATGATTGTAAACTCATGAAGATTCATTTGGATACATATTTTCAAAGTTGTGCAACACTAGCATAATCGCACTTATTAACTACAGCTTACCTTGTTGTATATTACACAAAACACAATTATAAAACTCACACAGACACAACCACAGCCCAGCTTTGCACACTCTCACATTCATTCATATTTGAAAGAAACAAAGAACCCCTTAACACATTTTTCTATAATAATGCCCCCACGTCGACCACGCGGTCATCGCGCCCGTACTAAGTCCTCGTTCAGGTGTCCGAAAGAGAAACGAACTATTAATTCATTTAGGTTCACTCATTACTGTTGTTATTTCACTTGTACACTGTTGATTAACGTTCCAAATTTTAACTGTGAGGTCGGCCGACCTTAAAAGAAACTGTTAACCAAATTTAGATGGACCGCATGCGGTCTGGTGGTAAGAGGCACTGGGCAGAAGTTTTTTCTACCTTCCCTCTCCACAGTTTTCAACACGGGAACTCACTGGCTTGGGCATCGTCGCCGAAGCTTCGGCCCATGCTATGCATGTTGTTTTTTGAGTCAATGTCGCATATGATCTTCTCTAGGCATTGGCTGACGTCATTTAAGTGGGCTTGGCCTAAGCAGTACTTCCTTAGTGAAACCAAAGGAACGATGAATAATTCCACTCTCGAGCCATATTGGTTTTTTGCCAACGCTTGGGTAGGCGCCCCTGCTGGAATAGTTGCGTTTGAGCGCTTTCACATAAGTTCAAAGTTCTCGGAATTTTGAAGGGGGTAAATTCTTCAGCCGCATTGCTCAACAACAAACTGCGTCTATGCCTTTGTTTCAAACTGTTTCTTAACATCGTTTCTGTTATACGGACAAATACGTTGCACCATAATACAGTTTTACAATATTTTATACAAGCCCGCCCGAAAACGAAATAAGTAAAAATATAGAAATGCCCCATACGGTTAAAATAAGAAAAATACCCAAAAATTGACCCGCTACAGTCTTCTTGTCCTTCTAAATAGTCAAGAAGCCCCACTACTTAATTGAGCGCTGTTCTGTGTGTAACTTTGGGCTCGGAAATACATTCGTCACTCCCCTCCCCCTCATCATCACTACCACTCTCACTTTCTGCTACGCCCTGTACGCGCGTCAATATTTCGTCGTCTGTCAAAACCTCATATGCAGGGATGTTAGCGTCGACTTCAAACCACTCGTTTATGTTATCTTGATCAACGTTTTCACCACCTGGGACAAGTGTTTGCTAACTGGGCCAAGTCAGCTGAGGTTGCAACGTCATCCTCAAACCCAGCAAAATCCTTATCTTCCGATATTTCGGGAAATATTTTTTCCACGACTTTGTCATTGTAGTGGGTTTAACTTTGTCCCACCCCACACAGCTGCAGTCTCGTAGATCACGTCCAGAACACTTAGTCCCTTAAAAAAGGTCTTCAAATCGTTCCCTCCCTCTACAAACTTTCTCAAAATTCTTGACCAATAGTTACATTTTACAGTAGCTATTACCCCTTGATCCATTGGCTGGATCAAGGCTGTAACATTGGGCGGCAAATATTTAACAATGATCTGTCCGTCGTTGGATCTGAGCAGCATTTCACTTGGATGTGATTTAGCATTGTCTAATACTAACACTGCTTTTTGGGGAAGACCTTGTGATTTTAGAAACTCTCGAACTTGTGGACAAAACTTATTGTGGAACCAATCATAAAAAATGTCTTTATTCATCCAACATTTCTTTTGATTGTAGTAAATTACAGGCATGTTAACTGCTCTTGTTCCTTTAAATGATCGTGGTTTTTTTGATTTTCCTATCATTAGGAGCTTTAGAGCAACACATTACCGTTATTCGTTCCTTACTAACTTTGTGTCCCGGTGCACTTTTTTCATTTTCAGACGCTAAAGTTTTCATCGGTAAGCACTTCCAAAATAATCCCGACTCTTCGGAATTGTAAATTTGTGTTGGTTGTAAATTTTCATCCAAAACAAACTGATTAAAGTCTTTGCAAAACTGTTCTGCTGCCGTTTGATCGCCACTCAATTTTTCTCCGCGAATTTCCAACTCTCTTATGCCGTGACGTTGTTTGAAATGTGTCAGCCAACCAGATGATGCGTCAAAATTTCCTTCTAGGCCTAAAGCTTCGAAAAAACTTAGCTTTTTCGGCGCATATGCGTACACTTACAGGATTCCCTTGTGCTCGTTGATTATTGAACCACTCGAGTAAAGCTCGGTCCAAGTCTTCGTACGTCGATTTCTTCATAGTTTTCCATTTCTTCATGCCAGATGATGAGTCAGAAGAACACGCAAATTTTAAAAGTTCCACCTTTTTCTTAACCAAATCATGAACCGTTTGATCACCAATTCCATATTCGTCCTTTAATAATTTAACAGTTTGGCCCTAATCATATTTTTCTATAATCTCTAGTTTTTTCTGAATCGACAAAACAATCCTTTTACGGTTTTTATCGATTTCAAAACTCGAATCACAAACAAAACATGGAAACACAGGAGGGTAAACGATATGGTTAAGCACGAATTACCGAGTCACAATGCAAAGAATGACTGACTGGACTGTCAAGGTCAAACTTGGCACACGCTGCTACACTCTGTCTGCGCCTAAAGCCAGTTCGCGATAAGATGAACCCTGCGATTTGATGCAGTGCGTTGCGTCTTCAAATCACGCAGACACGCAGTGTTGAGAGGCCGTCAAATTCTATCGTAACTCATTAAACAGACTGTCATTTGCTTATAATAATTACAACTAGTGATTTATTTGCTACAGTAATACACGGAAAATAATAGGTTTAAGAATACTGTAAATAAATTAAAGTCATTATAAGCGTAGTATGTATCAATATTCTTGCTAAAACTACAATTTTTTAAATCATATTTTTCCTGGTTGATCCGATCCCTGAAAATCAGGAGTTGACTGTATGATAATGATTCCTTTTCCACACACCTCTGAAGTAGTTTCGGAGTTAGGATTTATAGGGCCTGTGCAGCATATATAGAAGCTAATGTGCCCAGCACTACATTTCAGCCACCTGTTATTATACCAGCACTGACCCTCCATAGAATGAGTCCACCTGTAACCTAAAAGACACCATGATTTTATGGTTTACCGGGAACCTGGGATTTTTGGATTAGCAGCCAGCCATACCCACCGATCTACTACAACCCTTGTACATATGTATTTTTTATTTTAATACATCAGCTGTTTTTAATGATATCAGAATTTTTTAACAAGAAGTTTGTATTTAATCAAAACATTATTTCTCTCAATGATGACATGTAGAAGTAGAAACTAGACGATGATCCATCAAAGTTTGGGATCAGTGGTGTGATGGGTACCAGACGTGATGAGTAACAGCGTTCCCATCATACATTATGAGGACTATAATGTCTGTCTGTACCTACTCAAGTGTCCGTCTCTAAAATGAGAAGACTGTTACTGTATACAGCACCAGGCCCGGATTTAGGTGTCCTGCCGCCCCTAGGCACTATTGTTGCCCCCCCCCCCCAACAAGTAACTTCTATATATTCAATTCTCCTTGACTGCTGAAAAAAAGTTGCTGAAAATAGTCATTTCAACTATCTCTATTGCTGCAAATATCTCATTTGATCTAAATCTGAAAGGGAAATGTGATGGAATTGTGAAAAAGACTACATTTTTTTAACATTTATTTACATGTACACTTTAGTAACACATAGATTACTTTTATAACAAGTAATATACGTAGGCCTACTTTCTTTTTATGGGTTTATTTATAGACCTACATGGTTTGGTTTTATCATCAAACATAGTAAAATCAATGAATGTAATGTAAATTGGATAAATAGAACAAATAATTTAAGAGTGATTGAATAAGATCCCAAATTACACAAATGGCTTGATTTTACATTGGGTTTCGTCTTGCTTTGATCAGTGAAAATTCTTCAATAAGGCCTTCAAAGTTCATTTGTTCACTGTTTAAAACGTTCTGCCTCAACATGCAGGATTGAGAGTGAATTAAGTTTTTCCTCATTCATTGTGGATCTAACACATGATTTAATTCTTTTTAAAACAGAAAATGTACGTTCTGCCGAACAGTTAGAGATAGCTGTACACAAATACATACCAGGAGCTATTGCAATATTTGGAAATGTTGATTGAAGTTACCAAGTCATGAAGTGTGTCTTCTCTTTCATTTCACTTCTACAGTTCAAACTCTTGTGCCTGTTTTCCCTTTTTCCCATTTTTGCATTGACGTTTCTCATGACTATTGTCATTTTCATTGTCTCCCATGATTATAGTCATGACCACTCATGCTCATTATGTTTATCTATCTAAATAAAGTAACAGAATAGCTTTTACTTGATTAGTTCATGTTATATGTTTTGAAAATGGCACTATCAAAATCCTGCCAGATGTGAAATTTGTTCTGTGATACATTTCTCTTTAACATAAAGATGGAATGCCGGGTGGAAATTCATAGACAATCGTAGCTGTTTATGATGACATAGGGACTTGTAAAATGTTCACAATACAAATACTGCTATTAAAAAACCGAAAACATGAAATTTTAACAAATAATGTTTCACTTCGTGCCACCCCCCTGAGCCTGCCGCCCCTAGGCACGTGCCTAGTACAGCACTGTAATTGTACTATTACTGTAACAGTACACTGTATAGTAACAATTAGGTAAGATAGTACACAGCTGTGTTCAGCCAACCAAGACTTCCTGACGTACAAATACTGTTGTTCACTGTTTCAGTCAGGGGCGTATTTACGGGGAGAGACGAATGGGACCGGACCCCCTCCCCAAAAGGGCTGAAAAAGTTGACAGATTTTGTTAATTTCTTACATTTTAGGTTGTTTTATTTTTTTCAGTTGTGTACGCTAATTTAGTAGTAACTTTTTTTTTAACATACAGACATGTTTTTTACACAGCATTAATGTTATACAGTGGAACCTCAATATAACACCCCTGTAATAAAAGGCGACCCTTGATGGAACGCTTGTTTTTCACGGTCCCGGCGAATTAAATAGTTAAACTTGGGACCTTTATATAAAGCGACCCTCAATATAAAGCGCTTTTTGGCTGGTCCGCAGAAAAGCGTTATTTTCACTGTATGTTAAAAATATGAAATGTAGAAAAATCATTCAGTCATTAATACATATTTTTATTGTGTTATTACCGTTTACTTTGTAACGTGTAGATCTTTACGACACTACTTTCTGTATGTAATTATTTTGCCACACGTTGTTGGCGTCAATTTGTAACGTGTTGTTCTGTATGTACTCTTGAAGTGTACGTTTATCGTGTCTTATGTGTGTTAGCCCCACACATTGTAGTCTTTACTGTATGTTTACTTACTTTTTTAACTTTCCACGCTGACGATGTCCGTCGCGAACTCACGAATTACCAGTACCAATATCTCGCGAGTGTAAACCTTACCATTCCTTTAATGAGTACTTTTAATTCCCGGGTGGCACCAAATTGTTTATGAAAACAATTAAAAATGTGAAATTGAGCGGTCGTTCTAGACGGTGTCCACTAATTCAAATTACCCTCGCAACTGGCGAGCATATGAATCTCGCTAGTAGTTCGCCGTGCTGCCGACGTCTAATGCTGGCCGACAATTTCGCTCGTCGCTAAAGTACACAAACTTTATAATGCAAATTATAATGAAACTAGCAGAATACCCGTGCTTCGCTACGGAGTTTCACGTTGTACGTATTGAAAATGTTAGTTTAATTAATAAAGTTCAATTAAAGTAGGCTTCTTAAAAATAAATAGCTGTTGCCCACAACTTCGTTCGCGTGGTCTTCAATTTAATGCGATAATATATTTAGAACAGAATCTATTCTATTGGGTTGCCATAGTAACCAGATCTAATAGTTTTTTAAGACCGCAAAGGACCCCCCAGAGGATCGTATCGAAAAAACACCTGTCCTATGTTGGTTCTCCCGTTGCGTAAAATATTTGTGCAAGTTTGGTTGAAATCGGTCCAATGGTTTAGGTGGAGACGTGGAAGACCCCAAAGGATCGTATCGAAAAAAACACTTGTCCTATGTTGGTTCTCCCTTTGCGTAAAATATTTGTGCCAAGTTTGGTTGAAATCGGTCCAGTGGTTTAGGAGGCGATGTGGAAGACCCCAAAGAACCCCCAAAAGGACCCCATCGAAAAAACACCTATCATATGTTGGTTCTCCCGTTGCGTAAAATATTTGTGCCAAGTTTGGTTGAAATCGGTCCAGTGGTTTAGGAGGCGATGTGGAAGACCCCAAAGAACCCCCAAAAGGACACCATCGAAAAAACACCTATCCTATGTTGGTTCTCCCGTTGCATAAAATATTTGTGCCAAGTTTGGTTGAAATCGGTCCAGTGGTTTAGGAGGAGATGTGGAAGACCCAAAAGGACCCCATCGAAGAAACACCTATCCTATGTTGGTTCTCCCTTTGCGTAAAATATTTGTGTCAAGTTTGGTTGAAATCGGTCCAGTGGTTTAGGAGGAGATGTGGAAGACCCCAAAGGACCCCATCGAAAAAAATTCAGAAACCTTCGCGGGCGTGCGCTCAACAACTCACCGAAGTTTCATCGCAATCGGATGAATGGTATAGGAACGCATACGGGACAAAGAAACATTCATTTTTATAGATATAGATAAAGGATGGTTATTACTACTCAGTACTAGTTTATTAACATGAAATAGTTAATAGTTATTCATTTAAATACAAATTTATATACTGTTATCATATAAAGTTGCTCTGGCAGTAAATAGACAATTTTCTCAGGTTGGCTAAGATGATTTAAACGTTTCTAAATCGACATGGCTGTCGTTTTGTGTTTATTTTCTTACTGTTCGTTTAATCATGAGTTCTTTTGGTTATGAAAAAATATTAATAAGATGATAATAAAGTACACTACCTTATGTCAGTGGTACTTACAATGGTAAGTACAATGGTACTTATATACTATTATAGTTAATTACCATTCGTCTTTGAAGTGTTAAAAAGTGTGTGTTAAGAGTTCGTAATTTGTACACAGGTTATTTTCTGGTTACATACAAGTTTAGTTTTTTATTTTCAATTAATCCTGGAAAGAAATTTAGTTATCAGTTCAGAGTGAGAGTTATTTGTGTTGTGAGAAAAGTTAATCAAAATTTATTCCATAAATTTGGGTATTTCAGATATACTTAACAAATCTGTTGAGTTCGGGTGAAGAGTCATTCAGTTTTTAGTTAGGTTGGTCCATATGATCATCAATCTTCCACCAATTATAATTTGGAGTACGTCTGGCTTCTTTTTCGGATAATGTGGATTAAATAATTAATTTGGAATATGAAAATCTGGTCTATTGTCTCTTTTGATTTGACTAGTTCTTCATCAGACTTCTTGCATCCTCATTTTATAAAATTTTGACTTATTTTTGATTATTTTAAGTTAAAATTGAGTCGAATATGGTTTGGCTTCTGTATGTCTTGAGCGTCAGTAATGAACTAATTCTTTTTAACGGAATTATATTAAATAACGTTCCGTTGTTATGGCAACTGTCTGTACTTTCATTGGCTGATCATATTTGTTGCTATTGTTATAATATTTGAATTTTAATTCAAAATGAATAGATATCTTCTGATGGCTATTATTCTTCTGTCTTCTTATTTATGTATTAGATATTATCACAACTGTTTATATTTTCTTTCAAAGATCATTTTGACATCCCACAAAGCTGGGTTTGTTTATGTATTAAAGTTTTGACAATAATGTTACTATTATGTTATTACATTTCTTTCTTATTTTATGTTTTTAATCTAACTTTGACATCTTAATATGGTTCACTAATTGTACTTAATTAGTTACTTGCCCTGAATTTTCTAATACAATAGTTAATTTCTTACAATTTGTTTATTTTGGATTTATACAGTTAGGCATTTTATAGGCCTAAGTAGTAATTGGCTATATCTTCTTATTTTACACAAATTAAAGATTATTTTTCATTTACATATGTTTTGCTTGGTGTCACTTATGACTTGTTTACATTTTGAATTAATTTGGGCTATTTTATAATAATTGTATGTTCTTCTTACTTTACAAAATCATTGCCTGTCTGTTATTCTCTAATTTCTTTTTCTGTCTTTACTCTAAAGATTATTATTATGTTTATAAAATTTTATCTCCTTACTTATCTATATTGCCATTTTTTATAACTTGTCTATCATTTAATATTACTTATAAAACATAACACAAAAATTAGGTTTATGGTCTGTTTACTTTTTTCAGCCATATTCCTTCTTATAAACTTAATTGAACAAATAACTGTCTTGGTGAATAACATTATAACACCTTTATTTTATCTTGCTAATTATCCCTTTGAACATTTTGATTAACATAGGATGTTTTATTTATTTTGCACTCATATTATTTAGTTTATTCTTCTTTTAACATTTACTCTCTATTTTTTACTGCTTAACCATTGTAACAATAACATTCTTAATCATTATGGGATTTTTATCCTGAATACCACTGTATTCCTAATCTACTATCACTACTAATTATAATAACAATATTCTGGTTATTACTTCCATATTCCTTAAGGAATGGAAGTATGGTGATGGCAAAAAAAATCGTGTTCGAGATTATTGCAGATTCTGATTCTACTACACTCAAAACATGAAAAAAAGTCTTTTTCCGAAAAGTGTCTGTCTGTCTGTCTGTCTGTCTGTCTGTCTGTGTGTCTGTCTGTCTGTGTGTCTGTCTGTAGATTTTTTTTCTATGGAAACGATAACTGCCGCAAATTCAAACAGAATCAAATAATTTTTTGCATGCAGCCCTGATTTGCAGAGTACTCGCGACCTATTGTTTTTGGTGAAGATCGGTTGAGGGAAAGGGTTAGTTTACCTGCAACGGTTTTTTTTTAGCAAGGGTAATTTTGTTTGTTTGGCAAACGATAACAGCCGCAAATTCAAACAGCATCAAATAATGTTTCGCATACAGCCCTGAATTGTAGAGTTCTCAAGACCTATTGTTTTTGGTGAAGTTCGGTTGAGGGAAAGGGGTAGTTTACCTGCAACGTTTTTTTAACAAGGGTATTTTCTATGGCAAACGATAACAGCCGCAAATTCAAACAGAATCAAATAATGTTTTGCATACAGCCCTGATTTGTAGAGTACTCAAGACCTATTGTTTTTGGTGAAGATCGGTTAAGGGAAAGGGGTAGTTTACCTGTAACGTTTTATGTTTTAACAAGGGTATTTCCTATGGCAAACGATAACAGCCGCAAATTCAAACAGAATCAAAAGATTATTTGCATACAGCCCTAAATTGTAGAGTTCTCAAGACCTATTGTTTTTGGTGAAGATCGGTTGAGGGAAAGGGGTAGTTTACCTGCAACGTTTTTTTTAACAAGGGTATTTTCTATGGCAAACGATAACAGCCGCAAATTCAAACAGAATCAAATAATGTTTTGCATAGAGCCCTGATTTGTAGAGTACTCAAGACCTATTGTTTTTGGTGAAGATCGGTTAAGGAGAAGGGGTAGTTTACCTGCAACGTTTTTTTATCAAGCGTATTTTCTATGGCAAACGATAACAGCCGCAAATGCAAACAGAATCAAATAATGTTTTGCATACGTCCCTGAATTGTAGAGGTCTCAATGACTTTCCATTTTGGTGAAGATCGGTTAAGGGGATGGGGTAGTTTACCTGCAACCTTTTACGTTTTAACAAGAGTAAAGTACTTGAAAATTTATTTAAACTTTTTGAAACAATGGTAATTGTTAAAAATAAAATAATTTTGTTGCCAGGCAATAAAATTATAATTTTTTCATTTTAATGTAATATAATATTTTTCATTTAATACAGCAATAAAAAGGCAGGTAAGACACAGCCTGGCTGTTTGGCTGAAAATGATTTTAAATATAAATCTTAGAATATGGAAGTCATGTATGGTTCTCCATACCGATATTTTTTTCTGTTGACCGTACTTTTCAAGAGCGAAATTATGTATTTCGCGCAGTGAAATTATTTTAGGCAGTTCTGCTTCATCTTGGCCTTCGTGCCACTTGATTGCTGTAGTCAGTTATTGCAACCTTATGAGATGGGCCATCTTCTTCTTCATTAGCTTCTGTGGATACGTACAGTATGTAACAATTTTATCATCACCAAACATCACATCCGGTAAGTCTATTTCACACCAATTTTTGACGTCGTGTTCATTCCAACTGTTAAATGCTGGTAGTGATTGGCAGATACCTTCCGCCAATTAGTAGGGATACCAATACCTTCCGCAATCCATACTCCTGGTTGTTATTAGAACCCCGGCCACAATCAGCACTTTTCTGGTTTAGGCCTACCCCGGTTATAATTAGAGCGTATATGTTACTCTCTTGTTAATAAAGAAAAATAAAAAAAGCTGCTTGAGTGAGTGAAGAATTACGGAGGGAGACGAATTAGTGAGGTTCCACTGTAATTCGAAAATAACGGCGAAGTACCGAACACATACACGTGCGTGCGCGCTCCAAAACGTTTTTCAACTACTTCCGATCTCCAAAGTTGATTGCCATTCCTCTTTGTTTCAGGTTTTCTCATCGAGCAATTCTCTCCTCCCTCATGGCCCTTCTGATGTTGTCGTCGTCACACGTTCTTCTGGGTCGTACTATTTTCCTCCTTCTGGAAGGGCTCCATTCCAAAACTGCTTTCGGAAATCTAACATCCGCTATTCACCGAACGTGCCCGTACCATATCAATTGACGCTTTTCTATAGTTTGTGTTATTGTCCTTTTTTATTTATTCATTAGCAATCAGAAAAATACATTTTTTACGATAATCTGCTGATTAGAGTACAAACATATGAGCTGTACAATTAAATGGCGTGAAGGTGTTCCATCCAGTGATCTCACATCGTGGTTCTTAAAGGTGGGATGGCCAAAGACTTTTCAATCTTCTGTCGATTGCAAACTGTAGAAGTGGCATGATCAGCGGGTTACGATGGTCGTAATGTCTTGTACGGTGCTTAGTGCCACCTTCATGAATGACTTCACAGTAGTACGGAATGTGGAAGTCTGTGTGCAAACTATGGTTGGACATATACTACGGGGCATCTGCGGTAGCTCGTAGGGTCTTTGATTGGCATCGCTGTATGATCGTTATGTTAGATTTGGTGGCGCAGCCCCAAAGCTCGATTCCGTAAGTCCATATGGGTTTAAGGACAATTTTATAGAAGTTTGTTGTTAAAGGTGTATTAGATTTTGTCCCTATCAGCCACTTAATTTCCTTAAATCTTAAATCTACTTGTTTTCTATTTTATGTGGTGATTCCAGGTCAGTTTAGCGTCTAAACGAAGGCTTAGGTATTTGACTATTGTTTGTTATGGTATTTCGACGTGTTGAGATGAACTGCAGGACAGTTGCCACTCCGTAAGGTGAACCTAATCTGTAACGACTTGATTCATATCTTGATTTTCCATTTTCGTAACCGTTCCCCAAAGACACTGAAGCCCTCTTGAAGATTGAATGAGACGACTGTAGGATCTTCATTAGTTGAAAAGATGGCTGTGTCGTCAGCAAATGTACCGATTGTTTCCTCAGTCTTCATAACACTTTTGATGGTATCATTTCGAACTTTGGCCAGTCGTGATTTTCTAGCAGATCTCCTCAGAGCGTCCATCTCTACCGCTTCTAGTCTCCTCCTGTCCCACATTCATTCATTCGGCCAACAAGCCTCTGTGCCACGAATTGTTATACCTTTTTCTATAGTATCACATATCCTTAATTTTATACGTTTCGACATGTTCTTGCTCCAGCATATTCCATTCAATCTCTTAACCGCAATTCTTCTCAGCTGCATTCTCCTTTTGATGTCCTTCGTGTCTACCAAGCAGCGAATACAACAAAGCGAAATTATGCGTCGTTGTTTAAAAGCTGGTTTGGAATTTTTTATTTAAAAAAATTCAGCTGTGTAATTTACATTACAGGCTGATTACTGCGATGTTAACGCGAGATTTAACGTTTCTCATAAGCACTGCATTAAAAATAATCCGTCTTACTCAATACAACGAACGAACTACGTGCGCTTCTGCTTGACAAAATAATTGGTTGGTACAAGGATTACGGCTACCATGGCAACGAATTTGTAGTGCGTAGTAAATTCTGAGAGGAAACTAAACATTACGACAAACGTTATGCATTATTGCTTAAAGGAAACCTTTTACAAACTGGGGTCCTATGTATTTAATAAGCGTAACTGAATTTCACATAATTGTAATAAATTAATAACTATATTTAAGACAAGGAACATCCACTATCAGTCCAAGGTCACATTATATACAGTTATGATTAGACCGATAACATATGACAGCGAGACTTGGACTCTGAACAAACAAGTCGCTAACATAGTCAATACTTTTGAAAGAAGAATTCTGAGGAGAATATATGAATCAATACAAGTCAATGGGATGTGGAGAATGCATCACAATGAGAAACTATACAAGCTGTATAAAGACAATGATCTGCCCACCACCATCCGACTGGGCAGGATCATTAGGATGGAAGGCAACCGAATACCTAGGAAGGTACTGTTTAGTCAAATCGAGGGTAGAATGCCTATCGGAGCACCCAAGAAACGCTGGATTGACGCAGTGGCGAGGGATGCTGATACTTTACTTATACTTTAAATAAAACGATGGACATCGATCGCCAAGGACAGGGAAAAATGGAGGCGGGTGATTATGGAGGCTAAGGTTCGACTCTGAACTGCGACGCCACGGAAGAAGAAGAAGAATAACTCCGTGGCAAGGCAATAAATTTATTGAATTTTATAATTTTCTAAATAAATCGTCGACGCTGAAGCACGTAGCTTACTAGTTCCGGCCGGAAAGTACAAGTAGATTTGTAATGATTATTTTGAAAAAACTTTTATTCCAGTGGTTATTACACTCAGATTAAGGTAGGGAAAATTCCTAGTGTTCTGTCATGTTGCGAAGAAAACTGCGTTGTCATCTAAACATTAGAAACGTTCAGGACTAAATTAGAGAGAACATAATCGATTATTGAACGAGCGAAACAATGTAATATAATATTTTTCATTTAATACAGCAATAAAAAGGCAGGTAAGACACAGCCTGGCTGTTTGGCTGAAAATGATTTTAAATATAAATCTTAGAATATGGAAGTCATGTATGGTTCTCCATACCGATATTTTTGGTATTTATCACCCTTAAACTATAGTGTTAATCACTGGTTTTGGTGTCTTTACCTGTATGTTGTGTTTTCTATTTATTTTGGGTTACACTGGCACTTTGCACTTTTTTACTGGACTTTAGTGTTACTAGTGGTTATTCCCTAATATTGATTTCTTTTACTCACTTAATCACTTTCACTCCCTACCTATCTCTCACTTTGGGTTTTTTATTGTTTTATTCACAATTGTTATAGTACGGGACACAGCATTGTAAGCTTCGAGGTGATGCAATAGTAACTGCGGTATTGCCATGTCGCTTCACTCACACTCACGGGCGCGTTACACTACGAAGCCAAACAAACAACGTCAGCGCATTCACATACAATAGAGATAACACACACACACACCTCACGCTCTACATCGGTGAGCTACTACGATCAAAGAGAATACGTCAGCGCATTATCGTACAATAAAGATAACACACACACACACACACCACAAGTCCTCTTCTTTCCACTGTTTTTTTCTTTCTTTATATAATTTTTGTGTGTTTTCAATTTTGTAAGTAATTATTTTCTTTATTCTTTAGTAATATGACAATTCTCTTTACATTTTAGTTGTTTTTAAAACAGTCGTTACATTATATGTTATTTAATGAAAAACTTCATTTTTAAAAATTTAGTAAAGAAAAATTATACACATTATAATAAAAAATATACACAAAAATTTAAGCATTATAATTATTTTTAAATTCTTTCAATCAGAACTGGATTCGCTATCTTCTGAACTTTCTTCTGTCACTGCAATCACCATACGTTCTATAGCCAAATCTCTAGGGCATTCTTTCTGGTAATCGTCCTTTTGAAGCTCTTCGGAATGTTGGACGCATTTTCTCCAGTCTTCAACCGTTACTTTAGCTATCGCTTCGTCCATCAGTCTTTCAAGGTCGACCATTTTAAAAGTATTATTTCGATCGGCCACATATCCTTTCACCTGTGCCCACACCAACTCAATTGGGTTGTAATGTGCATGATAAGGTGGAAGGCGTACAACCTCATGACCCATTTCGTAGGCTATTTGATCAATTTCATATATTTTCAGCGCATTTTTTATTTCGTTTTTGTTTAGCAATTGAGCCCTCGTATCTTGCATAGAAAATTCAATTTTATGATTTCTCAACCATTCTTGAATTTCCAATTTTCTCCAGTTTGATTTAGGAGCTTTCTCAGCAAGTGCGGAATGATAACTCGCGTTATCCATTACTATGACAGAGCTTTCTTCCAGTAAATAGAGGAAGTTGACGAACCACTCTTTAAAAAGTTTCGAATTCATTTCGTTGTGGTAATCTGTATTTAATGAAGATTTTTGTGCGTGGAAAATTAATTTGCATTCCTTCACGAACCCTGTTTCAGCTGACCCCGCATGAAGTACAATTAATCTCCCACCTTTTCCGACTGGCACTTTTAAACCACCCCTTTCCTCTGGGTCCTGCCAAATCATTGATTTGCTGTGATTTTGGTTCACCCATGTCTCGTCCAAATAAAATATGGGCCTTTTTAAAATGCCATTCCGAATTTGATGCATTTTTCTCAGAAAAGTAGCGCGAGCACAAGCAATATCTACTCTTTCCATTAAAAATTTTCGGCCGTCATTACACTTTTTATATTTAAATCCAATCTGTTTCAAAATTCGCTGCACTGATTTCTTGGAGCCCCTAAAATTTATTTGTTCAGCCAACTGCTGTTGGATTTTTCCAGATGTTGGGTATTCTCCACGTTCATAAAAACTAAAAACACATCTTCGCACAACATCTTTGTCGAAGTTGTCCAAATTTGTTATTGTCGGCTTCTTTTTAAAATGCTTCCGCGGCGTACCAAACTTAGGTTCATTTCCTTCACACTTATCTGCGTCTCGCTTTACGCCTTGAACTGTCGATCGACTTACTCCACAAGCTTCGGCAGTCAACTCTTGAACCCTTTTAAAAGTCAACGTTTCAACCTTTTCTGGATCGTCCGCGAGACTCTGTAAAAAGTTGTAAACATTGGCAATGATGTGTTTTCCTTGCTTCCCTAAGTCCTTTTTACCAGATCTTCCTCTGTTTGATGACATTGTAAGAGTTTGAGGAGCCTCAACAATTTGTAAATTATTATCATTCATCGTGAATAAGCCTTATATAATTATTAAATAACAGCAATAATACAACATAACAAAAATAATTAATAAAAAGTTTAAACGCGTAATCCTAGAGCTACTGAATGTAATATGTACGTGGGTAATGTTGAGAAGATGGAGATGTTTATCATGTAGCAAGTGGAACGACATGTCAATGGAATGTGAAGTGTTTGCAACAGACCTCCTCTCCCCACCGTTACCTACGCATACCATGTGTAACGCGCGACAACGCTGTAGGGCGAGGGGCGGGGAAGAGCTGTTACTATTGCGTCACCTCGAAGCTTACAATGATGTGTCCCGTACTATAGTTAGTATGTTAACAAATTTCATGTTCTGATTTACTTATCATCATAGAGTTAGTTATTCATAATATATACTATCTGTTTCTCAGGTTAGTGTACTTTAATTGAGATTACTTTATTTGATTTTAATACTGGTCATTTACATTTATTATTTGTTTGTGCCTTTTTCTTCATTATTTGAGTTTAATATTTCTCATTTTATTTTCTTTATTATTTGTTTGAGGTCTTTTTCATATACCTTCTCATTTTATTTTCTTTTATTGAGTCAGTCACTTGGGTTGGGTCATAGTCATTTGTCGCGTCATAGTTATTTTATTTTCTTTAGTTTAATATAGTTTTTTCCCTGGTATTGGGGTGGCTTTTTGTGTTGTAACACAATTGTGTTGTAAAACAGTGACTGTTTTAGCCACTTTAAAGATCATAATGTTGATTAGTCTTAACTTATTTTTTGTTTTGTAAGAGCCGACCTGACCCCAGACCCCCCTCCCCCAAGACTAAATTCTAGATACGCCACTGATTTCAGTAGCATAAAAGTAGAAAGAAACAAATGTTCAGACTGTATTTACTGTTGAAAACAATTTATAGTTTCTTTTAATATCCATGAACTTTCTACTCATATCATTTTGTGGGAATGGAAAGCAGAGGAAAGACAAAAAGGTACGTTATCAGTGATCAGGCTACACTCTGATGTCTAACGTTTTTAGTGGCTCTTCTTTCTGACAACAGATTGACCTATACAGACAGGTTTTTTACACAGCATTAATGTACATGTTTGAAATATGAAATGTAGGAAAATCAATTCAGTCATTAAGTATCTTGTAAACAATGTTTCAATAATGCATATTTTTATTGTGTTAGCACCATGTGAGTAGCACCGCATGGGTCTTGTGCTTGAAAATCCTGACTGGAATAACAGAATTTGAATGCTTAGACAGTTCATTGCACCAACACTGAGCATAGTGGCTGCAGTTCCACGTGAAATGTAAGGTGAAACTTAACAGTTGTGTTTGGCGTCAGCAACAATTGTCCTGATGATGACAATAAACATTGTCAAAACGTCGATGCAAATAAGTTAAAATTTGTGTTATATTTTTTGACCGATCCGCACAAACCCTTAACCAGAAAAATTCTTTGAATTGTAGGTTAAGCTAAAGAGTTTAAAATTTCCAGGCTATTGGACCATGGCCGATTGCTTGTTCGAGGTGTCATTTAATCACTAGACGTTCTGACCGCCCATCGGAGGCTTTTCTCAGTAGTAAAAAGTAAAAATGCTTCGACAAGGGATGGTAGGCCAAACATACCCCAAGCTGATGTTAAAGCAATATAAGTTATAGCTATATATGTCAATGCCTTGTACCTGACAGCCATAAAAATACCAAATATAATGTTGGCATCATCAACACCAATGTTGGGAAGTTTTTCTTACGGACTATATTCCAAATTTACACCAACTTCGTAACATTTAAAGTGCATCGTGCCTGAATCAGTTCTAAGATAAACATAACAAAAAAGAAACTATAACACTTTCAGTTGACAACCACGTTTTATGGGTATCGCAAAGAACACCAAACTTTTGCCCATCCTGTGACGCGAATGCCATTCTTTACGATACCAATAAAATGTGTCTGTCAACTCAAAAATAGTGTTGTTATTAAAAGTTCTGGTCATAGACGTTTATGAGTGAAAATAAGAAAAAAAATTATTTTAGATGATGTTCTAATGAGTTGTTAGAACACCTTGTATGTATATGCATGTATACTAAAAATTATTGTGTGCAAACTGGCAGATTCAAATTCAGGTTTCTAGTAAACACAAACAAATAAGAAATGACAACACTGGTTTGAAATATTCCACTGTTACATAATCTCCAGTCATTGCAAAATTTATAAAACACAGGAAAAATTACATCGGTATAGGGAAACAGCGTTCAAGAAACCTACTTATGAATCTTATTTAGAATTAATAATTCTAAAAGAGTAGATTGTATGGAATGTTTTACAATTTTTATTATACAAAAATAAAGTACTTGGTCTGTATAGTGAGTACCTTGTTGAAGTTGTTGATTTTAAGCAAGTCAATTGCGAACAGTATACGTAACAAAACACATACATTCCAAGAGATACATGGTACAATCAATAGAATGTTGGTTAGGAAAATGAGAAAGACACAACATTTCAATTCAGTTCTTCTGCTACAACCTGGAATGGGGTATAGCTTCCATTACCAGTTTTCTTCAGTTTTGTTCTATGCCTGTCTCTTCCAATTTCTCACCCATCTCCAAACCACTAGTCCATCTTTTCCTTCATTTTCCTTGCCTTCTTTTGTTAAAGGTTTCAAATTTAAGATTTCCATATCATGTGTGATAGATGAATTCTTTCGATGTGATCCAATTGGGCAAGTCTTTGTCCTTTATTAAATAGTGTGATTTAATTAAGAAAGTTGTGTTAGTGGTTATAATCACAAACAGAATTAACACTGTTGCACACCACTGTAGAAAAATTATTCCGATTAGCGCTTTCAAGCTTCACAGCTCATTGTCAGCTGTGATGATCTTTTTCCGATCTGACGATGAGCTGTGAAGCTTAAAAGCGCTAATTGGAATAATTGTTCTATAATGGTGTGCAACAGTGTTAATTCTGTTTGAAATAGTGTGATGTTATCTTAATTTCCTGTGATGTAGTTCAATTCATTGTTCATCATCATTCTCCGAAAACCATCTGTACAGAACTATCTACATCCGTATTTGAAGGTCCATGTATTTTCCTTAGAATTGTAAGTTACAAAAATAAATTGTATAAAAACAATAAATAGAATATAGGCAGCAGAAGTGAAATTTATAAAGAGACGGAAGGCCTGCACATAACGAATGAAGACATGAGAAATGATATCAGCGTATATGCCAAAAATACTTCTCTTCGTCCAGTATAAAGGAAAAGGAGAGGCAAGATGTATAAGATAAAAAAGAAAATGGGAAAGAAAACCTTTGCAGGGAAGTCCTCAACTATAAACTGAGGGGGGTACAGGTTAACTAAGGGAACAATGGTTGGAGAAGCAGCTTTACAAGTATAGAAGTTCCTGAAATTTAATAATGAAAAATCACCACACACAAAAAATAATAGTTCACTTTAAAAAGTAATCACCTGCCGCATGCTTTAATCTTGGTGCAGTTTTAATGCTCAGAAAAACTGCAGTAAGTCACTTTACATCAGCCTTTTCCGCAAGTCCTTTGATACCTTTTAAAGCTCCTCTACCATGTCAAATTGTTTCCACTTTCATTTTTGTCGACAAAAAAGAAATTCCAAGGTGTAAGTCAGGCGAATGATGGAGGGATAACGTGGAGGAAAAGATACAAAGGAAATTGGAGTATGAAACTGTAGAGGAATGGGCAAAGAAAGGGCAGAATGGAGGAGGATTGTTGAGAAGGCAAAAACCCAATTGAAGATGTCGGTTGGGTGAATAAGGTGGTGGTGGTCATGTTTGTAGAAGTTAAAAAACGCACACAGTGGGTGCTGAATGAGCGGGTGTGTTGTCGTAACACATCTTTGTTTGGTTGATGCACATTTCAGAACTTTTTCATTGATCTTGTTCTCAAAGCATCACAGTGGAATTGCTCATTGACTGTCCGGTCATTGGAACAAATTCTTTGTGGATAATGCTTTTGACAGGGGAAAAGAAAATCAACATGACTTCATGTTGCTCTGAACTTTGCATGAATGACATCTATTGAGATGATTTGAGATTTTGTTTCTGGATTGTACCTATAAACCCACTCTTTATAACCAGTAATGACCTGTGAAATGAAGTTTGGGTAATTTTCATGTTTTTGAGCACTTTACTGTTATACAGAAGATTCCCAAAGTCCCCGGGCCCACCACTACATTTTTAGGAGTAAATGTAGAAACCATTCACTCTCCCCAAAGAAATAATTCAGAAAATAAACAAAACTCCCTTCAGTAAAGAAATATTCCAGGGCCGTCTAGACGAACTCGTCGATACAGAGATAAGATTATGGATAGAATGGCGTATTAATTAACTAACACATGATTATAGCCAACACAAATCTTATTTTATTTTATTAAAACATTATAAATTTACACGTAAAACTAACACGAATATTACTCCACATTGAACTCGAAAACATAATACAACACACAAAAAACAGGACTGACAACCTCAAAACGCTAATAAAAGATAGACAACAAAAAATTATCAAACAGTATAACACGCAAATTATAACCAATCCCCACACCGACACACAAATTCCACACATGTACGGTAAACACAACAGACATCATACTCAACAAAGAATAAATAAATTTATTAAACAAAGACCTTAAACACAATAACTCCAACAACAACAACAACAACAGAAAACATATACTTGACGTAATCATAGACACAGAATCAGCCTGTACAAAATACACACAACAATGACCAAGAACTCTTATGCCACGACATTAAACGAAGATTAAAACACAATATAAAAAAACATCCAAAAAACAAAATAACGAAACTAAAATGCTGAAAAATATACAACAAAAACTAAATGAACATAACCTAACTATAGTAAAAGCTGACAAAGGCAACATAACAGTCATCACAAACAAACAAGAACTCAACAATAAAACAGAAATATTCTTCTCCGAAAACAATATAACACAGTTAACAAAGAACCCCACAATAAAATACCAAAAACAAATTAAATTCATAAATAATGCAAAATACATAATACAAACAGACAACATAAAATATTTAAAAAAAATTAAACCTAACCCCTCAAAACTAAACGCATTACCTCAAGGTTCATACTGGCCTGGAAAGTCAGGGAAATCAAAATAAGTCAGGGAAACATTTTAAGATATGCCGAAAGTCAGGGAAATTAAGTATATTTTTCAGAAAGTAAGGGAAATTTTTTACTATGACCAGTCACACAAAACGTATGAAGATGATTCAAGTTTCATGAAGAACTGCATGAATTCTTTGCTGCTCTGTAATGGACCTGAATATGTATATGTGGATAGCTTTTTGCGAGATGTTTATTACATCTGTAATGATTCACCAGCCCGCCGTGCTGAGTTCATTGAACTTACTGGAAAATCTATTTTTCCTTTAAAACACTGTACATTTACAACCAGATGGCTTGAAAATATGCCTTCTATTGACAGAGTTTTAAGTACTTTTGATGATATAAAAAAATTTGTTGACAGCTGAAAATATGTCAATACAAAACCATTAAAAAATGTTTCTGTTCAAACCAAAGATATATTTCTGAAATGCAAACTGGCTCTTTTTAAAATGCTTTCCTTGGAATGTGAACCATTTTTACGAAAGTTCCAAACCTCAGACCCACTTGGTCCATTCCTGTTCACAAATTTGCAAAGTCTCGTACAAAATTTGATGGAGAGATTTCTTAAATCCAGTAAAATGCCTACTACAACAACTAAGCAATTTTCATTAGATTTACGTGGCAAAGATAATTTGTGTGATGTAAAAAGTATTCATCTCGGATTGCATACAAAAAAACTTCTCAAAGAAGCCACTTCAAAAGAAAGTGATATCCTAAAATTCAAACTTGAATGCCAGACTGTGCTAGTCAAAATGACAGAAAAGATATTAGAAAGATGTCCTCTGAAGTACAAGCCTGTCCAAGGGCTCTCATCATTGGATCCTAATATAATTTTTCATCAGCCAGAACTAGGGAAACAAAGATTTGGTTTATTGCTAGAGGCATTGTACACCAATAACCGAATCACAGATTCTGTTGCTGAGAAAGCAAAAGCACAATACACTCGACTTTGCAGTGAAGCTCATTCTACCCTTCAATTACAATTCAAAATATTTTTGGATGGTGATTGTCCTTCCAAGAGACTTGATGATTTTTTTTCTTCTTTATTACTTGGGAATCAATGTTATTCAGAATTGTGGCAAATTATTAAATTAGGACTGATATTTTCGCATGGAAATGCAACAGTAGAAGGAGGGTTTTCTGTAAATAAAACATTATTAGTGGAGAATTTGCAAGAACATAGTCTTTTTGCTCAAAGAACAGTGGAAAATGCTATAAGATGTCATGAAAGTATTCTTAAAGTTCCTATCACTCAAACAATGTTGACAAATGTAAGAGCTGCCCGTAGGAGATATGAAGAACATCTCAAAGAGTCAAAACAGAACCAAAAAGAAGAAGAGAAGAAAAAGGTTGAAAAAAGAAAATTATCCATAGAGATCAAGAAACTTGAAGAGCAGAGAACGATGTTAAAACTGCAAGCTTTGAAAGAAGAAGACAATATAAAATCAAAAATTTAGATTCTTGAGAAGAAAAAGTTAGGCTAAATCTCCCCATTTAGAACTTTTTTGATCACGGTCGACTTTATTTACCTAGGCTATGATAATTAAATTTGTATTCATGTATCTATTAAAATTAGGTATGGTATTTTAGGTTACCTGTATCAAAGAATGTTTTAGTTTTAAAGAATAATACAGATTTTTTATGCAATTTTTTGTGATATTTTAACCTAATAATGTACATTTATTGTAATTTTTTAATATAAGCTATTTATTTTTTAATATAATTTTGTTATTGTTTTCTGTATAAATACAACTGTTTACTTTTTGGAAAAAATAAAAAGGAGTGCATTGGACGGCTATGGGGAAGGTGGAGGCCGATTACTAAAAAAATAAATATTTATTTGAATTCATCCATGATGATGGACGATTATAATGTTAAGCACTAAAGTAAATTTTCAATAAGATAATGTATGAATGTTTCAGGCTTACAATTAAAAATAAATTTCACTAAAAACTAATATTTTAAAATGAGTAAATAGGCTACAATAATGTTTAATAGGTAATTTATATATTGAAAAATTGGTATTGTACGCAAAAAATAACGCATACGCTGGTCAGGGAAAATGTGCGGATTTGGTCATGGAAAGTCAGGGAAATCAAATTCAAAATTTCAGTATGAACCCTGTACCTAAAATACACATACCCATTAGACCATTGATAAATAACACACAATCTCCCTCTCACAAAATCGCCAGACACCTCGATAAACTAATCAGAAAACACATAAATTTAACCAACAACACATCTATTAAAAACAACATAGATGTAGTCAAAAAACTAGAAAACCGTACCACACAACTCAACATTAACATCATTTGATATCATGAATCTATACACCAATGTACCTGTCAAAGAAACCATCCAAACACTTGAATACCTACTCGGACAAAATAACACACCGGAAACACACATACAAGAAATCATCACACTCACTAAAATAATCACAGAAGAAAATTACTTCACGTACAGTAACAAGATATACACTCAAACAGATGGACTCCCTATGGGCTCCCCCATCTCGGGTATACTAGCTGAAATATTTATACACCATATAGAACAAGAACATCTCATACATAACAACAAATATACCAACAAAATCATACATTGGCATAGATATGTAGATGACATAATATTATTATTCAGAGGTAATAAAAGACAAGTAGAAACATTCCACAAATACATCAACACGATACACCCCAAACTCAAATTTACCATAGAAATAGAAAAAGACAACTGCATAAACTTTCTAGACCTAACTATCACCAAAACAAACAATACACACACATATAAAATCTACAGAAACTCAACCACAACTGACATGGTCATTCACAATACATCAAATCATCCAACAACATAAACATGCAGCCTTCAATCACATGCCACAAAGACTCACTAAAATACCTATGAATAAACAAGACTATAAAGATGAACTTAACACCATAAAATACATAGCCCTACAAAATGGCTACAACCAGGATTTAATAAACAAATTACATAGGCATATCCAAAACAAAAACAACAAACCACAAAGTAAAAACAACACACAACAATACAAATACATCACACTCACATAGTACGACTCTAACGCACACAGAATTGCCAACACATTCAGAAAATACAACTACAAAATAGCATACAGAACCAACAACACCATCAAAAGGTACCTCAACGGCACAAACAAAAACACCGACATATACAACAAAACAGGAGTTTATAAATTAACATGCAATGATTGCAACAAATTCTACATAGGCCAGACAGGAAGATCTTTTTCATCCAGATTTTATGAACACACCAAAGCACTCACCAATAATAACATACAATCCACATTTGCCACACATATCCAGACAGAAAATCACAGTTACACCAATATAAAAAAACAACCTTAAAATTTTACACTTCCTACCCAAAAGTCATAAACTCAACACCACAGAACAATTTGAAATATACAAACACAACCCAACAACATACTCAATGACCAATTACAATTTAAATCAAACACTATTTGACACAGTAATAAACAACACCTACAACAATTCAAACTCCTGCGCCAATCCCCTCCACCTCCACCCACACACAACCTGTTAACCAATACCATTATACATAGAATTACCGACAGCTTGCATATTCTGTATCCAAAACTCACTAACGAAGGAGCACACCACTCTGAAACAGCTGTATGAGTGAAAACAACAAGTAAGTTTACAAGTGAACGTTCCATCAAAACTAATAATAATTAAAACATTGTTAATTTCTTTGTAATTTTATTAATGATGTAATATAATGGTTATTGATTAGGTGATAGAATAATTCAAAATAAACATAATGCACACAAAAATTTCTAAATCCCAAATCAATATTATATATATTGTTAAAAGAGATGGCTTGTGTCAGGGTTTATTGTATTTATAATTTTAAATGTTGAGTTTTAGTGTTTAAGCTTTTGCGAACGTTATGACGTCTCGTTCGGTATGAGTTAAGCGTCGATTAGCCTGTATGCCTTACCTGTCCCTTCTCACTCTTTTGTACTTCCCGATAGGCACCAAATTGTTTTGCTAGAAAACAAAAGTTTTTACCTGGGTTGTTTTACAGTATGGTAGTGTCGATTCGAATTGTTCGCCAACTGGCATGAACTCGAATCTCGTTTGAGTGGGGGAAACATGTTACCAACGTGAAATAATGTTGGTTAGTTTTACTCGCTGCTATAATACAAAACATACATAATATTTTCTGTAAATAATTACTGGACAGTTGTTGATAATACACACTTTTTTATTTGGCTCAGAACTGTTAATCCTTGTTAACGCTTATACAAAATTTATAATTAATATAATAATTTTAGCCTTGGCAATAAATGGTCGTTCACTCAGCGGATGGCTGGGTTGGCAATACAATGTTTTCTTTCGCCACAAGACGGCGTTGATTATTATTTACACAATAAATTTGCCAAATTGAGTCCTTTTAAGTACGACAAAGAAGTTTTAAAACAAGATAAAAAATTACAATATATCACTTTATAATCGTGAGCATTAAAATTGAATAAGGTTTACTTTAAATTCAATGTTGTGGTGTTAAAGTGTGTGATGGTGTCATTTGTGTAATACATAGGTTATAATCAGTTATTTAGTGTTCATAAATTATGTTTTATTCATCAATCCTTGAAAAAATAATACCTTCAGGGCTAGTGAGAGTTCACAGTTTAGTGAGAAATTTGAAAGAGAATTTATTTTAAGAAGTTCAATTAATTCAGCAATACTTATCGTCAGTTGATAGGAAGTGTATTGTCAATAGTTAATGTAGGTTGATTCGTCGATGTCGACTCTTCTTTCTTCAAATCTTGGGCTTCAGGTACGTCTTGCGTCTTCTTCTTGTTAATTTCCTTATTTTCAATACCTCTGGATTAAATTAAGCTGGTCCTTGGTCTGGGTTGAATGTATCATCCTCTCATCAGTTGGTATGGTCCTTCTCTTCATATAATATGGGACCTTTAAAGTTTTATAATAAAATTTTGGGCCCTTCACGGCATGGCGTCTCTTCATGTAAGCATCACTATAGATTCTCTCGTTCCTAACTGAAAGTTGTCAATATTCTGCTGTTGTCATGGTAACTCAAAAATTCTGATTGGTTAAAATTGGCTTAAGACCATTGTTAGGAGATTTGAATTTTTATTTAAAATGGTTACAGATCTTCTAAATGCAATTAATCTTTGGTATTCACATTTGAGTATTAAATATCATCACCACTGTTCGTATTTTGGTTCAAGGATTAATTTAACATCCAATAAGATTGGGTTTACTGATGTATTAACATTTTGACAGTTATGTTGATATTGTTTAATTACACTGTTTTCTTAATTTACATGATTACTTTAATATTTCTTTCTTAACATGATTGCCTAATCGTCTTTTATTGTTTACTTGCATTAGTTTTGTTAAGGTTATTGTTTAATTCTCAAAATTGAAGTTTTTTGTAGTTTTACAGTTGGGCATTTGCCTAGGCCTAAACAGCAATTGGCTATTTTTCTTAAATTACAGAGATTACATTTTATTTTCCCCTTGTATGGGTTCTGATTGGTTTAATACATGATTTGTTCATTTGTTCTATGGTTTTATGTCTGTTGTATTGTAATTGTATGTGATTTTTGGTTCCATATTCTGGCTTGTCTATTGTCATAACTGCCTTTTAGTATCATTGGATTTGTCTGTATTTATTTTGTTTCTTGTTTACTGTTTTAGTTTGTTTTTAATTATTATTTCTTATTCTTTATTATTTAACATATAACATTTAATCTTATGGTCTAATAATTCCCACAGACATAATTTGTTTTTAATTATTATTTCTTATTCTTTATTATTTAACATACAACATTTAATCTTATGGTCTAATAATTCCCACAGACATAACTCTATTCATTAAACATAATTATTTGCTAGTCATTACTCACAGTGTTCAATTTCTTCATCTCCTCATACTCTTTGGTGAGTAATAATTATTACATAGTATAAAAAAACAAACATATAAACATTAATTAAATATTTGAATATAATGATAATTCCTTATTACTAATTCTATATGAAATTATGTCATTAACATGACACTCTAATAACATTTTACTGTATTATATTAAAATATTTTAATGATTATATTATTATTAAATGTCTTTCCCCTGTCATTTTGGGTTAATAATATTTGATTTTATATCTCTGTGTATTTTAGAAGTTCCCTATACTGTGTATTATCACACTAATAGTCAATTTTTCTTAAACACATAGGTAATAACATAAATTGCCACTTAGAATACTAATTGTTCAAGATTTAATATATGGTATGTAGTCACTACTACTGCTATCTTAATTCTATTGAGTATTTAATCTACTACACTTTAGTTTAGTTTGTCATATACTGGTATTCACTTATAATTGCTTTTGATTGCCACAGTCCTTTCTGTGTTTAGCAATTATTAGCCTTTACTCACTTTTTATGCACTCTTAAAACTTTTTCCACTGATTTATCAGTGTTTATCTCTATCAATGTGGTTCTATTTACTTTGGGTATTTTAATACTAACACCTTGCACTCTATATTTGGTTTAAGTGTTACTGGTGGGTATTGCTTACTAAAATTCTCTTTCTCTTTTTTTTAAAATGTTCATTATTATTCTAATTCACTATCTCTCACTCTACTAGGTTTGATTATGCAGTTATCAAGTTTGTGTCGTACTAGTTTGATTTGTCATAGTTATCTCTATTCATTTGGGTTAATGTACCCTTCTACAATTTAAGTCATTAAAATTTAACACTTCTTATTTTACATGGTTTGTCTGTGTTTACAATCATCATCATTATATACAATTATTATTGATTGGTCTCTTTTCTTGGTTTATCACTGGTGTTGTGCACTTTCGCTGTCTTTATTTCATTTGTGATAATTTATATATCCCTTCCTTGGTGTTGGGGCTGGTTCTACTTCTCACTTCCATGTTAATTATTTATACATCCTTATGTTAGTGTTGGCTGGTTCTACTTATTCACTTACAATGTGTTATCACTTATATATTCTTTCCTTGGTTTTGGGGCTGGTCCTACCTTCTCACTTACCATCTATTGGGCTATTGTGGTTAAATCGCCATTTATCATTGTTTTCAACGTTTCGGTTCGTTGCTTGTTACTTTTTCTTATTAGAGGTTACTTTTATGATTACTTTCATATGTTTGATCGTATTATTATTTGATTCTTTTTAGTTGCTTATCTGGCACATGGTCCCAGTCGTTGCACCTTGCGTTGAAAGTACCTTTTTCATAAAAACACCAAAATAACGTTTTTTAAAACTCTTATATCATCATCACTGCCGCTAATTTATGATTTTAAAAGTTTTTCACTGTTCCATTACATTTTTAAATACACTTAGGTAGGCCTACCATAACTGCTTCAGCCTACTGTAAATGCCCGTGGGCACTAAAAGAACACGTGTGTCATGTATGCTGGATGACTGGAGACTGGCGTGTGATATTGGCGCTCCGACTACGTCTCAACGTTAAAATTCCGTTTTCGTTACCCACATTTTGTCCCGTTACAAGACCCCCCCCCCCCAATAAGAGGTTTTATGTCAAAAAAAAAACCTAGGAGGACCAGCGAGAATATGGTGCCACGACACCCCTTACTTCCTGATTAAAATTTGGGTACTTACCCCCCTTAATCCAGTGGCTGTGGCCACGCCTGCATGACCTTACTGGACTTCCTTTATCAGGATCCCAACACCGTAAAGCCAGACAGGCACTTGGCGACCCTGCCCTGATGCGCTGGCCAGCACAGTTTCGCCTCCACAGTTCCACCCGGATTCTGTAACAACAAAGCAAAAACATTATCAAATGGCCTTTTACTAATCCATATCCTTGCACTGATTTGGATTCCTCCTAGAAGTACTGGTTTGCATTGACCAAAGTACTGATTTGGTATCTTAATACACAAATAACATATTACTCTTCAACAAGAGGTATCCCTATGCTAACATAACACTATTATTTAACCCAAATAACCTATTAACACACATGAATATATGACCATATGTCAAAATACACTTGTAATTCATATCAAAAACAAAATGTTCTCAAATTCAATTACCAATTCAATTTTCTAAAGATTCCATTTTACGTTTCAGTTATCTCATTACAAACCATATAACACATGTTGTATATAACTACTCACAAATACATCATATTAAAATAAATTATTACAAAATTCAGAAATAAAATTTTTTGAATTTATTACCAAAATTTACATCTTAATTTTTTCAAATTCTTAAAATTTTCAAATTCACACCTTAAACAATTTAAATCAATTTAATTATATAATAAAATTTACTACAACAAAATACAACATACACACACAACAAAATGTATCCTCAGATACCCTACAATAACAACAACATAACCTAATACATAATACATTTAACCCCAATACAAAATTATATACAATAGGCTTCACATAAAATGTCATTGTTCTCCAAAAAATCATTATATTATCAAGCCAAGTATTAACACCATTAAACTCAAATAATTAAATGGTGTCCATCAACAACATGTGTTTAACTCCCATCATCATAAATTAGTCTAATGCTGTACATGCACATTTCATTTTTGTTTAACTCCATTATATTATCTCTTTCAATATAATGACCATTTAAATTTATTTTGTCCACTGTACTATAATAACCCACAGAATTACTCCATAGTATTATAGCATATACCTCATCAACATCGTGTATAGTCAAGTCGCCCGTGGGATTCTTTGTCACAACCAGGTAAGTTACAATATCATCATCTACTGCACCAGTTTAATCATTATCAGGTACGTTAATTTTCTCCCCTCTCTCAGTATCTAAAATCTCCACCAACTCTTTATAATCTCTATTAGTGTCAAAAATCTCTTATCTCTCTTTCTCCATCTCTCATCATAATACCTATCACAACCCCCCTGAACTACCTCACTCCATGCAAAGGGCACCACAAAATTACTATAACACCTCCTGGCTTTACCAGATATATCACAACAAAAAATTAGGGGACCTCTTTGAGACACCATGTCTCCCACATAACCTCTGGAGGAACTTTTGTCCTCATAAACCACATGTGGAGTCTTTACTCCACTTAAACCACAGGGAAAATTTGCCCTTTGCCCTTCAACCTCACTTCACACTCTCTCTCAAACTCGTTAACAACTATTACCTCATCACTAATTTCTATCCCATTAAACTCTCATCATCACTACCATTATTCAATATATCACCCTCTGACACCACATTTTCAATTATATCACCATTATTATTATTTATCATATAATTATTATTACTGTCACTATCAGAATCGCTTACCTCATCATCTGTTATCTGGTCGTCTCTGTTCTTGTTAAGTTTATCTGTATCTCTTTTCCACTTCTCAGTTCATCATTTAATGTCATTATTTAATTCATTAAAATGTTTATCCCATTGTTCTTTCATTTCGTCTTTTAATTCATTAATATGTTTTTGTGAATCGCTCATTTTGCCATAACATTTCGCTCTAATATCAATTGCAGCAAATTCATCACCTCATCAATAGATTTATCCTTTTCTTTTGTTGACACGGGTCGAATGTACCCCAGAGTCACTCATTATTGCAGAGTCAGTTAGACTAACTTCGTTTTCATTATCTTCCATTTTTTTTTATGAATTACATAAACAAAATTTCATAAAAATTTTAAACACAATGTGTTACATTATAAATTATACCCCATAACCTATAATCATACACACTTCGTAACTTATACAAATAATACAAAAAACGGCATTTAACCCAAACCCATCTCCGTATCTTAAGTAAGCCTAACTTGTATAAAAATTTTACAGGCATTGCACAAATGCAACGCACAGAGAAGGGCATTGAAAAAGCTTCAATAAATCTAATATATATATATTTATGTTCATTCACTAATCAGTGAATTCATTCTTCATTTACCAATGTACAGATTATAAGTTAAATGTAGTTGCATTCATAAGCAAAGTTTTATATGTGTACTACGTTATTGACAACAAAGAAGTAGTTTCTATGGAAACTCACCGGTTCCCATTTTTGATAACGCACCAGTGATCGGCCGCAAATGTGTGACACATCATTATAAACATTTTCAATGTTAAAAATGTATACAAGCATCCTGGCAGGGTCCCCGATTGTAACTGTTGAAATGTTAAGAAGATATAAAAGAAGAACTACATCCACATTATTACGATATTTATACAACTTACCAACATACCGTTATACAGAAGATTCCCAAAGTCCCCGGGCCGCCACTACATTTTTAGGAGTAAATGTAGAAACCATTCACTCTCCCCAAAGAAATAATTTACAGAATGTAATGGGACAAAATTTGTATAACAATTTTCTAAGACATATTTATTGTAATAATGCTTAGCTAGTTAGGAGTGTAGAATTGAGGGGGGGGAGACAATGTCCATATAAGGTAAGGAATGCAGTCCTGCATCTGTGTATGACGAAAAAGTGAATCAAGAGTTGAGATGTGGCGGCAGCCAGATGCCGTTATGAACACGTGGAAAACAAATGACGTCAATCCAAAAGGCGAGACGAGGTGCAGGAATCCGCCTGAAACCAGTTCCAAAGGCAGTAAAGTGAATTAGCTCGGCCACGCAGGCGAGGCATAATCAGTCTGGGACTCACGGCTGAATTGTACGGTCGCATGGTAATAGTGTAGGGAGGCCTATGCGTGCTCTTACGGTAGGGCTACCCCAAAATTGTGGTTCGGAAATGTAATAGTGCAGAAATAAACTTATGAAATAACCAGTAAACAAAAGGGATCATGGTTTAAAAGTGTGGAAACGTCAAGTTTAGTGTGTATGTAAAAAACGAACTTTCAACGTAGTGTGTAACAAAGTGCACGTGGCAGATAAGTAACAGTAAAGAACAAAATTAATTGGACGAAATTAAGTAAAAATTTGATGCCACTTTAGAATTTATTTTTTGAAACAGAATGTGTTAAATAAAAAAGAGATCTCAATAAAAGGGGGGTAATCAGAGAGAGAGAGAGAGAGAGAGTGTGTGAGAGTATAAAGAACTGATTTGCCAACAATACTTTTATATATGTTAAGCTTTCTTTGTCTCGTAAATTTTGTTGTATTAACATTTAAAAAATTAAAAAGAAATTAATAATTGTTTTTATAAATAAAAGCTGATTGTGTAATACTAATAATGTGTTAGTATAATTATTATGCCACAATACCCATAACCTATTCTCTGTATCAACGAGTTCGCTCAAAAGGCCCTGGAGTTTTTCTGTAAAGGAGTTTAATTATTTAGTAAATTATTTCCTTGGGAAGAGTGTAATTGGTTTCCATATTTACTCCTCAAAATATGGTGGCGGCCCTAGGGACTTTGGGAATCTTCTATTAAGGTAAGTCGTAAGATAGTAATAATCGGGGGTTAGTGTCTTCTCTTGTTTATTTTTGTACAGTTACAATTGGCGACCCTGCCAGGATATGATATTGTCATGAAAAAAAAGAGTATGAGCTGCAGAGGGCAAAGTTTCCCTGTGTTTTAAGTGGAGTAAAGACTCCACATGTGGTTTATGAGGACAAAGGTTCCTTCAGAGGTTATGTGGGAGACATGGTGTCTCCAAATGGTCTCCTAATTTTTTGTGGTATACCTGGTAGAGCCAGGAGGTATTTTAGTGGTTTTGTGGTGCCCTTTGTATGGAGTGAGGTAGTTCAGGGGGTTGTGATAGGTATTGTGATGAGGGATGGAGAAAGAGAGAGATAGAGATTATAAAGAGTCGGTAGAGATTTTAGATATTGAAAGAGGGAAGAAAATTGAAAACTTACCTTATAATGAGACTGGGGTAACTGGTACAGTAGATGATGATGATATTGAGGACTTACCTTATAATGAAACTGATGTAGATGATATTGTGACAAATAATCTCGAGGGCGACTTGACTATACACGATGTTGATGGGGTATATGATGTAATACTATGGAGTAATTCTGTTAGTTATTATGGTATAGTGGACAAAATCAATTTAAATGGTCATAATATTGAAAGAGATAATATAATAGACCACTGAATAAAGGCAGATGTGAAAATCTGGACAAAAATCCTCCAGACACGAAATTTGGTAGAAAGTTAGGTTTTGGGGTCACTTCAATGGGGGGAAAAAAATCGGACACTCCAGCTCACCGCTGGGCCCCCCTGGGGGGTTTAAAAGGCGGGGCAAAACGGTTTGTTGTAAGTATCTCAAAAACTAAGCAAGATATCAAAAAAAGTTAAATACAAAAGTTGTAGCTGACCAAATTTCCCATCAAAATGGTCCTTAGTAATTTTTTTGTCAGACGCACTGGGACAGATATGAGCGCTCAAAGTTGAGACCTTTTTTTGCAATTTTTCGTATAAGGCATTTTTACGAAAAAAAAACTTGCATTTTTTTGAGTTTAGGCCGATTTTTGTATAGTAAAAAGCGCTAAATATGGGCATGTAAGTGTTTGTACATGTAATAACAAGTATTTGGATGTAAATTTTTGCATGTATATATTTATGCACACACACTACAACTACAAAAACGTGCATTTTTGAACGTAAGCATTACATGCATATACTGACTAATCCATGCGTATAGATGTGCATTTTTGGATTTAGACAAGTATAATATATATGCATGAAAATATTTCTACACATATTTGCACACATATATGTGTGTATATATGCATGTATACAACTAAAAACGCTTACGTTCAAATATGCACGTTTTTGTAGTTGTAGTGTGTGTGTATATGTGTGCATATAAATGTACATGCAAAAATTTACATCCAAATACTTGGTATTACATGTACAAACACTTACATACCCATATTTAGCGCTTTTTACTATACAAAAATCGGCCTAAACTCAAAAAAATGCAAGTTTTTTTTTTCGTAAAAATGCCTTATACGAAAAATTGCAAAAAAAGGTCTCAACTTTGAGCGCTCATATCTCTGTCCCAGTGCGTCTGACAAAAAAATTACTAAGGACCATTTTGATGGGAAATTTGGTCAGCTACAACTTTTGTATTTAACTTTTTTTGATATCTTGCTTAGTTTTTGAGATATTTACAACAAACCGTTTTGCCCCACCTTTTAACCCCCCCAGGGGGGCCCAGCGGTGAGCTGGAGTGTCCGATTTTTTTCCCCCCATTGAAGTGACCCCAAAACCTAACTTTCTACCAAACTTCATGTCTGGAGGATTTTTGTCCAGTAAAAATCTTTATTCAATGGTCTATAATGGATTTAAACAAAAATGAAATGTGCATGTACAGTATAAGACTAATTTTTTATGATGGGGGTTAAACGTATGTTGTTGATGGACATTTAATTATTTGAGTTTAATGGTGTTAATACTTGGCTTGATAATATAATGATTTTTGGAGAACAATGACATTTTATGTGAAATATAATGTACATAAAATTGTATTGGGGTTAAATGTATTGTGTATTAGGTTAGGTTATTGTTATGGTAGGGTATCTGAGGATACATTTGGTTGTGTGGGTACATTGTATTTTGTGTACTAAATGTTTATAATTTTGATTGAGTTTATTATAATAATGATAATTGATTGTTAATAATAATTGACATTGTCATTATCAATTTTATTATGGAATTAAATTAATTTGAAATGGTTTAAAAGGTGAATTTTGGTAATAAATTCGAAATTTTTTTTTAGATTTGAGAATTTTATAATGAATTATACATAATTAAAATTTGATAATTGAAGTATTTAGTAAAAAATCAGAGCTGAAGTTAAAATGTGAAATTCAAAATTGTAATGGTTATTTTCATATGATGTATTTGTGAGGAGTTATAAAACATGTGTTATATGGTTTGTAATGAGGTAATTGAGATTAAAATGGAATAGCTAGAAAATTCAGTTTTGGGAATATTTTGTTTTATGATATGATTTATAATTACAGTAGACTCTCGGCTATCCGACTCCCGCCTATTCGACCTCCGGCCTACGGTATCCGGCCCGCTACTAAAAAAAAAAAAAAAAAAAAAAAAAAAAAAAAAAAAAAAAAAAATTTTGAGTACGGTACATATGCAGTATTTCCAATCCGACTACTAGCGCCTTCAAACGTCATGTGAGCAATCCCGCCACGCTGGTGAAGGCGCTTACGCGTGAATCACCAGTTACCAATACAGTACGCCAATTGATTCATGTTGTGACAGGAAAGTTTCGTGTTCCTACTTGAGTGTGTAACAGGTGCATCAGTCAGTCTGTATCCAGAAGTCAGTCCGTGCGGTTCAGTCGTTCGTAGATTGTTAATTTGTTATAAAGTGTGTATACAGTATTGTTGGTGGCTTTTATTTTTAAGTGAAATATGGGTGACAAACGAAAGAAAGTGGTAGTAACTTTGGAAGAAAAACTGCAAGCAATAAAAAGAATGGATTCTGGTGAGTCGGCAAACAAAATTGCACTGGAGTTAGGAGTTGGAAAAACTACTGTGGGTGATTGGCGAAGAAATCGCGCAGAGATTGAAAAATGGTGTTCTAAGCAAGCAAGTGGCAGTGGCGTGAAAGTTAGAAAAACTATGCAAAAAGGAAAACATGTGGAAGTTGAAGAGGCTTTACATCTGTGGTATGAAAATGTGAGGGGAAAGGATTGACGGTTTCAGGCCCCTTGCTCCAAGAAAAAGCGATTCAGTTTAAAAAACAGATCGAAGGAGACGATGGTGAGTTTACTGCCAGTGACGGGTGGCTTGATCGCTGGAAGAAACGTTTTGGTGTTTGTCAGATGACGATTAGTGGTGAAGCATTGTCTGCTAATAAGGACGCTGTCCCTGACTTTAAAAAACACTTTTTTGACCTGCTTGATAAGGAAGGTATTTCCGGAGAACAAGTGTGCAACTGTGATGAGACGGGTTTGAATTACCGTATGTTGCCGTCTAAAACACTAGCGTCTAAACAGGAAAAGGCTACACCAGGGTTCAAGAAGAGCAAGGACCGCGTTACAGTTTTAGCTTGTAGTAACGCAACCGGAAACCACAAGTTGAGACTGACCTTGATTGGAAAATCTCGCAAGCCTAGGGCTTTTAAAAATCTTAAAGATTTAAGTTCTTTGCTCCTGCATCAAAAAAGGCGTGGATGAAATGAGAAATTTTCAAAAATTGGTTTGAACAGGAATTTGTGCCACAAGTTGAAAAACATTTAGCTGAAAACAATTTAACAAGGAAAGCAATCCTAGTTTTGGATAACGCTCCTTCACATCCAGCAAATGACCAATTAAAAGATGGAGACATAAAAGCTTTGTTCTTGCCTGCAAATGTTACATCTATATGTCAGCCAATGGATCAGGGAGTGCTCCAAGCTTTGAAAAAGAAATATCGACGTAGGCTACTAAGCTATATCATCGCGACAATTGATAATACAGAAGTTGCGACGGCACTACAGTCAGTAGACATGCTTGACGTCATCAGATGGGTGTCCGAGGCATGGGATGAAATTCCATCTTTAACACTTGTGCGATCGTGGAAAATTTTGCTGGATCACAGAGCCAGTGATAAGTGGGAAGAGGTAGAACAGCAATGTGATGTGGAAAATGCAACTGATAACACTGCGCTTGTATCGCTGTTAGAAAAAGTTCCCGGATGTGAGGAAGCTTCATTGGAAGACATCACAGAATGGTTGGCAAAGGACGAAATCGAAGAAATTGCAGACGAAGATATTGTAGCAATGGTATTAAATGAACAGCCGATTGAAGAGGAACAAGGTGATGAACCCTCCGATCGTATAACCCACTCCGAATGCCTGAAGGCGATCGAGACGGCAGTGGAATACATTGGCCAGCAAGAGGAAGCAACACCAGCAGACGTCATATTGTTACGACAGTCTACTCGATCGTCGTAGGTACAGTGGAAACAAAATAAGTACAAGACACCAATTAAGTCACTAATCACACCTTTAAATGTTACAGTAAAACAGTTCGTAATTAACAACACAGTCTACAGTAAATCAAATGAAAATTGTACACACACAATAAAATGTCCACAAATATTAAAACTCAATTTTATTACAATTATACCGTCTGATTATAAAACGCAACACTTCAGTAATAACTACTTGAACGTACACAGTAATAACTCGAACCGCTCTGGAAATATATCGCACTAATACTCTCGAACCGCACTATCAAATATCTCGCATTGAACTGAAAAACTAAGGCCGCTACCCGATGTATTTATAGTCACGCTCACACACCAGAAGCTTCCAAACTGCGTCTTATCTCTCGTGAACTACGTAATTACTATGCCCTTGACACAGTCCGAGCGCCTGAGCGAAGCCCGGCACAGTCGAGAAAATTCTCGCAAATGCGTCTAGTAGCACGTACACCACACGCTTACATCGAGATCCTTCTGGCATATTCGATAAATGCGTACATTGTTCTGTGCTGTCGTAGCAATATGTTTACGTAAGTGGAAGGATATAGCGGCGAGGAAATTAATGCGAGGAAAGAAGCAGGTCTCAATTACAGACTTTTCCAAACCTTAGACAATGTAAGTTTCACTTGTTCTTTCATTATACAGTACGTAGTTTTAGGTTATTATAATTTGATTTATATTAACAACTAATTTGGTTGAAAGCTTTCGTATAAATTAAAACTCATAGTAAAACTCATTCAACTTATTGTTAACTACACATTTTGTTTCGTCCTTCAAATAAAGGTTTTGTGAAAGATACTGTAGTTGCGAATTCTTATTTCATTTCTTTCTAATTCATTTATTACTGTACGTCATTTATAAGGACAAACTGATATGACGTACGCATCCAAATAGCAACAAGTACATTCAACGCAATAGGGTGGCGGTCATTGACCTTACAGAGGCTGGTATGCCTACGGCTCCGGTGTATCTGACTTTTTTGCTATCCGACCCGGCCGACCGCCACATTAGGTCGGATAGTTGAGAGTCTACTGTATGTTTTGATTTTGTTTTTGAGTGCGTTTTGACATATGGTCAAATATTCATGTATGTTAATATATTACTTGAGTTAAATAATGTGTGTTATGTTAGAAATAAGGGTATCCTTTTGAATTGTAATATGTTTCTTGTATAGAACCTTGGATTGTAGATAAACAAATCAGTACTGCTAGGAGGAACCCAAATCAGTGTAAGGATATGGATTTATGAAAGACCATTTGCTAATGTTTTTGATTTGTTGTTACAGAATCTGTGTGGAACTGTGGCGGTGGACCTGTGCTGGCTAGCGAGTCAGAGCAGGGTCGCCAAGTGCCTGTCTGGCTTTATGGTGTTGGGATCCTGATAAAGGAAGTCCAGTAAGGTCATGCAGGTGCGGCCACAGCCACTGGTTTAAGGGGGGTAAGTACCCAAATTTTAATCAGGAAGTAAGGGGGGTCGTGGCGCCATATCCTCGCTGGTCCTCCTAGGTTTGGCAATGAGAGTTTTTGTTTTTTGACATAAAACCTCTCATTGGGGGGGAGGGTGTTGTAACGGGACAAAATTTGTATAACAGTTTTCTAAAATATATTTATCGTAATAAAGCGTAGCTAGTTAGGAGTGTAGAATTGAGGGGGGCAGACGATGTCCATATAAGGTAAGGAATGCAGTCCTGCATCTGTGTATGACGAAAAGGGAATCAGAGTTGAGATGTGGCGGCAGCCAGACGCCGTTATGAAAACGTGGAAAACAAATGACGTCAATCCAAAAGGCGAGACGATGTGCAGGAATCCACCTGAAACCAGTTCCAAAGGCAGTAAAGTGAATTAGCTTGGCCACACGGGCGAGGCATAATCAGTCTGGGACTCACGGCTGAATTGTACGGTCGCATGGTAATAGTGTAGGGAGGCCTACACGTGCTCTTACGGTAGGGCTACCCCAAAATTGTGGTTCGGAAATGTAATAGTGCAGAAATAAACTTATGAAATAACCAGTGAACAAAAGGGATCATGGTTTAAAAGTGTGGAAACGTCAAGTTTAGTGTGTACGTAAAAAACGAACTTTCAACGTAGTGTGTAACAAAGTGCACGTGGCAGATAAGTAACAGT
Organism: Magicicada septendecula; assembly: GCA_034769895.1. NCBI lineage: Eukaryota > Metazoa > Arthropoda > Insecta > Hemiptera > Cicadidae > Magicicada > Magicicada septendecula. Next base: position 847,502,590 of record CM068368.1, read on the forward strand.
AAAGAACAAAATTAATTGGACGAAATTAAGTAAAAATTTGATGCCACTTTAGAATTTATTTTTTGAAACAGAATGTGTTAAATAAAAAAGAGATCTCAATAAAAGGGGGGGTAATCAGAGAGAGAGAGAGAGAGAGAGAGAGAGAGAGAGAGTGTGAGAGTATAAAGAACTGATTTGCCAACAATACTTTTATATATGTTAAGCTTTCTTTGTCTCGTAAATTTTGTTGTATTAACATTTAAAAAATTAAAAAGAAATTAATAATTGTTTTTATAAATAAAAGCTGATTGTGTAATACTAATAATGTGTTAGTATAATTATTATGCCACAATACCCATAACCTATTCTCTGTATCAACGAGTTCGCTCAAAAGGCCCTGGAGTTTTTCTGTAAAGGAGTTTAATTATTTAGTAAATTATTTCCTTGGGAAGAGTGTAATTGGTTTCCATATTAACTCCTCAAAATATGGTGGCGGCCCTAGGGACTTTGGGAATCTTCTATTAAGATAAGTCTTAAGATAGTAATAATCGGGGGTAAGTGTCTTCTCTTGTTCATTTTTGTACAGTTACAAGAGATAAGGTTATGGATAGAATGGCGTATTAATTAACTAACACATGATTATAGCCAACACAAATCTTATTTTATTTTATTAAAACATTGTTAATTTCATTGTAATTTTATTAATGATGTAGTATAATGGTTATTGATTATGTGATAGAATAATTCAAAATAAACATAATACCAAAAAAATTTCTAAATCGCAAATCAGTACTTTCCTCTCCTTCTCTTTTTCTCACACGCTCTCTCTTTATATTTATATACCCCTCCCTTTTCTCTTATGGCTCTCTCTCTCTCTCTCACACACACCATTGAGATCTCATTATTTTAGTATCTTTTTATATTTTAAAATAATTTACCAATAAACACAAACTTTAAATAATTTTGCTAAAATGTTTTGATTCTTTTTAGTTGCTTATCTGGCACGTGGTCCCAATCGTCCACCTTGCGTTGAAAGTCCCTTTTTCGTAAAAACACCAAAATAACGCGTTTTAAAACTATTATATCATCACCACTGCCGCTAATTTATGATTTTAAAAAGTTTTTCACTGCTCCATTACATTTTTAAATACACTTAGGTAGGCCTACCGTAAATGCCCGCGGGCACTAAAAGAACTCGTGTGTCCTGTATGCTGGACGACTGGAGACTGGCGTGTGACTCCGACTACGTATCAACGTTAAAATTCTGTTTGGTGACGCCTTTAAAACCAGTTCCAGGCGGATTTCCGCACCTCGTCTCGTCGTAGTCACATCATATTTCGTTTTACACAGAGACACCTTTTCACCAGGAGACTTGCTGTGTCGTTAGAAACACGTGCCTTTTGTATGATTCACTGGTTAGCAATAGAATCACTTGTTACATTCTTTACCTTATATGGACATCGGCTGCCCCCACCTCTACAATCAACTTCATTCCAATAAAACGTTAACTTGTTACACAATTTTGTTACCCAAATTTTGTCCCGTACACACATATGAATTCGATGTTCTTTTTGACTGATCGTTAATAGATGAACCAGAAACTTTCCTGCAATGGAGTTCATTCCAAGCTTTTCTGACAGAATTTGCTGGCTTTATGAACTTGAGTGATGCCAGTTGAAGAGCTTCCAGAAAGTTCATCATCAGTGGATGCTGTCATTATTGAAACACTTAAATCTCTCATAGGTATGAGTTTGGCTCATAGGTTCAGTGTAATATTCTTTTTCAACATTTGGTGTGTGTGTCTTACTATGTCTTACAAATTTTAAAACAAAATTTAACCTAAACTCTATGCCCATTCAAGTGAGTTATATCAGCAGTCACAAACATCACAAATATAACCTCACAAAATGCACAGTGATAAACAACAAATACAACTTTCCACAGCAATGATGAAAACTATACTGGATCCTCAGTAATACTGGTGGGGGCACCAAGTGGCAAAATTCTATTCCACATATCATTGGTTTAGGCTTAGAAGCCCAGAGAGTTGTGCAGGACAAAGGGCAAGCCTGTATGCTGCGTCCCGAGCTTCTTATAGAGCCCCTGCCACAGGGACCATGGAATTACTAGACGTTAAGTGTGTGGCCTGCTACCAGCCGTGTAGTTTAGACTGAATTGTGTTGTAATTGGTATAAACTAAAAATGTATGTACTGTACAAGATCTGAGAGTCTTGCAGACTGACGTGTAAACTGCAGTGATCATAACAATGTGTGCAAGAGCTTTGTCTCAACTGTACATGTTGTTTTTTAGGAGCAAACCAAATTCTTTGCTCATCCATTGAACAGCATTGGAAATATTTCCTAGTGAACAGAACATTATCCTATGCTTTATAATCTTCTTACTATTGAAATTATTTAAAGCTAAAATTTATCATTATTTTAAAGACAAAACTCTATAAAACAATGGATAAAAAAAAGAACGGAAATGTGAAAGAAATTTATTCAAAAAATTGCATCATTTTATTTTCATGCACAACAACCAATAATTTTACCTGTGAGCAATGGTTGTATATATTGTGAGGTCAGAATAAGCAATGGGATAATTCCTGTTGTGAAGTTAACATTTCACTCATTATCAGGTACAGTAGAAGCCCGATATAGCGCGGTTGTCGGGTGACATACTTTCCCCCCGCGTTATAGGCGTAACCGCGGTATATCGGAAGGTGACCTGTACAGTGACAAATGATGGGGAGGACCGGGAAAAAGGCTACAGCATAATGCACTGTACGTAAATTACGTCACCAAATGTAGAAATAAAAAATAATAAAACTGTATTTTAATCCAATACGTATTTTAATCTATTTTAACCCAATGGAATATAAAATACACTATTTATACATTGCTCACTCGACCTACTGTAGGCCTAATTGTTGGTCTTAAAAAAAGTCCGTAATTGTTGTTTGATGGGATAATGCACAGCGTTTCTTTTCCGCGTATTGTTTTATAAACGCGAGGTGCAGCAGATGAACATTATTAGATTCACTTTGCCTCTCCATCCACGAAATTACTTTGTTTATGTGTATTATCACTTCACTAACATTTGGAATAACTTCTTTCACTTCCACCCCATTTTCATTTCCATCATCATCATCGTCTTCTTTTTCTTCGCAATTTGCATTTTGGACTGCATCGATGATATCTTTATCTCCTATACATTCTGTAACAAGCTCACCGTTGTCAACTTCTGCCCAGTCATTCAAGTCATCTAGAGTGAAGTTGCAATGCAGAGCACTACTCGCAGACTGTACATCACTATTAGTGAATCCGGCAACAGAGCAATTTCCATCGGCGATGTTTTGTTCAAAGGAACATTTCTTCCAGCAATTCTGAATCGTAGCCGTACTAATACTTTCCCATGCAAGACCTATTGAATACGCAACTGTTTTCAGGTTTATTGACTTAAGGTAAATTTCCATTTCCTCATCAGAATTCACTATAGCACTCAGAAGTTCACGGCGGTAATACGCTTTAAATGCTTTTATGATGCCTTGATCTAATGGCTGGATCAATGCTGTAGTGTTTTTTGGCAAGAACATGACTCCGATTTTCCCATCTCTTGACTGTAGCATATCAGCAGGTGGATGTGCTGGACAGTGATCAAGGGTCAGTACAGCTTTTTCTTCGAGGTTGAGTGACCGCAGGTGGCTTCTCACAGATGGAACAAATTCTTCATGGAACCATTTACCGAAAATATCACTTGTCATCCAAGCATTTTTTGTATTACGATATGTGATGGGTAATGACGTCATGGGTAATGTTGAAAGCATCTAGGATTTCGGCTTTTCCCTATACAGAGAGGTTTAACTTTGTGGCTGCCTGATTTATTTGTGGCAAACAGGAGGGTAACTCTATCCTTATTTATTTTTAATCCAGATTTATTTATTGAATTATTCACATCCAGAGTTCTGGTAGGAAGCATTCGAAAATACAGAGCAGTTTCATCACATTTATACACTTGATGGTCATTTAAATCGTTATCGATCATTACTTTGTTTAATGCCTGAGGAAAAAGTGCTGCAGCTTCACTGTCACATGATCGTGCTTCCCCTTCAATGCTTATCTGGCTTATACCATGACGAGATTTCCATCGCGAAAACCACCCATCAGATGCATTAAAGTCACTGTTGCCATGTAAGTCACTATGGAATTTCACAGCTTGAGCTCTAATAACGTCCTGACAGTGGCACACCTTCACTTCGTTTTATTAAAAACCACCTGTACAGACACTCATCTAGTTCACTATCCTTACCTACTTTAGTCTTTTTTCTTTGCAACCCCACATCACTTTCAACTGTGTTCACAAAACTTTTAAGTTTATCTTCTTCCTTCATCCACCCTCTAATTGTTCCTTCTGGGATGCTACACTCATGTGATAAACTTGCCTTTGACTCTCCGTTCTTCATACGATCAATTATTTTGAGTTTATCACTCACAGAATATGCTTTTCTTTTCTGCGACATCACAAAACTCTACACTATGCGAATTTATGACAAAGACTATACACTTTGATAAGATAATATCAGAGTATGATCTTATACTGTACTCTAATATGAGGGAGAGAAGGGATTTAGTTGGCTGCTTGCCTTGGCATGAATTCTTAGAAACGTAGAGACTGTAAATAGCTCGGGCAATTGTTTATGTCTACAGGTACACTTGAACTGGCAATTCTGGCTGTTGTTTACAACGCCGTTTCCAACAACAAGCCTTTGTTTACAATAAACGCAACGCATTCCAATGTTGTGGCTACGGAAGTCACGATAAACAATTCATAATTTACTCATTCTCTACAAGTAAGAATTTTCACTCATAACGGGCGACATACTCTTCACTGCGTTATATCCGAATCCGCGGTATATCGGAACCTGTTATATCGGGCTTCTACTGTATAAACATTTTTGTGATTTGTAGTTACCTTCCCACAAATTTCCCTTCCAAAAATTTTTTTGTAACAAATAGTATTGTGTTCTCTGCATGAGGTTATAAGTCATATGTTGAATCTACACATCCTCAGCTGTTATCTTGACTGTTGTGAAAAGTAAACATCTTTATTTTAATACTTATTATTTTCACTGGCACTACATCCCAAAATTTGAGGATTTTGGTCTTCTTATCAATCCTAGATGATTTTCTATTTCTATTCCTTCTCCTCTACCTCCTAATTCTCAGGCTCTTACAGTTTCTCCCTACACTTCCTGTTTTCTTTTCTCTTTCTCTAGCTTCAACTTCCAGTCAGAAACAGCTATTATATATATTATGTATATCTTTCCATATTCATTCAGTACTCTGATTCTACAAGCCATATAATTCATGTGTGTTCTCCAGGTGCCATCGTGATTTTGTATTTGACCAAAATTGTTCTTAATATTTCACATATAAAACATTCTCGGTCTTTTTCACTTTTTTATATATATATTATATATATGGTTCACATTTTACTACCATATTAGGTCATCTTATTAGGTTGTATGTTGTCAATTCATGTTTTGTATACATGTATGTGATGTTTGTCCTTCCTAGTTAAGTTTGAACCATATAACTGTATCACTGAATATTTTATTGTGTGTACTTTTAATTCGGACTAGTTGTTTACTCAAAACTGTACACATTTTTGTGACAACTATAAATGTGCATATTGTTGCTTTAAAGATTTTTAAATTTATTTCTGTAACTTTTCATATTTAGAGTTGTTAAAGGAAGAGATAATCACTTAAAACCATGTGCATTATTATTATCATCATTATTCTTTTATTTTTTCAATTAATATAATAAAATTATAACTTTTTGCATTTTTATTACCACCACTCTGCTAATGTTACATGTAATTTGATCAATTAAAATATAAATTGTACAAGTCCTTAAAAAAGAAATCAAACATTTTCTAATATATATTTATAATATGTATATACATAATGTTATGTACATATTTGTTGTACACAGCACATTAAAAGCTACACTGTATTAAACAGTTACATTAAATAAAGATTATATATATATATATATGTATATTATATACATACACATACATTGTAGATCATAGACTAAGAAGATAATAATATACTTGGCCAACACAACCTACTTAATTCTTGGACAGCTATAAAAAATTGCTGAATCAGTTACAGGAATGGCACATTATCACATTTTAGTTATTTATACAATACAAATGGCTTCAGTCAATTAGATGTAATTAAAAAAACAAAAAAAAGATGGAATGTATATTACACAACTAACATATTTGCAGCAGCGAACTTTTCAAATAATTATTCTTAGAATTACAGTAGTAAATATTTAAACACTACAATAGGTACTGTGCAGCTAATATTGTCGAGCTTCAAGACTTTTTGGCCAAAACAATTTCAGCTATTTTGCTTCATACAATGTTTTTTGATGCAATATTTTAATTTTTCATTGTGTATACTGTAAATATGATTCACACTGTATAACTGACATAACATTTCTTATACTATAGTATATTTAATTGATAAATTACTGCTGTCAATTATGAACACAAGTGATGATGGTGAGTGATGTGAGGTGACAGATGTGTGACACTTATGAGATTGTACATGGTATACATGTTAATGACACACTATACAGAAACACGATACTTTTTGGGTGAGTTCTGTTATATTTGTAGTGACAGATGGTTTGCCTCTCTGCAACTGAAAGACACATTGCAAACCCATCTCGGTTTGTATACTGAATCAGTAGAAAGTAAAACAAAAAGCAATTGCACATGAATAGTTAATTGATTGTTGGTTTGGAATATTTAATATTCCATAACTTGAACTGCTGTTTGGTAATAATCTATTTAAGCTATCTGGCTAAACCAGTAAAGAAATTTGCTATAAACATTTATTTTGTGCATTTAACTGTGCACTACAGGGCTAACCAAAGCAACAATGTTTTATTAAAATCTGTTGTTTAAATTTTCACATTGCATTGTCACATGAATCAAATCAATACAGTATATTAGGGAATTATGTTAAAAATGTATTCAGTTATCAAAAGTCAATGTATGTTGGCATTAACTAATAATTTTATTTTCAGTTATAATAATTTGTTTTTTCTGTATACATTCAAAGAATGTGAACAGAATTCAAAACATGCTAGATAAGGTAGGTTGATAAGGCTAGTTAAAAAAATATAGATGCAAAAATGAGTTGTCAGGAACAGCTGGTTATTCTGAATGTTTCCCAGTTTTACAGGAAAACTGTTTGTACAATTTTTTTCATGGAACATGCAAATATAAAAACAACAATATAATAATTTCGGTTATAGCAAATTTCAAACTGTCACAATCAGAGAGAGCTCAAGTGAATTATTACTTTTATTTGCAGCATAATAATAAGAAAAACCATACTAGTATTCACAAAATATAATATACTAAGCAGTCCTTTTCATTAAAATGCAAATCCCACTGAAAATAACTAAACCTGAGAGTTTCAGCAAAGTGAAGAAGTTATATACCATTTATATAAAAAAAATCATGTTTCAAAAGAATAGACATAACTATACAGGTCATCAGTTCCATGGCCCCCATTCAGCTACCAAAAATACTATTTCCAACGTAGCTAGTAAGCTTAATATTTTTACAGTATCACAGTCTGTAACTAAGCTGACCAACAAAGCTAAGTGATAATAATACCGCGTTGCTACTTAATATTTTAATAATAAGCTCCAGTAAGAAGGAACAATCATTTCAGTAATCACAATACAAACTGACTTACATTCTGTTTCTACATAAATTCTATTTCCATGCCACTGTTCACTTAACGAGGATGAAAATTTTTTATCATGTAAATGTAAAACATTTTGTATGATACACTCATACATGTTTCTCACATTTACTTTTTTGTCAGTTCTGTTATAATTATCATTCATTCATCGTTTTCATTTTTTACCCAAAGTTACATAACACATTAAAATAATTCTGTACCAATTTCATTACTTGCCAAATATATTTTCCTTAATACAAATTAGTATTTCTCTAAGTACAGTCTGAAGAAATCCCTTACAATAGGGCAAATTAATTTTTAGCAAATACATCTTAATTATAGTTCCACCTATTAAAGATTTTATGAAATTTTGTATGTTACTGCACGTTATGTATAGTTTAACTTAACTTTAAATAATTTTCCTTATTGGTACTAATTAAGCATATTTTTAATTTTTCCTATTAAAATTCAACGTTAATCGACTTTACCTAAGCTAATATGAAAACAGGTTTAAAATGTTAGAACATGATTTTTACCACATATATATAAAAACTAATTGTGCATCTGAGCCTAATATTCTTACAATCTGATTTGTTTTATATACATGCTTTATTAAATATAATTTATAGGTGCTCTTGTGTTATTTGGAAATAGATCAATTCATTTGGAATACAATAATTGCTCTGAATCACTTGTGTACAGGGGCCTCATTTTTGTAATAACATAAACTCTGAATTCCTAATTGTATTTCAACAGTGTCTCAATAGCTTTTAAAACACATGGTGTAGTCATTTTCTGAAAAGTTTATGAGTTGGCAGTTCTATATGTGTTAATGTCTTCTGCATCCTCATCCACCCTCCGCAAAGCACAATTTTAGCTCCAGTATTCCACCTCTACAACTTTTTAAACTTATTGCCTCCAACACGTTTTTCATATCATTGTAACATCTTTACTCTGATGTCATGAATCTGCCACCTGTGTCTTTAACCAGTTAGTGGCTCACAAAGGGAATTTATGTTTTATTAATGAGAGTAAATTTGTTTTTAATTGTTAGTATAATAGTGTTAAAAAACATATAACTATGAATTAAATACGAGGGGTATCCAAAAAATAAGTTTCCCTAATTTTTATATCCAAGTATGAGCAACTCAGGCAGTTACCACGCACAGAGAATTTTAGTTTGGGTGTAGTGGCAGCGCTCGCAGCCGGTCTAGTGGCCGTGAACTGCTCAAGCGTCAGTAGCGAGCCGAGCGCCATGGAGACTCCACTTCATTTTGCCGCCAGTTGTGAAATATGTAGTTATTTGTTTTTTGACTGCAAAAAATGAATCGGCCGTGGAAATTCATCATCAGTTATGGAGTGTTTATCGTGAAGATGCCATGTCTGTACAAATGGTTTGTTGTTGGCGAACAATGATTATTGAAGGCAGAGAAAATGTTCACGATAATGAGCGCAGCGGCCGACCAGCAACTTCGCGCCAAGCCGATGCCATTGCTGCTGTGGTGACGTCATTGACTCCAACAAGCGGCTTACGCTCGACAAAATCATGACTCTACTGCCACCAAATATTGAAATAAGCTGATCCTCTCTTCACAACATATTGGTTGAAGACCTTCAACTTTCAAAAGTGTGTGCATGATGGGTGGCGCGCTTATTGTCTGACGCCCATAAGCAGCATCACTTCACAGCTGCACAATCTTTCTTGCAGTTGTTTAAAGATGAGGGTGAAGCCCTGTTTACAAGAATAGTCACTGGTGACGAAACATGCAAATCCCATGTGAATATGGATTCACCATTCAACTCCCGAAAGCAAGCGCCAGAGTATGGTGTGGCAAAAAAAAGGAGAGAAAGCTCCCCAAAAAGCCAAAGTGACTGAGTCGGCAGGAAAGGTGATGGCCACCGTTTTTTGGGAATGCCGTTGAGTATTGCTGATTGATTATCTGCCACGTAGAATGACAATAAATGCAGCGGGGTACTGTGACGTGGTGACCAGACTTCGTTGCGCTATTCAGAACAAACGGCAGGGGCTTCTGTCACGCAAAGTTCTGCTCCTTCATGACAACGCCCGATGACCACATGCTGCTAATGCAACAGGCGAGCTTCCGATGGGAGATTTTGAGCATCCTTCGTACTCTCCAGACCTTGCTCCAAGTGACTTCCATCTGTTTCCGGAGCTCAAACATCATCTAGGCGGTCGGCGCTTTGCCAATGACAATGAAGTGATAAAGAAGGTGGATAAATGGGTTATCAGAATTTGGCGGCAGATTGGTATGAAGCTGGAATAAAGAAACTGTTACCTAAGTACCAGAAATGCTTGGAAAGGGATGAAAATTATACAGAAAAATAAGTACTTGTGTACAAAGGTAAATAAATATTTTTTGCACTTTTTAAATTATTTTTTTCATTTTTCCTTGATAAGGGAAACTTACTTTTTGGATACCCCTCGTAATATTTTTAAGTAAAGTTAATGCCAGTGACATTAATGAATGAGAGTACACTGAAATATATACAGTTCATTGTTGATTCTTATAAGGCTAATTATTTCCACAAAAATCAGTGTTGTTTTACTGTTGATACAGTATTATTATACGTTAATATTAAACATCTTTAAAATTTAAAGCGAACGAATACTATTGCTGAACACACGCATGAACATTTGTGTTGTTTAGTAAAGCAAGACATTAGAATTTTGTTGTCAACAGTGGTCAGCCAGTATACACCACAGAACCTCCAAACCAGGTTGAAGGACAGCTCCTAAACTAAAACTAACAAACCTATTATTTTTGAGTGGGACGTATTTAAGTTTTGCCCAGAGCACCTATGAGTTCAAACACACACCTGATACCAAAATCTTTCGCCTGTTATAGAACAGAAAAGAGAAGTAATTCTGTTGGCCTTTCCTAGCCTTAAACAAATATATTATTTTAACAGATTTTATCATGAGTTGTATGCTAATATGTACCTGTCATGACACATCGGAATCTGGTAGGTATATCTGAATCCATGGTATAAAGGGACACTATTAACAGGGGGAGCTCTAATTTCATTATTTTTTTTTTTTTTGACAGATGAATTCTTTACTTACTTTTCATGTAGGAAATTCACTTCTCAGTTGTGTCAACTCTTATTCCTATACAAAAACTGGAAAACACTTTCAAAAGGCCGTTTTTCTTTCAATCTATAAACTGCATGTGGTTCACAGTATAGATTCTGCTTACTGCACAGCACTATTTTTAGCCACTTCTAATAAGTGCTTTTGAGCATCTGTGTCAGACCTTGATGAAATATCAACAAGTAGCAGATATGTATTACATTAGTGTGATTCGGTACTGATCTGAAGGTACCAAAATACTTCAAAGCGCTTACTGGAAATTAATCATCTCAATGTAATTTGTCTTGTAACTTATTGTTTTTATTGACATGACATGTTTTGGGAACAAGTTCCCATCATCAGGTTTTTAAAATCCTTATCCTCTCATGAAGTTCTGTCAGTGAAATTAAAACCAGGCATTATATAAATTATTGTACAAACAACACACATATAATGAATGGTTTTAATTTTACCAACACATCCTCATGAGGGGATAAGGAGTTTTAAACCTGACGACAGCAACTTGTTCCTGAAACATGTCGTATCAACAAAAACAATTAGTTGCAAGACGGATTACATTAAGGTAATTAATTAACATATTATGAACTGGGGACTGCACACATGGGCATATATTCATAACTTTTTGCTACAGTCTGTTTCTTGATGCATATATAATTTATTTAATATTTATAATTTCTTTACCTCAAGATGATTTTTCCCTTTTTGGAACATATTTCGGGAATCTTATTGTTCCCATCCTCAGCCATCTTAATTATGTATGTTGCCGAGTACTTGTGTTTTGGTTGGTTGTTGTTATGGTTTCCTGTTGGTTTTTGGTATTTTAAATTGGTATTATTGTGTGCGATTGTGGTGTATATATTAGCTTTTTGAGTATTTCCATTCCCAAATGAATATATGGGAAAATTTATAAATATACAAACACAAAACAAACTAATACCTGAACAAATACAAATCAGTACAAAACATGACACAACTTTCAAAGCAATCAACATCAAAAATACTATATATAAAGGTTAGTGGAAGTTACTGGAGAGCAGTAAACAATATTTTATATTTTTGACAGTACAATCCACCAATAATAATTTGTTAATTAAATATACATTTTAACTAAGAAAAAAACTTTTGCAATCCATTACCTCCAACAAATGCTGACAGACTCTTTTTTGACTGTCACCTCATGTTCAGATCAGACTATATGATGTTTATTCTAATCTGAACGTGAGGTACCACTCAAAAGCAATTGCTGCCAGCCGAAGTAGTGCGATGCAAAATGTTCTTCCTCGGTTACAACTTCCACGTGCACTAAGTTTACTAGTATTAACGCACAATTTTGCAGAATACTTAAAATCTTACAGAATTCTGAAGCATGTAACATCTATTAATTTATGAATAATAAGAAATTATGGTATGCATATCTTGATAAAAATCTGACTGAACACCATCTATGCCACTGATCTGTAATTAAAGTAATGTATTAAATTATTATAACTGTTGATTACCATCATATTATATTAATGTAATATAATATTATATGACAATAATAAATTACATTGATATGACAGCAACGATAGTGCCATATTGTTTCTCACAGAAGAAATATAGTAATATACAAAAACAACTCTGGCGTCCTAAGACATTCACAAACATGTTAACTTAATTTATCTTCTTTAACCAAATACAATTAAAAAACTAACAATACTGCACAAACTATTACTTGAAATCACTCTTTCACACACACACACACACACACACACACACACATGACCACACTATAATGAGTCAAATGTAAACCAACCTTCACTTTTTAAGTTAGCTCTTAAATTCAGCTTTTGGTTTGAATTTGTGACAGTTACTAGTCTACTGGTGGAAAACAGCACCTAACTCCACTTGCTATATAATATAAATATTAATTATTATTGATAAAACCCAAAGAATCTATACAAAAATTGTATTCATAAAGTATTATCGTAATGATTATTATTTAATATGCAATAACAGCAAACACATTTACCATATAGTTAAGCAGGATGCTATACAACAGAACCCTGTCATTGCTCATCACAATACAGACAAGTTTAGCAAGTGTCAGTGGCATGGAGAATCACATTTCTTAAAAAAACCATTTGTGTGGCAATTCTGGGAATCATTACAGTTTACTACTAGTCTTACCCACAGTTCCCAGAATATCTACTAATTAGTTTTGCTGAAACATCATACTACCTCTTCAAACCTCATTTTCAACAGTATGTGAACAATATCATAAGGCTTAGGTTGGAATTTTAATGTTGTTAGACTTTACCGCACATTGTTTCAATGACTAAAAAATCTGTGGTCATCTTCAGGTGTAAGTTAAACTAACACAATGAATACTAACTGAAGCCTATCCCAGATTCGTTGAAACTTCTCAATTAATTAAATTATAATTAACTCTTATTAATAATTATTTCTTACCTTCGGGTTTTTTCCAAGGGTCATTCAGACGAAAACAGCTGCAAAAAGGATCATTTGGATTTGATATGGGCAAAGATCAAATACACCGTTTGTGCTAAAACAAATTGCCTCTGGTTTATTAAAAAGTGTGAACCGTCAAAAGAATAAACCGCCACCACCCACTTTAGTTGTGAAGTTAAACACAACTACAGTAAAACTATACAAAAAATAATTGCTACTACCCTGTACGCCTGCTGGACAAAACCAGGTAGCACACCCGTACCGACAGAAGTTAACACAATTTATATGGATAATACAGAAGGTATATAATTTATCTAGTTGCTTGTAGACAAGATCGTTGGTATAGATAGATGGATTTGGTTTAGATAGACAGAATTCTTGGTAATACAGCTAGGTTAGTGATCACATTTTGTTTCTGAAAAAATATGCATATTATGTTTTACGTCTCAGAACTGTTTATGTTTTCGTATTTTGAAAATTGTTATGTCCATAATTTACTTTAATCCTTTTCTTCAATCACTTTATATTAAAAATACTTTAAGTGTACTGGTCCACCATGCTGAAGTTAAAGGAGCTTGTTAAAAAATATCAATAAATTCAGTAAACCCAAGAAATTACGATACCAACATTTCTCAATACTCCACAAAAATTTAAGAACTGGTGTAAAGTTAAGGTTGGTTTATATGTGACCAACACACACACACATGGGAGGTGTGTGAGTATTCAATATAGCACACACAAATTCACACTAACAAATCTTGTAACTTAATAAATAATAATATACTATTAATAGTTTTAATTCACATAATTTTTTAAACAACACTTGACAACTCTATCTTTAATAATTAACACATTTGCTGTTTTAAAGCATTATTACATGAGTATTATAAAATACTGCTTCTTTTTCACGTTTCAGACTAACAAGGCAATGGCTTGCAGCATCTGTCATGGTAACTATACACCATATCAACCAATAACTCTATCCATTTTAATATATATATTTTTTTTGTAAATAAAATATTGAATTGCAGCCATTATGTCTAAGTTTATTATTACTCTCTTAATTAAATATTGGTTTTAAAAACCGATAGTTCATGTCACACACTTTCCCCTTGGTGGATTTGTCTTCCCAGTGACACCAATATTTAAAAGACGGATTTCATATTTTAATTTAAGTTCACTCCAGATGATAAGAATAAATACCATATTGAACACTATTGTCAGATAAGCATTTCTTGATTAAAAATAGAAAAGAGGTACTATAGATAAACAATTTATTCTTTAATGTAGTAAAATGGAAAGGGTGGCTAGGGTACAGTTTCATTTGTAAAGTTGCAAAGCTCTACTTCTCAATAACATTTATATTTGATTTTGATGGCGAATATTGAATTCAGCAATCGGTGTTTATTGATCACTGCCAAGGAGGACTCAAACGATAAAGAATATGTTCTTGAATTTTGTTGTCCATGATGTGTCCAAGTGTTACCAGTAACTAATATATATTATAGTCCATATCCTTGGGCATGGAACACAATTATTTTTGATAAAATTTTTTACTTCGCTGCCTGAACCAGTTTTTGCTCATTACAAGCTTCATCAGAGGCTGCCACTAGGACTGCTGTCCGTTCTGTATCTCTGATGACGGCACTATCATTCAAAAGATCATTATGTTCAAACATACTACAGTAGAGCATCGCTTATCCGAACCTCTCGGGATGAGGGCCCGTTCGGATAATAGGTCATAAATTGAAAACATTATTTCTCTTTACAAAAACAAAGGTTTTCATTACAAAATCATTTATAACATACTGTTATATAATTACAGCAACCTATATACTGTACTGTAATGTATTACTAAGGCTAAAAATTATTGAATTAAAACTGAGTGTAATTAATAAAAACCAAAAGTTAATTTAAACAAAATTAGAGTTTATAACAAAAATGTACTATAATTTAATTAAAAAGTAAAATACAAAACAAAACAGACAGTACCACGGATTTACACTTTTTTGAAGAACTGTTCTATCATTGCTTCAAACCGATACCCCGTTTACTCTCGTTGCTAAAGACTGAAGTCGTTTAAGATTCATAAGCTGAATACAATCTCTTTAGAACACCCTCAAGTGCGTCAAAAGCTTTTGCTGGTGTCAGTGGTTTTGTATTAGTAGCATTCTCACCATCTTCATTTGAATCTGTTTTGTTTTCATTACGCATTTTTGACTCAACTGTCTCTTCATCGGTTAATAACTGAAACCGGGATCGGCTTCATCCACCTTTAGCCAATCATTAACATGTGCCCAATACATTACTGTACACTACACTACATACTTGTACTTTTTATTGAGTTTGGATTATTGATTGTTCGGATAATCGATGCTCTACTGTTCAAATATTATGTGTGATTTAAAATGTGTGTTTTTAGGATGTTGCTCCCATGCATTTTTGTTCATTTGTACATTTCTAGTTGTTCAAGTGTGTCTAGTTTTAAACCTTTCATGTGTATGTACAGAATTTCTATGTTGTTAGTGTCTGTGGATGTGTGGTCTGCACCAATGAGATGGTTTGCAAAGGTGGATTCGGCAGTGGAATGTAATGTTTTTATGTGTACTGTGTTAAATATATCTTTGTTTGAAGCTGCATCCTGTTCGCCTATGAATTTGTTGAGTATTTGTAAATGCCAGGTAAATCAAATTTGTTAGCGGTTTGTGTGTGTTTTGATGGCTGAAGCTTGTAATGAGTAAAAACTAGTTCAGAGATAAAACTTAAAAAAAAAAATGTCTAAAATAACTGTACTGTATCGCAATAATATATTTTAGTTAGAAATAATGTGCGAGTAGCAGGGGTGATGTCTCTATTAAAAAAGGATAATCTTTCCCTACGTCTTAAAATGACATGATTCTGAGATATCTCAGAATCATTGCAGACTGTAATTCTTGGTAGTAATCATTTTATTTAAATAAACCAACACTGTTCAACTTAGCACTTGAATATGTGATCAGGAAATTGTCAATTGATAGGAATTCAACATTAGAACATAAAATGGTCCAGATTGTAGGGTATGCAGATGATATCAATATTATGGCAAGATCCCAAGGAAGAGCAAAAGAGACATTCCAGGAACTCAAAGTTGCAGCAGAAGAGATAGGTTTGCAGGTTAATACAGATAAAACAAAGGTTATGATCACCACACGGAAGAAAACCAGGAAACCTGAACAGTTTGAAATTGAACCACTTTAACCTGGAAATAGTGAATCAGTTTAAATATTTGGGATGTTGGATGGCAGAAAACAATGAAGAAATAAATGAAATAAGGAAAAGGATACAGACCGCAAATAGAACATATGCTTCATTGACATCTATATTCAACACAAAGAATATCCACCATCAGTCCAAGGTCACATTATATGAAGTTATGATTATACCGGTGATAACATACGGCAGCGAGACTTGGACTCTGAACAAACAAGCCGCTAACATAGTCAATACTTTTGAAAGGAGAATTTTGAGGAGAATATATGGACCAATCCAAGTAAATGGGATATGGAGAGTGCGTCACAATGAGGAGCTCTACAAGCTGTATAAAGACAATGATCTGGCCACCACCATCCAACTGAATAGATTGCAATGGGCAGGACACATCATTAGGATGGAAGACAACTGAATACCTAGGAAGGTACTGTTTAGTCAGATCGAGGGTAGAAGGCCTGTCGGTAGACCCAAGACACGCTGGATTGACGCAGTGGTGAGGGATGGTGATAATTTACTTAAAATAAAACGATGGACATCGATCACCAAGGACAGTGAAAAATGGAGGAGGAGGATTATGGAGGCTAAGGTTCGACTTCAAATTGTAATGCCATAGAAGAAGAAGAATCATTTTATTTATTAATTTTTTTTGCTAAAGCATGCATTTTTCTGTAAACCTGTACGAATCCACAGTCAGTTTTATATTGGTGTCTCCCACACGGTTTTTGCCCCCCCCCCCACAATGTTTCCAACTCTATCTTTAGCACCTCCTTGGGAATACAGTATTCCAAATTAAAAAAATTTTAAACATAGGTTTGTATATAATTCTTTACTTCAAAAAGATACTTATTAAAATCAAATAATAAAAATGAAATTACACACTAGCACACTACATTGCTCATTATTATTAGTAATTACTAGAATCACAAAAAAAAATTAAGAATAAGCACCAATAATGACTGATTTTGTGCTACTAACTTTAGTACATTTTTTCTAATTCCCTCTTTAAACCTCTATAGTCAACAATATGTAGTCACTTACTCTTTGTAGTCAAGACTTGAATATATAAATAAATCATCTAAATGGTGCGATGAAATGCAATCCAAGATGTGCTTTCCAAGCACAAAATATATCAGGTCAATGTTAATTCTTTTTTATTAAAGCTTAGAAAATTAAAATTTGTGTTACAACAATACAAGTGTTATTTCTCAAATAGTAAAAATCCAATGTACACTCTTCACAGTGCTGTTGACTGCTGACACACAGTGCTTAAACGAATGACTTAAGTTGATTCTGGGCTGTGTAGTTGTGCATCGCAGAGATGTACCATGCTGGTAACTGAGTTCCGAGCTACCTTCTGGAGTTCCTGCGTCATGGCCCTGCCCAAGTAAGGCCGATTCGCCTTACATTGCCTGTTTGTGTTGGCCTACACTAGCGCAGAATACACCGAGGTCGTTTCCACGAATCACCTGGACGTATATGGTACTGGCCCAGCCTGGTTATAAGAGGATTATCTGGGAACCTTGCCACATGTGCAGAAATGTTGTGCATGTGCACAAACCTTGCATGCAGCTGCCTAATAATGTCCAAGGAGCGGATGCCAAGTCTGTTCCTCAGATGTGTGAAGAGAATTGACAGGGGACTTTGGCTGCTAGCCGAAGACCCCTGTCGAGGACGCTTTGCAACTTCTTTTTATATGTAGTGGCAAGGTATCTCCACACTGGGGCAGAGTATGTAATGACCAGGAGCAGATACGCGCTGACAATCATTTTGTTCAATTTCCTTATCATTGCAGGTCTGACCAGTAGTGAACATAGTAAGCTCAGACAAGCGGATGCTTGCTTATGAACTGTCTGAGCATGGGTATGCCAGGTGAGCTGATGAACGAGGTATATACAGAGGTACTTCACTTTGTTAGACCAGCGCAACTACGTCCTGCCAATGCGTAGTTGTGTCCATGGGTTCTTCCATCGCTTAGAGAATAGGGTGGCTACACTCTTGGTTGCGTTATGACAGCGGTTTTGTGTTGTAATCGGCTGTAAATACAGCCGTGTCACCCAAAAATAAGGCCACCTGGACTCCAGGCTGTCTTGGCATGTCGTTGACATAGACTGAGAACAGGAGTGAGCCAAGAACACTTCCTTGAGGTTACCGGGAGTGATTCGTCTCTCAGAAGGTACAGATTCACCTACTCTCACGCAGAAGGTCCTCTCCATCAAAACGCTAGCAATCAGATGAAGGTAGCAGCCCAGGAGCTCGACTTCCCAGAGTTTGAATAAGAGCCCATCGTGCCATACGCTGTCAAAGGGTTTCTCTACATCTAAGAAACAGCCAAAGGTTGTTCTCTCCACCACCCGGTATCCGTGATGTATTCCACCATAACTAAAATACCCCCCCACCCATTCAAACACAAAGTACTAACAATTAGTAATTTCCCACATAATTTTTCTGGGCTCTCTGCAGTTTGTAGTAATTGCCTTTTTATTCTTTTAAGTCTTGCATTTAACATTCAATTTACGTCCAAATACCCGTTTGTTAGAAGGTACTATTCACATAAGTACTGCTTAAAGAATACTTGAAGAGAAATGAACTGACCATCCTTTATAATATTCTATTTGTGAGGATACCATAAAATTACTTTTAATGTATAGTGAAATTACAAATGCAATGTGTTCACACAACAGTTTTCACGATGATTGCTTCCTAGTATGTAGATATGATACATTCTGAAGTGTTTTATATTCAAAACATCAGGATTAAATTTTTGTATAACATTGGCCATTACTATATTTCAGCTACCCTGAAATTACGAACATTTTAAGTAAACACAAAAGTGATGTTATTTCTGTAATTGGTTCGGGCATAGACATATGTACAAGCTACAGAATAAATACAGAAGAAACGTACAAGCTTACAATAATTAAAAAAAAAAGAATAAACAAAATAGACAAACAAAAACAAAACAAAAAAATGATAATTTTTAGACTTCAGGCGATCTGCTCCACATTTTAACGCAATCTCAAGATGAAATTTTTATAATATATACAAAATACTGCCACAAAGCATTGTTTTTCTGATAAAAGCAATGCATTTTTGAGATTTATGTTTTATTTGAAACTAACTCTCGATGTGCGAGTTCCTTGCAGTAATTGACTGTTTATATTATAACTAGCAAGCTATCAATTTCTTCTGCAGGTATGTTTTACATCACTATACTTGGCACCTCACACATATTTTGTAGACTTAATCACCACATCTTTAGGGGGTTGGAATACAAACTTATAAAATATACACATAACTGTAAAAGGTGTTTATTTCTTGAATTTTGTTATCCATGATGTGTCAGAGTATTATTAAGAACTAAAATATACAATTCCGATGCAGACACAAGTATTTTAAGATAAAAATTGTTAAAAATGTATATTATTGCCTGAACTAGCTTTCATTGGGAGCTTCATAAGAGGCTGCTGCTACGAGCACTGTCCATTTTGTTTTTGGTGATGGCAGCTTTGTTCAAATGACCATTTGTGTGTGTGTGTGTGTGTGAGTTTTGTGTAATGTGTTCAAACAGTATGTGTGATTTAAACTGCATCTGGTCATTAATTATTTGTTAATTTAATATGCACCATTTTTTGAAATTTTCACAGTGAAACCTAATTCTTTAATGGCCTCGAATTTTACTTCCATGTTCCATAAGGAAATGGAAGTATGGTCATGGCAAAAAAAAATCGTGTTCGAGATAACGGCTGATTCTGATTGTACTACCCTCAAAACATGAAGAAAAGTAATTTTTCGAAAAGTGTCTGTGTAGAATTTTTTCTATGGGAAACGATAACAGCCGCAAATTCAAAAGAATCAAATAATTTTTTGCATATATCCGTGCATTGTAGAGGACTCAAGGCCTATTGTTTTTGGTGAAGATTGGTTAAGGGAAAGGGGTAGTTTACCTGCAACGTTTTATGTTTTAACAAGGGTAATTTTTTCTATGACGAACGATAACTGCCGCACATTCAAACATAATCAAATAATTTTCTGCATACGTCCCTAAATTGTAGAGGACTCAAGGCCTATTGATTTTGGTGCAGATCGGTTACAGGGAAAGGGTAGTTTACCTGCAACATTTTATGTTTTAAACAAGAGTAAAGTACTTAATTTTGATAAATAAATTACCCTGATAAGAAGATCATAATAATCCACTGTAGAAACGTAGATGAAATATCTATAAATGAAGAGGCTAGTTGAACTGGGTGGGGGTAATTTTCTATAAATGAAAATTATAGTTGAAGGGGGAGGGGATAATTTTTTATGTGTACTAGGTTATTGGCAACAAAGAAGTAGTTTGTTGTTAAAATTCCTGAACAGGCTGTTTGTACAATGTTTTCTGCAAAACCAGTCGTTTCGGCAGTGCCATCGACTGCCATCATCAGTGAAAATCGAGTGCGATAACGTGAGGTGGTATACGTTAGTGACTACAGTACTGTGGTTAAGGCTGAAGCAATAAGTAGAAAGAAGTAGTGTCTATGGAAATATTTCATTTCAAAAATGATTTTAAATATTAATCTTAGAACATGGAAGTCATGTATGGTTGTCCATACCGATATTTTTTTATCACATACCATAGCTTTAAAATAAATCCACCTCATTAGCTATACTAAATGGTGAGAAAAATGCGTTTTTACATATTTCATTCACTTGGGAAGGCAGCTGAGCTGAGTGATAGGCCTCACTAACACACACTCACACAAATGCAGCTGATTACAATCAGGCATCACTCACCTACCTCCCAGACCAAATTCTAGACAGCAACTGCCTTCCAAAAGTGTACACTAATATAATCACCTGATATTCATTTTTATGTTTTAATTTGGTGTACATAAAAACTGAGTAATTAAAAAATCTGGAAAACAAAGTTCGAGCCCGAACAATAACTTGATATTAAATACTCAATTTATCATTCCTTTCATCACATGCAAGCAGAAAATCTTGAACTCAAAAAAGTTTTTTAAAAATAATTACATTTTTATTTAAAATAATAAACAATTTTTTTTTAAGTGAAAATAATATTAGAACAAGTTAATATACAAAAGAAAACAAAGCTTACCATGTACGTAATAACATTAATACAACCATTAAATTCGAATGTGACAGTCATTATGAACACAGTGCTCTTAGATGCCTTCTCAAAAAAGAAGCAATATTTTTACAAGTCTTCGTATCAATCGTGCCAACAGAGTTTGCATAGTAAACTACACAAAATTTATATATTATTCTTAAATTAATTCAATATACAGAGTCCTAAATCTAATTTCACTCATCAATTAATTTAATAAACAAATTCATCATTTTTTTCAATAGATATTTCATTAAAATTTAAATATAAAAATCACAATCATATTGTAAAACAATTATATAAATGCTATACTTAAATGTCTTTAAATAAAATTAAACTATCAATTAAAATCACACACACACAATGAATATATATATATATCCACAAATATAATCATTTTAATTAAAAAAGTTAGTATAAAAACTCTTTAAAAATCAAATACTATCCATTCTCTCTTGTTAGCTTAGAGGTAGAAAATTAAAAAAAAAAACATGTAAAAACGAGCCACTTTGGGAATGAAAACAAAGTGCAGCCCAATTAAATCCATGGAATGTATTAGTATTTATGTCTATATAATAATATAACAAACATAAAAGATTGGTATTTTACCAACTAAACTTAGAACTAGCAATATTGCACATAATGAATTGAAAGAGTATATACATACATGTCTGTGAGTCAAACACCTGATATATATATATATATATATTTTGATGAAGACCTTGGTGTTAGAATTTCTCGGGCACTTGGTGCATTGATTGAATACACAAATTCTAGCTATTAATATGCGTAAGTTTATGATAGTACTGTACAAATTATTTTAAAAAAACTTGATTCAAAGTTTATAAATTAAAATAATACACTGTTCATTAAATCACTCAACTGCACACGCACACACACACACACACACAATGTGTACATATACATAAAATACTTTTCTAATTATGTCCATACTATCATACAAATTTAAGAAAGGATTAGAAGTCAGTTTATTTGTGATGCCTGGATTTATTACTATTTTATTTAATATAATCTTTACGCGGTCAATTAAAAATATTAAATTTTCAATTTCTATTCAAAGTTGAATAATAGATGCCAGCCCATCACTGGACTAATTTTTAATGTTTTGTTACAGCAAGGTAGAAAATTGGTAGCGGCTGACATCTCAAAACAAAATTTAAATGAAAAACATAAAGGACAAAAATAATACGGACAGTACTCATATTGCTCACGTGAATTACTTATTTTGTAGAACCCAGTAGTCAGTAATAAGCACAGTGTCCTTACTAACACACACACACACCAGAACACAATACACAGTCGCACTGATCAGGTTTCATTCCTCTGTATTGTGTCTTGTGTGGATTTAGCACTTCGAGTTTTGTTTGCAATGAGCATGCTTTGCTCCTTTCTGGACAAAACAGAATTCTGCAAGGTTTCACATAGATTATTGTGAATGCAACAAGAATTCATTTAGTTTTGCATAGTTATTCGTATTATATCTAACTTGTTTGCCAGACTTTCTGTCAGTTGAGTAACAAAGTAAGGGCTAACGAGTACTTATTTTTTCTGTATTCTGTTTACAGTGCAATTTAACTGGAAAATGCTTATTAATTTCATTTGCAGCCAATACGATACTTTATGAGACACCTGAACAATGGCCAACATCAATCAAATCAAGTTTTCATACAAATAACCTGTCACTTTTAAAAACTATCAAAAGCTAGCTTAAAACTATTAGTTTATGCTGTTTCAAAAATTAATAAAATACGTTTTTTCCAACAGTCTTTGCAAATCCAATTTTGTAGTTTGTGTAAATAAGACTACTGAAGACGTCCTACATATAAGAAAATTTATAAATGTTACGCCAATTATTTCATGCCAATTAAGAAACTAATTTTGTTTCCTATGTTAACAAAGGAAACTCTACTAATAACTACCATTATTCAATAAGAAAATTATTAGCTATAAGAGTAAAATACTTCTCCTTTATAAACAAGAAAAATTAGAAGGGATTAATAAAATCTTTTGTTTTAATAACACAGTCAATGCTTTAAAAGAATTATGTTTACACCTAGCACTTATCGTTCTATCTAGTAATGATAAATTACACAAGTCGAATTAAATTCTTAAAATCAATTTACCAATGATTCCTCAATTAGTTCGTACAATACATAAAATATAATAAACAATATATTTAGTGAATGACACACAAAACATATTTGCTTTAAATTTTGAATTAAAAATGAAAATATATTTTATATAATTTATTGAATCATAGGTTAAAGTAATTGTAATTAAACAGAACTTTTGGTATTTAAGTTAAAATTTAAGCACCACTAAATCTGCAATGGTTACTCTAGACTTGACTAAAGACAGAGTATTTCAATTAAAAAGTATCTTAATAATAATAATAATAATACATTATTGACTAACACACTCATCATTCATGCGCAACTTCATTTCAGTAACATTTAAAATGCACCCACACCTTTTGTAAATGCAAATATAAACAGTTTTATACGCATTTACTCTCTACCACAAGTGTACAGTATACATGTCCTGCATGAATCACACTGGAAAAAGTAGAAAGTTCAATTATAATAATAATTAAAAAAAAGGTTGACTACATATGGGTCTTTTTACAAAACTTATACATAATTTCTTGTGCTCTGTCAACTTTACAACTGCTATGACAAAAATTCCCTTTCTAAGTCTGTTACAGAAGGCCTACGTGTCTTTGAAGAATCTCTACTGTGCCGTCCGGTTCTTCTTGAAGCTTGTAACGGTACCGTTGTGTCCTGAGTTTGTCCATGCGCCGGTAAATCTAATAACGTGTTGGTTTCCGTGACTGTAGCGGTGATAGGTGAAAATCTAACTCTCGATATCGAATTTGACGAACTTTCTTTTGCAGAAACATAACTACTGTCCTCACTTGTTAAACTTTCAGGCGGCGTTGGGTTCGTTGGTGTTCCTACAAAATTCACTCGTGTTAAACTAATTAAGATAACATTTTGTTAACTGTATTTAAATGTATTTCTAATATACAACTGGCAATAACTAAAGAGTCATTTATGAATATACAGGGTGGGCAGAGAAATAGGATGTTTTTGAAATGGCTAGTACTCGGCCTGTAGCAGGGGGAGATGAGTGCGGGTGGGGGCATTCCGTTCCTTTGTTCATAGCATTTCACTTTCATTTGGCATCATGGAGCCGTGTTTTCGCATACGACTGCTTTGTGCATAGTGGTGAATCAGTGACCGTGGTGCAGCGTGAGTTTCGCCGCAGATTCGAAATCCACCGAAATGACTCTGTTCCCTCTCGTAACACAATCTTACGTTGGGTTAATAATCTTCGTTCAGGAGGCTCAATAATGAAAACCAAACCACCGGGAGCCCCACGTATGGTACATACTCCGGAAAATGTTGAAAGGGTTAGAACAGCAATGTTATGAAGTCCACACCGCTCTGCTCGGAGACATGCTGCGGAACTTCAAATCAGCAATCGCACGGTAAGGCGTATTTTGCATGACGAATTACGTTTTCACCCATACACGTTAATGGTTGTGCAGCAGATGAACGAAACAGATTACCCACAACGATTGAACGTTGCACGAACAATGTTGACACTTTTTGAGGAAAATGAAAACATTATGTTGTTGATGAGTGATGAAGCTCATTTTCATCTCAATGGTGCAGTCAACAAACAGAATGGTTGCTACTGGGCTGCTGAGAATGCCCGAGAAATACACCAAAAACCACTGCACAGCCCAAAAGTTACAGTTTGGTGCACATTGGGAAAGAATTGCATCATCGGTCCTTACTTTTTTGAACAAAATGGTATCACTGTAACTGTTACTGCTGAGTGTTACATTGAGATGCTAAACACCTTTTTTGTGCCTGAGTTACGGAGAAGGCGAATTGCTATTCGGAGCGTATGGTTTCAGCAAGATGGGGCAACGTCTCGCACATCCCGAGCGTCAATGGGTGTTCTTCGGCCTCTGTTTCCCAACCACCTCGTTTCCAGATTTGGTGATGTTGCATGGCCCCCTCGGTCTCCAGATTTATCAATGTGCGATTATTTTTTATGGAGGTACCTCAAGTCACGCGTCTATAAGAGAAACCCCCCGTACATTAGATGAATTGAAGGACAGTATTCATGAAAACATCGTCCAAATTGACAGACGCCTGCTACAAAGTGTGGAGGCCAATTTCCGTACACGCTTACAACAATGCATAAACGAAAATGGACATCATTCGCAAGATGTGATTTTTCACACATGAATATCATTAAATGCTATGTAATCATGAATGTTTCTCTGCCAATAAATTTTCTTTTCAAGCAGAACTAACAATGTTGTTATTATTTCAAAAACGTCCTATTTCTTTGCCCCACCCTGTACAATAGGATGGAATGAAAAAATAGTTTTATTAATTTCGATATGTAATAGTGATAAAAAGTTGTCTATTGCCTTTGTTAAGACAGTGTTAAAGTATGCTCACAAATATAATATATTTAGAGGTGCCGCAAAAGAGTTGAAAATATGTATTTTTAAGTAGATTTTACGAATTTTGACATTTGGTATAGTAAAAAAAAATTATTTTAAATACCAAATGCCTGTTTTAAAGGTTGAAATTATACACAAACTACTCTGTAGTAGATAATTACAGTGTTATACTGCAAAACTTTAATTTTTATGCTACTAAATCTTGCATCTTTTAAAATATATATTTTTTTTAATTTTAACAATATTTTGCAATAGTAAGGATTCACCTTGCTTTTTAATTAAAAACATAGCAAAACATTCTTTAGTTCTGTAAACCAATAGCTTGAAGCAGAACAGTAGGTGGATTGAAGTGACCTTGAGCTAGGCATATTGTTGGCTGGTATAGGGTGGGGGGACGGGGGAGAGAAGCCTGTTGCAACTTGTCTCTGTCAGTCCAGACCAAGCGTTTGAGTAGCAAGTGTTTTTATGCTGTTGTTTACTGGTTTTGTTTTGTATTATGAATGTGTTAGCTTGAATATCAGTATAATAGTTTATTAGTTAATACTTGGTTATTAGTGCGATGGCAGTGTCAAAACCAGTTCAGACTAGACAAAAGTTAGAATGTCCAATTTTTGGACACCCTAAACAATTAAGTGAGTTAAGTTTGCCAACTTATTATGACATTATGAAATATTACCTTTATATTCGACATGAGCTGAAACCAGACGCAACATGAAAAGAACCAACGATGAGTGAGATATTAGATATTCTTATTAAGAAAGTTGAAACTATTTGGTCGAAACCGTGAGCGACAAAGTAATAATGAAAGAAGACAATCCTACTCTAGTCAATAGAACTACTAATTGGATAGGCTTCCAAGACGATCTGAGTTCAAAAATACAATTGAACGTCAGACTGAGAACAACGGAGGAGCTAGATACAGAAGCTGAAGCATTTATAAAAGATATTCAGCATGCCGCCTGGGAAAATACAAGAATAATTACAAGGAGAACAGCTGGAAATAACTATCCAACTGAAATAAGAGAAATGGTTTCAGAAAAACGAAGAATACGAAAAAGATGGCAACAATATAGAGTACCTAGAAACAAAACTAGACTAAATCAAATATCCCAGCATTTGAAAAGAGTAATACAAAAAATAAAAACCGAGTCAATTAACTCATACTTAAGGGAGCTTTCATATGGGAGTGACACGGATTATTCTCTGTGGAAGGCTGCAAAAGGGTTAAAAAGGCCAAAGATGCAGAATCCGACACTTAGACAGCTTGATGGCACATGGGTCAGACGCAACCAGGAAAAAGCCAACCTCTTTGCAGATCATTTGGAAAATACCTTTCAGCCATATGATATGAACACTGACGAGGATTTTTCAATGATTGGAGATAGCCCATCAATTGAAATAAGTGCTGTAACACCAAAAGAGGTTGAATTAGAAATTAAAACAAATTTAAACAAAAAAAAAGCTCCGGGATATGATCTCATAACAGGAGAAATCTTTAACATCATATAGACCGATTTCACTATTACCGGTGATATCCAAACTGTACGAAAAGCTCATGTTGAAGAGATTGAAACCTATCATAGAAGAAAAATGCATAATTCCACTACACCAATTTGGCTTTAGAAATAAGCATGGGACTATAGATCAGGTGCATAGAATTACTAACTTAATAGAGAAGGCGTTAGAAGAAAAAAAATTTGTTTGGCTGTATTCCTGGATGTTGCACAGGCTTTTGATAAAGTTTGGCACCAAGGACTGGAATACAAACTAAAGCAACTCCTTCCAAAACAGTATAGCTCACTTCTAAAGTCATACATTAGTGGAAGAATGTTCAGAGTGAAAAGTGAAGATCAATACTCAGAATTGAGCCAATCGAGGCTGGTGTTCCACAGGGCAGTGTTCTGGGTCCGCTGCTGTATTTGATATACACCTGTGATATACCACAAACAGAAGAAACGATTGCTACATTTGCAGATGACACAGTGACACAGGTGTCTTGGCAGTCAGGAGTAATGAGCTGGAGGCTAATAATAATTTGAAGGAAGCAATAGAAAAGATTAGTGTATGGACAAAACGCTGGCGCATTAAACTTAATGAGAATAAATCAGTTCATGCCACCTTAACCAATAGAAGAACTGAACAAATACCAATCGTTTTAAATAATCATACTATTCCGTATGCAAACACAGCAAAGTATCTAGGCATGAACCTAGATGCTAAGCTTAGATGGAAAGAGCACATTAAAAAAAAAACGTGAGGAACTGAATCTCAAATTTAAAAAAATGTATTGGCTCCTTGGTGCAAACTCCGAGCTTGCAATACATAATAAAATTATGCTGTATAAGCAGGTGCTCAAACCAGTTTGGACCTATGGAATCCAGCTGTGGGGGTATGCCAGTGCGAGTAACGTCAAAATCATACAACGATTTCAAAATAAAGTACTGAGAAATATTGTTAATGCCCCTTGGTACATAAGGAATAGTGACCTGCACAGAGACCTGGGTGTGGAAATGGTTGCTGACGAGATTAGGAAATTTGCACAGAAGCATGAAGACCGGCTTCATAGCCACGTTAACGTAGAGGCAATTCAGCTGCTTGACCAACATGGCATATTAAGAAGGCTCAAGAGGACCAAACCTTTTGACCTGGTTTAGTGTGGTGTGTGTAAAGCAGACTATAGTGTGAAGTGTTGTGCATGTGTATATTTTCACCATTAGAGTAATCTGAGGGATACCAGTGGGTAAACCCAGTAAATTGACATTTAGTTTTAAGATATTGTTAGAGTCAAATTGCTCGTTAATCTATCTAAGATTAGTTGCAATGTAAAATTAAATAAAAAAAAAAAATTGGTCGAACCTGTAGTGTCTCGCACTCGCATGTTGCAAATGGGAAAAACCTATCATGATAAATACAGAAATATTTTAATTATCTTGTTGATCCATCCTCTTCGTTCACTTTATAAAATATTATTATATATGTAAACTTTCACAATATGAACTTACTTTCTTTACACTTTCCCAAACGTTTCGAGGTGATGTTCCTCTTCCTAAGTGGGAGTAAATACTGATTGTCAGTTAACAGAATAACGGTTATGGACTTAGGTGTGTGTGGTGGGGGTTGATGGTGGGAGGGAATTGGCGCCGAGGTTCAAATTGTGTGTTTGGATCAGTGTATCGAATAGTGTATGTGATCTATAATGTATTGTTCATTTAATATGTTGTTTGGTTGTAGTTTGTGATACATTATAGATCACTATTCTGTTAACTGACAATCAGTATTTACTCCCACTAAGGAAGAGGAACATCACCTCGAAACGTTTGGGAAAGTGTAAAGAAAGTAAGTTCATATTGTGAAAGTTTACATATATAAAAATATTTTAAGATCAAAAGGTAGAAAAGGTACAGAAAAATATGATTCAATCGTAGCATCGTTTTTAAATGAAAGCAAACGTCTTTTTGATGTGGCAGCTTGTAAGTGCAAAGAATTTTCTGAATGTAAGTGCGAAAAAAAAAGTAGCTAAACTTGAACAAGATTTTTTACTTGACCAGAGAACATTGAGAAAAATGAGTATAAGTAGAGTTGATAAAGTTGTTTCAAAGGTTTTAACACAAAGAGAAGAGAGAAAGCAGAAGGTAATACAGCAACAGTTAAAGTACATTCAACAATTAGTAGTTAAGGCTACTAGCGAAGCTGTAAATGTTGTCATTCAATCAGATCCTGAACAAAGTTCTGATGAAGACTTAACAATCTTAACATACAATCCTGAAAAGCCCTCCACTTCTTTTTTGGCTTCAACCACAAGCGAACAAATGCGAGTAGAACTGCCAACAGTAGCTTCTATCTGTGACTGAACTGGGGTTTCAGACAGAGTTGCTGCGGCTATCGCAAGTGCTGTTCTTAAAGATGTTGGAATGATTACAGAGGAGAATAAAAGTAAGGTAACTGATAAGATGAAAATTCGAAGAGCGAGGGCCAAGAATCGAACAAAAGCGATAGTAAGCAGCTTTAACCAAGTTTGAGAAAATAAGGGTTTATTTTTTGATGGAAGAAAAGATAAAACAATTGTGCACGAAAAAAAAGGAACAAATTTTACAAAAAGACTGTCGTCGAAGAACATATTTCATTAGTAGAAGAACCTGGTTCATCCTTTCTAGGGCACGTAACTCCTGCTTTTGGAACAGGCGAAGCTATAAAAGATAGCATAACAGCGTATTTTAATGGTAACAATCATTTGAACATATCCAATATAACTGCTATTGGATGTGATGGAACAGCCACAAACACTGGAGTTAATAATGGTGTACTTGCTTTAATGGAAAAAGATCTAAATAGGCCACTGCAGTGGCTGATTTGTTTGTTCCACGGTAATGAGTTGCCTTTGCGCCACCTGTTTTGTGCATTAGATGGAAAAACAAAAGGCCCCAATGAATTTGGAGGGGTTTTAGGCAAACAACTTGAAAACTGTAATGAACTTCCAGTAGTTAAGTTCTCTCCTATACAACACAACCTTCCTAATCTTGAAATAAAAGAAGATTTAAGCACAGACCAAAAATATTTACTTGAAATGTGCACATCAATCTCAAGTGGTGTATGCTCTCCAGGTCTGTCCTTAAAAAAACCAGGAAAGTTAGCTCATTCACGATGGCTTACGTTAGCAAGTCGCATCCTTCGGTTGTATGTTGGAACAGAGAATCCTTCATATAACCTTGAAACCTTAACAGAGTATGTTGTGAAGGTGTATGCTCCCATCTGGTTTCATATTAAACTTAAACCATCATGTGTAAATGGTTCCAAACATTTTTGAAGACTGATAAAGTTTTCACGTTACCTTTGTGAGCAACATCTAAAAATAATTGACCCAGTTATTCAAAGAAATGGTTACTACGCTCACCCAGAAAACGTGCTTCTCTGTATGTTATGTGATGAGAGAAAACACATAAGAGAGCTAGGTCTTCGCTGACTTCTGAAGGCAAGATTGGAACACAAAAATGGTGTAAGGAAGTTTGTGGTCCCCAAGCTCAACTTTCATGCTGAAGATTTCATTGCTATGATTAAGTGGACGGATATAACAATCACAGAGCCTCCAATGACAAAACGCATAACTGATGAGGACTTAAAAAAGTATATAAGTGAAGCAAGAGAACCTAGTTGCCAGATGCAATCTATAGATTTCCCTCGTTTTCCCTATCACACACAAGCGGTAGAAAGAGTTATAAAGCTTGTGACAGAGTCATCACTAAGTGTCTGTGGTCCTGAAGCAAGAGATGGCTTTGTTAAAGCAAAAATTGCTTCGCAAAAGATGATGCCAAAATTTGAGTTTTATCTAAGTCTCAAGAAAAGTTGAAAATCAAAGAAATGTGAAACTAATGAACTAATGGAATATTATTATTATTTTTTAATGTTTACTTTGTTTCAATGACACTGGTTATTAATTATGTCATTACCTTTGTTCTTTTTTCTTCAATTATAGTGAGTTGGTAACTGTTCATGTTGAATGTTTAAGTTTAATCCCTTTCTAAAACCTCTTTATAAAGCAAAACACCCGAACCAATCGGTAAGTTTATTATTATTATTATTAATCAGTTATTTTACGTAGTTTTAGATACTATTATTTTAAAAACTGTGTTTAAACAACAATTTGAAAGTAAAAAAGTAATTATAATAGATCAATTCAAATTGGATTTTACATTTTGATTTTTAGGTAAAAAGCCCATTTATTTAACTTTTGCGGAAAATCAAGGTATACATTTAGAGCAACCAAACTTCATTATCATTGTTGTTATAGTAAAGAAGCATCCATTGATTGCTATTAAAAACAATATTTGATAAAAAAAATGTAAAACTAAAGTAGAGAAAAAATTTATAATTTTATGTTAAATTTGGATTTTTTGTAAAAAAACCTTATTTTTAAGGCTCTTGCGGCACCTCAAGATATAAATATAGAACAACAAAACTTCGTAGTGTTACTGTTGACATAAAAAAGCAACTTTTAAATGCTATTAGAAAGTTATTTGCTGAAAAAAAAATGTTGCCCTATACTTTCATTCCACCCTACTGTACAAGTAGTAAATAAAATTTTTTTTTTTAATATACAGTATAGGACTGTCATCAGACCGGTATTATGCTATGGGTGTGAGGCATGGACAATCACACAGAAAACAGCCGACATAGTAGACATCTTTGAAAGGAAAATCCTCAGATGCATTATAGGCCCAATACAAGAAAATGGCTCATGGAGACTGAGATACAACAATGAACTGTATCAAATATATAAAGAGATACCAGTCTCAAAATTTATAAGAATCCGAAGCTTGCGCTGGGCCGGACATGTAATGAGAATGGAGGATGGCAGGAACCCCAAAAGGGCTCTGCTGGGTACATGGGAGGGAAAGAGACCTAGAGGCAGACCGAGAAAGAGGTGGGAATATGGCATTGCAGAGGATGCGAAGGACACGGGGATAAGAAACTGGAGGAGGGCTGCAATGGATAGATTAGATGGGAGGCGGGGATTGGTGGAGGCCAGGGCCCGACTTGGGCTGTAGCACCATAGGAGAGAGAATTTAAAATATTTTATAATAGGATTTTTTCTTCACATGAATAAACAGAATATTATTTCTAAAGAGTTTTTGAAGCTATAATCTAAATAACATTATTTAACATCAAATGTCAGTGCTCAGTACAGTAATGTGATTCACATACTACTCTGTTTTTTATGTTGTCCAATCTGTGTTCCAATATTTTCGCATCAGGTTCAATTCAGAATCCTTGCGTATTCAAATAAGCAAATATATTCTATTAACACTTTCAGACCTGGGCCTGGTAGGGGCGTTAACCCACAGTGGCCTGGTGTTTAGTGTATTTCATTGTTATACTACAGCTTAACAAATTCTATTTTGTCAACTTATTTTATACCGTCTTTTAGTTCCATTCTTACTCTTTAATCTGATGTATTACACTTTCTACTTTTTTTACTATTTAAAAAAAAAATTAAGTTACAAGTGCACTAAAAAAAGTCAATTTATTTTAATAACTCACTTTCAAACACACGTTTACGGTTATTATATAATTATTGGACACTAGTCTATGCTACACATTATATGAAATATAAAAAGTAAAGGAAATATATTCTTAAAAAAAAATTGACGTGCAATAATTGACACGCATACTGAATGTGTGTAACACTGAATGCAAGCATGTAAACAAAACACAAAATGCTTGCTGTCTATTCAGTTAAATGCATTAAACGCTATCTGTTAGATAAAGAAATAACTACAGTTCAGTTATGATGTGCTGCTCTCATACGGCAAGCTTGAAAACCAGTTTAAACCTATGTAAAAGTGACGCCTGTACGACCAGACAGAACGGCGTTACATGTGCGCTCATACAACGTATGGGCATAAGACTGAAAGTGTTAAGTAGTCAAAATGGGTACAAACACAAATGACTTGAATATCATTTAAGAAATGCGCGTAGAATTTATGAAACATTTATCAATCATGAAATAAGAAACATCTATTATGAAAAAAAACTACCAGAATACAATGTAAATAACTTATTACAATTTTAATGTTACTGCTCCATCCCGTTATATCTTGCTTGAGTGAGTTTAGTAATTAATATGTCTGTACACTGTGGGCAAAAAAAGGCAAAGAAATGAATCCCACAATGTCTCATCAGAGACATATAAAGTGTTTATGTGGAAAACAATATCTTAATTGAGACAGGAAGACTGAGCACTGTAACAGTACATATGCAATACAACCTATTTTTAGCTGGTGACGAGTGAGTCACAATTACATACACCAAAAGGAATTTTGTTTACCATAACAAACGGAATCGTTGTTTGGGCAAGGCTCGACAGAGTGGCGTCTTATGTGCTCAAACTGTAAACAAGTGACATCAGCCAAGGCAGAAGGATGTGGCTGGAACCGGAGAAAACTGGTTTTTAATTGCGCAGAAAAACTGACAGCATTGTGTAAAACAAAGGGAACAGAGCTCAGTCTCACAATCGCCAGCAAACAGTACAGACATATTTTTTAGTGCCCGCGGGCAGCCAAGGTAGGCCTACCGAGTTCAAAATTTGTGAAATTGCAATGTAAACTTATTAAATTATTGAAGAAGACAGTGTGCCATAATTAATCGGAGTTTTGGAACATTCTTTTTCGTGTTTTTTGTCGGGAAAGTGGGCAATTTCGCCCAGATGGCGCAACCACAGTGAGACTCCCCGACAGTACAGATAGGTAAAAAATAACGGGTAATGGAAAGTTTTTTGGCCAAACAAAGGGGTGAACTAAAACTGTAAAATTAAATATAATCATAGAGAGAGAGAGAGAGAGAGAGAGAGTGCAAGAGAGTAAAAAAAGGGGGGGTGATAAAAGTATGTCAGAGAAAAGTACTGATTTGCTGTTTCTTATTTTTTTGTTTTACTTTTTGTCTTGTTTTATTTACATTACACAAAAAATCGAAAAGTAAGTTTTTAATTAATAATGAGATTTTTCATGACAATGTGTTAAGTTAGTTTATTACGCCACTCTACCTATAACCTATTCTCTGTGTCCAAAAGTTCGTCTAAACAGCCTTGGAATTTTTCTGTGAAGGAGTTTTTTTATTTGTAATTGTTTTCATGGGGAAAGTGATACGGTTTCCACATTTCCTCCAATAAAAATGTGGTGGTGACCCTGGGGATTTTGGAATCTTCTGTCTGAACTTGGGTAAGTAAAAGAGTAGTATCGGGGTTTAATTCCTTCTTCTATTTATTATGAAACGTCACAGCACATCTAGTGTGGGCCTGATCAACTGTGGAGTACAATTTTTTTTTTTACACCGATGATGACACACACAATCGGCAGACGAAACTTCTGGAGTATTTTATAGTTGGTACCTTCGCAGTTGACATGTTGTAGTTTGCTGATGACCAGCCTATCTGGTCGCACTCTGCAGAGATTGCTGTAGACTCATTGGATTGAATCTGCAAGGATTTTGGATTACTGCCCTCCACACTGAAGACCAAGGTGATGGCTTTTTATGCAACAGGTCAATAATTTTGAATCTCTGGCCTGCTATAATGTGTCTTACATTACAAAAAATTACACAGTGATAAACTACAAAGGTTATTAAAAATATATAAACACTTTGTACGTTTCACAGTTTTTATTTAACTCTGACAGCTGTTTCAGCTTATTAAGCTATTCTCAAAGAGAATCAAGGAACAACTAAACTAAGAAAGAATGTAAGGGTGGTGAACATGTGTTTAGGGTGTGGTTTGGACATGTGTGGGGTGTGTTATGATGGAAAGGGAGTGGAGAAGGTAGTGGGAAGGTCAAGTGTCTGTAAAAACTAAGTATAATCGGATGACAAAATATAAAAATTAACTAAACTAAATAACAAATTTTAATAAAGGGGATATACACAGAATTCAGTTTGTTCGTTTATTAAATTTTTGTTACTTTTGATTGCTTCTCTAATTCCTAGAATTTCTAATAAATCCATTTTTTATCTTTTTGTTTGCTGTGCAGTAGTGTTGTTTTTTTATCTATGAAGTAATTGTGTTGTAAGCAATGATCTGTAAAACCTGTAATACAGCCAATACCACATGTACGTATACATATTCACCACCCTTACAATCTTTGTTAGTTTAGTTGTTCCTTGATTCTTCTTGAGAATAGCCTAATAAGCTGAAGCAGCTGTCAGAGTTAAAAAAAAAACTGTGAAACGTACCAAGTGTTTATATATTTTCAAAAACCTTTGTATTGAACTACATAAGTTCAACCATACATGCATGACCATCAGGAGAACTCTAAAATGCTAAATGACCAGTACTGAGAGTATACAAAAAACTACACACATGGATTGGTAGACCTGGAATGATTAAAATCTGGTGCCAGTTATTATACACAAATGGGCATACCATCGGACTCGAAATGTGCCATTGAAAGACTGCAAAGATCACACCTAAATGACTATGTTTTCTGCATACTGAAATAAGAACTTTGCTCAGCCAGCTTAAAAGAGAGGAGAAAAATATACCCTTCCCATTGGTTCCACCTCACTGTGAAATTGCAGGGAATGAACACACTGATGAAAAACAAAAAGCATCTGCGATAATGCAGCCAAATCGAATGCCCCAACACAAATGTCCCTATTGAAGCTCAAGAGTGCCTAGACAATGGCAATCCAGGAAGAACTGGGGGAGGGGGGAGAGAGAGAAAATGGGGAGACGGCTTTTTCACTACAGCACACCACAAGCCTTACGAAAATCCCAGCTTTGCAGCAAGGGCCAGGAATGGGACACAATCACGCAACAATATTTGTTCCAGTTTCAACCGAGCACCTCTCTCGACTGTATGAGCAAAAAGAAGAATCATTAGTTAATGTCTTCCTGGATTGTACATCCACCAGTGCCAAGAGAACCAGATTGAGCATGACCATGGAAAACTGGAAGATATCCTAAAAAACAAGTTGTGTGTTTGGCGTCAGCAACATCTGTCCTGATGATGACAATAAACATTGTCGAAACGACGACACAAATAAGTTAAAATTTGTGTTACATTTTTAACCGATCATCACAAACCCTTCACCAAAAAATTCATTGATTGACGGTCACTACGAATTTAAGGATCTAAAAAACAAGGCTTTATGGGGTCCAGTGGCTGCAGCATACTCTGGACATCGGCATCACCTGATGCTGGATGGCTGACTCAAGAAGTAAAGAGCAAGTTCGTTATTTTGATGTTTAGATCATTATCATTGACTGAAAATTAAATGAATTATTACTTTAAAAAATATAATTAATAAATAACCTTCAAAAAATGCTCTGTTTGCTGGTAAAAATAGTCTTGTATTACAGGAGCACTGAAAGTGTTAGTATAAAAAAATCTGGCTTATTAAGAACTGGATATTAGAAGGGCCTAAATCTGATGAATCCATGATAGGATGGTCATGACTGAAAATAAAAAATGACATATGCTTAAAGGACGTATTATGTTTGCATTAAAAAACTGAATTCCTAAATATGCCTCATCAAACAACGTTTGGTTTTGGTTTGGTGCTCTTTCCCATATTTCACTTTACAACGTGTATAAGCAGGCTATCCATTCTCAGAACTAAAACCATAATACTCTCCATAATAAGTAGTGTCTTTACTACTTTATCTACAACTCTGTACCTAAAACAAGTTTAAATTAGTTATCAGTTTATATGAGCTCAACAAAAATCAATTAATGCTTCTTTTGTACCTCAAAAGGCCAGTTTAAATCTGTATAATACAATATCCCTAACAGTTGGTAATTCTTTCTTTACTTGATGTATAAATGAAATATATACAGGCAACAAAATACTGTATAAAAACTATTTATCATCAATGTTTGAAACATACTACCAAAGGTTATTATACGAAAACACTGATCTTGCATGAAGATCTCTACTATGCTTTCCACTAAAGACACAAATACATTTAAAATGAGTAATAATTGGCTACAATCACTTACCAGGTCCCGATGAAGATGAACCACCGGTGTTATTGCGAGGTGTGTAATTATACCTTTTCAGGCTAGAACGTAATCTGGTACCACCCACTTCTAGTGTTACTGGTCTATCTGATGCGTTAGAATCTATCGAGTTCTGTCTAGAATAATCACTACTACCACGACCTCCTGAGCCTCGACTCCAATATGATGCTGGATAATATTGTTGATATTCACCTAAAAATGTTATTATTAAAAGACAGCACAAAGCAACAAGTTTTCATTCATAATAGTTTAGATTAACAGTGAAAATTCATTGTTGACTGATTTACTGTATTGGTTGGTAAAATTGTCGATCGGTGGTCCTTCATTATAAGTTTTTTTTTATATTTATATACAAAGTCTTCAAAATGTCAGGGCATTTTCTACCTTCTAAGTTACTCTCACTGAACATTTTGTCTCATTAAGTTTCATCTTTCTGTGGCTAGTTCTGTTTTTGCATATGCAAACAACATACTTTACTGTTTTTTACTTCCATGCTCCATAAGGAAATGGCAGTATGGCAATGGTGAAAAAAATTGTGTTCGAGATAAGGGCTGATTCTGATTGTACTACCCTCAAAACATGAAGAAAAGTCATTTTCCAAAAAGTGTGTGTGTGTGTGTGTGTGTGTGTGTGCCTGTGTGTAGAATTTTTTCTACGGTGAACGATGACTGCCGCAAATTCACAAAGAATCAAATAATTTATTTTGCATATGTGCCTGAGTTGTAGAGGACTCGAGGCCTATTGATTTTGGTGAAGATCGGTTACGGGGAAGGGGCAGTTTACCTGCAAAGTTTTATGTTTTACCAAGAGTAAAGTACTTGATTTTGATAAATAAAGTGTCATGAAAAGAAGGTCATAATAATCCACTGTAGAAAGGTAGATGAAACATCTATAAATGAGAAGGGTAGTTGAAGGGGGAGGGAGTAATTTTCTATAAATGAAAATGATAATTGAAGGGGAGGAGATAATTTTTTAAATGTGTACTACGTTATCGGCAACAAAGAAGTAGTTTGTAGTTAAAATTCCTTCACGGGCTGTTTGGCTGTGGTCCAATGTTTTCTGCAAAACCAGATGTTTCGGCAGTGCCATCGACTGCCATCATAAGTGAAAATCGAGTGCGCTAACATGAGGTGGTATACGTTAGTGACCAAAGTACTGTGGTTAAGGCTGAAGAAAGAGGTAGTTTCTATGGAAATATTTCACTTCAAAAATGATTATAAATAAAAATCTTAGAACATGGAAGTCATGTATGGTTCTTCATACCAATATTGAATGTATGAGATGGTGTCAGAAAGTTTCTGAACATTACCTATGGCAGCTATATTTATAATAAAGCCATTACATAAGGTCATTATTCCCACGCCTACTCAGTAATCAGCAAAATGGCATCGTCCTGTGAAAATGTGTTGTCAGTACGTATAATTTCATGACCTCGTGTAACAGTTGTATTGGCTGAT
The DNA here is from genome assembly GCA_034769895.1 of Magicicada septendecula. Classification (NCBI taxonomy): domain Eukaryota; kingdom Metazoa; phylum Arthropoda; class Insecta; order Hemiptera; family Cicadidae; genus Magicicada; species Magicicada septendecula. Next base: position 847,541,734 of record CM068368.1, read on the forward strand.
AAATTCAAACAATGTGGTTGCATCAAACTGTGTTTATTTCAGTAGATAACTAGAGAGAGTTCTGAAAATTTTTTTAAGGCTTGTAGCATGTAAAAATGTGGGTAATTTTATTTTATTTCATTTCGGGGATTTATAAAAAATATTGTGCAAGTTTTATTCCACGGTGACCAAACACGTAGTGAATAGAACAGTTGTGTAACAAAGCAGCAACGCAATATACGTTGCGAAATCAGTTGAGGTATGTAGCCACCTCAAATTTCCAAGAACTTTGTTGGATGTGGTCATGCGCCCGTATGCACGAGACGGGTATACGCGCGGACCCACGCGGTCAGGAAACGCCAAAATGGTGAAAAGTACTTTTTCTGTTTCATCTACTTGACTGAAACGGCGGATATGAAAACCTAAGTTACCGCCTCCTTAGTGACATCAAACCGGAAGCGACTAAATATCGTCGGCGCATACTACAGAAAAACCCACTATGTATCATGCACAGAGTCGATCAACTGCAACAACTCAACTATGAGCGTCAATGAAATTAGTTGGCGGTGGACATCAACTTCCTCCCGCTTGCAGCAGTTCGTCTCTGTGTCGGCCGACACAGAGCCAAGTGCGCTCTGCTAAATTTTATCAGTTTTTTTAAATCTCAAAAGTGAACTAGCCGCTTTAAAACCAGTGGCAGTGATGCAAGACTAACAACAGAACACCAACACACAAATTTGTTTTTTTTTTGTTTCGGGACGACTACAAACTTACAACGGGGCGGCCACGAGGTCAACGGATGAACGCGTTGCCGGCTGGGGTTTTATACAATGTACTAAATTAATAAATCAGGGTAACGGGGGTTTTCTTTTAAGAATGTGAGAGTGAATGAAAGGCAGGCTGGGCTACCTACAATAGACGTAAGTAATTTAATTTAAGTGTACCATGGTAAGATGTATGAAACAGAGTAACAAAATGTGGAAAACCATGTGAGAAAATTTATTGGAAAAAATTAACCTTTAACGTTGCAATATTTGATAATTAAAAATCATAATTTCTCTTCATAAAATGTGTAGAGTAAGTCATGAAACACATGTTTGCGTCTGACGTACGTGCGATCGTATTCTGGACCCAGATAAAGAAAGAACCGTTGCAGGTAGGTGAAAATAAATTGTAATTTTTTTGTATATTATATATTTTAAACTGTATATAAACGTCACAATGGCGCCCATGACAGGAACGAATTTAATAAATTAAATTCCGCACCTACAAAGAGGCAAACGTGTGTTTTAGGGTTAGCATAACAAAATAAAAATGTGTCATGTACGCAAAGTTAATATGAGATAGAAAGTACATTACAAAAAATTAGCTTAATTAAAATATTTTAAATATCAATTATAAAAAATGGCAGACAATAACGAGATTGTAGTTGAAATGAGCGAGTCGGCTGGTGTGGGGGAACCAGAGGTTCATTCAACCCCAGTAAATCGATCAAAAGAATTCAGCCTAACTGAATCAGCTATAGACGACTCGGACACGCTATCAACTCCAACCTCAAAGAAATGTAATAGCCAATTTGATAACGATATGATGAGTATTATACCTAACCAATTAGAAAAAATGAATAGTAAATTTGATAGTCGTTTTGACAGTAATGACATAAAGTTAGATAGACAAAGTAGGGATTTAAATGAGAAATTAGATATACAGAATGACAAATTTGACAGACAAAATAGGGATTTTAATGAGAAATTCGATGCTCAAAAGAAGAGTTTTGATGAATTAAAAAATGAGATCCAAGAAATGCATAAATGTTTTGAAAATGATAATGAACTAATAAGAACCAGTTTGAGTAAATTAGAGCAGAGCAGTGAGCGAATGGGAGTAGTTGTAATAAATCCAAATAAAGATAATACGAATGAAAATTATAATGACAAAGAGTTAATAAATGATAATGATGATGTCGAAAATAATGAATGTAATATTGATAGTAGTGTATTTGAAGAGTTAGTATCAGAAAGTGATACGGTGAAAATAAATAATGAAAGTACTGATGAGTTTGTAGAATGTGATAATGAAATGTTAATGTGTGTGTATGAGTTAGAGAGAGAGAGAGGAAAGATAGTATAGTGGTAGAATGGGGGCAGAGGGTAAATTTTCCCCTTATTATTTATGATGATGATTTAATGTGTTCACAAGTATTGTTTAAGAAGGGCAAGAGTCCCGTGTTGGTAGAAGATTTGAAATGTTTATTTTTGTTGTATAATTTTGTACCCTCTGTCTGGAATAATATTGAAAGTGTGATATGGTATTGTGATGAGAGAGATTTAAATAGAGAATTGTATGTTAATAAAGAAACAGAATGGTATGAATTGAATAGAGAGTATGATGAGTGGAAAGTAAGGTTAGAAGTGTGTCTAAATAATAATGATTTGATTTATAATACGAAAGTAAATAACCCGATAATGAATATGATTACTGATGGAGACTTAACAGATGTACTTAACGTTGACTTGTTTTATGATTATTTTGGTGAAATGAATGAATTTGGTTTTTGTGGTTACGACATACAAGACAGTAATTTGTGTGGTAATAAAATTGAAAATTGCTATACAAAGCAAAGATTAATCTATGACGATGGAGGCTAAACTATAAAACAATAAAGGACAGTTATAAATATTTTGTTTTATGGTTTTGACCTGGCAGATTTGGACATTGAAGTGTGGTATAACTGAACAAATAATAAGGACGATTTGTAAATAAATATGTAGTGAATTTATTTATGTGTATTGTAGAAAGTCAGGTAAACAAGGTGTATGGTTGTTACAATAATAATATTAATATTTTACAATTTAAATAAATTTTGAAGACAGTAACTGATGAGTTGTAATTGTTTTGATAGCTATGTAATTTGTATCTTCAATAACTAACTTAATTAAAACAATTGAGATGTTTTAAATAATCTGATTGACTTAAATGTTGTATAATTAACTTTTCTAAGGAATTTAAATTATTTTTACGAGATTTGTGAATTTGGTAATTAAATGATGAATTGTTTGATTTAAACTAACATTTGTGTTAAATGTTTCAGAGGTGAGGTGAAAGTATTGGGGTGTATGGTATATATTTTGTGTATGTCAATTCAAGGGGACTGTAAGTATAAAAATTGTTATAGTATGAATCAAGTATAATAAAAATGTTTACAAGTGTAACTCAGATGAAAAGATTTTAATTCAATAATGAGATGCTTTGAAATAATTGTGTTAGATAAAAAATGATAATTAAAAAAAAATTTTAATAATAACTGAAAGATGATAATATAATAATTATTAATAATAAATTTTGAAAAGTTTAAGGAAGATAATTGGAGAAATTTATGAATGATGAATGAGTTAAGTGATTGATGATGGGTGAAAAGGTTATATTAGAATGTATATAAAACTTGTAATTATTTAGTTATTAAGGTGCTATTGCGGGGGTGGCCTGTGCCCTCGTAGATAGTGAAATGGGTTGGGGGTAACAGAGAGTGTTACCTCCATCGGAGGCCAACATGGCGAAAATGTGCGACACACATTTTTCGTGCAAACTCAATTTGTACACTGATAGACGTTCGTGTCGCACATACTAATAACGAAGTAGAACAGGCAATGAAATGAAAGTTTTATTTCCCCGACTTTTCGGGCGATTACTGCCTTACCAGCACTAATCGTGGCTTTGGCTAGCGGCCAGCTATGGTCATACCAAGTCCCTTGACCATAGCTGACTTGAAATTGGTATATAGTAGAAATTAAATGGGGGTGAAATTAGGGGAAATCCAGGAACTATGGAACAGCGGCTGCCACTCTGTTCGAGTAGGAACAGCAAGGCCAGGTGGTAGACCCGTTTTAAGGGCGTTTAAATACAAACAAGGATATGTTGGTATTCAAAAAATTTAAAAATGTAACTGCAGAAGCAAAGACACGGAGGTGTCCAATTCCTCCAAATATGCAGTCTTTGTGAAAGCAAATAGGCGTTACAGTCTAACATAACTTGCAATAGAGTGTGTGGATGGGAGGTGTCTCAGAGGAGCCACGAATTTAAATTTATAACATAAAAATTGCTAACTCTAATTTTGATCTAATATAAATGCTTGTGTTTCGTTTAAATAACTAGATGCTCATACATTCAGTATAAGGTGTTCATTCTATATTTTTTAAATGTAGCATTTTATTGTAATAGGGTAGATATAAGATTTGATGAAAGGTATATGTTTTGTATAATTTGTGTACTTTTGAAACTGAGTAGATAACTAAACCGACTGGCAGGCGGTTAACATAAATTATCAGAATCAGAGAAGGGGAAACAAGGATGTTAGAAGTAAGGAGTGATAAATATATATATTTCACGTAATTTGCTCAATTTTGAGATGTGTTTTCATTGTGTTAGGAATATCAGCTGATCAGCGATAAAATGCCACTGTTATTTTGGTTGTAAATGTCCCAGGTAATTAATATTAAAGATAATGTTTTGATGTGTCAGTGGTATTATTTTAAATAATGAGAAAAGTAATTTAATGTAGTAAGATTTTAAATGAATTGTCAGAAATAATAAAAGATGATGGGTGATTAATATTTTGTGGGACATGTAGATCAGTCCAAGTAAAGTTAAAATGATAGTAGAGAGAAAATATTGTTTTGAGTTAATGTACTGTTGTTGTGAGATAATGAAGTAGAATTTGAGAAGTATTGATGTTGACACAGTAGTTGTGGGGAATATATGTAGAGTTTTGAGGGATATATTGATGTTTATAATTGATGATGTTATTTTGTTGTAGTGAAGTAAGGTAATAAGATTGAGATTATTGGGGATGGTAATTTTGTAATAGGGGGTAGTATAATGTGGGAGTCCGCAACATAAGGGTTGGGACGGGATGGGACCGATTTAGTGGGAAGGGGTTGCCTTAGGTAGAATCCAGGAACCAACATAATGGGAAATGAGTTTTGGGGGGGGACACGTATCCTAAGTACAAAGGGTGAGAGAGTATTTTTTTTTATATATATTGAGAGAAGGTGGCGAATTGAGTTTAATGATAAGTTGGGTTTAGAGATTGATTGGTAGATGTTTTGATAGAGATGGGTGTCCTGATAGTAAGCGTTGTTAGTGGTTAGAGTCAAAGGGAGAAAGATTATATATGTATACAGAGCAAGTAGTACATTAAATTGTTATAAGTATTTAAATCACCCACAGTAATGGAGAATAAGATTGTCAAATAAAGAAAGAGATTGATAATAAGAATATAAAATGTTAACTGAAACCAGTGACAAATTTTGATAGAATTTGGAAATGTAAAGTTAGAAGGTGTTTATTTTGAATAATTTAAATGTCAATTTGATTGTTATTTATAATAATATTTTGTTATTTTAAAGGTTTTATTTTATTATGTTTTTGTGTTTTAAGAGAGAATTTTACAGATGTTAAGTGTATTTTCAGATAGAACTTGTACAGAACGTAGGTAGGCCAAGGTTGTGGACTTGACCTAGTTTTGATCAGCTGATAGTGAGGTCATATAAATACTAGGCATGTTTAGTATGGAAATTAATTCAACTTTGGTTTTAATTAATTTGAACAAACTGCAAATAATTTCTATATGGAAAAAAGAAAATATTTTAAGAAATTTAAATTTTTTTTGAATATTAAAATTTTTTTGGAAAATATTTTTTTGAAAAAATAAAAAAAAATTCTTGATTTTACGCCTGCCAGCTAATGGATGATTTTAAACTTTGATTATTTTATTGTTGGTGTTCTAACCATGTTTATTATTATTGAATTATTTTGTATTGAATTGTATTGTTAGATTCTAGTGTAATCACATGTTAGGTTAAGGATGTTCTTAATTGTAAGAAATGTTTAAATTGATTTATTTTAAATAACAGAAAAAAAACCAATGAAGAGAATAATTCAAAATAGATACGATATTTGTGATTTGATTTTAAATAAAAACAACCAGTGAGTTGTAATTTAAATAAATTTTTAAAGAATTTTTCAATTTTCAGTGTGTAATGTGAGTGTGCGTGAGCCCAGTATCTGCTAAAGGCAGCCCAGCTTGCATATAAGGGGAAACATATCGGTTGAGGATCTGGCATGATCTGAGCCAGAGGTTGAGGATTTTGGGGTAGTATGATAGAAGGCGAGGTGCGCTGTGGTACGTGTCTGTTCGATTTTTCAGTGTTGGGATCTCTTACAGGGAAGTCCAGTGATCTCGTTCAGATGCGCCCATAGTCGCCGAGCCGGGGAGGGTCGTGGACCCATGAAGTGTAAGATCTAGAAGGGGTTGTTGGCACCAGTTCCTCACCGGTCCTCTTAGGGGTTTATCAATGAGATTTCTTCTGTTTTGGACAGAAGACTTCTCATTGAGGGGGGTATTGTAACGTGTCAAAAATGTGGGTAATTTTTTTTAATTTCATTTCAGGGATTTATAAAAAATATTGTGCAAGTTTTATTGCACGGTGACCAAACACGTGGTGAATAGAACAGTTGTGTAACAAAGCAGCAACGCAATATACGTTGCGAAATCAGTTGAGGTATGTAGCCACCTCAAATTTCCAAGAACTTTGTTGGATGTGGTCATGCGCCCGTATGCACGAGACGGGTATACGCGCGGACCCACGCGGTCAGGAAACGCCAAAATGGTGAAAAGTACTTTTTCTGTTTCATCTACTTGACTGAAACGGCGGATATGAAAACCTAAGTTACCGCCTCCTTAGTGACATCAAACCGGAAGCGTCTAAATATTGTCGGCGCATACTACAGAAAAACCCACTATGTATCATGCACAGAGTCGATCAACTGCAACAACTCAACTATGAGCGTCAATGAAATTAGTTGGCGGTGGACATCAACTTCCTCCCGCTTGCAGCAGTTCGTCTCTGATTGTGTCGGCCGACACAGAGCCAAGTGCGCTCTGCTAAATTTTATCAGTTTTTTTAAATCTCAAAAATGAACTAGCCGTTTTAAAACCAGTGGCAGTGATGCAAGACTAACAACAGAACACCAACACACAAATTTGTTTTTTTTTTTGTTTCGGGACGACTACAAACTTACAACGGGGCGGCCACGAGGTCAACGGATGAACGCGTTGCCGGCTGGGGTTTTATACAATGTACTAAATTAATAAATCAGGGTAACGGGGGTTTTCTTTTAAGAATGTGAGAGTGAATGAAAGGCAGGCTGGGCTACCTACAATAGACGTAAGTAATTTAATTTAAGTGTACCATGGTAAGATGTATGAAACAGAGTAACAAAATGTGGAAAACCATGTGAGAAAATTTATTGGAAAAAATTAACCTTTAACGTTGCAATATTTGATAATTAAAAATCATAATTTCTCTTCATAAAATGTGTAGATTAAGTCATTTCACTAACCTATGAAACATATGTTTGCGTCTGACGTACGTGCGATCGTATTCTGGACCCAGATAAAGAAAGAACCGTTGCAGGTAGGTGAAAATAAATTGTGATTTTTTTGTATATTATATATTTTAAACTGTATATAAACGTCACAGGCTTTTAAAAAACAAGTTTTTGAAAGAACTCAGGTTTTGAGTGGCATTAAATTTCATGGCCAGCAGAGTGTCACTTGAACGTGATAAAGAGCATTCTTTTCATCATACTATTTAATACTAAGGCCATTATTCGTTGATTTATGACATTTACTGTGATGTTTAGAGGCACCTGAGACGTGCCTACCATAAGAGATATGAACTATGGCATCCTACGGATATTGGCTGATGCACACTGTTAAACAAGTCTGCTCTGATCTTTCTCCGAGAACAGTTTTTGACTAAAACTTTCAAGGCAGTTGTCTCACACCCTCTGTATTGTCCTGACCTAGCTCCAAGTGACTTTGCCTTCTCCCCTGAAATTAAAATAATGCCGGAAGACTGCTGTTTTGACCTGCAGATTACATTCAAGCACAAGTGGAGTCGGTCCTGAATGGCTTCAGGCAGTGGCGGCCTGTGCTTAGGTTGCACGGTTGTACAACCCCCATTAAATCCCGACTTGTATTTAAATTATAGAATTATGAATAAAACAATAACTAATAATAGTGTTTTTCAGCTAAATCATCGTAATTAATCATTTGCCGATTGAAAAGTGCAAAGGAATAGGCTACTAAAAACCATACACGTTCTTGGCACGGTGTATACACCAACTGTGACGCGCTTTGTATATGGGGAAATACAATGGAGTAGTGCTCTGGCTGGCTAGACTCGGTTGTTCCTATTATGACGATAGAGCTTCGCTTGGTGTGATAGGGAATGGAAACCTTGCTTGTACATCATGGCGCCACCAGTCTGTTAGTAAGTTCGAATTTTTTGTGAAGTTCGTTGTTAGTGTCAGTCCAATTCATCATTAAATGTAAATAATAGTACATATAAAGGATTAAGGTGTCATAGTGTAAGATATTTATTACATTTAACTGGTAGGACGCAATGAAGTCTGTCGGAAACTTAACAAAAACGCCATTCAGTTTACATCCGATTGAGGAAAAAATTGAAATTAAGAGAGTAGGTAGGCCTACACAAGACCTTTCAAATTTTAATCAAAGTGTAAAATCAGGTAACAGAATATTTAACTGTAAATTTAAAAAAGATTTATACAACAAATATTCATGGTTATGCGGGTGTGACACTAAAGTTGCAGTATTTTGCTTTCCTTGTGTATTGTATGGAGAGGAGGAGACTTGGACATTTTCTAGTCCGAGAAGAAAACAATTTAATTCCATCCAACCCAACTGCAACTCCAAATTTTTCAACCAGGAAATACTTTACTAGTGCTTTAGAGCCACAGAAGAGGTGTTAGGATTACAGTGCATATTCCTAAATGAGAAATTTTAGAAGGTATTAGAAATAAGCGTAAGCACAAACATTTTTGTATCTAGTATGGGCAACTACTGATACAATCTTGACATAGGTTATTGTCTTTTTTTATTTATAAAATTCTCCTGTTTTTAAAATAATTTGAGAGATTCTACGAAGCAGCCTACATTACCTGTCAGCTAATAACTATAATGTTATGCATCTGAATGAAAAATACAGCAGCCCTACAACATCTTTATTCTTACAACACAGGATGTAACCAAACTTATATTTTCACAAACTCTGAAGTCAGGCAAGCGAGAGTGAGGCTCTAGATGAGCACGTACAATCATAACCTCATGTGTGTGTCCTCATATGATGGACTACTAATTAATTATACATTATCATTTGGTATATGAATCATATAGTTTTCTTAGTGTATTTAGTTTGTCCATAACATACTACAGTTAGTCCACGTTACCTGGATCATCTCCTTCAAACCGAAACGTAGGGTTTACATTTGATGTCCCAGTACCTCCACATGATGAAGCATTCGATACGTTCGAAGGTGTTCGAATATGTCCGTAAATTCTAGGTGTTCTATTACTAACGGTAGTTGAACTACTGACGCTGCTACTAGGATTATCGTAACTGTACGAATATTCGTTTGAAAATTCTGGGAACAGTCTGTCCGCGTAATGTCCACTTGGTGTTGAGTATTCAGAAGGAGGTTGTTGCGGGTAGTAATCCGGTCTGTGATGGTAATAATCCTGTCTACTAAGATTATAAACGTGGTCGTTACGAACGGGTTCATGAGCACCATATCCTCTCAACTCCACCATGCCTCCTCCTGGTGCTGGAGGTGGTGGATATGATGCCTATAGACAATACAATATTGTTTTACAATAGTTGTGAAAATAATTCACACACACACACACACACACACACACACACACAGAATTCTCCATTATAAAAATTTTAATTCTGTTTTTCTAATAGCTTAAAAACACAAAGTCGGACATTTAAAAATAATTCCAAAACACTAAGTTTGAAAGTACCTCAGTTGCTTCTATGCTAGCACTACTGGATTTCCTTCTGGGAGATGGGACAGGTGTGTGTGTCTTGACAGCTGGTACATAATGCTGTGGTGAATCGGTGAACCAGAGAGGTTTAGCATCAACGCCTGAGTCACATTCGTTCTCCCCCAAGCTCAAAGTATTTAAAAGCGGCCTATAGTGTTTTGCTGGTCCATGATATGTGTTGTGTGGATAACCTGTATCAAGGTTTGGTCATATTGTTATTATTATTTAACTAATTTATTATAGTTACATATTTCAACTTACCACACAACTGCTATTTACAATGGAAATACGTAAGTATTATCTGGTAAGTAAGGTGACAAGCACGTATACTTAACAAAAAAATATCAAAATAAAAAAAAGATGCGACTTCTTTTGGAATTGACACCACTAACATTTTCATGCTCTAAAACCTTTGGAAGAGGTGGATACATATTACAATTGAATTGTGACTGACGGCAGCAAGGTCTGCTCCCCGGTACCAGTCGCGAACACCTGGCGGCATGTGACACCTAACAGCGAGCCAATCAGGGATCAGCAGCCAAGACGTGACACCTGACGTGTTCGGAGCGAGTCAATCAGTGATCCCAGTCAGGGCATAAAAAGAGCGCCGCTAGAATTTTTTGGCACACTGAAACTCTACGAATTAATTACAAAATTATAATTATCTCTTACCTTCGGGTTTTTATTCCAAAGTCTTTCAGACGAAACCAGCTGCAGAAAGGATTACTTGGATTTGATATGTTCACTAATTACGTTAACACATGTGATACTGTCTAAAACACATACTTATTTTTATTTATCAAAAATTCGCCTTTCTTTTATGTTATTACAATCTTTCAACGATAGTACAACTGGTTGAAATTATTTCTTATCTCTATTGAGTTTTATTTTGGTTAATATTATAAGTGATATTGTTAAATAATTAAAACATTGAAAATGAACCAGTGGATAACCTCTATCTTAGCACACGCACACTCATTCTGTTACATTGATCTTTAAATAAACTCCGCCCCTGAGAGAACTCTATCGTACAAAGTATTGGTGTTATATATTTTCCTTTTATAACGAATAATCACCAGTTAGTTGGCATTGGTTTTAATATGCATATTGAATGTTTCTAGTTACCCATACGCAGCGTACTCCTAGGGTTAGTTGCGCGAACTGGTGTTGAATACTTGCTTCGATCTCACGCACTCCGGTACTCGTTTAACACGTTTACTGTTTGTGGTTAAAAGCCCTTACTGTTTTATACATTAAGGTTCCACATTATACATTATGATTAAGTCGGCCGACGTAATTTTATTCGCACTTAAAAATTGTTGTAGGCTGGCCGCGCGGCCAAGAATTGCGATAGCACTGGCATTAGTTTGCTAAATTGCATACCGTGTTTTTTGGTCACGTGATCGTGCATATGTGCTCCCATTGGTGCTATTGAAAGGGCGCCTTAGCCTAAGCGGGAAGGTGAGCAATGTTTTTGCCGCCTGGCGCAATGTGCAGTTACCTTACTCTCTTTCGTAATTCACGTCTGAGGCGCAGGTTGATGTTATTTCACAATCGGTCTGCGTTGCATGAGTGCGGAGACAAAACATAGACGTTTTTCTGCAATAAACACAGCCTATCTGGTTGACTAACTCGGGGTTCTACAAGGGTTAACAATGACTGCATAGAGAATGTAATTTTTAAAAAATGTTATCTTGGCCCTTCAATCTTGTACCGTTACAATACCCCCCCAATAAGAGGTTGAAGGCCGAAGCGTTCAAACTCTTATTGCCTTGACCTAAGAGGATCAGTGAGGATATGGCGCCGCAACCCCCCTGAACACTCTACTAAATCATGGGTTCTTACCCCCCTAGTCTGGCGACTGCGACAGCACCCATCCGATCTTACTGGACTTCTCTGTTCGAGATCCCAACACCGAAAAATCGAACAGATACCCGACCCAGTATCGCCTGACTTTAAAACATGTAATTAAAAATTGACAAACGGCTTTCCATCCCTCCATATCCCACATCTGATTTGTTTCCTCTTAGCCGTACTGGTTCATTGACAACGTACTGGCTCATTTTATATTATAGACCCTAAAGAATAATATTAATAAAACAATATTGGTTTACAATGATACACATAAATTCCAGTTAAATTGAATGATATTCCCCATACAATGTTGCCCAACCAAAATGACACATTAATTATACAAACTAGCATTAACTCACAATAAATACAAATTATATCCTTACTTGCCTACTCATATTTATATAGAATAATTTTTTTTTTTTTTTTTTTTTTCCCCTTAACCCCTGATACCCGTTACATTTTAATGTGGTCTGCGCGAGGCTTCTTGGCCTTTTTCAGCCTCATCCTCGCCGTAACCCACATCTCCCTCGTGACCTGTAACTGGGTCACCGCCCATCCACACTCACTATTACCCCCCCTAGACTGTGGCGTCTAGTTGCTTTCACAAGGACTGATGCGGAAGGGGTGGACATTTTTTCTCTTATTCCACCCCCCTCCTTGCTTCGGCGTTACAATAAAATTCGGCCTTGCACCTACTAATAAAAAATGAATTATACGCCCCTAATGGACTACCACCCCTATCTGGGTGAAAATAGCCCTGTTCCAAAATTTGGTAATTCCCCAAAAAATAACCCCCCTACAGTTATGTCACAATTTGATCTTTAAATAAACTCTGCCCCTGAGAGAACTCTATCGTACAAAGTATTGGTGTTATATATTTTCCTTTTATAACGAATAATCACCAGTTAGTTGGCATTGGTTTTAATATGCATATTGAATGTTTCTAGTTACCCATACGCAGCGTACTCCTAGGGTTAGTTGCGCGAACTGGTGTTGAATACTTGCTTCGATCTCACGCACTCCGGTACTCGTTTAACACGTTTACTGTTTGTGGTTAAAAGCCCTTACTGTTTTATACATTCAGGTTCCACATTATACATTATGATTAAGTCGGCCGACGTAATTTTATTCGCACTTAGAAATTGTTGTAGGCTGGCCGCGCGGCCAAGAGTTGCGATAGCACTGGCATTAGTTTGCTAAATTGCATACCGTGTTTTTTGGTCACGTGATCGTGCATATGTGCTCCCATTGGTGCTATTGAAAGGGCGCCTTAGCCTAGGCGGGAAGGTGAGCAATGTTTTTGCCGCCTGGCGCAATGTGCAGTTACCTTACTCTCTTTCGTAATTCACGTCTGAGGCGCAGGTTGATGTTATTTCACAATCGGTCTGCGTTGCATGAGTGCGGAGACAAAACATAGACGTTTTTCTGCAATAAACACAGCCTATCTGGTTGACTAACTCGGGGTTCTACAAGGGTTAACAATGACTGCATAGAGAATGTAATTTTAAAAAAATGTTATCTTGGCCCTTCAATCTTGTACCGTTACAACACTTTATCGCCACGCCATCAGACGCACTTCATCTCCTCTCCTCTCTCGGATGACATCGATGCGGAGCCAGCCGGAAGGAACAGCCGAAGAGTAGAACAGACGTTCTTCGCATTCTTTGCCCTGTTACACACCAGCGAATGCCTTCGCTGGGCCAGCAGCGGACTCGATGCAACCGATGCCGAAAGAAGAGGAGGACTGCAGTACACCACGAACACCGGGCGTAGCCGCCGAACATCTCAGCGCGGCTCGGGTGGAACAAACATCACAGCATTTTCGCCCATGGCCCTTTTTAGGGTCACCAAAATAACGAAGAGTTGTACGATTGACGCCATTTGTCATGTCACAAGCTTTTGTCCAGTGACAAAATCTCTGACTGATCTGTAGAACATGCAAATTGGAAAACAAAAAAGAAAAGGCCCCTATGACAGCGTGTTTAAGAACACTCATGGGCTTGAAACGTTATGTATGAAAGAACATTTTAATAAAAAAGTATGCTCTGAAAGGAACTGGAGAAACATCAAAATTAGAGTAAATAGGAAATGAAAGAATAAATAACAAATAGCAGGAAAAGGACACAGAATACTGAAACAACGTTCCTTCTATGGTAATGTTCATATGTTGGGTGAATAAAAATTACCAAAGACAATAATGGCATAGGTACTGAAAGAACATACGAGGATTGTTCAATAGAAACACGTTTAGAGGCTGTACAGCATTTTTTATTGAACGATTTTAAAAGAAGTCTCCATTAACATTTAGGCATGGGTCCCACTGTTGCACTAATCTGTAGATTCACTGCTGGTTAAATTCTTGCGGCTGTTTGCACAACCATTCACTAACAGCAAACTCTACCTCAGCGTCTGATTTGAACCACTGTCCTTTTAGTGATTTCTGTAATGGGTCAAAAACATGATAATCACATGGGGGCAAGTCGTGACTGTAAGGTGGATTTTGTAAGACTTCTCACTTCATACGACCAAGCAGATCTTGAATCGTCTGGGCTACATGGGATCGAGCATTATCATGCAGAAGAATGACACCATTTGTGAGTTTCCCGGAATGTTTATTCTTGATGCTGACCCGTAAGCATTTTAAGCTGTCTGCATATCGCTCAACGTTGATGTTAACACCAGGTTCTTTAAAATCTAAGAGCTGCACACCCTGATAATTAAAAAAAACGGTCACCATTACTTTTCCTACCAAAGGTTGGGATTGACATTTTTCTGCCTTCGGAGATTGTGTAAGCTTCCACTGCGTGTACTCTGACGTTTGGATTCTGATTCGTAGTGATAACACCAAGACTCATCACCGGCAACAATATGGTATAGAAAGGCATTACCTTGTTGTTGATAGTGCATCAAATGCTGTAATGATAAGGCGGAATGCAAATTTTTCTGCTCATCAGTAAGCAGTTGTGGAATCCACTGAGCAGCAACTTTGTGTAGCCAAGACTATGAATGATGAACAGTTCCCACGCTGACGCTCAACATTTGAGAAAGTTCTCAAACTTTGATGCGCCTATTTGCGCGGAAAGCAGTTTCCAGCTGTCTCATATTTTCATCTGATGCTGCAACATGTGCAGGTCCGGGACGGGCCAAGTCTTTAGTGGATTCTCTTCCTTGTCAAAATTTATTTTACCATTCAACCACTGCCGTATGAGAATAATTATAGTCACCATGTACAGCTTTCATTCTCATATAAATTTCCATTAGCTGACGCTCCTCAGCAGCCAAAAACTGAATAACAGCATGCAGATTATCTTTGGACGGATTTTCTATCATAGACGCCACTTTTCAACCCAGTCACAACGCTTAGAAAAGAGCAAACTGTAAATATTTTTGACAGACGCGTCACTAGTACTTAAACAGACAATATAAACAAATGAATTCCACTGCCATGGCGACGAAGTCATGGCTGCACAAATCAAAAGCGTTTCTATTGAACAATCCTCGTACAACTTGAAAAAAAAAACATGGAAAACATAACTTAAAAAAATACATCAGTGAGTAGAAGAGAATCAAGTCATAGTACGTGCAACAACAGAAGAGTTAGGCAATTTGGCAACAGGCAATAATGAAGTATGTTCTGATAAAAGTGTATGTACATGTAACAGAGCACAAAGACCATGTATCTCCTCATTTCAGCATTAATTTCAATAGCATGACATGCCAATGAATTTTACCTGAACTAGATGAGAACTCGTAATCTGGACCCAGATATGAGTTTCTGTTGGAACTACTGCCGCCTCCGCTGCTTCCATCGCCCCACCAGCGCCGTTCTTCTGTATCCTCTTCCGACCTGATAATGTAAACAAACTGTTAACTCACACTCCACATTCACATTTTGCATACTATTACATAAATACATACATACATATACAGTTGAACTTCTCCTAATCTGAATGTCCTTATCTGGAAGTGTCTTTATTTCAAATTAAATTTGATTTCACTATTACTTTCATGTTGTTCTATACATAAAAGGACAGCTAACTTTGTATGCATACAAGAATAATGTCACGTTCAGGATGAATATTTCATATGTTTAAAAAAGTCAGGCAAGATGAAATGAAACTGTAATCGTACTGTTTTTTACTTCCATGTTCCATAAGGAAATGGAAGTATGGTGATGGCGAAAAAAAATCGTGTTCGAGATAAGGGCAGATTCTGATTGTATTACCCTCAAAACGTGAAGAAAAGTCATTTTCCGAAAAGTGTGTGTGTAGAATTTTTTCTATGGCAAACGATAACAGCCGCAAATTCAAACAGAATCAAATAATGTTTTGCATACATCACTGAATTCTAGAGGACTCAAGGCCTATTGTTTTTGGTGGAGATCAGTTAAGAGAAAAGGATAGTTTGCCTGCAACGTTTTATGTTTTAACAAGGGTAATTTTTTCTTTGACGAACGACAACTGCCGCACATTCAAACAGAATCAAATAATTTTTTGCATATGTTCCTCAATTATAAAGTACTCAAGGCAAAAGGATTGTAAAGGATTTTGGTGAAGATGTGTTAAGAGAAAGGGGTAGTTTACCTGCAACATTTTGTTTTAACAAGGGTAATTTTTTCTATGACGAACGATAACTGCCATAAATTCAAACAGAATCAAATAATGTTTTACATATGTGACAGTTGTAGAGGACTCAAGGCCTACTGATTTTCGTAAAGATCAGTAACGGGGAAAGGGTAGTTTACCTGCGTTTTATGTTTTAACAAGAGTAAAGTACTTAATTTTGATAAATAAAGTATCCTGATAAGAAGATCATAATAATCCACTGTATACGCGTAGATGAAATATCTATAAATGAAGAGGCTAGTTGAACAGGGTGGGGGTAATTTTCTATAAATGAAAATTATAGTTGAAGGGGGAGGGGATAATTTTTTATATGTGTACTACGTTATCGGCAACAAAGAAGTAGATTCTTGTTAAAATTCCTTCCCGGCCTGTTTGGCCGTAACCAATGTTTTCTGCAAAACCAAACGTTTCGCAGTGCCATCGACTGCCATCATCAGTGAAAATCGACGAGTGCAATAACGTGAGGTGGTATACGTTAGTGACCACAGTACTGTGGTTAAGGCTGAAGCAATAAGTAGAGAGAAGTTGTTTCTATGGAAATATTTCATTTCGAAAATGATTTTTAAATATAAATCTTAGAACATGGAAGTCATGTATGGTTCTCCATACCGATATTTTTTCACTTGTTAAGAAGAAAAGTTACATACAAAAAATAAGAATTTACTATTTACCTTAAGCTTCAATGAACAGGAGTGTATTTATGATGGGGGGGGGGAAGCAATGGGACTGTCCTCCCCCAAGGGTCGAATTTCGTTAATCTCATAATTTTAACACTGTTTAATTATTTTTGTACACTGTGTACGCTAATATGGTAGTTACTTTTTTTTTATTAGCATATTACACTTGAAATAAGAAATATAAGAAAATCAATTCAATCAATAAGTATCTTGTAAACAATGTTTCAATATGCGTATTTTTATTGTGTTATTACAGTTTGCTTTAATGGGACTGATTTCAGGACGTTATCAGATGTTTTTCAGTCACTTTAAAGACAGTAATGTTGATTCGTTTTAACTTGTTTTCTCTTTTTGTATGAAACTGACTCGACCCCGGACCCCTCCCCTTAAGGCCAAATTCTATATACGCCACTGTCAATGAAGTTGATGTAATTTGTTCTGTTATTTTCTTCGTTATTTTAATGAAACATAAGTTCACAGGTTATGTTGAAGTGGTAAAAATTAAGTTTATCGTAGTGAGTTATTAAATATATTTCTCTAAGACTGACTGCATATGTAAACTGAACTTTCATGAGAAATCTGATAGAATTTATTTGACTTGTATGGACAAAATAATAAAATGGGAAAGGTAAGTGTGTGGATTATTCTAAATTTTAATGTACAATATCACAATTAATTTTAAAAACAATCTGGTGTTAAAGAACATATTAAACACAGTGTGACATAGACGGTTTAAATCTAAAATTAAAATGAACATTATGTAGGCATATTAATTTAAATTTTAAAATTTAATATATTTACATGTTTAGTTACATACATGACTGTTATTTATGTAATTTCAAAACTACTTCTATAAGTATGCATATACTTCAAACATTGATAATCTTAAATGCCAATTTATTAACTCAAATTTTTATTTCAATCCCAAAATGATTTGAGCTATGGAAGTTCAACTATATATATATATATATTTCAATCACTTTCTGCTACAGTCCGTTTCTTGATGTATATAATACTTTAATATTTATTACTAAATTTACCTCAAGATTACATAACATGTAACATCCAGAAGCCAACACACAAATACTTCACCAGAAACAAGATGGCGAAGGCTGAAGATGAGAGTACAGGAACTCTCGAAACATGTTCCTAATAGGAAAAAAGTATATCTTGAGGTAAATTTAGTAATAAATATTAAAGTAATATATATATACCGTATATATATATTTTTTTGTTCAGTTAATGAATTCATATAACGTCATTTTATTTTGAATACAATAAATTGTTACAAGTTTATCTGCCCTTTGATTTTGATCATGCCTTTACAAAGGCAATTTGATTAAGTTTAGACAGTCTGAGTGATACAGGTAACTACTTGAAGATTTAATCTCTACTTGCAGAATTTTGAAACACTGAGATATACGCAGTAAGAGTTTACTATTACATTTTCATGTTAATTATCTCCAAACTGATTAAATTCAGAACATTATATGTATGGCTTGAAATGCATACAACAAAGATACACATTATCACCAACTAAATGACAACTGAATTTGAAAGAATATTTTTTTACTTGATAATTGTTTTATTTACCAGTGATCGGGTAGATATCATTAACTCTGAGTATAACTTATAGACGGTAATGCATATGCTCAAAATCTATAAGAATGTGGACTACGAGTATTTAAAGAAAACATCAAATTTACAGATTTTAATGGTCATAAAAGCTGACTAATTTTGCCCAGAATTCTAACAGACAATATATAGGGTCAGGTCCAATGATTCAATTACACACTGACGTGCAACACAAATAACAGTGTTAAAGACAAAACAAGCAAGATTAACCACGTAAGTGACAGAATTAAGCATATGCTTAAAAAGACACAAGAAAGGAGACCTGCTTGAATTTTTAAACATTTATGGCAATCCATGCATTTCTTTGTCACTCCAAGCACTGTACTTTGACAAAACTCCAAGCTAAGCAGTTTGAGGATGCTGAGATGTGATTACTAAGGACCACAGAAGGTTATACTCATAAAGATCTAAAGAGGAAGCAATGATATTTCAGAGAAACTGTAGATGACGTTTTTCTTTTACACGTTATTAACTGGCACACAAACATTCGTTGGAGCATGTAAGTAGTTGTGTACATGTACACATCTTCCCCCAAACACAGGCCAAGCAGAAGTTAATGTCTCGGTCATCCCGCAAAGCGATGAAGTAATTGTTTATGAGTCACCATGAATATTAATAACACAGATTACAATTTAATTGAAGTTAAGTTAATCCTGATGATGAAAGCTACACCAAAAGACAGAAAAACTGTTACAAATTTTATTTTACTCTTAACAGTGCCAGATGATTAACGACTATTATTTTATTTGCTACTTTCACACAAGTAGAACATTTTAATTCTTGCCTTACCTATCGGGCTGTAAACGAGGGTGTATTGGAGAGATGTTGGAAACTCTAACGTCATAGCCTGCTGCGAAACTTGCCAACATTGCAGCCATGTTGTACAATACCATTTCAACAACAGACAATTTAGGACCTTTCAATCCTTTGGAAGACGATCCTTCGTGAAGTCCATTGTACAATGTTGCCATAGGGACACCATCATTCCAGTCGGGAACATCCACTGGTCCACCATAATCTGTAAGAGAATTTATTGGATCCCCTATTTGTTATTTGATGAATATGATAATAACAAAAACAATGATAAAATGGGAGTTTTCAGGAGTACATTGATATTTTCAGCTACATAATACTAAATACTACTCTTTCAATTAAGTCTTTAACGTGTTTATTACAAAAGAGACACTCTATAAAAGAAAATATTATTCAATTTTATACAAAATATTTTTATTCCCAAATTCTATAGAGTTAATTACAATTTAAATGCTTTAAAGTGAATATAATTTTATTATTGAAGGTCAACATCCTAGTCTAGTAGTGATAACTTTCACACCCTCCATTATACAAACAGAACATATTTTTCAATCGAATTCATATATTTTTGTTTTCAACATTCTATTTGTTAAAGACTTTACTTCCATTGTCATATTTTATACGAGTTTTTTTGTAACGCTATTACACCATTTTGACTCTATGATCGTCAGGAAAATACAATTAAATGAATATTATACACTGAATACAGGACTAGTACATCATTTTATCTTCCGCTCTCCACAAGGCCTGTTGATCTAGACTTAAGATTTTGCTCAGATGCTTTTTTTTTGTCCTGAGTAATATAGTCAAAACTAGTTCTCTATGGTTATTACAAGTTCACAGCAATATATTTCTAATCCTAATGATTACGTTAAAATGATAATTTAATAAAGCAGAAAAAGGTTCTTCTAATTAATGTACTTAAGAATCATAATAATAAATTATTATTACTGATTTTTGTTGTGTAGTGTTGTGTACATCAATACAGAGTATGAAAGCACTTAACGTTAATGTGAACCCTGTTTGGAGTTTTCGACTTTTCGAGAAGTTTCGTTCCTTCTAAGTGCTCACCTGTATGAGGCTGCTATACACATCACATGTCCATGCAGCAAGTATGATATCCATTTTCCAGAGTTCTGGTAATACACATGTACTCACGCAGTTGCTGATGGGTAGTGTCTTCAAGTAATTATATGTTGTTGGGTTTTGCTCATGCCTCCTGTGTTTTTGTTTCTATAGAATTGGATTTTTTGTGGACAGTGGAACTGTTGGTGGGAGAATCGCAGGGTCTTTTCTATGTACTCAAATAAGCTACCTGAGTTTTATCACTCATTTTATCCGTTAATTACATGATTCTTGTGATGTCGTTTTTTAAAGAAATGTTGCTTCTCTGTACCAATCTGTTTCACTCACTTCACACACATCAGATTGATTTTCATTTCACTATGGAAATTAGCACAATGTGATTACTGTGATATTATCTGCTGATTCAGTTTTTTTTTTTACATAATGTTATCAATCATATACAAATACAAGTTAGAATTGATTATCTTAGAATATGCAGTAACACTGTTTAAATGCTCTGCCATATTTTAAACTTAAAAAAAAATCACTACTTAAAACACGTAGAATATGGGTGGCACCTGAAATACAAATTCTACAAAAAGTCTTCCATTATCCACGAAACTATAAGCAACAAAAAGCTTTATGCATCGTTTAGCGTATAAGTGTATATATATATATATATATATAAATCACTTTCTGCTACATATACATATTAAACTTTCTGTTAGTAATATATATATATATGTGTGTGTGTGTGTATGAGAGTGGCTAGTAAATTTTTTGCCTCACAATCAAAAAACTTGTTTTTCAATTTAAAATAAATTGTAGGCCTACCTTTCAAATCAATCTCCTTTGGTATTAACACACTTATTCCAACAATGCTCCAATTCTAGTGAAATCATTTATCTATAGTGGTCTTCTGGAATACCAACAAACCTATCTACTGCTGCTATTATCTCTTCATTTGACAAGATATAACTTACCATTTAACAAATTTCTGAGGTTTAAGAAAAGATGAAAGTCTGAGGGACCCAAATCTTGTGAATAGACTGGATGTATTATCAATTCTTACTTTGAATGTCTTAATTTTCATCATTGCCAAAATAGATTTGTGTGCTAGCAAACTGTCACGATGAAAAAATTTTTTTCCTCAATTTTCCAGCTGGAAAGTAAAGTCTCCATATGCTTTTATCAACTTGGGACAAATTTCTGTTGGCAATAAACCACCTTTTACAGAAAATTTTGTCAGTCCATAATGTTCAACTCTTTTCACTTTAAAAAATACACAACATTCACCTAATTTTAACAATTAAAAAGGAAAACTATTTCACAGAATGGTTTGATATTTCGGAACTGTACCTTTATCCGTTCCTGCAGTACATTTTCAATGTTTTTAATACGCAATTGTATCGATATATTACGATGTGGAAAAGAAGTGTACTAATTGTTAATTGTCCTATTCCTTAATGCAAAGCGAATGGAATTTTTGTTATTATTTGTGAGGTTACATGACAATGGTTTTTCGTTTTTAGTTTACTGCTGAAATAAATTAAAGCCATGGTTGATGAAAACATAATGTTTAATGTATATATACAATGCTTACAACACAGTAATACTTCCAATAAAGAACCTAACGTTTTTGAGTTGAAAAATTAACAGAACTACACCAGGAAATGTAAATTGAAAAATACAAATATTTATGGTTAATGGAAAACACAAAAACAATGTATTAAGGAGCGACAACATATGCTCTACATGTTGTACATAATTGGACGTTTCTTTTTAGTTACCCTGAAAATAGGCAAGGGGTGGCCTTACCGCCTTACTTTTGAGTTGGGGTTTTTCGTAGTTTCTGCAAAAAAAAGTTTTACATTACACACGTAACGCTTTTCCAAGTGTAATTTAAATTCTCATGTTAACCTAATAACATCAACTTTTGGCGTCACAGGTATGCAACTGTGACATACTACTGCTACAGTATTTTTGCATTAAAAAAAGGATTAATAACACCAACTGCCATCGCCAGCCAACTATTTTGCAACATACAAAACTGAAATTTGTATAATTCTTTCACCTACATAAAATTATGTGCGATATTCACTAAAAATTGAAGCCAATCAATCGTATAATCGAAATATCAAAACTGACTGCAGGAACGGATAAAGGTATAGTACCGATATTTCTTATGCTTACTTACACCAGCTGTTCAGACGATCTGCTCAAACCCAAAGTACTGCTGCCACCAGCAATGGCTCCGTCTATTGTGTAAGACCGAGAACTTATTAGGCCATTCTTATTTAGTTTTGTTGTTCTGACGACGGAATACCGCGCTTTAGCTAAGGCGCACATTGAGCACACAGTTGGCCGGCAGCTTGACGAAGGCAGGAGCTGTGTTGTAACCAAAAACATGTTGGCGGAATACCTTGATTTGAGCTCCGAGTCAGATTCGGATGCCGAGTTAGAAATATTAATATTACTCTATCAGAAGTCAAAGAAGGTAAAGCTGTGGAAAAGTGAGTACATGAAAGAAAGAACTCACGGGGAATTCGCACTGACAAGAGAATTCTATAATGAACGATTTGTCAACTATTTCCGTCTGAATCGAGCGGAGTTTGAAGAAGTCCATAGCATGATTCAACCTAGTTATCACATGTGTCACACGTTTTCTGTGTCACATCCAGAAGTGTGGGATTGGCCACGTGTGGCGCAGTGCTGCCCTGCCCTGCTCTGCGTCTCAATTTGCATGACTCCCCTTGCAAAAATGGAACGCAGAAACTGTGCTGCCCTGCCTATGTCACCTGCGCATCAATGTGTGCCAGGCCTTACAGTGTAAAATTTAACACATTTGCAATCACTCATCATTCCGACATGACAGATGTTGTTGTAGTGATTCCACAATTCTTACTACAGTATGATGTCTGTTGACCAGACTAACGCTTATCCAGTTGAGGAAAGACTGTTTTCGGATTTAAAATGCATTTTTGTTACAAATAAAAACATTTTTTAAATAGCTTGCAAATAATTTGAAAAATGTAATATTAATGCCGTGATTGGCTGTGATAGACTCCTTTTGCAGGTAAATGAGGAAACT
The DNA here is from genome assembly GCA_034769895.1 of Magicicada septendecula. Lineage (NCBI taxonomy): Eukaryota > Metazoa > Arthropoda > Insecta > Hemiptera > Cicadidae > Magicicada > Magicicada septendecula. The sequence continues at coordinate 847,565,389 of CM068368.1, forward strand.
GTGTTATACTACTAAACGTATAAAAGGGAGTCAGGCAATGAAGATGGTGCATTAGATGACAACACAAAGAAGACAACAGCCAATTTAAACATTCTGATAATGGAATGAACCAAATGGATTAGCAGAGAGAATGTGATGATGCACGCTAGTGATATAATTATAAGATGTGTTCATAATTTTGTGGTTAGATAGAGAATCATATCTCCCACGCACAAGAAAACAAATATATATATATTTTTTTAAATTGGAACGCGCAATTAATAGTGTTATTTTGTACGTTCAGTAGCCAGTAACAGAACCTTTCTAATAGGTTGACAGTTACGACAAGTACACTTTCTTAAATTATTTTGGGTACATTCATTACAAAAACTTCTTGTTCCCAAACTGCTTAATTGGATAAATTGATTAGCCTGATACTTTTGTTCTAATTAGTCCAGACAATCAACATTTTTAGTTCAACTATATTTGCCTTTAGTTATTTAACTTAACCTAATGTGGAACACGAAAGGTTAATATTTTATTCAAACTTCTGTACGCTGATGTTGTTGTATTCTGCCACTTACGCCTGTCTTCAGCATCCTATGATTCACCACCCTGATGTATTTTTTCAATTTCTTGGGTTTCACGATTCATGACTACCGAAATATTGATTTGACACAATCCCTAACTTACGCCTGGGAACATATTCAAGGAAAGAGGGATATTGGATATCGTTAATTTTGTCTTGATAGAACATGAATCATACTCCACATGTTAACTACAGCCAGAATTCTTTGGGGACTTTTAAAATCTCTGTTAACTTATTTTCTTTAATTAAAAAAACCAAACAGGTTTCAAACTTTCTTATATAATTTTACAACTTATCTGTACAAAAAAAAAAAAGGAATGCTAAGCACACATTCACTGGTAATTCAAATAATAATAATAAAACATGCATCCAACTACGCAATCAAAATCTATTATAACTTTTGTGCAGTTAAAAAAAATGTATGGTATGCACAATACTTACCTCGCACTCATGCAATTGGAACTGTACACAACATAAATTAAACTAAAACTAAAAGTACAAAACAAAATTAAAAAAACAAACAAAAATAAAAAAATTAGCACTGTTCAATTAAAGAAACGTATTTATTAGCACAGCAAAAATAATTATACAATGTAAACAGACGAATAAAACTAATAAACCTCCACCAAATCAAGGAAGCACTAGCAGCAGTCAGTGGTTAAATACTTATCTGATTATTAACTGAGTATGATTGTCAAACATATTTAAAAACTCAAAACTAAAACATATATACAGTTAAAAACAAAAACATAGGATACATAAACTACTAAACATAAAGAAGACTTAAAATTTCCCTATACCATTCATTTTAATACAATCAAATGTTTGTTTTCAGTTACATAACTGTTTAACCTTATATTCTAAAGAGATTGCATTACCAACATCGGAAACCATCAACTAGGACAGCAGTAAGTGGCTAATAAATGTATTGTATGACAACTTTGGTCGGACAATCACCACTGTTAACACAATTGTATTATTTTTAATGATGAAGAGTGTCCTTGACCAACCTTGTTATATAAAGTGTTAACCTACCTAACATTAAACTTTAGGTTTATAGATTTTATAAATATATTATACGTTAGATATGTACACAAACTTGCAAAGTACAGTAAACACAAACCACTATTCATTCTCACAGGAATGTTAAACAGTTAGCAAAGTAATGCAACAAAAACTTAATAATACAACTTAACAAACAGGCCATTAACCTAGCAAATCCATCTTAATCGTAAGGCAGCACTAATCACTACCAAAGCACACTAAACATATAATACACAGTTCTAACTGCTTTATTGTAATGTGAAGAATAAATACAAGCGTGAGTCAATAATTAGCTGAAATTCAGTTTTTATTTTGTCGACACAGTCATTTTGTGCACATCGTCAGTCTCAATTACTGTGCAGTTTTGAAAACTTAAGGTAATTTGACTGCTGTGTCACTAAACACGGCTGCTTCACTTTCCATTTGTAGACAAATACAGTAACGTTTGTTGATCCCATTTTTGTGGTTTAAAGATGAAACAGGAGGCAAAATTTATTGAAAATTTATAATTAAAATGAGTGCACGTTATTTTATGCAGCAGATTATCTACGACCAGATTAACAATTAAAATAAAATCTTTTCACAACCGTTGTGGAGACTGCTCCAGACACAATGACAAAAGACAACAACATTGAAAGTGACAAACTTCTCTTTATTTAATGTTTATTTCAAGTGTGTCCCAAACCAACCTTAAACCAAGAATTAACGAACAGATAAATAAGTGGCGTGTTGATCAGCCCAAAGCGTTTTCTTTAAAGAAGCTCGTAATTTGACAAAACAAGCACATCAAACAAGAAGATTATATGGGAAAATGTTAAAGTGTGTAACCGCATTGCAGATAATTATTGACCCAACCATGTATACAGTAATACTTGGTAAAATTCCACACACTTACTTTTCAATCTTTCTTTCCTTTCCACAGATGTGTAAATACTTAATGAAAATTTTGAACTTTCAGTTTCTACTAGAATCATCAGTTCTGAGATCCCTTGGCTTCAGAGTGTTATTTTTATACAGACTTTCTCGGGCAGTGTCTATTCTGTATTTGAAATCTTCTTCTGATATGGACTGCGTTAAATATGCCTTGCAAGACGTTTCACCCATATCACAATGGGTATCCTGAGTCACATGGAGAATCTCTCTCTTTCTCTCTCACACACACACACACGCACGCACGCACAGAGAGTAATATGAGGATATCCATTATAATATGGGTGAAACGTCTTACAAGACGTATTTGTCCATACCGGAAGAAGATTTCAAATACAGAATGTAAGTACTTGTTGACACAATGTTTATTTTTGTTCTTATTTTTACTTAAAAAAAATGACTGCCTCTGACTTATGATAAATTTCACCACAGTACACGACATTCTATCTCAAATGTTATGTTTGAGATAACATTAACATCACATCGAAATAATGGAATTCTATAACTTATCAACAGAATCAAGTTTACTGTTAGCGTTAAACAAGTTTACGCGTACCGCCACCCGTTCAACTGCTTTTCACTTAAGATGGGTTTGTAAGTTTTCTTACCTCTCCCTTTCACATTTTAAAACACAATTCATGGAATCAAGTCATGAAAATGTGGTTCAAAAATATCAAAACATGCAAAATAAACACCAGATAATGTGCAGTTATCTTGTAAATGTTAGTAATAGATTAATCTGAACTTCTGTGTGAGGTCACACATTTGTGTGTAATAGTAATAACTCTACGTTATAATAAATGGGTCATTCCATATCAAGTGAATCTTGTAAGTGACTATGTCTTTATGTCACTGTAGCTAAAATGTTTCACAAAACATGTAAAAACATTCTCTGCTTTTAACTTTAATATATGCTAAACTTGTGTTGCTACCACTAATACTCACTTACTCTTCCATGAGTGCTTTCAAGCCTCTCGGCTCATCTTCAGATGAAAACAACAACCTGGTTAAAAACCTTTCCCGTTTATATATCTTTCCTACACCCGGAAGCGTCAACTTAACATAGCAGGTAAACACCTTTGTTACGCTTCAACAAACACAACAAAACAAACAAACAGCCGGGTTACCACCCCTTGTCTCAGTAACCTTCCAATAGCCTTGTACTTTTCACCAAATATCATACTGCTACCAACCTTTTTATACTATATTTCTGTCTTACTTAATATATGATACTTCATTTTCAAATTGCACCTTTGAATTAATTAAACTATTTAAATTCTTTTTCCCTTCCTTTAGTACTTCCAACTCCTCTCTCAACTTCTTTTGTCTTACCGGATTTTGTTTGACCTTTACAATTTCATATTCTTCTAACACATTAACAAATTTATGGTTTTTGTCTACAAAATGTCTAGCATATAATGAACTGGATGTTCTGTTTCCTTCCCGTCTTTTATGATCTGCCAACCTACATTCGAACTTACAGCCTGTTTCGCCTATGTATAACTTACTGCAATCCTTGCATTTAAGTTTATATACTCCACTTTTTTGTAAAATTGGAATTTCTTCTGTATTACTATTCTTAATTTTATTAAACATTGTCATACATCTTTTAATTGATTGCTACATCTATATCATACTTCTTAAAACATTCTATGAAACTTTTTGTCCTCGTTCCTATGTTATCGATACCATATAATTTCTGTCCTTCCTATCTCCCACATTTTCTCCTGTACGGATATTACCCATTATTTTATTAACTACGTTCATATTATAATTATTTTTCGTTATCTCTTTTATATGTTACAGAAAAGATATGTTTACTAGTGTAAAGGTAGAAAAGGCGATTAACTTATTAGAAAGTAATAACTTTGGAGGTTACGAGAACAAGGACCAAGTGTTGAAGGTAATAAAAGAATGTTTAAAGCAAAATTATTTTAGATTTAACAATAAATTTTATATACAAAGGGAAGGTTTACCTGTGGGATAGCCATTGTCTCTGATAATAGCAGAAATTTTTATGAACGATTTAGAAAATATGTTATTAGATACAACGAAATATAAAGAGACAATAAAATTGTGGTCTAGGTATGTAGACGACGTATTGGTGATATGGGAGGGGAATATAGAAGAAGTGTACGATTTTGTAAAGGAAGTGAATAGTATGGATAGTAATACACAATTCACAGAAGAAATAGTCGGGAGAGAGCTGAATTACTTAGATTTAACAATACAAATAAAGGATAGAAAAGAATTTATGTTGGACATATTCAGGAAGGGAGTTTATTCGGACCTAATTATTCCTAACGATTCATACCATCCATATAAATACAAAATGGCAGCGTAAAACGCTTTTTGTTGTAGGATGGACGCGTGTTTAAAAGATGAAGATAAGGTCTGTGTAAGGAGTCAGGACATATTATCACTTACACAGACCTTATGCCCAAGATTGTAGCACCTATTCTGAAAAATAATGGCAATCTTATCGCTGCCTATAGAACAACTAATAACATTTTAAATATCTTGCGCACTCATGAACCTACAGCCCTCGAGAATAAAATGGGGGTATACAAATTGATATGTGATGATTGCGACGCGTTTTATGTGGGACAGACCGGCCATGGTTTTTTTTAAAAAGGTTCGTTGAACATAGGCCACCCACCAGTTATCGTGCCCCTGAAAACATGAAATCTAGTTTTGCTTGTGCCGTACTGGGTTCGGCATCGTATGCTAAGCGTTTTTAAAACGAGCGGCTTTGACGTCACGCACGGCCACGGCAGTTCGTCGCCGTCCGGCTATGCACACAGTTGTTGTGTAGCTACGAAATTCAGTTGGCGCGTCCAGCTGTTTTTGTACATTCCTGCATCGAGAGTTTTCTTGGGTAGACAGATACATTAAATCTGTCTCATTTCTATTCGAACCCTCCACCTGGTCATCTGCTCTCGACTGGCGGGACTCTTCAGTTCAGGACTTCAACTTTCTTTATTGTTCGCTGAATAAAGTTCTGCTCCAGGTATGTACAAGTTGTCTGGTTCTAAAAATATTCTAACCACAAATATATTTTGTGTTTCAGCTTCTATTATAAACTATACTTGTGTGTGTCCGTGTAGATCAGTTTTCAATTTGGGCATTAACGCAATTAAAAATTAAATTAACATGAATGTAAATGTTGTGGGTTAAATTGACTTCAATAAAGAAAATGCTAATGCATCTTGCACTCAGCTGTGTTTTGTGTCATTAATAATTATGAAATACGCAGTTAATTAATTTGAATATTTTCAACGAAATACTTAAAAAGTAATTGGTAGATGAGCGAAATAAATCACAGCTGGGGAGCTTAATACTGATTAATATGAATTAGTGGCGATGTGTGTGTAGGCTGTTGATGTTTAAAGTTGGTGTTAGAAACTTAATGCGGACGGCCTATGTGGCGTGATTTTTCCTTATGACACCCTCTACAACCTATTACATGTCGCAGGTGCTCGAACAAGGGCGAGATGGGTGTCGGGTGTGACAAACAACTGTCCACCCTCCTGGCAGAGACGATCTTTTAGCCACGATTGCCGTCAGTCGAGAACAACTGTTCGGACACTCTTCCAACGCTACGCAGCCCCAGGACTTGTGATACGACCGTGACATTACTGATCAGCGCCAATATTGACTAAGTACACCGGACAATCCAGGTGGGAACATTCTAATTATCTATTTTCTATCTCAACGACATGGTGAATGCGCGGAAGCTCCCAGAAGCTCGCTCATGAAGTTTTAACCGTTATACTTTGGCACAAACTCTCATGTTCAGTTATGTTACTGCATGTGTGAACATTACAGCATTAGACCTAATGAAATCTATTATAACTGTTTATAATGTGTAAGAAAATTACACACACACACACACACACGCATATCCGCAGGTTGCTGTAAGTTCCACCTTTTCATCTAGTTAAAGCCATTAGGGAGTTAGTTCTTGTGCTTTCATGTCATACGGTCATGGCGAGTTTTAATCACGTAACGGGGGCTGTCTGATGCTTTAGTTGAGAAACTATTTTCCCTTTTCACATATACTTAGCGCTTTTATGATAACAGTCAGGGTTGTTTAGTATGTTGAGTCTCTGGGCGGTCACTTACATTCTCTGGTGCTAATTACCAAGGCACATCTATGCTTAGGAGCTGTGATTATCGGATTACCCTGTCAATTATATTTATACATATGTGTATATTGTTGTGCATTCATTTACGGTAGTTGAAATGGGTTTATGAGGGATTTAGTACTGAAATGAGGGATGTTGTGTTAATTATGTTGTGTATGTGCTTGTGTGTGTAATTTTAATATATTTTGCTGGGGGAATATGTTATGAATTTAAAAAAGAAAAAAAACATAAATGTGTTTACTAAGACAAAAAGGCTAGCCTATTTGAAATCTATACAACACTTATGGATTAGTGAATTGCTTTTTATGAATAAGATTATTGCTACCATTGACTCATACATAATCAGGCAGGAATTTTGCAATTTATGTTAATATTCAATTCACTTACATTTTATGCCATTATGAATATTAATTGATATATATATATATATATATATATATATATATATATAATCCTGCCGTTAATTTTGTGCTTGTGCAATCGATGACTTGTCATCTCATGTAACATTTTGCAGGCTTAATAAAGCATACGCTTGTTGGTTAAAAGACTTTTTCATTTGCAAGTCCTGTCATTCACCTGGGGGGACATGTCTGTAATTGTAATTGGGCCTTGCACACTTTTGCTTCCTCTAGGTTATCCACCTAGTTCTAAATATGATGTCTCCCCCCTTTACAAAAAAAAACTTAATAAAAAAAATTAAATAAAATAAAAATTCAAACAAAAATTTACACACAAAAAAACTTAGAAAATAAAGGGGGGTTTCAAATGATAGATCAGAGCGTGGTTATGATTCTAGGTAGGTAGTAGGTATTATTTCTGCCTTATTTTTTTTCTTTTGAACTTGAGAAATTTTAGAATCTGGGGACTTGCATTTATTTTCTTAAATGAAACTTGGTGTGGCTACAGGCATGTCAGCTGGTGTTAGGACTTGCAAATTATTTCAAATTAGTTTAATTGGAATCCAAGTGTTGCAAGAAAACTTAATGGTAGGGTAACGAATTAATGGAAGGAATAACCAGAAAAATAGCATATTTTATAAAATGAATAAGGGGTTGATGAAGTTTAAAATGATTTAATATGTGTTAGTGTTTAAGTAATTATTTTGTGATGCTGAGTGTAAGATGAATTTTGAAAAGGGGTTATAAGAAGGTGATTGATTTTTTTTAATGAATGAGTGCTGATTGATTTCACTTGGACATACCCTGGAGCTTAGACAGATTTTGGACGTGATGAGAGCCGTCAGTACTTGTTGATTTTGATTGTGATTTGTCTCATGGATTAGACGTGTTTTATAGCATCCCCGTTATATAGTACTTGTTTATTGAGGGCGTTGCGTTGCGGTATCGTGTATTCTGAATGCGGTTATGGTCCGACCAAATGGCATGGACGTGATAGTTTTATATTTTCGATTACATTGAATTTTATGCGTACTTTGTGGATTGTATTTAGTGAATTAGTTTTGGTTGTTTTGTGTCGTGTTCTCTTCTGGGCATTTTGCATGGCTGTTTCTCTGCTTTATCACACCCATCTCGTCGCATCGCTAGAGCATTCTGGAGCGGCTCAAAGGAAGAAGAGTACTTGAGTTTTTTCCGGATTCTTTGTCATTATGTTTTGTAGGTTAAGTTTGTGTTAGGTGTTTCATTGGGATTTACGTTTTATTGTTGTGTTTGAGTATTGTGCAACTCTGGCGACGGTATGTTACCAGGAATTGCCCCACCCCATTTCAGTGATTCTCCAGAAACTTTCGGTGTTGGATGGAGTAGATGAGGACAGGTTGTTGGTCTTCTTGGACCTGGTCCTGCAGTTGGCAGATTTCCTGGGTGTGTCCGATGAGGAGGTCTTGTCCCTTATATACCCGTATTGCCGGGGTTCATTGGCCGGTCTGGTCACCAACACTCTGCGTCGGGGCTGCAGTGTTGACACTTTCCATGGGGAAGTGTTGGATTTCTTCATACCACATCGACGGCGTTTCCAGCTTAAGTTAGATTTATTCTATCGCCTACAGGCCAATGGAGAGGCATTGGGGGACTTCGTGCATGATATACGGAAAGCTGCCTGCATATTAAGGTTGGGGTTGCCCGAGACGGAAGTAATACAAGTAATACGAGAAGGTTAGAGAGTTGGAGAGTGACCTAAGATTGTCGAGGTCGTCAGTTTTCTCTGTTCTAAAAGTAAGATGGCGAAGTTACGTCCTGTTGTTTTCCTGGTCATAGTGGTTGATTATGATTTTGGTTTGGTTTTGGTTTTGGATTGGTTTGATTTTGTTCCATGCCGCTTTCCTCGTTTGATTTCTCTGGTGTGTCAGTTTTGGATTAAGTGTGGTTTGTTTAGACAGTGGAAAAGTAAACCCCCCCCTCTTGCTAGTTAAGCTGCTTTTGAAAAGTTAAGAAATAGGATTGATGTTCGCGTGCCCTCTGCGCGGTCTTCTCTGCCTTGTGAATCGGGTCCGCCCACCCTAGTGTGGGGAGGTGGGCCAGTCATGTGTCAAGGATGGAGGATGCCTTGTTTGCTTCACATGGCTGGTCGGTCCACGAGGTGAACGGTTCTCGAAGGGTACTCGCATATCAAGGTTTGTAGCACCTTGTTAGCCTTCGGGCGTGAATATGTGAGTACCAGGAGAGTTAGGTGGTGGTCACCGGAGATGGTGACGTGTTGGGGCGGTCCCGAGAGTTTGGCATGGAGGAGAGGACTCGCGTGGGGGATGGTCGCAGTGTGGTAGAGATTTTCAGTCCTGGGAAGGGAGGAATAGTGTTAATGGTCCTGGGTCTCAGTTATGAGTTTAGGAGGCCTTGGTGATCAGTACTCAGAGCTGGCGCAGCAATTCTTGTCTTTCTCCTGTTCTATTCTGTTCCTTATATCTGCATGCGGACAAGGGCCCGGCGAGCATGCAGGACGCACACTTACATCTTCTCTTTCAGACACACATTCATTGACTCACACCTCTTCCTTCTGCTTTTTCGTTTTCCTGTGTTACTGAACTCACCAAGAGCGATTTAGAATCTGAGATTTTTCCAGGTTTCCCGCAGCCGTCGTGCTTGAGGACTGGTTTGTTTTGGGTCAACCATGTTGCCCTTTTGGGGTGAGGGTGTGCCGTACTGGGTTCGGCATCGTATGCTAAGCGTTTTTAAAACGAGCGGCTTTGACGTCACGCACGGCCACGGCAGTTCATCGCCGTCCGGCTATGCACACAGTTGTTGTGTAGCTACGAAATTCAGTTGGCGCGTCCAGCTGTTTTTGTACATTCCTGCATCGAGAGTTTTCTTGGGTAGACAGATACATTAAATCTGTCTCATTTCTATTCGAACCCTCAACCTGGTCATCTGCTCTCGACTGGCGGCACTCTTCAGTTCAGGACTTCAACTTTCTTTATTGTTCGCTGAATAAAGTTCTGCTCCAGGTATGTACAAGTTGTCTGGTTCTAAAAATATTCTAACCCCAAATATATTTTGTGTTTCAGCTTCTATTATAAACTATACTTGTGTGTGTGCGTATAGATCAGTTTTCAATTTGGGCGTTAACGCAATTAAAAATTAAATTAATATGAATGTAAATGTTGTGGGTTAAATTGACTTCAATAAAGAAAATGCTAATGCATCTTGCACTCAGCTGTGTTTTGTGTCATTAATAATTATGAAATACGCAGTTAATTAATTTGAATATTTTCAACGAAATACTTAAAAAGTAATTGGTAGATGAGCGAAATAAGTCACAGCTGGGGAGCTTAATATTGATTAATATGAATTAGTGGCGATGTGTGTGTGCGCTGTTGATGTTTAAAGTTGGTGTTAGAAACTTAATGCGGACGGCCTATGTGGCGTGATTTTTCCTTATGACACCCTCTACAACCTATTACATGTCGCAGGTGCTCGAACAAGGGCGAGATGGGTGTCAGGTGTGACGAACAACTGTCCACCCTCCTGGCAGAGACGATCTTTTAGCCACGATTGCCGTCAGTCGAGAACAACTGTTCGGACACTCTTCCAACGCTACGCAGCCCCAGGACTTGTGATACGACCGTGACATTACTGATCAGCGCCAATATTGACTAAGTACACCGGACAATCCAGGTGGGAACATTCTAATTATCTATTTTCTATCTCAACGACATGGTGAATGCGCGGAAGCTCCCAGAAGCTCACTCATGAAGTTTTAACCGTTATACTTTGGCACAAACTCTCGTGTTCAGTTATGTTACTGCATGTGTGAACATTACAGCATTAGACCTAATGAAATCTATTATAACTGTTTATAATATGTAAGAAAATTACACACACACACGCATATCCGCAGGTTGCTGTAAGTTCCGCCTTTTCATCTAGTTAAAGCCATTAGGGAGTTAGTTCTTGTGCTTTCATGTCATACGGTCATGGCGAGTTTTAATCACGTAACGGGGGCTGTCTGATGCTTTAGTTGAGAAACTATTTTCCCTTTTCACATATACTTAGCGCTTTTATGATAAAAGTCAGGGTTGTTTAGTATGTTGAGTCTCTGGGCGGTCACTTACATTCTCTGGTGCTAATTACCAAGGCACATCTATGCTTAGGAGCTGTGATTATCGGATTACCCTGTCAATTATATTTATACATATGTATATATTGTTGTGCATTCATTTACGGTAGTTGAAATGGGTTTATGAGGGATTTAGTACTGAATTGAGGGATGTTGTGTTAATTATGTTGTGTATGTGCTTGTGTGTGTAATTTTAAGATATTTTGCTGGGGGAATATGTTATGAATTTAAAAAAGAAAAAAACCATAAATGTGCTTACTAAGACAAAAAGGTTAGCCTATTTGAAATCTATACAACACTTATGGATTAGTGAATTGCTTTTTATGAATAAGATTATTGCTACCATTGACTCATACATAATCAGGCAGGAATTTTGCAATTTATGTTAATATTCAATTCACTTACATTTTATGCCATTATGAATATTAATTGATATATATATATATAATCCTGCTGTTAATTTTGTGCTTGTGCAATCGATGACTTGTCATCTCATGTAACATTTTGCAGGCTTAATAAAGCATACGCTTGTTGGTTAAAAGACTTTTTCATTTGCAAGTCCTGTCATTCACCTGGGGGGACATGTCTGTAATTGTAATTGGGCCTTGCACACTTTTGCTTCCTCTAGGTTCTCCACCTAGTTCTAAATATGATGTCTCCCCCCTTTACAAAAAAAAACTTAATAAAAAAAATTAAATAAAATAAAAATTCAAAAAAAAATTTACACAAAAAAAAACTTAGAAAATAAAGGGGGGTTTCATGCTAAACATCTTGTCGATGAAAATCACGGCTATACTGATTTTAAGACTACCTTAGTTCCCCTCCATATTTGCAATAAGGGACAGTATATGAACACTTTCGAAGAATTCGAGATTTACAAGGCTTATAATAATAGCGACACCAGGCCATTTGTTTTGAACGATCAACTAAACTTTAAGTCGAATGTTCTATATGATACTGCACTGCGACATCTTTCGGGCGATGAGTGATTTTACTTAGTGCGCGTTCAGCCGGCGTGAGGTGTGCACCTTGGAACCTACACGTAATTAATGTTGTAGTTTTATTAATTTATTCAATGTGTATTTTGGTTTTTAATATTTTATAATTTTGACGATTCATCCTCAATTGAGGTTGAAGATTATGTGTTTTACTCAATTAGCATTTACTTTTCTCTCATCTTTTAGAATCAAAGGAGTAGATTTCATAATTATGGAACAATACCCATACATATAAAAAGAAGTAAAATACTTCATACAATTTTCAACAGTCATCAATGAATTTGGCACAATCTTGAAGTCTTTTAGTTTAAAAACAAAATGTTTGTCAAATCTTTAAAATGGAATGACCCAATACAGTTTTTAGAATAAATACTGAATCTGACACCAATGGACACTTCAATTCTCATTCTTTAACAATTAGTGAGTTACTACACCACATACAAATATATGGTTATAAAAAAATCAACATTATACTACAGTTATATACAAAAATTATTTTTTTTCAGAAAGGTAATAACATTAAGATAATTTGCATTCTCATTAGGACTATAAAATAATAAATGTATACGCACAATCTGCAAACATACATTGTTCAAACAAAATGTTTTTATTTAGATCCACTACATAGTGGAAGCATATCTTTTATTCAGTTTTTTAAATTTCTAATTTTTAAACAATGACATAGTTTGTGTGTAAAATTCAAATATAAAAATAACATGGTACAGTACACAATAATTATGAGAACATTTTTATATAATAATGTTCTAGAGATAAACTTTAAAGACAATCAGATCCACCACATTGTAAGTTGTTTACTTGATTGACTGAATACACTGTCATAGTATCATTATTATTACAATCAGATAGATAAGTTCTTAGCAGATTCACTGAATATTAAAAAGATATATACAATTTTTTTCAATATATATGTGCACTAAAAACATGACTTACAAATAGGGGTTGTCCAAGTATTACCATACAAAGTTTTAATTTGAAGATGTTCCTGATATACAACTGGAAAATGTTTCCACAAAATATGAAAACTTTTGCTTTTATTTGGTTTATGGTTGTTTATATACGGTCCCATGGTTGTTTCTTAAGCAATATTTCAGCCACATGTGTACTCTTATCAGTAATTAATATGTAAGAGACGAGGTCAAAAAAGGACTGTAGAAGAAAGGAGAATTGGCTGAAGAAACACACACGGAGACAAAAGAAACTGTATATACTAAACTCTACAAAACTGTTATTGAATAACTAAAAATGATATTAATAAATTGTAAAACTACAATGAAACATCGCAATATCAGAAACATTTTCAAATGATAATATACATATTACAGAAATTGCGAACAAAGAGAAACATTAGTCTTTTGTCTAAATGCTAAAGTGGTTAGTTGTCTAATCAAGTACAGTACAATAAAAGTATGTCTTCATTTTCAATACAATTTTGTGACTGCAGAAAGATAAATTTAGAAACTAATACTGCTGATTCATTGATTTAAAAACTAATTCAACGTCTGTAGTGATGACAATACTTAATTTTTCAAGACAAAACTTGAACTGTATATTAACATAATGGTGGTAAGATTTGTATGTGTCCACATATTTCATGCTACTTTACAAATACAATCATGAAGAAAAGTTGAATTAAGAACTTCATACAATTATGTAAATCTATAAATTTTATTGCATAATAACAATTATAATATATATATATTTTTAAAATTCTAACAATTCACTTTCCCCACACCACCTACCAATGACAGTTTAAAAAGCATATTTAGTAGATACGTGAATTAAAAAAAAGTTTGACAACTGAAAAACTATTTACATATAATCACAATTTCACTTTGCACAGATGTGCTTACAACCACTCATAAATGTGTTATGAGAATGTTATGTTAGTGAATACATAAACGCTTCATCAGTACTAACAAAAAAAAGCATAGGCATTAAAAAAAAAATATATTCGAGTACAACAAGGAAAATAATATATGAAAACGAATAGGTTGTAATGAGTTACCATCGCTCAAAACTTTCATTTTGTTTTTATTAAGAACAACTCTTTTTAGGATTTAACACACATTTATTTCTGAAATATGCATTAGAAAAACAAAGTGTGTGTGTTAAACCTTAAAACAGTGTTACTTTTATTAGTTTTCTACTGGCAAAATTTGCCCGGAGTCTGACATCTGGAAACAAAAATAAAAACGACGATAAAAGCAGTATTGTGCTTAAAATGGAAAATCATTGTTTCTGAAAAAAAGGAACAGATGTTTAGCACAATTAATGCTTGATCTGAAATTAGAAGTTCAGGGTGTCTTATCCTATCTTGAGGATAAGGTGCTACTCAAAGTGCTTATTGGGAGCGAGTTCAAATAGACGTGGATAGCAAACTGCCATTCTTTCGTATTAAATATTAAACTGAAGATAAACAATAGTGTGAAAAAAGTCACATTTTCTGTCATGGACATTAGTACGGGTATTCTATGACTGTCACTGACAGAACAAATTTGCTCAATGAATAAACACAAAGTTGACCAAAGTCTGAAGACTGGTCCACTCTGGACTGGCAAACATGACTCTGTAAAAGTTCACCTTAAATGGTGGCCTGGAAATACATACGTGTTTAGATAACAGTTGTTAACAATATTAATTCAAACTAGGAAATACAGGACACTTAAGTGAACAGCAGCTGGAATGCTTATTAACAATTCTGACAATATTTTTTTTACCAAAATAAATAGTCACAAACAGTGAAAGAAGCAGTTCCAAACAACAACCAAACACGTTTTAAGATAAACAACAGGAATTTATTCTTTTGTAGTGACTTCAGTTCTTTTGTTTTTATAAGATCAGATACCTGATGGTACAACAACTGTACTGGAACATTTTTATTAGAAAACAAATGCAGATGTAAAAACGTATGCTTTTAAATTGGTACAGATTTATATGATAAAATCTACAAATTACAGGTTTGGAAAATGTAAATTATTCTGATAATAATTTTATGAAAATATAGGGAAATTTCTACAGCAATGTGTCTAGTTCTTGCAAATATACGACATACATTATTACAGGAAAATTCAATTTACACACCACACACACGTGCGCGCACAAAGCTTACTTTGTACATAATATGATTTTAATTATATACTCAAATACATAGTAACATACTATAAATTACAATTTTAAAACACAAAACAAAATCATAATTTTACTAAAGTACTCAAATATATATAAATTTAAAACTAATTACAAGAGAATACATATATGTATATATAAAAACCATTAGATATTTGAAATTTATTTGTAGGTCAGTCATATGAAATGGAATTTTCTGTACTAGCCACAATACAATTTTGTCAAAATGGACTCTGTGTACTGTACGAGTACAGATGAAGCAAATGAATAAGCTCTTCCGACACCATTGCGTTTCTCAACAGTCCAATTGCACAGTAGTTTTAAGCTATGTACCTGTTGTTGTTTATATAATATAAAATAATTAATGTGATGTGTGCAATAATTAAAAAAAAAAAAAAAATTAATAAGAGAACCAATCTACCGTCTGGTTCCCTCTTAGGGAAGAGAACAGAACGTGCTGAAAACAACTGAACACATTGAACTGTCGTAATATTATTAAAACCACCACCACCGCCCCCATGACACTTCATTGTGATGCGTGAACCTCACCTATGTGCGCTAGCGGTCTACTGGGCTTCTCCAAATTGGGTGCACTCTTGCTCCACCTTTTGTGAGCACCGTGTCCTGTCACCCGCGACATTATCTGTCCTCGTTCGCGCTGGTGGCAAGTACTAGGCCCCCAAGTCTTTCCTTTGACTCCGTCCGCAGGCACTACACAGTTCCCCCCCCACATAAGGCACCCTCTCAACATTGATTTCAATAATTAAAAAAAAATCAAGAAAATAATTACCATAAATTTTTTTTTGAAAAATCCTTACAGAACTATGATTTATTTCCAACGACAACTGAAGAGAGTGAAAATTAATAAGAATAAGAATGTAAATAACATAATTTAACTGTATCTGATGGTCATTTGGCACTTTACAATATTCAGACTGTACGAATACTACTGTCTTTCAATGTAATTACATGATAAAAACACGCAGAATATGATTAGTAATATTTCATTTTTAATATACTGCTTTTTGGAAAAATATTCTAGTTCATGAACTGAGAACATACTAATATTCTATAAGATTTAATACAGAAAAACCTAAATCATTATAAAATCTAAATGTAATTTTTTTCTGCTCATGAAAAAGTTAATGTAGGAATGACAGGAATGACAAAATATCATTTACCAAAATAAATGATTATCTATAAGATGACTGTTCAGATATAAGGTCAACTATGTGTACATACTTTTAAGGGAAAAGAATGCTGTCAGAAAATAACAGTCAAATATGTATATTGTTAACAGTAGAGGAGCACAACAGAAGTTACTGCATGATACGACATCAGGTGTTATGTGCAAAAGCTGTGTGACAATATTTACAAAGAAACATGATTTAGGTAACATCAAACAAAAAACTTTACAAAGGAAACAAATCTAACTACCAAAAACAAATATGTAAACTAACAACGGAAAAGCTAACTGACTTCTGAGCAATTTCTGCAAACTAAAAGATACAACACACTCATAAAAAAAAGAGAATTAACTGGCCTTCACCGAAGTTCACTCCTTTAAGTCTCCCTCCGCAGCTAAGTTCATATCATAAAATCATCTTTGCTGAAAGTTTTGATCTTAAACTGATATGACCAACAATTAATAGACAATTTAAACAACTGAGTATTAAACACTAACATCAATAAAATAAAGTACTTATCTGTTCAAAAGCGTTCTCTGGACCCGCAAACAACATACGTAATTAGAAAAGAACTAAGCAAAGAATTACATAAGAAAGAAAATCAAGAAAGAAACTGTCTGTAAAAGAAAATCAATTAAAATATTAAACTTATTCCTTTGGCCACCAAAGATATGTTAATCGTATACAATCAAAATATGTAAATGGAAACAAAAAATTAATATAAAAATCTACGTAATCATAATAGAACCTGTGAATCAGAATGTTAAAGACAATCAAAGAGAAAACTGCAAAGAGTAATTAAAGGCAGCAACAATTGACTTTTTAAATGTACCGTCTATGGTGTCCACAACAGAACACACAAGGAATGAAAACATTCGAGAATAAAGTGTACAGAAAGAAGCAATTGTACAGAAGGTAAAAGGTGAACAACTAACTTGGTGCAAGCAAATGCTAAGAATGGAGGAAAAAGGATACCAACGATTATATTTAACTATCAACTAGGCAGACAGAGATGAAGAGGAAGACCAAAACTATAATGTGTCAGGAGAATTAAATGAGTAATGGGCTAAAAGGATTTAATTAATGAAGAAGATCATGACAGGAACAATTGAACTTCCTTCCCAACACTACTTACACACATGAAAAAATATTTTAAGGAAAAAATGAATAGAGAGACAGATTAGTAACTGATGGGGAAATTATACAAAATATCATAACACGAATATTTTAGAATGAGCACAGTGAAGAAATATCTAGTAAATAAGGGATGCTAAAGCAACACTTAGACAACTCGGTGGACTATCGTGAAATACAAAAATATGGAATAAAGTTAAAACAATGATATGAGTAGTTCGCCGGGCTGTAAGACCATGGTCCATAGTTGTTTTGAGCAAATGTTTCGGCTGTGCCTAACATTTGCCAAGCTGTGCCGAAACGTTTGCTCAAAACAACTATGGACCACGGCCTTACAGCCTGGCAAGCTGAAGTACTCATATCATTGAAGCCGGCCGTGAAAGCCTCAGACAGAATTAAAGTAAAAACAAAATTGTTAAACCACAGTAGGAGGTACTGGTACATACAATGCACAGGACACAGGAGACTAAAACAAAGAGCACGTCCAATCCAAGCTATACAGATAGATTATCCAATAATTGAAAATAGAAACTAATTTTTGGCACACAAAAGGTTCAGATTCATGCTACAGCTTGTTATCAAACGATATAGTTTGGCCAGTTAACAAAGGCGGCTGGACTAGTGTAGGCTCACTAACACAAAAACACACATGCAGGTGCCTCATGTCCAAGCAATTGTCTGGCAGCCAGTGCCTGTGTGTGCATTGGCAAAGGGTCTACTAATCCTTCAGCCGCCCTCGTTGTCTGGCCATAGTATAATGTCAAGTGTTGTCGACAAACCACACACGATCAGGTCAACCATGAGAGATAAGGAATACAATGCGAGTTAACATACACATATTGGAAACACTGGAAATGGAAAGATTAAACTGATACAGCAGGCATGTCCAAAGTGTATCAAAGTGTAGGCCTGAAAAATGCACAGACACCTCTAAGTAACAGGAAAAGAAGCATGCACACTGAAGAACATATGGAAAGACAACAGGGAGGAAACACTCAAAAATGATAACCTGAAAAGGTAAAAGTCAAAACTAGTATGACAGACAGTGGCAACTGTAAAGAAAATTAATTACTATAACAATGAGAGAAAAATAAATAGCTGTTCGCTAATGATGTTCAAATTTACTCAAAAGAATAAATACTCTGGTTATCATATTATCTTTAGCCAACAGTATACCCTTTTATGGTCTATGGCTCAAAGAGGTCTTCAGCTACAAATCGATAACAAAAGAAGGAACTCTAATAGTCTCATTGCTGAAACAATGAAATGCTTCAGAAACATGGACAATGACAAAAAAATAACGAGAGACTTACAGGTTGCTGTGAAAGACGGATTCTAAGAACAATATTTAGAGGAATACAAGAAAATGGAATGTGGCGCAGGAGCTATAATTATGAACTATACCAAATTAACGAAGAGCCGGACATTGTCAGGATAATCAAAATATACAGGGCTAAGACACAGAGAGGATGGAGGACGGGCAACCTACAAAACATATTTTCTACCAGAAACCAACGGGTAGTAGAAAAATGGGAAGACCCCGAAGTAGATTCAAAGACCAGATAGTGGAGGACCTCAGAAAGCTGAACATAAGAAACTGGAAAGCCAGGGTACGCAATAGGGAAGGATGGAGATGGGTCTTGGAGCAGAACAAGATCCACCAAGGGTTGTAAAGCCATGGCTGATGACTGAAACAATGAAAGATGCTTGAAGGAAGATATAAATTCATATATCTTTTTTAATTCATTGTTCTACAGCAAAGCGAGTAAATGTCAATAATGCAAATATGAGAAGGCCCTATAGAGAGTGAAGAAAATCTGCATATAGCACTCGCTCAGGTATTCCTCCACCAATTATATGGTTGTCCTTAGACCATTGTTGTTCTAGCTCAGTCTGTGTCAAGTTTTGTTAACAATATGCAAGTTACTACTTCTTTAGCATGTTTAAAGTGAGTGACAAAACTGAAAAGCTCACCAACAGTGAAATTAAAAATTTGATTAGGGTCTCTGTATGCACACACTTAGATGCACAAAAGACGGAACAGATGCTCTATAGGCAGGCCTATTACTCATGGATTTTCTCGAAAGTACAGAATAATAATCCTCTTCTTGGATCAATTACGACACTTCATAGCCACCTCCATTTGGTTTTTCGTGTTTCCTATGGACAGTAGTCAAGGAGCAAATTTTTTGCAAAATGGCACAAGCAGTTCTATCATACTTTCATGTAGCAGACATCTTGAAATTTAAAAAACGGTGTGTCCAGTTCATCAATAGTGAAACATCTACACTATCAACAGATAATGAGATGGCCAAGCAGTGTTAAGGTAAAAGCAGGCTGACTTCTCTCCCTCACCATCTCTTTGTTGGAAGTCAGTATTTGTACAGTTTTTGTCGACTCTTTGCTTCTATTAAATGGTCTCAAGGCAGGGCCATCCAGAATACTCTTCCACACGACCTATGAATTTTTACAGAGCTAATGTTTTTTCACATTTAAAACCGGACCACACTTCATATTTGGTACGATTTAAAATTTTGTCACTGATTTAAAATGTGTGTTGAAAACGTACGTTGCAAAAGTACTAATCGTTATGAAATTTTATAGAGCCTGAGACAGGACAATGAACTAAGTAAACAGACTCTTACTGATGGCAGAGGATTATCCAAATGAGTACTCACTGTGCATATGTGAATGGGAGACAAGAGAAATTATGGGAACAACATATTAATTTATAGATGATATCAGAAGCTGGTGTGGACACGTTTGACATATGGCCCAAAACAGATGCCGACTCAGGCATATTACAGAAAAATTGGAGAGAAGGCACAAACGTGGGATATGAAGGAGAAAGACTTTCACAATAATCTATAGAACAATTACACGAAATGTTAACTGGAAATTGGAACACAGCACAGAAAACACACTACAAACTGATCTATAATGATGATAGATTTACATTACATAATAGTTATATGTATATATCTATCTATCCATGAACAAAGTATAGCATAATCACACACACACCTTATATATTTACATTTGTCAACTTATATAAACTTCAATTATATATAAACTTTAAATGGGCAGAGAGAAATGGATTATGAATTTGAAACTTCTAAATGAATGTGGGCAAAAATTGAATTATAAACAGATTATTAACTATATTCTGAAAAAAATTAATTTTTCCCCCTACAAACAATTAAGATGAACTTACAATTCAAAGATACTACAATGATCTTTTCACACAAAAAAAACTGACTTAAAAAAAAGAAAAAACATCCATTTTATGATACAGTAAAATCAACTACTAATCAAACTTTATAAATTCTTTCCAGCTAATAAATGCAAACAAAATTAAATACCAACTTAAAAAAAAGAATGTTTGTAAAAACGGTTCAATACATCAAGTACACACAAAGGTGCAACGTGCCATTTACATTCTATATATATATAGTGCAGCCAAAACACATCTACGTTGTCTATAACTCACACTCACAGTCTACGTACAAGCAATGTTTCTTGTTTAGCTGATACTATTTTCAAAATTACTTTATTCAAAAGTACTAGCCAACTTGACAAAGTTTGTGATTAAATGACATTACAACTTATTATCTCATCTGTAAATTTCGCAATGATAGAATATTTGTTTTAAATTTGAAAAACAGCTTGTCAGTAGTCACCATTGTTTCATTTTATAAAAAAAAACAAAAGTTTTGGTACATTCGAAATTGGTAACCATCTTAAGGCAAATAATTATGAAACATAAAATTATGAATTATAGGAGCACTAACAGAATTGCATGTGAACAACAATTTTTCATAGTCCACTGAAAATTACATAGAAGTCAGTGAAATGACTTTCCTTACCGAATTTAGTTTCATTATATTATAGTCTCCAAGTCACGTGTATAAGTATTTAATTGTAATATTTGTAAACAATTGATTACTCACCGTCTTGTGACTGCTTTAAAAGTTTCAATAACTATGCGTTTCAAGGATACATCCTCATCATCAGGTTATATAAAAACACCAATCCTTCTGGAGAAGTCATCAAAAAATCAAAAATTTTTTACCAAACATCACAGTATGTATGGCTTAAGGTAGTCGAGTGCGTGTAGTGGTGTGCACCAGGTCGCAACACGGCGTGAAGTGTTACAATAATGTGTTCTTAAACGACATACATACTGTGATGTTTGGTAAAAAATTTTTTGATTTTTTGACGACTTCTCCAGAAGGATTGGTGTTTTTATATAACCTGATGATGAGGATTTATCCTTGAAACGCTTAGTTATTGAAAGTTTTAAAGAAGTCACAAGACAGTGAGCAACCAATAAGCACAGCATCATCTCAATAGAAAACAGAAACCACACTGTGCGCAACATGGGAAGAAAAGAAACCGAAGTCGTGTAATCTGAGTCGTGAAAACTCAGTCTGCGTGTTTTCTGAAATTCATTGAAATTATGGAGCTCATTTACATAGCTTTATCAAGGTAAGACATTTCGATTTCTAACATATCTAGCAGATAATAACTACACTGTTACCCTCACATGTAACTCGTCCTTATCACTAGGTTGATATAGTCACATTTACATAATTTATATTTACACTAAAAACTCATTTATCCGAGTTTGATGGGACCGCGCCCGTTTCGGATAAACCAAAACTTCTATTTAAATAGTAATACATATGCAAGTACAGTAACTTTATTTAATAATAATAATAATAATTTAAAAGTTACAGTGAACATGACACAATAAACTATAAAACGGCACCACACTGTAAATTACAGTTTCAACATTACTGGAACAGTCTATTGCTTGTTAGTACAGTAATCAATCATAGTTTTTGCCAAAGCTTTGAAGCTCGTTTGCTGCCTGCCCGATCTTGAAGTCATTTTATTGTTAGAAGTTCTGCAGGGGAAGTTTCAATGTTTACATTTATGTTTATGTTAATTTATGTTTACAATATATGAACATAATACTTTATGTTCGAAAATCCAAACAAATCAAGAATTCGGAGTACCCCTTATCCCAAATAGTTCTGATTATTGACTTTCTACTTTATATCACGTGGAATCGCTTGTCTATGCTATTAAATATAGATTATAGCAACAGAAAAATGCTTTTGTGTATTTTTAAAATTTACTAAAAATTGTTTCGGATAAACCAGATTTTCAGATAAACGCGATTCGAATAAATGAGTTTTTAGTGTATATGTTTCAGAATTATTTGCCTGAATATAACTACCAATTTTAACCATACTTGAAACTTTTTTTCTTTAGAAAATTAAGAAGTCATGTCTTACACACCTTTAAACATAAAATCTGTTATCCCCTTAACTCAGACATTTAATATTTTTGTATTCTTTCATTCTTTAAATTTTTAATTTTTTTTCCAAACTTTAATGCACTTGCACTACTACAAACAACACTGTTTTTGGGATTAACAAATGATTTATATATTTGTGTGTCTTTTTTCAACGCTCCATGTTTCACCTATTCTATGCTGATGCAGTAGTCGGACTGTGTCTGTCTCTTCAAGGGCAAAACACATGGTGCTATGAAAAATGAAACACATCTTTGACCCAAAAGCAGTTTTATTCTAAATAACAATATTTGTAAAGTTTTCCATCATAATAAACACAAAATTAATTTGATTTGATGGCTGTACACTTTAATGAAAATGGAGAACTACTGACATGTAAGAAATTTATTGTTGTCCTACACAGCAGCTGTTCTTAAATTTTTCAGAACAGCTTCAGAAACTGGCGCGCGAGAGAGAGAGAGAGAGAGAGAGAGAGAGAGAGAGAGAGAGAGAGAGAGAGAGAGAGAGAGGGGGGGGGGATTTCATAATTTTAAAAGTCTAAGGGAACATTCTAGTCACTACATGAAATTAGTGAAAAAAAAATCAAGTGATGAGCCATCAGCATTCATGTATAGATTCATGTGAAATTATAACTCTCACACTGTAGTTTTATTTTACAAAATATTAGGAACAACTCATAACATAGTTAACACAATATAAAAAATTATGCAAAAAAACAGAAATGTATTACGTGTTTATTGTATCTATATAGTTTTATCCATAGACACTATGGGAGATAACTGAAATAAGATTATTATGACTGAATGGATTTCCTGCGACGACGTTGTAGTAGACTGTAGACTGGAATGAGTTAGGAATGAAACGATACAGAACAGATGAACACAGACACGAAACAGTTAAGAAAAATGAAACAGTTACAAGGTTTGGACATACTAAACGTGGCTGAGGATTGATACCTGTTGAGAGAAGTAAAATAGGGAGGTGTACGTATGCAAAAAAAAATCTAGAAGAAAATAGATGTAGTACAAAATAATAAATAAGAATGGAGGCTGGGAACATAAAGGTTGCACAGGCTGTAGAAAAATCTTCATATATATTCACCTACCACGTTTAATCAATTTTAAGTCGTTAAAGTATGAGATTCATAATAACACAGAAAATGTAGACCACTCCCTTTTCACATTCATGTTCAGATGAGATTATAAATGTAATAAAACTTCTTAAAAACACTAAATACAAACATTCAGTTGAGTTTAAATAAATTAAATTAAATTAATTTTAACTAATTTATTTATTAGAAAATTGTCGATTCTACGATAAAATACAATAAAGTTTATTTTTTGAAAATAATTATAATAATTGTACACAGTATTTCAAAAATAAAACTATAATGATTTCAGCAACAGATGATGCCTACGCTGGCTGTATCATGTGGTATTTCAAACAGGCTTATTACACAACAGTATTTTCGTTAAACGTGTTACTGTCATTACAAATGCAGTGTGTGTTTTGTATAATAAACTACTGAAACACAGTTCCTCTTCAACAAAAGATGTAACTCAAAATATATGATTTATTTAAATAACTCACGCGCTATGGCACGGAGACGTGGAATGCTTGGTGACCCTGGTGGACTATTAGGGCTTGAAGGATTTCGCGATTTCCCTGAATGTTGAACTGTGATTGTATGCCGGAAGTCTATAAAAACATAAAAAAAGCAGTCAATGCAACATATGTAAAATATCACAGCTCTGACAATTATACATATTAAGATTAAATGATCTAAAACTAGAATATATGTTCTACTTTTCATTTTTCTTTTTTAAGTAATACAGTAAGTACTAATTCAGTATTGTTAAATACTGGCAAACAGAAATTAACATTATGATCACATAAAACCAGCCTGGGTACTGGTAACAAGAAACTTTTTATACCTTAATGCCAGTGGTGGCGGGTGAGTCCTGAGGAAGGGGAGGCTGCGATATATCTGATTTTTACAGCATTACAAAAAGTTTTATGTCTTATTAGAAATATACACGTATCTTTAACAAGATAATCCATAGATTAACTTACTTTTGTTCTAGAAAAGAAGTAAACTTCTGAGTAGAAATATATTTTGTAAGCTGCGATCAATTTTATTGTACGCCTACAGCAAATACAGTTAGTGGCCATTCTTATTTGCAAAATTGTCGATAACATCATCGTGTCATGTCAGTTGACTTTTGAATTTGCAGAGGATTCCATTTTCAACTGACACTAAAGCAACGGCGCTAAGTCGATCTTGATAATGCCCAAGAAGAGATAAATAATATTAATACACATGTACAAGGAGCACGAAAATGTAAAGACTGCGTAAAAGTAACAGAAATTACATTAAACCGTGCCCAGAGGCTAACTCACGCACGTTTACAGCTGCAGTGGCGTCCCCCCCACCGCAATCTGCCGGGCACAGTTCTCACGTAGCTGTACCAGTACTACGGCGGCTACTCAGACTGCTGCCTCAGTCTTCTGCCATTCTACGCTATTATTGGTAACGCGCAATTAATTGTTTATTTGTAAGTAATCAGATGATATAAAATGTCAAATTGTGATTACAGGTTCTGTTATAGTAAAAAATAGAGCCACTATTACTACTAAAAATAGTAAAACTAGTTGTTTAGTTTTAAATATTTTTCTAAATTTTGTTGGGGAGGCTTAGCCTCCTTTGCCTCCCCCGATGAGGCGACCCTGGTTGACTATTACGTATCTGATAAGCAAGTAAAACCCTAAAAACTAATTTATCAAACTGACCAAATATTTTGTGATGTAGTATGTCTACTTGTACACACTAATAATAGAACTTTCAAGTTAGTCTGATTCAAGAATTACAGATTGATTTGAACTTATTTGAACACAACTGTCTATTATGTGTTCAGTTTATTTCAGTCCTGTAGATAAATGATGAAATAATTTTTTTTATTTCTTGTACAGATTATGTGACAAGACATTTTTACTAAGGACAAGATTATTTATGATCTCAGATATTCAACACGTTTGGGATATTCACTGCTCAGTAAATTACACAAACTTGTTGGGTACAAAAAATGTGCAAATAAAATTTAATTATTATTCTTGGTCACATTCTGAACCTTTTTCTTACAGTAATCAATGCAATTATATTTTAATTATTTAATGTATTATTACATCACGTTACTGAAAAAGAAAATCATAGTAGGCTATTTAGTGGATCTTTTGAAAAACAGTAAAAAAACAATATTATATTTACAATTTATAAAATTACTCAGGCTAATCATAAAATAAAGGAAATACTGGTTAGCGAGGAGATTTCTGTAGCGAGTACAGTCCAGTATTTCAGTAAATTTGAAAGTGTGGTTGGAAGCTAAAAATGTTTGTTGATCATTATTCTATATTTTCATACAACAATGACATTTTCTTTACCAGAAGGGAAGCTGATGTTTTGTCCAGGTTCTTTTTTGAGCAGTTTGATGAGCCTAGAACGCTTGAACTTCCCTTTCCGTTTATTAGGTGTTGGTGTCTGTTGCTGTATCATCATTATATGCAGCTCCCTCTCCAAGAGATCTATTTCTCTCGCCGCTAACTCTTCTTCTTTCTGACGCAAATGCTGTTCGACCATTTTCTGCTGTAACTGGGCCTTGGTCAATTCTTCTTCACGACACCTTAGTTCCTGTTTTGTAAAAACAACAAGCTACAATTATCACTTTTAATAAGTTAATAACAAAAATAACAAATTATAAAACAATTTCAACCACATGTATTTAATTGATGTTAACTTCAACAGAGGAAAGCTGGAGCAATGTGTAGATGATGCTGATGGCAGGTGGAACATATGATGCACTCAAATAAATGGCAAAACTTACAACATGTAAATAGGTCATTTTGTTTAGTGATTCTGGGATCTTTCAGTACTGCAGGAGTTTGGATACTATTGTGAAACACGGTGTGTGGTTAACTGAATAGTGTTACTATTTAAAAATACAAAATAAAGTACACGACTGAAATGAATTTTAATAAATAGAAATTTTATCACTACCGACTCGGAACACAAAGTTTTTTATGGGAAAAACGTAAAAGTTTTACCTTACAGCCTGAACCGGTGTTCCATTTTAAAAAGCTTCTTCAGAGGCTGCCGCTGGGAGCACTGTCCGTCTTGTTATTGGCAACGGTATCGACTTTTAAAAGATCGATATTGTGTGTGTGGTGTGTGGTGTATGATATGTTCGAATAATGCGTGTGATCTGAATTGTGTCTGTTCGTTTAGGATGTCGTTTTTATGTGTTTTGTGTGTTTGAATATTTCCAATTGTTCTAAAGTGTCTAGTTTTCAGCCTTTTGTGTGTACATGTAGAATGTCCATGTTATTGTCGATGTTTTTGTATGTGTGGTTTGCAAAGATGGATTCTGTAGTGGAGTGTAGTGTCTTTGTGTGTTCAATGTATCTTGTTTGAAGCTACGACCTGTCTGGCCTATGTAGAATTTGTTGCAATCTGAGCAATTTAGTTTGTAAACACCAGGTAGATCGAATTTGTTTTGTGCTTTGTGTGTGTGTTTTGATAGTGTGTTCTGTTTTGTTAGTAGTTTTGTATGCAAATCTGCTTTTTTGAATTTGTGGGCTATTTTTTCAGTTTGGTTGTTGATGTATGTTAGTGTTATGAATTAGTTGTTTTCTGTCTTTATGTGTTGTTTGTTTTGTGTAGGAGTTTATTGACTATTGTTCTGTCGTATCTGTTGGATTCTGCTAGATATTTTATCGTGTTTAGTTCATCTTTGTAGTCCTTTTTATGTAGTGGGATGTTGTTAAGTCTATGTATCATTTGTGTTCCGAGTCGGTAGTGAAATAATTATATTTAGTTAAGTAACGGACACGTCATGGACAACGATATCCAAGAATTTTAATAATTTAATTAGAACTAACTTGAACAATTTACTATTTTAACCAATATTTATTTTATGTATTTATATGATCAATTAAATTATTGAGTATACCATTATTATATTATAATTTCAATTATTTATGTATAACTGTTTGATTCATATTATCATAAAATTCAAATTGATTATTATTTCATTATGACTTTATAAATGCTTTGTTTAGATCTGGTACTTTCTAAATTTCACAATTATTTTCTGATTATTGTGTTTAACAATTAAATGTTTCAAACTGATATTAATAATTGTTGTCGTAACTATTAACTACTGTTTAGACTGTCCAATATATAATTATTCATAATTATATACTGACATTCATAATTATTTTACCATAATTATTATTGCTTTGGCACACGGTGCCATTGTCTTTTTGTCCTTTTTTCATTATATACACTGGCTTCTGTAATCATCTGATTGCTTGTACATTTTATTTGCTAATATTACCAAAGAAACATTGGTTATGTTGTCTTTTAAAGCAAGGAAGTAGAATACTGCTTTTACCATATTTTATACCTATTGATTCAAAATGGCAAATTTTGTACTGCAAATAAAATTTGAAAAGCTACTGTACTAACAACCAAAATACTAAAGATTGGTGTTTTTTTTTTAAGTACAATCTCACAAAAGTCGAAACTCAAAGTTCTTAACGAATTTCGTAAGAGCTATGAGATCAACAAAAAATTAAGTTTAATTATTAAAATTCTAAGGTTCCAACAAAATAATAAAATTATAAAACAAATTGACATAACATAAAATCTTAAAAATATATAACATATCTTAAAAACAGCTTCATGTCAAAGTATGTATGAATTCGGAAGGCTGAGGATGGGTACAAGATGGTACCCGGAACCTGTTCCAAATAAGGAGAAAATATCTTGAGGTAAAGTGATTATAAATATTAAAAATATATATACATAAAAAAGGAAACACTTAAATACAATTTAAACAAATCAAATACAAGTACAAACATAAAACATGCATGAGATAAACATTCTCAAAAGTTTAATACATTCACACGTTTAAAGTTAATCAACCCTACAACACAATGACCAAGTGAAAAAGACAACCAGATTTTCTATAAAAGGTCAACAAACAACCTTTAACACGAAAACTGTGAATAGCGTTATTGAATAGCAAGCAATAGATGTGAAAATATGAACAAAAAACATAGTCATGAGTAGGACTAAAAGGAAATGCTGCACTGACAAGAAAATTATAGTCCCCACGAAGACAGTTCTCACACGTGCACACACACCAAATGTTATTCCAACGCACTGAATGCACAGTGCACGTTTTGTGAAAACTACTTTTCAGACACATTTTATTAGGACAAAACATGCACAGTTTACATTGTTTTTATGAAAGAAAAAATGTCAGCAGCCATGAGTGTAACCTAATATTATGGAGGTTACATATATGGTACGGTGTTGCAGAAACTAATATTTTGAGGTTGGGAAGTAGTCTGTTTATGTTACACCAGCTATGTCCTTCTACTGTGAGAAATAACACCTTTTTATTTGTCAAAAATAGGGAAAGTAATAATAATAATAATTATTATTATTGTTGTTATTATTATTATGGGACAATTTTTTCCCTAATCAATGAGTTCAGCATTAACAATAATAGCAATAAAACACAACTATCAACTTATAAATGTGTGTAAATTAAAAATTTAAATCAAAACAGTTTACAAGCGAAAAAGATATAACATCTTTCTTCTATAAATGTGTGTATTACACATTTAATGTTAAAACATATTTATTGATTAACCAAATATTAATTATTCAGTTATCCTACATTAATGAATGGAAAGTTAAAGAAAAATATACAATATAAAAAAAACATTAAAAAAATTGTAACAAATTATTAATATTAAAACATAATTTGATGATAGAGATACAACCATCCAAATTAACTATAACTGTTAGAAATTAAAGTTAAAATTTCTAAAGTGGTATACGATTGATGGCAGATGAAGTTTTTAGTAATGAGTTAGGAAATTCCTAATGGGGTTTGGAAACATTTCACGAGAATGGTGATGAGTAAAGGGTAGGATTATTCTATATACAAGGATAAGGGAATAGTTTAACACGGAGACAACGGCACTATGCCTCATTATTTTGACTGTGTTGTATAATTTCATCCTTTGTAGGCTGAATTTATATTTCAAGTGAATGAGTTGTTTAGTGTTAGTTTTGACAGTACAGTAAAATTGAAAGTTAAGGGCATGCGCGCAGAAACCAATTTATGGATGGATGCCCCACTTTGAAATTGTGAATGGTGGGAGGGTAACGGAGAATCAGCTGGTAAGCAAGTGAACGTGTGCCAACTTGCGTGTGATGTTTTAGTTACCAGTACATTGTTAGTTACTGTGTGACGAACTATCTCAGTCTTGCATTTGTTATTATTATGTCAATTTATTATTAATTGCATAATTGTTTATTGTTTTACAGTCACTCATTTTTATTAGTTATTTAATTTTTTAGTCAATTTTTATTGGTAGTTTTTATTCTGTAATTATGTATTATCATAATTATTTGTGTTATCATCCAGTAGCGAGATTTGTTAAAATGGATACTTCTCCTTCAACTAGCAAAGACAAGAAAGTTACTCATAGTCAAACACGGGAAGTAATAATAAACAGTTTTTTGTTGTCCAGGATTAAAAAGATTCTTGCAATTAATATTAAGAAGGCGTTCCTTTATGTAATGATAAACTGTAGAGATAGTTGAGTGTAATTAAGGAGTAGAAGTGTACAGTTTGCAAATTTCATTGCGATAAGAACGGTCAGAGAGGCTGTAGTTTTTTACATCTCAGAAGTACACAATGACAAAACCAAACAACACTCAGATATGCTTATAAAACATTCTGATATGTAACAGCAACAAATCCGATAAGTGAGAACAGTACATATCATTTGCTTGATTTGTATAGTGATACAATTACAATATTATTATTATTATTTGATTTACGTCAGAAACAATAAACATATAATTCTTTTTAATATTATTATTATTTGATTTACGTCAGAAACAATAAACATATAATTCTTTTTTTTAAAGCCAGATGTGTGACTGTACACACACACACACTGTAATAATTTCTTCTCTCAAAGTTGTAATATGTTGTTGTTGTTATAGATGATAAGAGATAGTGAAGTATGAAACTCCGATGTAATCAAACCCCTCTGTTTGGGCTAGTCAATTTGTAATAAATTAATAAATAAGTTGTAAGTTGTAAGGTGTTTAATTGGTGTGTATTTGGTGTGGCTCTCGACGTCTTACTGGCCTGAAACACTTCCTTAAGTTTCCCAGCTGGTCGAGTCCCAATGGTAGCAAGATCGGTCGAGTAGCGTAAAGTTGATGAAGGAATATATCTGTTCAGCTTCGCCGAAAGTTTCAAAACAAAATTTATTGTTTTGAAGGAAATTTAAAAAAAAAAAAAATTATGTTTATAAAAAAAAATAATTAAAAAAATTTTTTTTTAATTTTATTAATTAATTAATTAGGATCAATTAATTAATATAGGGCTGTGAAGTTTTAAACAGTGTAATGCTCTTCTGAAAATTTTTATTAAAGTTTTAGTATATTTTAAATAATCTATCACCACTCATAAGACTGTCTGTAAACCAATCGATACTTGTTTACCTTTTTATTTTTTAGGTTATCTTCACTTACGGGTGGTAAAGTCCTTGTAGATTATCAATTAGAATTATATTATTGGTAATTAGTATTATTGAAGAAATAAAGAACTATTAAGTATTGAAAAGTATTAATGTTTTTTATTAATTAATAGCAATATTGACTCTTATCGATTAGTATAGATTCTCAGGATATCGAAAAAAGTTACAAGTATATGATATAAAAATTATATAGGGTTCTTTAAACAGCCAGTTATTACCAAAGTCAGAGAAATCGGGCTAATATTTAAAAAGTATAACGTTACAATCAAATTAATAGTTATTAATAAACACAGACATTGAATAATAATTTGTAAATATAATAATTGTTTTCACCAAACAGCTGAGTTGTACTAAGAAGAAGGCACTGGAATCGTCAAAGCAAATGGCCGCCGTCAAGTTGATCAAAATGTTGCTCGTTCCTGCAGTGTTCCAAATAATGTATTTTCTGGCAAAATCCCTGTTCTTGTCTCTGCAAATCTCTTGTTAAATGTTGTGTAGTGACTGGTGTAGTGATTCTGGGTTGTATTTAGTATGTCTGTGTAATTATAAGTCAAAACACTTTTCCCAATTCCGACACTAATTTGGTTAATGTGTTATACAGTTTTCTGGTGTTTTGTGGTGTTTTTCAGAGTAGAAATGTATTGTTTAGTGTTAATTAGTGTTTCTTGATCGTTTTTGTCACAATGTATAGGTTCTGGAAAGATTTTATAATTCACTCCCGACTTTACAGTAACGTACTGTTCGCCACTAAACTTCACCTTTGTAAGATAGGTTAGATCGTCACAAAACTCTCGTTTATGTTATCCGTTCAAATACCAATAATCAACTAACTGTTTCCTTTAGTTTCAATTAAACTCTTAGCCCATATAATATTATCCTTAACATTGTTCAAAAATATTTTCACATCCTGTGTATACTTTACTATTTCACTATATGAATGCCTAAACTTTGGTTATTTGTCAATTTTATTCACTAGATGTGGTTTAAATTAATCTTTCATTTCATTCAGCTTATTTTCAGATTAAATAATGCCATTTTATAGTGTTTTCTGTCCAAAAAATAGTAATTTCACTTTCAGTTTGGTATACTCTGAAGAGTCAAAACATCAAAATTTACTTCCTGTCATTATATAAATTCAGCCATTTTATCAGTTATATTTAATATTAATAATCCTATATTGTATTAAAAGGTTCATATTCCCTTATTTTCTGGTAGTTAATTGAATTAGTTGTATTCGGAAACATTATTCTGAAATATATGACTCCCATGTCCAAATTTCTGAGTTTAGTCATTCTCATTTTTATTTATAATTCTGAATATAATTTATTAAAATCTCTCTAAATGGTATGTGCAATTATATGGCATGATCTCAAGTTTATTTTGTCTAAACCCCTTTTGTTTATTTGCTTTTAAATGAGTAATTTCTCTGTTTTGATGAAGTTTGGTTTCCATTCTTTTGGCCTATGATTTTTTAACAATTTTTCTTACAAAATAATTTACAAACAATATATGATGTGTGATACCCTCTCTGACTTTTACAAATAGTATTATAAATTAAACATGTTTTCAAATTACACAAAAACAATTAGTATTGGTTACAATACAAATAATAGTTAAACAAAATAAAGAATATTTTTTTAAATAAATGGTTGTCTTCAAGTCAGACATTTTGCAACAAAATCCCCATTTCCAAACATGGAAATATGGCTTACAAAAAAGGTTTTTTACTAACTAACATCTTAATTGCCCTCTACTATTTACAAGTATTAACTATTTTTATAGTTCTGATGTTAGTTGTATCAGACCCAAACAAATGGCCTTATATCTAAAACATTTTTAAACATTCTTGTACTATATACATAAAAACCTTATATTTATATTCTTATTTCTAACTATTATTATAAGTAGGATTCTACAGTTTTTATACAGTCTTTTATACATTGTCTTTGGGTAATTGCACCCTGTCATTAACAAATAAATAGTATGAATTGTTCAAAAAGTATAATGAAATTTGTTTTTCTTTTTTCATGTAAAACAAAATGTTATTTTAAACAGATTCATGTCTTATGAACAACATATTGTCACCGTACACATTTTAAGTCATTGAAAAATGCATATTTCATTGCATCCAATGTTTGTGATTGCCAAGAATGAAACACAAGGTTCATTTTTTATAATACCCAAAACTATCACTGGTTCACTTTCACTTATATATTATGTTAATGCTAAATGGTCGTATAGTCTTATCAACATAATAAATTGGTTAGCGTTTTTCAATGGAGATTTGTTCCATGGGTACTATATTATTGTTTCATCTTAGTTCACCGGAAACTTTTACTTTGTTCACTTCTCTCTCTTAAATTTATATACATGTGGTTTTTATTTCGTTATACTTTTGTTTTTAGATATTTATTTTGGGGATATAGGGATTTGGGTGTCTTTTATAAGAGCATGACGTCTTCTTCAGGATGCTGCCCTCTTCTTCTTTCTTCAGTCTTCTTTTCTCCTGCCTTCTGGGACTGGTATCTTCTCCATCTTCTTCTTGTTGCCATCAGGTTTCTTGGGATCTTCTCCATCTTCTTCTTTATTTCAGAAATACACAACCTGTATTGGTTGATCTTGGCTTATTTTAGGGTTTCTATTCTATTTATTCTCCCTCGTTGTGGGTTTGGTCATATTCTGTACTGCTTGGTTATTTACTATTTTACCTTCCTGGGTTATACCTTGAAAACCTTTGGTTATGAGACTGGTCTTGGATGACTCATCACTAGTAACTCCTTTTATTTGAACTTGTATGTTCTTTATAATAATGATTTCTTTCCACAGTTGCTATGAATTAATCTATTTATATTAAACTTAATGCTTTCTTCCAAATTTAAATATTATAACTTCATTATTCTAATGATCAATTGCCATTCAATATTATGCATACATCTGTCACGCTACAACACACACACACACACACACACACACACACACACACACACACACACACACACACACACATTCGTGGTGACACATATACAAACAAACCTTAACAGTTGCGAGTTTTTGTTACTATTAGAATTTATATTCATAGGTTGGCTGCACCGTCGCTGATAACAAAAATTCTCTTCTCACATCTCACAGCGACTCCCTCCATATCGCCTTTCCCCTCTGACCATAAGCGTTTCACGCATTCCATGCCCTTAACTTTCAATTTTGCTATACATCACAAGCGCCGCAAGCACTGTTTTAACAGTGGCCAGTTTGGAAATTCATGGTGCCACTAAACACTTTTTTTTTGAGAGAGTTAACTGTAACTGATATAGAAAAGGAGTTGGATTCAACGTTAGGGGACTTTCCTCAATCAAATACAACAGTTACACACCGGGTTGCTAAATGTGAAATCGGTCAGACAAGCACAACTGATGACTAACGTCTGGACATCCCACTGAAGTGATTACAACAGAAAAAATCCACAAAATTGTTTTTGTAAACCGTAGAATGAAAGTGAGTGAGATAGCAGAGACTGTTGGTATATGGATGGAATGTGTGCACAATACCTTACATGAACATCTGTGCACTAGACGGATGCCATGTTTGGTGACACTTGACCAAAAGCAGCGTCGAAAGGATATTTAAACCAATTATTTGATACTTTATATATGCAATCCAATTAAGTATTTGCATCAAATTCATAACCGCTGATGAGTCTAGGGTCCACTACAAGACCCCTGAGGCCCACCAAACAACAGTCAAAACAATGGACTCCGAAAGAAAAAACAACTCCAAAGATAGCAAAGACAATTCTTTCTGCTGGTATGACAACTGTTTTTTGGGACGCACGTGGAGTGATCTTCACTGACTACTTTGAAAAGGGAAAAACAATTAGTGGTGACTACTATCTAAGTCTACTCCACCTTTTAAATGTATGTACCTTTTAAACCTACTGAAATCAAGAAAAAATGGCCAAGTTTAGTGAAAAGAATGTGCTGTTTCACTACAATAGTGCACCATCTCGCACATCGCAGTGTTGTGATGGCTAAAACCAAAGAACTGAAGATTGAATTACTATCACACCCACCATACTCCCGCGATTTAGTCCAGAGCAACTTGTTATGTCTTTTATAACATCAAAAAATGGCTCAGCGGGAAAAGATTTACTGGCAACAATCAATCAGTGATGTTGTAAATAGCAACTTTGAGGACCTTGACAAATCAGGTTATCAGTCTGGCATAATCACTTTAGAACATCATTGTAAAAAGTGTATAGAGTTAAATAGCGTTTATGTCGAGAAATAAATGCATACTAATCCAAAAGAGTGTTGTTTTCTTAAGCAGGCCTGGGGCTTTTCACCCTACCCTCATATAAAGGAGGTGATGAAGGTGACCACTCCACGATAGAATAATTTGTAACATAACAATATAAACTGTTGAATAAGCATAAATGTAACACTAAATAAAAAGAAAACCTACATTAACTAAAACATCAGCACTGGACAAACACATAAGTTCTTACAATTTGAACCACTACTATACACATGCATATATGTTTCAAGAACTGCACTTGAACACTACTATACAAAAAGTGGCATGCTATGTAATTTAAAGCTACTGTGGTGTAAACATTTGGACAATGTGAACACAAACATGCCACAAGTGGAAACTATAACATAGTTGCACACTGCAAGACATGGTGACATGGTTAAATACTGTGGAAATAACCCGCTCATGAATATTGGTGGAGAAATCACTGGAAAATGACTCAGAAGGGACACTGAGCAAAGGATAGACAATTGACGATGATGTTGCAGATACTGAAGATAAATTAAAAAAAAAAAAAAATATATAAATACAAAAAGAATATAATTAAATTTTGTACGAGTATTACAAACATAAGATGCGATTCAATCTAAGAGATATTTATCTAGTAAAAAGAAATATTTTAAAATAACCTAGTATACAGAGTTTTTTTTTCAAAACAGACGTATCTTGAAATGTATAAGTATTTCTAAAAAAACGCACAATCTATTATCAGTGCTACTATACGTACTAGAAAATAACAAAATATTTCAATACTAACATGCATCAAATTAGAATTCATAAATGCCTCTTACCTCTTCCTTAGACCGGAATGCCTTAGGAAGCAATGACAAAAATAATTACGGTAAAACTGTATTTACTTTAACTAGTATATAAAACGAAACCTATCCACTATAATTACTGTAAACTATTACTTATTTTATTTATTAAATAATTCATTTTTATAATTACACTACACTTTCGTTTATCCGGAATTGATGGGACCGGACCCTTTCCAGATACAAGAAATTCTGGATAAACCAAACTAATGGCGAAAATGCCGGTATTAGCGATGTTTACCTACCGACAAAATCTATTTCAGAATATTATACTGTATAAACAAGAAAAAAAATTATTTAGCATTAGACATTATACATATATTATATTAAATTCAGTACAGTACAGTAGTAGCATTTCTAAAAATTAACAAGTTTAATTTTGAGAGAAAAAAAACAATAATAAACACACATACATGAATTATCAAAGTCTTTACATTTTAAAAAAGTCCATTCTTTTTTTCTGCTAAAGCGATGTTTCTCTCTTCTTAGCTGTACGGTCACGGAGTCTTTTTAGAAGTAACAGTTCTGCTGTGTTTGTCTCGCTTTGGCGCTCAAAATAATTCAATAATTTGTCCAGCATTGAAGTAGCCTCTGAATGGTTTATTGCCATTGCTACGTCGTCCGCATCATCATCATCATCATCAACGGAACTTGAATCTTTGTTATTTGATACTTAGAACACTCAGCGACGATCTCGTCCTCAGAAAGGAATTGATGCCCGGGATCATATTGGTCTACACCTAACATTTAACCACTCAGATACTTCTTTCTCTTGAACATTTTCACAACCTTCAATATCTTTTAACAATTCAGTAATCTCTTTATTTCCAGAAAGATTATCATTTCCCGCCATTTCTGGCCACATATATAAATTACATCTTTTATGTTAACCAGATTGCCGAGGGAACTATACACTGCACTGTATTATTTTTACCCTTGCAATTTAGATTAATTACGTTTATGTTGATGAGCTCTGAACAGGTAAAACGTTGAATTTATAACAAAACAGGTTGTTTTTAGTACAAATCGTATCTTAAAATTCACCGGTAAAGTTGTTAAAAAAAATTATTTTGGAAACTTATTCCAGATAAGATGGAATTCCTGATAAATAAAGGCCAGATAAACGAGTGTAGTGTACTGAATTTTACAATTTAAGTAGAGAATAATACCAATTACAAACAAACTGATAAGACATTCAATAACCTCTCCAGTTTTTTATGAATATCTGATTACAGAATTTTCACTAGTCATGATAATACACACCGATAACCTTCGTCAGTGGTCTACCTATACCGGAGGTAAATGTTATACTATAAATAGTATTTATACTGCCATAACCACAAGTGACCTCCTGTGTGCAGTATTGTGTGGTTTGAATGGAGAAATTAGCCGATCACTCTGGACTGTTTTGTAATGCTCAGATTTAATGTGTATTCTGAGTATCACATGTGGACGTGCGTGCGTGCGCGCGCGCGCGCGTGCGCGCGTGTGTGTGTGTGTGTGTGATGGAACTGGCCAGGAAAAGATCAGACTTTTACTCCAATTCTGAGTGTAGAACCTCCATGAAGTGTATCCACTCTTCCACGTTTCTGGTCAGTTTGGTTATGTTGTTATAAGTTATTCACTCTATCCTTAACCATGGGCTTACTTATCTATGTCCACATGTCACTGGTTGTCTTCTTCTTCTTCTTCTTCCTTCTCCAAAGAGTATTCACTTATTCAAAATATCTCTTGTACTTTATGTTTTTGAAGTCTTCTTCTGGCATGGACCGCGCGTCAAAAATGTAGACCACCCACCGCCACTTCTACACCATATAACTGAGTTAGCTTGCCGGCGTTTTTGTCACTTAGACCTGAGGATACTCATTGTAATATGAGTGAAACGATGTCATACAAGGCACTTTTGACGCGGTCCATACCGGAAGAAGACTTCAAAAACATAATGGACACTGGCCGCGGAAGCCTACATGAGAATAGTCAATCTCTTGTACTATTTCCTTCTAGTTTCCCTACAATGTAACCAACCCATCTTGCTTCCTTCACACCGCCTCTTCCTTAGTAAGGCTTTGATCTGTTCATTTCTGTCATTTTAATATAAACATCTTTGAAATCACACTGACAAAACACAGACGAAAAATTCTGAACTTTTCACCAGAAACTAATGAATCTTGCATCATGACATGCATCTACTTACTCGGCACTGCCTGTGAGAGAGTTATAGTAGGGAAATAAATTACTGTGCTAGAAGACCACCTGATTCATCGTATCTGCCCTTGTGTCATGTTTTTATTTACCATAAGCGAAAAGAAACATTCAAATGGTAATATGACACTAGCCCTGAAAGTGATTAGGTACTCAAAAATTAAAACAAAACTTTTTCAAATCTGCTTTGAAATGTGGACTAGGCACAGTCATAGCTTCCCAATAAGATTATTATGAAGTGGATTTTAGAAAAACACAACAATAAAGGTATACATGTAAACATAATTATTTTGAAACGGTTACCAACTAGCCAGTCATCATTCTTCACTCTTTTTAACATACAATACTGCTGTATAGTATAGTTAGGAGATTCCTTAATCATCTTTTTGCTATATTGTGATGATATTTACTTAGCGTTGATAGATATGATGTTATTAAATTTATTTACACCCGAAGGCAACCTCAGATTTTTAGAGGTCGAAACATTATGTTGAGAATTGTTTCTGAAACAATGCCTAATGTCTGCAACATTATAGTATGTAATAATAATATATATAATTAAAATTCATACTGGAATAAACAGAACTTATACAACAGGACAACACACTGCGGGTATTCCCGTAGCATTTTGTTCATCCTGATACGTCGGAATTTTCATTTTCTTTATAAGATGGCTGTAAGATGATTTGTAGACATTTGAATTTGATTTCAAGTGATGGAATTTTGTTTTCTGTGATGAGAAAAGCACATCACTTAAATTCAAATTTTAATTTTATTGTTTCTTTTCTCCTTTAGAATATATAAAAATCTGCTGTGGACTAGCACAACGGCTGTAGTTCAAATAAACCTTTCTAAAAAGTTTATTAAAAAAATAAAATGCCACTACTGTATTTTCTGTTACCGCTGTTGTCACTACAATAATATTATAGAATTACGTTTAAGTAGGGCTAACATATGTCTTCGTTTGCCCTGGCCTGTCCTCGATTAAGGCCATGTCTGGATGTCCGGACAAGGTTGGGCCTAAACGCGATTTTGTCCTTGTTTTTGCCACATTTAACTTCAATTCCTAATTAATCGAGTTTTCAAAATTATCTGTTTTAATTCATCAATGGAAATACTGGAACAAACCTACTACACATGGTAAAACCATAATCATGTATGACGAATAAATGATTTTTATACCAATAGTATATACATACATCTAACGAAGTAGTGCTGTTTTGGTTATGTTAGTACACTGAATCCTGACTTATGGTATTCGTGTTATTTCAGCTATGTTAGTGAAAAATGCGATAATTTTAATTTCAATAATTACTTAATTTTTAATAAATTGTTAATAATATTGAAACAAAAATATGCATTTAGTCAGCATTTAAAAGAGGAGTATCCGTTTATTGTGGAGATTAGTGGTTCAGATGATAAAACTTAGATTGTTCAATTATTTGTAACTCCAGAAGTGAAGGAATTATTTGGTGTCAACATTATTAGTTAATGCCACTGTACACTACATAATACGTCAATTGTTTAAACAATGATTTACCTTTTCTTTCATCCGCAGCCCATCGAGAACTTCTTCGATTTCTAGCCTCCAGTCATCCTGCATGGTATGGAAACTCTCGTGAGGTGTCTGCGTGAACGACGAATGAACAATGGCGTCGAGCGCACTAAGGATGTCCTCAAAGCCTGGCCGCAAGTGTGGATCGGAATCCCAGCATACTGAACACAAGAGGGCAACATAATGCAACCTGAATAGAAGCACATCCTGTATGAGTGTTACAGGCCTCAATGCGAAAGCTCCCTCCGTATTTGCCAATGCTGGAGCTTCTATGAGGCTTGTAGATTATATTCGCGTAGTACTTATTACGTCTACCAATATTTTGGTACGGTCTTGTCGAGATGAAAATAAACTGTTCAGCTACCAGCATAAAGTTAATCATAAAAATTGCATACATAACAGGAAGTATTATTTATAAAAGAAATCATTTTCTATATAGGTAACTCGAAGTTTCTTGCAGCAATTATATAATGTTGTTATACAATTTGTTTCTTCTGCAAGCAGTCTAATTTCGTACATTTTCTTCTTACCACCTGAGGCACGTTTTACTGAAAAATATCAGTATTATCAGAGGTTTGTAAGTAAATTAATAACAATCGAAATAATTCTATGTCAATATAGAAATTAACGAATATTCGAATTTGTATTGATTTTAATGTAAAATAACTGATAATCGATTTAGGTCAATTAGTTAACGATTGTTTTAATGTTTATTTTGTTCAGCAGCTGTTTTCTCGGTATATTTGAAATATTTAATATTTATATTTTATTCATTTTTATTTTTTAGTACATTTATAATTTTAAATAGATCGTCTTGTTTTGTTTTTATTTGGGTTTGTTCTTTAATTAATAAATTATTGTTATTGTGTTTGTAAATATTAAGATTTTCCCAAATATTTATTTTTTGACCTTTTTGTATGTTTTTAATTAATTTTATATTTTCAAAGTTTGGAAATTAGTGGTTATTATTTAGACAATGTGTGGCTAAAGTAGATTTATAAATATTTGGTTTTAAGTATGCATTGCGGTGTTGAAGGAATCTATCTAGTAGTTTTTTCTTTGAATGGCCCACGTAAAATTTATTGCAATCTGGACATTCTATTTTATATATTCCATTTTTATTGTGAATAATGGATTTTGTTTTAGGTTTTATTTTATTAAAAATTATATTATCTGTATTATAAGATATTTTTAAATTAGTATCTTTAAATATTTTATTTAGTTTTTGAGTTATATTTCCATAATAAGTGAAGGTTGTATATTTTATATTATTATTAATAGGTGAATTTTTAGATGTAGTGTTCTTGGGAATTTTATTAGTGATTTTATGTTTAATTTTATTTTATAATTTATTAATAGTTTTTATTTTGTATCCATTTTTAACTGCTATTTGTTGGATAATATTTCTTTCTTTGTTATTTAATGGGATCCTAAGCATTCTGTAAATCATCGAATTAAATACTGCCATTTTATGTTGGGGAGGGTGGTTAGAATTATTAGGTATTACTAAATCAGTTTGAGAAGGTTTCCATTAAAACAATCATTAACTAATCGACCTAAATCGATTATCAATTATTTTACATTAAAATCTATACAAATTAGATTATTCGTTAATTTCTATATTAACATAAAATTATTTTGATTGTTATTAATTTACTTACAAACCTCTGATGATACTGATATTTTTCAGTGAAACGTGCATCAGGTGTTAAAAAGAAAATATACAAAATTAGACTAGTTGCAGAAGAAACAAATTGTATAACATCACAACATTATAAAAGAAACTATACAGACTTTATTTAACTACTAATCATTTCATAATTTCTTTACTCTAATCACAAATTTTATTCAAAGTAGAGTGGAAAACATTTAACGCAAAATGCCAGGGGGCTGTTTTTTCGTGTCAAACGGACAAAAAGTGAAACAAAATTAGATAATTAAACAAATACTATATAGCTTACTTACTGTATTCCATAGTAAAATAAAGCAATAGGGTTTACATATAAACGTTTTATTTATTCTCCTAGATAATATTGGGTTAATATATATATATCCATCATTTTCTATATAAGTAACTCGATGTTTCTTGCAGTAATTATATAATTTGTGATGTTTTCAATTTGTTTCTTCTGCTAGTTTTTTTTTTTTTTTTTTTTTTTTTTTTTTTTTTTTTTTTTTTTAAAGAATATACAAAATTATACTACTTGCAGAAGAAACAAATCGAAAACATCACAAACAATATATATATATATATTTTTTTTTTTTTTTAATTTATTATATACTCTCTGTAGATGTACTCAAATTAGTCTTACAATTTAGGTTTTCTTATACAGCATTGTAGTACGACTTTTAAAGTTCCTATAGTGACAATGTTCAATTCT
The DNA here is from genome assembly GCA_034769895.1 of Magicicada septendecula. Taxonomy (NCBI): domain Eukaryota; kingdom Metazoa; phylum Arthropoda; class Insecta; order Hemiptera; family Cicadidae; genus Magicicada; species Magicicada septendecula. The sequence continues at coordinate 847,608,266 of CM068368.1, forward strand.
TTTTTAAATAGTCCCCGTTATTTTCTTTTTTGCACACAATCCTGCACTTTATTTTCAACAAATACTTCTAATTTACCAATGTGGTCAAACATTTCACCTTCCCAGTTGGCTTCTAACAGTGGCGGCTGGTGGTTCCAAACTTTGGTGGTTGTAGTAGTTGGTTGAGTGGATGCGAGAGGGGTTGAAAGACATTAAGTTATCATAATCACAGTTATAAAAAATTATTACTATAATTTTATAACCTCAAACAACGGATAACGTTTACCTTGAACCAACGTAAACACTGTAACGTCACAGAACGTTCCATAAAAAGAAATCATTTATATAGTAAGTTAGCATAAGAGGAAAGTGAAGTGAACAGTATCGAACCCAAGTAGTCCCAAAAAATTGTGTAATTTTGTATAATAATTATTTCTATCAACTTGAAAAAACGACCAAACTATGACTGAGACAAAAACCCCATATATATTATTAAAGTGAATAAGAGTGAAAAAACCATAATGTCAGAATCCACCAGAATAGAGTCAATAATTATTAAGTTTTATAACTATGAATATAGTATTAAAAACTATTTTTTGTGAATAAATGGACATGATCCATTATTATATTATGTGATGTAAATAAAATAAATGTATTAAATGACTTAAATACATTATTAGAAAGAATCTAAGTTAAAATAAAAATTGTATATTTGCAATGACAAAAAATATTAACGTGTTGGATTTGAGACCATACACCAAGATTTCATGAAAAAATTAATTATTATCAGATTTAAATAAAAACTATATGTAATTGTCAAGCAGACAATAGTGAACAATTTATCTTAAATAAAGGAAGCTGTCAAATGAATAAAAAGCAGCCAAAATAGCCAAAAACAGTGTTAACTAAAAACATGTAATAGGCATCTAATATTGTATAATTTATGAATTTAATGTTGCCAAAATGCAACCAAACTGCATTAGAAAGCTGTAATATGATATAAAGCAACTATACCAATATACCTGACTGACTTTAACATTGTAATAGTCAAGTCAGCAAAATATTTACTTATACCATGTATGGCTGAAGCCAATTATCCAGTACAAAAATAATCATATCTGGCTAAATACTTACATAATACTAACAAAAATAAGATAGAAAGGTACAATACATCAGAATACCTTAATAAGAAACAAACTCAGTTGAAAGTAAAGTCAATTCTAAAAGAATTTAACTAATTAGAGTGAGATTTGTCACACCATAAAAAATGACATCTCAAGACCAATCAATGATGCTATGTCATCTTGTGATAAATATAATATATGTACAAAGTAACCAGGTATCACAAAAGATAGACAAAATAATAAACTCTGTGTGTATAGTGGTGAAATAATACATATATTCAAGAAAAAGACTAATCATTGTATTAGAAAACTGACAAGAATCTAGGCCATGAGCAAAGGCCATATAAAATTGTATTTATTTGTGTTTTATTGATGTTAAAATTTGTTTATTTTGTTGTAGGAAGTAGTAGTAATAGATGTCCAGCTTGTGGAAGGAACTTTGTAACTCCACAACAATTTTTGTTATAAATATTGAGTTTTCAATGACTACAACTCAAGGTGAGGGTTGTATATTGTAATGTTTATTAGACTTAAGTTAATTAGATACCAATCATATTTAGTATCGCTAGATTCAGTAAAAAACAAGGAATCTAAATACATTAATGGCATACAAATTGTAAGTACTAATGTGAAACTGTTTGATAAATACCAGTGTAAATTTTGAAATATCCTTTGTATGAAGAATAAGAAATTCGTTCTAAAAGCTTCTACGGAAGTGAAAATTGTTCTATGACATTCCATTTCGTTTATTCTCGAACAATCTAGAAAGAATTTTTACACAAATATACCGGAAGTCGACGAAAACAGTCTACCTGATTTAGTATAAAAGCGAGACCAAATTCGACCCAAAAAACACTTGAAGATTGAACTCCAGAACTGATGCATCTCACACAACACTGATCAACGCAGCTAAGGCGAAACCAAAGAGGCGAGAAATCGACAAGACACGGCAGGAAGGCTTTTCCCGTACATAGACATAACCGACTGACTTAACCTCAACGAGAGTCTACGCCAAAAAGTATCGCTGAAATAGAGCAGCGATACGGCAAATTTTAATAGAAATCACGCAGCCAGAACGTCGACGGCCCAGGAGGGACCAGCAAATTTAAATAGAGAACGAATTCTGCTGTGTTCGCATTGACTGACTAACGTGACAAATAATTCCCCCGAACGTAAACAAACAATACAACTAAGCCTTCCTCAACACTGCATGGGAATCAGCGCTGCGGTGGCAGATTTCTGAATCAACGCTAAACAGATGATTCGTAGTGGCGGCGTTTGAACGAGATTTTACTGCCAAACGTTTTGACAAAAAGTGCGGAAAAAGTAATGATCGCAAAATTTGACTTTAAATAGATTCAGTGTACACCCGAAGAGGCGAGATCGAGAAACTACCCGAAGGAAGTGTCCAGTGAGAGAATAAACGACCACTGGAACGTGAGTTACCAAAATTAAAGTCATTTGTTACCTGGTTACATTTATCACACAGCTGTACTTTACACGCCACACATACACCTTCAAATCACTTAGTTTTTTCTTGTAAGGCATCTAATTGATATGTCTTGGTAGTTCAAAGGAGTCACGTCCTGAGAGTAAAGATTTTTCACATATTAAACTCATGCTTTTCAACTGAGTCAGAATCTGAAATACTAGCCGATACTTGATTGGACATATAATATAAAAAATTGTCAATAATAATAACTTGTAAAATTTTTTCTCTGCAATTTTATAATTTTTTATGAATGATAGTCCTTCAGACGATTTGTTTGTTTTTAAAGAACCATTAAACTTAACTGATTTTTTCAAAGCTAAACTGACTTGTTTAAATTGTTTCGTAGATTTAAAAATTTTATTAATCACATTTAATTTTTTTTTTTCTTGGAACAAACGTTTCCAAGTGGCGCCCACAAAAAGCATAGTATTAAGTTGTATTACAGGACTACATCACTGCAGAGGATCCAGTCAACAGAGTAAGTAACAAAAGTCCGCGGAGGTAACGCCCGACATTTTACAACACATTTTACACAACACCCACAACTTCTATTCGTTATAAATTGGCAGCCCAACTAGTGAGGCTTGAAAAAGACGTAACAAGCCCGGCAACTACCAACATATTAAAATGCCGCAACCAAAGGGAAAAAAGGTGAAGAAGACTGTGGAACCCGAGTTAAGTGTGGAAGACGGAGAGGCAGTACAAATGGAGGAAACGGAATTAGAACCGCCCACACTAGAAATGGAAAGACCGGTACAAACGGCAGAGGAATTAGAGGAACAAACGGGAGAAGAACCCATACAAATGGTAGAACAAACAGAGAAACCCGAACCAGAAAAAATAACAGGGAACGTTGACGCTAATGTAATAATGATAATGTTCCAAACGCTAAACGAAAATATGAAAAAAAATGAGAAGAACAGACAGGAGGATAAGGAGGAGAATAAAAAAAGTAATGAGAAAATGTTCCAAAGAATGGAAGAAAATATGAACAAAAATAGGCAGGAAGACAAGGCGGAAATAAAAGGAAGTATAGAATCATTGAAGGAGGATATGAATAAAAATACAGAATCCCTGAAGGAGGAGAATAAAAAATGTATAGAGTCCCTGAAAAAAGAAATTAGCATAAAATACGAAACAGTAAACAAAAAAATCGATGATAATAAAATTGATAGTGACAGGAAGGTCGAGAATATGGAGAAACAGTTGGAAAGGTTACGGGAGGGAAACAATACACGTTTCGAAAAGATAGAGGAACAAACAGTAGAGACCAAACAAGATGTTAGAAATCTTGAAAACATGGTAAGGCAGAACCAAGACGCCATCATGCAGGAGGTGGGAGAAGTCCAGAAAGATGTTAGCGACACCGCTAACAGGCTGGATGAACAGATAAAAATTAACAAAAATAGTATAATGGAAATAGACCAGAGAGAGAAAAACCTGCAGGAAAGATTAGAGGCGCTGAGAGACACACCAATACTAAACACTCATACGTGTCATGGTGAAAACAGGGAAGTAATCAACTTCCAGGACTATCGACGAAACCCAATGGAATTTTTGGAAAGAATGGAGGAGGTTATTGGGAGAAGTAGAGAAACAAGGTGGGACAGGATAAGAGAGATGCTTGACGAGACGTTTAAAAATACTAAGGATAACTGGTGGATAGCGGTACGACCCGAAATAACAAATTTAGCAGAGTTTAAACGCCAGTTTAAGGAAAAGTATTGGTCAGAGACCGCACAAAACAGGGTAAGAATGGACATTTTCTATGGCAAATACGATGCGTCCTATGGACAGTCCCCGACGTCTTATTTCCTGGGAAAGGTATGTTTAGCACGGAAGTTGATACCGCCGATCCCAGAAGAATGTTTGGTAAGGCAGTTAGCTGGACATTACAGCTATGGGATCAAGGATGCCCAATTATACCAACAGATTAGCAAAATAGCCGATCTGGCCAAATTATTGGAAAATTGCGAATCCACAGGAAGATTCCAGGATTACCAACCCCCCAATCGTAAGGTAGAGTACAACAACAATAATAACGGACCAAACCGGAATGGAGGTGGGAACGGTAATAATCTAAACACCAATAATCAGAATAATAATATCCCACCAAATGGCCGAAATGATAACACTCAGGGTCCAATTAACCGCAACTATCCGGGACCAAACAGAGGTAATTACTCCGGGAATAACTACGGTAGGAACTTCCACCAGGGAAACGGTTATCACGGGAATAATTATAGAGGAAGTAATTTTGGTCAACGTAATGGTTATCGCAACGGGGGAAACCAAGGAGGAGGCGGTAGGAGAAACCAAAATGAATATAGGCCCCAGGTAAATTATATGATGGCCGATAATCGACGACCATATCCACCCAATTTACCAAGTTACGGGTATATGACTCAACAGGCGCCAGGTAGCCAGGGTGATACGGCGAATAACCGGCAGCAGTTATCAGAGGGTAGGAGTAGCGAACCACCCCGAAACGAAAGTAACAACCAACAAGAGCCAAACGCTAATCAAAATAATAATGAGAATCGGGTAACAGTTCACGAAAATCCAGGTTTTTCATTACAGCATAATCAGGCAAGTAATGACGAAAAACCCCGAGTATTTTATGTAAACCATGTATTGGCAGAAACTGGCCGAGAACCAGATAATGATCCCCAAAATGAAAGTGAGAGAGAGGAGGAATTCCGCTATGCAGAAAAATTGTGGCCCAAACATGTGATGAGATGGTAATGCCATGGATCAATCATCCAGAATAAATGTCATAGACCAGGCATTTGAAGGAGTAGAGGTGATAAACATCGAAGGTCGAATATTGAAAAGAGAAAGAAATAAAAAGGAATGGGAATGATAAATAAGGACATAATATAAGGGACACACAACCAAAAGGAGTTGAAATAATTAACCCAAACTGACAAATATAACCCAAATATTATCAAACATGAAAACAATACCTACGAGGTAACTGACACAATTAGGAACAAGGTAAAAGGTACGTATAACCAGACTTCATTAAAAAAGTACCATGATTAAAAAAATCACAAGTCGAATACTCAATCAGTGACCAAGTACCATGACCAAAGACCCAAGTCAAATACAGCATCATAGAGAAGGTACCTTGACTAAACATGTCAACGTGAATTGTTTAACTTAGCCATAATTAGAAAGGAGGTAGAGATTTTTAAATAAATATAAATATTATTGTATAATGATTATTATTAAATATTACGAGATGGACACATTCCACCATAGGCAAGATTTATTCCAATAGCCATGTCAACGTATATTTACCAGCTTACCCGTACTTAGAGAAGGAGAGAGATTATTATAAATAAATATTACGAGAAGGACACCTTACACCAAAGGCAAAAAGATATATATATATAAAATATAGATTTATTTCCAATAGCCATGTCAACGTATATTTACCAGCTTACCCGTACTTAGAGAAGGAGAGAGATTGTTATTAATAAATATTACGAGAAGGACACCTAGTAAAGGAGAAAAGAGGGAGAAATACTGTCATATATTTGATACTAAATGGAAATGATAAATGATAAATGGAAAAAAAAAAAAAAAAAAAAAAAAAAAAAAAGGAGAGGAAAGCAGTGTGTTACATAAGGAGGTAATGATGAATATAGCTATTAACATTGAATGATTTTAAACGATAATTTTAACCTGCGGAGAACGATATATTAATATAATTGTGAATTAATCAGAAGAGTTTAAGAAAGGGAATTTATGTGTAGGAGCCTATGATCTTTGAATATTGTATTTTTTTTTTATTATTATTATTATTTGTTGCAAAGGTGCAATTATTATTTTCTGAACAGGGATGTGTTGACTCTGATTTCAGTAGTTATAGACAGGAAGGGACAGAGAATGTATGCCATAGCGAGCCACTCTGACTCCCAACCCACTATGTAAGTTAGGGAATTGATAGGGAATTATATCAAAGATTAATTATAAAACATCAAGGTAAAAAGGAAAGGAATAGGTGATACGACAAAGAACGAACTAGGAATATTGAGTTGGATTAATATATTAAAGGAGTAGTACAGGAATTTAATTATAAGATAAAAGAATGAGATATAAAGAAGCTAATAAAGGGTTATTATAGAGATGATAATTTCATCAAAACCAAAGATATGTTTTTCCAAAATTATCAACTTTAACGAAGAGGCATATGTAACGTCACAGAACGTTCCATAAAAAGAAATCATTTATATAGTAAGTTAGCATAAGAGGAAAGTGAAGTGAACAGTATCGAACCCAAGTAGTCCCAAAAAATTGTGTAATTTTGTATAATAATTATTTCTATCAACTTGAAAAAACGACCAAACTATGACTGAGACAAAAACCCCATATATATTATTAAAGTGAATAAGAGTGAAAAAACCATAATGTCAGAATCCACCAGAATAGAGTCAATAATTATTAAGTTTTATAACTATGAATATAGTATTAAAAACTATTTTTTGTGAATAAATGGACATGATCCATTATTATATTATGTGATGTAAATAAAATAAATGTATTAAATGACTTAAATACATTATTAGAAAGAATCTAAGTTAAAATAAAAATTGTATATTTGCAATGACAAAAAATATTAATGTGTTGGATTTGAGACCATACACCAAGATTTCATGAAAAAATTAATTATTATCAGATTTAAATAAAAACTATATGTAATTGTCAAGCAGACAATAGTGAACAATTTATCTTAAATAAAGGAAGCTGTCAAATGAATAAAAAGCAGCCAAAATAGCCAAAAACAGTGTTAACTAAAAACATGTAATAGGCATCTAATATTGTATAATTTATGAATTTAATGTTGCCAAAATGCAACCAAACTGCATTAGAAAGCTGTAATATGATATAAAGCAACTATACCAATATACCTGACTGACTTTAACATTGTAATAGTCTAGTCAGCAAAATATTTACTTATACCATGTATGGCTGAAGCCAATTATCCAGTACAAAAATAATCATATCTGGCTAAATACTTACATAATACTAACAAAAATAAGATAGAAAGGTACAATACATCAGAATACCTTAATAAGAAACAAACTCAGTTGAAAGTAAAGTCAATTCTAAAAGAATTTAACTAATTAAAGTGAGATTTGTCACACCATATATAAAATTGTATTTATTTGTGTTTTATTGATGTTAAAATTTGTTTATTTTGTTGTAGGAAAGTAGTAGTAATAGATGTCCAGCTTGTGGAAGGAACTTTGTAACTCCACAACAATTTTTGTTATAAATATTGAGTTTTCAATGACTACAACTCAAGGTGAGGGTTGTATATTGTAATGTTTATTAGACTTAAGTTAATTAGATACCAATCATATTTAGTATCGCTAGATTCAGTAAAAAACAAGGAATCTAAATACATTAATGGCATACAAATTGTAAGTACTAATGTGAAACTGTTTGATAAATACCAGTGTAAATTTTGAAATATCCTTTGTATGAAGAATAAGAAATTCGTTCTAAAAGCTTCTACGGAAGTGAAAATTGTTCTATGACATTCCATTTCGTTTATTCTCGAACAATCTAGAAAGAATTTTTACACAAATATACCGGAAGTCGACGAAAACAGTCTACCTGATTTAGTATAAAAGCGAGACCAAATTCGACCCAAAAAACACTTGAAGATTGAACTCCAGAACTGATGCATCTCACACAACACTGATCAACGCAGCTAAGGCGAAACCAAAGAGGCGAGAAATCGACAAGACACGGCAGGAAGGCTTTTCCCGTACATAGACATAACCGACTGACTTAACCTCAACGAGAGTCTACGCCAAAAAGTATCGCTGAAATAGAGCAGCGATACGGCAAATTTTAATAGAAATCACGCAGCCAGAACGTCGACGGCCCAGGAGGGACCAACAAATTTAAATAGAGAACGAATTCTGCTGTGTTCGCATTGACTGACTAACGTGACAAATAATTCCCCCGAACGTAAACAAACAATACAACTAAGCCTTCCTCAACACTGCATGGGAATCAGCGCTGCGGTGGCAGATTTCTGAATCAACGCTAAACAGATGATTCGTAGTGGCGGCGTTTGAACGAGATTTTACTGCCAAACGTTTTGACAAAAAGTGCGGAAAAAGTAATGATCGCAAAATTTGACTTTAAATAGATTCAGTGTACACCCGAAGAGGCGAGATCGAGAAACTACCCGAAGGAAGTGTCCAGTGAGAGAATAAACGACCATTGGAACGTGAGTTACCAAAATTAAAGTCATTTGTTACCTGGTTACATTTATCACACAGTTGTACTTTACACGCCACACATACACCTTCAAATCACTTAGTTTTTTCTTGTAAGGCATCTAATTGATATGTCTTGGTAGTTCAAAGGAGTCACGTCCTGAGAGTAAAGATTTTTCACATATTAAACTCATGCTTTTCAACTGAGTCAGAATCTGAAATACTAGCCGATACTTGATTGGACATATAATATAAAAAATTGTCAATAATAATAACTTGTAAAATTTTTTCTCTGCAATTTTATAATTTTTTATGAATGATAGTCCTTCAGACGATTTGTTTGTTTTTAAAGAACCATTAAACTTAACTGATTTTTTCAAAGCTAAACTGACTTGTTTAAATTGTTTCGTAGATTTAAAAATTTTATCAATCACATTTAATTTTTTTTTTTTCTTGGAACAAACGTTTCCAAGTGGCGCCCACAAAAAGCATAGTATTAAGTTGTATTACAGGACTACATCACTGCAGAGGATCCAGTCAACAGAGTAAGTAACAAAAGTGCGCGGAGGTAACGCCCGACAGATTACAACACAAACAGTCAAACACGTACACACATCTATTTGTTATAACACTAAACCTGACATAACTTATAAATCAAGAAGGCTATACTGATTTCATGAGACAAAGTTGCACTACAGCGCTACTAGTGGAGCGTTGCAGAAACTTTGCTACCGCTTAGCTAACATTGGGAACGTAGGGCAGTTGTGAAGAGTAGCACACGTCCTCCCATATGTTTGTGTAGTAAGCTCTGCCATATACTGTTGCAGTTGCAAGCGGCCTACAACCACCAGCCTGCGCGCCACTTTTTAATTGTTCGCTAACATTACCGCGTAATGATCTAATATGCTCTCCGTTGAAATTTATGATACTTTTAGCTGCTTAATGTTTTCGTATATTATTTTGTAGTTTAGTTATTCTATATTGGTGGTTGTGCCACACTGCACCCATAACACCAGCCACCACTGGCTTCTAAATATCGACAAATGCAGCTCAGCAACAAAAATCAGCAGCGGTAACAACTCATAAATTTTCACTGATATTTTCCGTATCAAGTTTGGGGGCTCTCTGAACACTTTTAATTTTGCGGCGTGCGTGTATGGATATATTTATTATCCAGTAATTGAAAAAAACCAGCAAAACGTTTATTTTTAACAAAACTTTTTGAAGTTATACTTCTTTAGGCACATTGAGGGTGAACTTTTAGTATGTAACGAAATGCGTGCGCACCGTGCAACAGAAACGGAAAGTTAACAGGATGAAGTTAGCCGTGGACAACGAGCCTGAACCCAAAAAACCAAAACATTTCGGTCACGGCCCCGATGGACCTGCTGGTGCTGATCGTGAATGGATATATAATTAAATAACTTTATATACATTGTGCTATGAAATATTTTTTGGTGACAAAAATTGTGTAACCAAAGTGTTTAAAAATATTTGAGGTTAATTTTTCGTAAGTATTAATTTCAAAAGTCTTTTTTTATATTAAATCAATAAAAGTTTCGATAAGTATTCTATCATTACGTTTGCTTTAATCCAATAATCTAATATACATTTCTATATTTTAAATTATAGATCACACTTAATTATTCAGAAGTCTATCAAAAAGTAAATCAATTACTGTAATACACTATTCGTAAGTATTTTGAGCTATTTGATAAAAAATTAATTTTTCTCTACTAATTATTATAATATTGAATTTAAATTAATTCAATTGAATTAAATTTTTATCTTTTAGTGTATAATAGTCATATTATAAACAAACAAACACACGTTTACGTGCTATAAAAAAACAGTGGCAAATAAACCTCAGCAGTGTAGATTTGAAGCAACTTTTATGCCTTGCCGATCTACAACTATATTATCACCTATGCGAAAAGATGAGCCTGAATTCAAAAATTATGCAAATTGTTATAAAGATATTAGGGTTAATCTCGAAAATAATGATTACTCTGATTTTTATTCTTTTTATATTGATTTTTCAATATTTCCTCAGATGAAGATTATTGCAATATACTTCAAGCTGGAATTAAGAGGCCAAGAGTTTTTCTCAAACGTCAACCATATGAAAAATGGCATAATAATAACGATAAACAAAAAAAACTTTTGCTACATGTCATCTCCAATCTATTAACTCCAAACCACAATCCGTTCCAAATATTTTTCACGGGTCCAGTTGGATGCGGTATCTATAACCGATAATCGTATTTACCATCTCTCTTCACTCCTCTTATCGTTCTACTCGTATGAATGTTCTACATGCATTTTAACCCTTAGTTTTTCAATCACGCCAAAGAAGTATAACTTCTAACGCGCGTACATAAGTACACACACCTACAATTTTTTGTGTTAACTGATATTTTGTAAGTAAAACTTCTGTGTTAACCACACACACTGCAACTGTAAAATATAAGCATCGATTGGGACCTGAGTGATATTTCATGTCAACCGATATTTTGTGTTAACCGTTTTCCTCTGTAAATTTAAGTGATTTTGAAACACTTCACCTGGGAATATTTAAACACTGTGTTGTAAAATCAATCGGAGATTAATACATGTAAAATCTGAAATTATGTTCTAATTCCATATATTTTCCTTTTAGCCACCATGTAGGGTGATCTCTCTGCATATGTATTTACAGATACTTTCACAGGTATGTGGACACTGACTCTGAACAGGTAACTGATAAGCCACTTGTCAGTTACAAAGTAGGGAGGGAATAAAACTGTGGTCTTAGGGTACGAACATGCCGACGCAGCATTACTGGTAGACAGCAGCATACTGTGCAACCTTACTGTACTGTACGACAGTGAGGCCATAACAAATGTATAGGTTTAAATACGAGCGAACATGTCGAAGATGCTTACTGTACTACATTACTGTGGAGCAGTGAGGCAAGAACAAATTATTTTGTTTTTTCCTCACGGAAGACAGCAATGTCGCACTGTGGCACGCTACCTGATTGGTTCACTGAGTCACATGATCCTCACTCCATAGCGCAGCCGAGTTCAAGTGGACGCGCTCGTCAGTTCATATGTGTTTTTCGTTGTAATTCCGACTTCACAGTTAATATTTTGATTTTTAATTATAAATGAAGTGGGCGCTATATCGGCGGTTTGAGGAGTTTGATATTAGCCACCATTTTGTACATAAAGACATATAAGTTTTGTCACTGTCACTAGATAACATACTCAGTTATACTTTAATGAGTATACTTCAATTGGTCAATAAAAAATATGCATACACATACATAAATAAAAAGTAAAAAATATAAATTTTGGAATTTATACGAGAGAAAAAGGTCTCTTCCCTCTTTAACGACACCTAACAGTACACTGCAAGGAAAAACTCTTGTTTGTCAGCTGACTTGTCACTATGTCTCACAGTAATGTCTTACAGTAAGGATAAACTCCTTGGTATGTTTGTCGCTGACTTGTCGCAATGTCTCACAGTACAATAATGTCGCACAGTATGCTGCTGTCTACCAGTAATGTTGTGTCAGCATGTTCATACCCTTATAATAACAAGTTAAAACATAACTGAAGAGGCTGGAAACAACAGACAATATGTACCTAATGGATCTTCATGTGACTGTACAAAAGTTGAAAGTCAATCACAGAATTTAAAAAAAAAATTATAGTTACTGGTATCGGAAAAAACATTTAAAAAACAAAAGAAATGATATGCTGTGTACTGTGTAAGAAATTCATTACTAATTAACACAAGTAACAACAGTAAAAAAGAAACAAGTATAAAATATTACTTCTCAAGGACAGATTATTGCCCAAAAATATTATCTAGATACAACACAGAGAAATTACAATTGGAACTGTTCTGTATTATGAATTTGGAATAAATTATGAGTACTGACAGTATTATCTTGTTTTATATGCTGTGATTCTATAAGAATCGTCCTTACATATCAACAGATTATTATGAGGACTGTTCAACAGAAACACATTTAGAGGCTGTAAAGCATTTTTTATTCACAATTTTAAAAGAAGTCTCCATTAACATTACGGCACCACTGTTGCACTAATCTGAAGATTCCCTGCTGGTAAAATTCTTGCGGTTGTTTGCGGAACCATTCTGTGACAATTTTAAAAAATATTTAAATCGCACAAATAAAAAATTTTCAATTTCTAACAAGTAAGAGCATTATCCACCCCTTACCTATACCCAGATTCCTGCATCAACTTGAAATTGTCCCGTACCAACACGCAAAGAACGGTGTTAATTAAATAATAATAATAACTACGTTAATAATTTAAAATACGACTATATAAATAAGGAAATTTCTAATTCGTAACAAAGTTAACATAAAGTATAATTAACAATATAATTAATGAATAATTAATACTAAATAAAAGAACGAACTATTTTCTCAGTGCGTAAATACGCGCCAGCTTACTGACCCCTCGCCGCTAAACTATGCACACAGTCGCTAGTAGAACTTCGACATGTAAAGATGTCAGTTTTGTGTTGTCCACATACACGTAGGTGTATGCCGTTAAAAACATATATCCAGTTTGTGGTGATATTATTTTGAAAAATGTAGCGTGTGAAGAATATAACAAAAATATATAATGTAGTGTGTGAAGAGTTATAAAAAAATAAAATAAAAGAAAGGAAAACTTAGCCGACACATCTCTTAAAAAAAAAATAAAACTGTAAGTGGTAAGATATGTAACTTACCAGACTTTAGTACTGCAAAATAAGAACTATAATTAAGGTGTAAAATGTGAACTACAAACTCCAGAAGTGGAAAACTCAAACTTCAACAGTATGAACTTCAAGTAAAAAATCCGATCGTCGAGACTACCAGATATAATCAACCTGATGTAGCATCAAGAGGAACCATGTACTGCACCCTAGAAGACGACAGAAGATGACCATCATGGACCCCAGAACAACCTCATGTTAAATTCAAGTGATATCCAAACATAACATTTGTACAAATTTGTTTCAATAAGAGAAGTAACAAAAGAACAGTAAAGAACTTTTGATACTGTAAAGAATAATTTATAAGATTTGTAATTTCTGTAATGAAGTAGTAGTAACATCACGATATCTAAATGTAAGGTAATTCTATAGTTTACAACCAACATTATTCTTCAAATAATTTGGTTATAGTTGTGATAAATTAAAACTTAACAAAGTTCAGTCCCGGATCCGAGGTACTTAAAACAATTTCTAGATGAATACTTTTGAGATAAAAGAAATAAGACATTTAATATTTTTACAGCATTTAAAGCTGAATTTACTAGAGTAATTCTTTAAAGAAAAACAAAGTAAACCATGAGATTTGAATAATAATAAAGAGATGTTTTTGCTAACAACTAGCGAGTGAATAAATTTATGCAATCCTTGTCTATTTCCTATATAATAATGTGTTATAACTTGTTAGTAAGGAAGTTTTACTAACAACGGCAGCTAGTTTAATTAACCAGTAACGAATTGAACTACTCCCCGATGTTTGTGAAGTCGTACCAAGCTTTTACGGTACCAAAATTGTGCGACTCTGCTAAATTATATAAAAGGTTTGTAAGCATCGTGACGCCTACAAAATTGCGTCACTGATCCTTGTAAAAATAATAATAATTGTGTATTGTGTTGTTGTAATAATTATATTGTATATTGTTATAAATTCTGTAACAATAACTTTGACAAACATAAATTTATTCACTCTGAAATAAAAAAAATAATAAATGAGTAAAATTTTAATTAAGTTATAATAATATTAGTATCGCGACTGTGCCGTAATAAACAAGTCATCGCTGGTAAATATTCCATTCCAAACCTGTCGGTATGAACCAGCCTGTTCATGTTAAATACGTGTTGAGGAATGTAAACTCCCCCCTTTTGTATGCACGCATCTCATTCAAAAGCTCCCCTCGCTAACCAAACAGACAACCTCAGACACGATCTTTTCCTGTTCTGAATTGTCCTACCTATGTTACCACCCTATGCAACAAGACGACTCCCCGAAATAGCTGACCCTTTGTGCTATTCCTAAAGCAATGAACTTTTCGTATATGAAATTTCTCTCTACTATACAATGGTATTAGCGTTTTGTTTAGACTAATTATATATGACAGTACAGAAAATTGAATTGTTGTGAGATAAGTTTATTTTGATTAATTAATATAAGATTCTATATGTAATAAGAGATATATATATGTGTGTTTAAATAAATTCAAGTTTTATAAGTGTTTGAAATAAAATAAATAATAAGTACTTTAAATAAAAAAGGTTTAATAATAGCTTAAATAAAAGTGTAACGTGTAGAAGTAAAATAAGAAAAATAATAATAATAAACGTATATTTGAATTGTAAACGCCCGGTCGTGGCCTGTTTAAAATAATTCCCCCAGCTTGACAGTAATCGAAACAAACCCGTTCGTACCGGAAATATTGTAGTAAGCCTTCCCCTATTGTTATAAATGGTAGCATCGCTAAACAATGAAAACCTCCCTAGTGTATAATACAATGCGTCCAGTGTTTGACCCCTCTTAGATTGTAAAAGCTAATTGTTTAAATGTAAATAAAGATTCCCCCTTTGTGAAATTCCGCGTATCTCAGTAGAATAAGAAATTAGTATTAAGAATGAATCTAAGGTCAAGTATGGGATTGGCTTTAGATTACTGTAGTAGAATTAAGAAATATAGGGATAAATACGTAACACAGTCACAATGGCGCCGTACTAAACAATTCTTTACAAGGGTTAAAGAAAGTTCTTTACAAGGGTTAAAGAAAGCGCAGAAAGCTAACCAATATAGTTAGAGTATGCAATGTAATCAGTCGGGCCACTATATTGTGAAGTTACGGGAAACTAAGAGTAACAAATCGATTAATAAATAAGTAATATCTATTTATATGTAAATAATATTAAGGTAGATGTTAAGAAACGAGAGAAAGGGAATTTCACGAAAGATAAAAATGTAATTGTGTTTTTTAGATTTTCTATTATTACCCCACCACCCTGTTTTCATCGTTAGGTGCAGGAGGATGTGACGATTTAAAAAAATATTTAAATCACACAAATAAAAAATTTTCAATTTCTAGCAAGTAAGAGCATTATCCACCCCTTACCTATACCCAGATTCCTGCATCAACTTGAAATTGTCCCGTACCAACACGCAAAGAACGGTGTTAATTAAATAACAATAATAACTACGTTAATAATTTAAAATACGACTATATAAATAAGGAAATTTCTAATTCGTAACAAAGTTAACATAAAGTATAATTAACAATCTAATTAATGAATAATTAATACTAAATAAAAGAACGAACTATTTTCTCAGTGCGTAAATACGCGCCAGCTTACTGACCACTCGCCGCTAAACTATGCACACAGTCGCTAGTAGAACTTCGACATGTAAAGATGTCAGTTTTGTGTTGTCCACATACACGTAGGTGTATGCCGTTAAAAATATATATCCAGTTTGTGGTGATATTATTTTGAAAAATGTAGCGTGTGAAGAATATAACAAAAATATATAATGTAGTGTGTGAAGAGTTATAAAAAAATAAAATAAAAGAAAGGAAAACTTAGCCGACACATCTCTTAAAAAAAAAAATAAAATTGTAAGTGGTAAGATATGTAACTTACCAGACTTTAGTACTGCAAAATAAGAACTATAATTAAGGTGTAAAATGTGAACTACAAACTCCAGAAGTGGAAAACTCAAACTTCAACAGTATGAACTTCAAGTAAAAAATCCGATCGTCGAGACTACCAGATATAATCAACCCGATGTAGCATCAAGAGGAACCATGTACTGCACCCTAGAAGACGACAGAAGATGACCATCATGGACCCCAGAACAACCTCATGTTAAATTCAGGTGATATCCAAACATAACATTTGTACAAATTTGTTTCAATAAGAGAAGTAACAAAAGAACAGTAAAGAACTTTTGATAATGTAAAGAATAATTTATAAGATTTGTAATTTCTGTAATGAAGTAGTAGTAACATCACGATATCTAAATGTAAGGTAATTCTATAGTTTACAACCAACATTATTCTTCAAATAATTTGGTTATAGTTGTGATAAATTAAAACTTAACAAAGTTCAGTCCTGGATCCGAGGTACTTGAAACAATTTCTAGATGAATACTTTTGATATAAAAGAAATAAGACATTTAATATTTTTACAGCATTTAAAGCTGAATTTACTAGAGTAATTCTTTAAAGAAAAACAAAGTAAACCATGAGATTTGAATAATAATAAAGAGATGTTTTTGCTAACAACTAGCGAGTGAATAAATTTATGCAATCCTTGTCTATTTCCTATGTAATAATGTGTTATAATTTGTTAGTAAGGGAGTTTTACTAACAACGGCAGCTAGTTTAATTAACCAGTAACGAATTGAACTAGTTCCCGACTTTTGTGATGTCTTAACAAGGGAGACGTCACAAAAATTCGCTAACAGCAAACTCTACCTCAGTGTCCGAGGTATAGTATAAAATATATAAGACAAAAGTGGAAAGTATTGTAACATATGGAGCCGAAGTTGGGGAAAGTACAGAACATATGAGGAAAAGACTCCGAGCCATGGAAATGGGATACTGGAGAAGGTGGTGTTGGCTTACGTTTGAAGATAGGGTTAAGAATGAAGAAATATGAGAAAGAGTCGATATATTTGTACCAATGTACGAGGATTGTAACAGAAACACGTTTAGAGGCTGTAAAGCATTTTTTATTCAACGATTTTAAAAGAAGTCTCCATTAACATTAAGGCATGAGTCCCACTGTTGCACTAATCTGTAGATTCCCTGCTGGTAAAATTCTTGCGGCTGTTTGCGGAACCATTCGCTAACAGCAAACTCTACCTCAGCGTCCGATTTGATCTGCCGTCATTTTAGTGATTTCTTTAATGGGCCAAAACATGATAATTGCAAGGGGACAAGTCGGGACTGTAAGAAGGATGTTGTAAGACTTCCCACTTCATACGACCAAGCAGATCTCGAATCACCTGGGCTACATAGGGTCAATCATTATCATGCAGAAGAATGCAGACCATATCACGCACACCATTTGTGAGCTTCCCGGGACGTTTATTCTTGATGCTGACCTGTAAGCGTTTTCCGCTGTCTGCATATCGCTCAGCGTTGATGTTGACACCAGGTTCTTTAAAATCTAAAAGCAGCACACCCTGAAAATAAAAAAATACGGTCACCATTACTTTTCCTGCCGAAGGTTGGGACCAACATTTTTCGCCTTTGGAGATTGTGCACACTTCCACTCCATACTCTGACGTTTGGATTCTGGTTCATAGTGCTAACACCAAGACTCATCACCGGCAACAATTTGGTGTAGAAAGGCATTACCTTGTTGTTGATAGTGCATCAAATGCTGTAATGATAAGGCCGAACGGAAATTTTTCTGCTCATCAGTAAGCAGTCGTGGAATCCACTGAGCAGCAACTTGTGATAGCCAATGAAATGTGATGGAATGAACAGCTCCCATGCTGATGCTCAACATTTGCAACATTTGAGAAAGTTCTCTAACATTGATGCGCCTATTTGCGCATAAATCAATTTCCAGCTGTCTCACATTTTCATCTGATGCTGCAACACGTGCAGGTCTGGGACTGGCCAAATCTTCAGTGGATTCTCTTCCTTGTCGAAATTTATTGCACCATTCAACCACTGCCAAATGAGAATAACTATAGTCATCATATACAGCTTTCATTCTCATATAAATTTCCATTGGCTGACGCCCCTCAGCAGCCAAAAACTGAATAACGGCATGCAGATTATCTTTGGACCGATTTTCTATCATAGATGCCATTTTTCAACCCAGTCACAATGCTTATAAAAGAGCAAACTGCAAATATTTTTGACAGACGCATCACTAGTATTTAGACAATAAAAACAAATGAATTCCGTTGCCATGGCGACAAAGTCACGGCTGCACAGATCAAACGTGTTTCTATTGAACAATCCTCATATCAAATGGTCATATTATCAATAACATGACTTACTATTGGTATTCTGTATGCCTGTTTTTTGTATATCTATTGTTAAAAGAACTGCAGTAACACATCTCTGATTTGTCATTCTCTAATTCAACATTCTCCTGAATATAATGTAAAAATAAAGGTACGCCAAAAATTTAAGAGCATGGTTGAAGGAAGATATTACTGACACTGGGTTAAGGATTTTAATTATTAAAAAAAAAAACATTATGTTCAAACTAAACACATTCACTGAATGATCCACAAGAGAAAATGTGATTTTTTCCCCAAAATCAGATAAGATACTGGCAACTTTTGTACACTGGATATACAAAAGATAAGAAGCCACAATGAATACTTCAGCAGTATTATGACAAAGTTGCCAGATTGTGAAAGAAAAAAATTAACTTTTCAATACAAAAGAAATACTGGGATTATTCACAAAATTATTTGTCTCTTTTTGTTAATGGCTTAGAATCCAGACATTTACAGTTTCATATGTTCTTTATCATGTTTGCTCAACCACTACATTATGTGAATTCTTTATAGTATCTCTTTCTGGCATATTATAGTATTCTGTTGAAAAAAAAATGTATAAGTAAAAGACTAATTTCCTTGTACATCAATGTTAAAAAAGATACAGTTTATGTTTTATGCAAAATTATAATTAGGCCATGTTTTTTATATTTTAATATTTACGTTTCTTCAGATATATTGTAACCTGTGTTCATGATTTCCATAATTCATCACTTTCTAAAATTCATCACCTCTATGGCCCAAACGGTGATGGATTATGGAAGTTCTATTGTGTGTTTAAACTAACGTGTACATAAAGGAATACGCCTTACCCTCCATAAGCTCCTTCCATTGTTCAGGGCATGTACTTGGTATTGGTAACGTTAACTTGTTGACTGCGACTCCATAAGCTATTGCGAGGGCATCGATACCTTTGTATGGTGTTTCTCCAGTCAACAATTCCCACAGCAGCACTCCATAACTGTTAACAAAGGATATTATGGCTTAAAACCTTTTAACATATTCACAAAAAAAATAGTACATTAGCACTGTACTTTTACAGATAGATTAAACTGAAATAACTACCTTCTAAAAAGGACAAGAGAATACAAATTCTTTAAGCAGTCAGCGAAATATCTGCGACTTAATTTTCTATCTTTTTATAGGATATCAATAGGACTGATATGAAAGTAAACACTATATAAAAAAAATTAAATCTGAAAAATGGACTAGCAGGTGCATAGTTACAACCAAACATCCCACTTGAGTCTTATGTATTTATGATTATGAATTTCTGCTGAATGTTCCGGGTTTCTTTTTTGTATACCGGTCACTCTTGATTTAATGTTTGTCCAACAATTTTTTCTCACACTGGTCACTGCCTATGGCTGCCATAACTTTAGTTTATGTTGAGATCTTTATGAGATTCTTTATTTAGGTTTTCTTAATTTTTGCTAACATATACAAAGAATGCTGCTACATGCAATACAAGTGTGACGAACACAGAAATATTTCAAACAACATTTTTATCTAGGACAATATCTGTAACGAAAATAATTTAATATCGATTTTGTCCAATAAAATTCTTAAAAGAATGGGAATTAAGTGAAAGAGCCATTTAGGAAATTTTTCTTATAAAAAGTTGTTAGTGTTGTGTAACCCGCGGAAGGTAAAAACTGTAATCCATGTGTTCTACTGACTCAGGTGGTGTCCAGATATTATATGGTCTCTCATGCTTCAAGATGACATAACTTGTTTGTTTGAGATTATTAAAGTTAGAAGACCTATTACTAAAACAATGAACAGCAGAACCAGTATATTCACACAATAATGAATTAGATAAATTATTACTGACGTTCAGCTATTCTTAAAACACAGTCATCTCACAGTCTTTTGAGTTGCCTTGAGTTGAGCCTGCCTCTGAATGGCAAGTGATTGTCGATCACTGCTAGGAGTCACAGGAACAACCAGTGACATGAGAATCATGCTTCTTTAGGGTAAGTGCAATTTATTTCATGGAAGAATAAAGAACGAGCAATGATGATAAAGCACTTACAAGAATATATAAAAAAATTAGGCTACAAAAATCCTTGTCAAGTTGGAAATAACGATGCCTGAGGTACCTAAATCAGCCTCAACATCTATATGAATTTGGCATTAGAAAGGAAGGTTGATGGAAATGAATACTATGGGAAGCCATTTAATAGTTTTATCCTGGGTGATGCATTTAATTTCTAATACTCAGTTTATCAATACAATCATACAATACAATTTTATTCATTTCAATCATAATATCCCTCTTGCTCTTCCTTCTTCTGTGTATGCTTCCATGATGAGCTTCAACATTCAAAATATAGGCATCTACTTTATGGTTTCAAAACTTAAGGCCACTTTTTTCTACAACTGTTTAAAAAGGTTTCCTTAAAAACATTACTACAAAGATTTTATAACAGAGTCGTCTTCATGCAATCTCATAACATGGCCAAGCCATCAGAATCTACTTATGTTACGAGGGTCAGTTGAAAAATTTGTGGAGTGACAACTGTAGCTTAGCGGTAAAACTAAAATTTTTCGTGTGCTGCAAGATTTTGTATTTTATGTGAACTCCTGTTAATTTTCAAATCTACCTATCAATTTATTCATTGTTTAGAAGCTTTTTAAAAAACGTGGTTGTAGTGGATGCCCGAAAAATGCCACAACTCCAGATGCGGCAGCCATCTTGCACAACGCTATTTCACACCAAGTTCTTGAATTAAAGTACGATACACAGGCTCATATGAGATCCCTATGATGTCAGCAACGTCATCCACTCCTCAATCTGCGGTCTTCCAACACCCTATGACATTTTTTAAATAATGGCATTTTTTGTTGCACTTTTTGGATGTCCACTGCTGGGTAGTCGTCTTCAGTGCTTGTACGGCCACGTTTAAACTCATGTGTGCCACCACTTACCATAGTTTCTGAAGGCACAGCATCTCCTAACACATTTACAATTTCGTTTTGATTTTCCATTGGCACTAAAACATTTTTAACAGAGAATTCATCACAACATGATATTTGATTTTGTGCATTTTAAAAACGCGCATGACAGGAAAATTTCAAACATCTGGTAAAAAGTGAATAAACTGACATATATATCTGGAAATTAACACAAATACGTGTTCAAGTGAAATATACGTCTTGCAGCACACGACAGATTTTTAGTTCTACCACTGAGCTATAGATGTCGCTCTGCAAACTTTACAACTGACCCTCATACAATGTTCATTACATTCACAGCACTAGGAATTACCTGCTCACCATATACTGTGAGCAGTGACAAATTTAAACTTTTTAATGTTCTTATATATATATATATATATATATATATATATTTCACCAGAAAACAATCTTTTATATGTCCGATTAGCTCTTATCGCTAACAATTTTATCACATATTTATTGTGCAATCACTGAAACCTCACACATACTACACTAAGTACTAACATATACTAGAAAACAGATACTTAACCCCAACTGAAATAATCAATTGTAACCTTAATTCACGTTAATGATTACAATTAAGATATATATTTAATATTTATAATGAAATTACCTCAAGATATTTTTTTCCCTTATTAGGAACATGTTTCGAGAACCATTGTGTTCTCATCCTCAGCCTTCGTGATTTTGCATCTGGTGAAGTACTTGTGTGTTGGCTGGTCGTTATTGTGGTTTCTTGTTGGTCTCTGGTACTTTAAAGTGGTATTATTGTGTGTGAGTGTGGTGTATGTATTAGTACTTTGTGTATTTTCGATGTTGAGTGCTTTGAAAGTTGTGTCATGTTTTGTATTGATTTGTATTTGTTCAGGTATTAGTTTGTTTTGTGTTTTATGTTTGTATATTTGTAAATTTTCCCAAATGTTCATTATGGTTCCTTTGTATGGTACGTGTTTTATTAGTGTCATGTTGGTTATGTCTGGGAATTCATGTCCGGTGTTTATTGCATGTGTAGCCAAATTAGATTTGTATATTTCTGCTTTTTTGTATGCGTTTAGGTGTTCAAAATAACTTTGAATTCAATAGCAAAATTTATCAACAACAAGAAGGATTGGCAATGGGATCTCCGTTATCTAGCATAATAGCAGAAATATTCTTACAACATATAGACACCAAAATACAAAATATTATAAATTCCTTTGATCCAAATGGGATTTGGATAAGATATGTAGATAATGGGCTATATGTATCAAGTAACAAAAAACAGAAATGCAGATAACATATTAAAACAAATCAATAACATACATCCAAAAATACAAGTCACAGAAGAAAAAGAAAATCATAACAAAATCAACTATTTAGACATAACCATCACAAGATACAATAACCACCTACAATATGCAATATACAGAAAACCAACTTCCACTAACATATACCTAACCATTCTGACCACCCACCATAAGATAAAATGGCAGCATTCTATTCACTTTTTAACAGAATGTACAAAATACCCCTAAACAAACAAGAAACAGACAAAGAAAGAAATATAATTTACCAAATTGCTTATGAAAATGGATATAATAAAAATACTGTATTAAACAAAATAGAAAATAAAATCAAATATAAAATAAAAACTGAACAATTAAGATTTAATCAAAATGAACAAAACAAAAATAATAACAACAATAAAAAATGGCCCACATTCACATACATAAATAATAAAATGACAAAACTAACAAAACTATTTAAAAACACAGATATAAAAATAGCATACAAAACTAACAAAAATTCTACAAAAACTAAATAACCCACACAACAAAGATAATACAACAACCAATGGTATATACAAAATTGAATGCCAAGATTGCAATAAATGTTACATAGGACAACCAAAAAAACAACTGAAAAAACGTTATTTTGAACACCTAAACGCATAAAAAAAAACAGAAATATATAAATCTAATTTGGCTACACATGTAATAAACACCGGACATGAATTCCCAGACATAACCAACATGACACTAATAAAACACATACCATACAAAGGAACCCTAATGAACATTTGGGAAAATTTACAAATATACAAACATAAAACACAAAACAAACTAATACCTGAACAAATACAAATCAATACAAAACATGACACAACTTTCAAAGCACTCAACATCGAAAATACACAAAATACTAATACACACACCACAATCACACTCAACAATTACACTTTGAAGTACCACAGACCAACAATAAACCACAATAACGACCAGCCAACACACAAGTACTTCACCAGACGCAAAATCACGAAAGCTGAGGATGAGAACACAATGGTTTTCAAAACATGTTCCTAATAAGGGGAAAAAATATCTTGAGGTAATTTCATTATGAATATTAAATATATTATACACATCAAGAAACGGACTGTTGCAAAAAGTGTTCGAATTAAGATTATTAACATTTATTATTATTTTACAATCAAGATATATTGTTTCCTTACTTGGAACATGTTTCGGGAATTAAATATTGTTCTCATCCTCAGCAGCCATCTTGTGTTTATATATAACACAAGACAAACCTAATACCTGGACAAATACAAATCAACACAAAACAATTTTCAAAATACTCAACATTGCAAACTATCAAAAAACAAATATATATACCACGCCCGCATACAATAATACCAATTTATACTACCAAAAGCTAATGGGAAGCTATAGCAACAACCAACCTGAGCACAAATATTCAATAAGACCAAAAACCAAGATGGCTGGGGAAGGGAAAAATATAATTCCCAAAACATGTTCCAAGTAAGAAAACAATATGAGGTTTGATCAAAAAGTTCGTGTAATTTTTGGATTCCGTGCACAATAAATGTCCAATTAAAAAATTGTTTTTATGTGACGTTTGTATCCATCTTAGTGACAATCATCTACAATTGTAACGCTATTGGACAAATAGTTTAGATTCGAGAACTAATTGAGTAAGTTATGTTTTTGGATAATTTGGCGATTTTTATTGACATTCTGCAATGCAAGATTGAAAAATATGAAATAAATTTTGTATACAGAATTAGATAAACTGTTCTGTCATGGGAGAAAGTGTTGCAGAAGTTTTCCGGCAAGCCTGCTATGGATGAACGAGCAGTTCTGATCTTCAAAGATTGTTGTGAACAAATTGAAGATCATCAAAATCATATGAAGAGTGTAGTTTTATTTTCCATTAATTTTTATCATTAGGTGTAACAATAAATAAAAAACATTATTCTGGCATTTTACATCAGACGTGTTTGAAGCTATTCATAGGAAATGGTGAAATGGAAGGGCAGTTTATGGAAATTCTATGCCGATAATGCACCAGTCATTGCTTCTTCAAGATTTTTTTGACTAAAAAAAAAAACCATTGTTCTGATGCCGCGACCGCCATATTTGCCCCAACACGATCTGTCTTCTTCCAAATAATGAAAACCACTGTGAAAGGACAACGTTTCCTGACTGTTGAAGGCGTAAAAAGAAAATCGCTGAGAGAGCTGAAGGCTAAACAAAAAAATGTGTTGGAGAACTGTATTAAGACTGGAAAAAAAACTGGCACAGTCGTGTTATAACCAACTGATGCTATGTTGAAGGGATCATAGTAAATGTAGAAGAACCAATGGTTAATTTTTCAAGTAAACAAAAATTGTGTGAATTTTTTTATCAACCCCCCCCCCGTATATATCTTCATTTTAAAATAGTAATAAATATTAAATATTAATAATATAAAATAATTAACCTAATATTTGGCCGGTATGACAATTTTCAACATAAAATCAACACTTTCACATTCAACTATATCTAATATGCTCTTTGGAAAAGAAATAAAATTATTATGATAATCGTTAACAATTTTTAGTAATAAATACATCATAGTGTGTGAATGAGGGCCTTCTGACAGAAGAAGAAAAGGAAATGATATTCGCTTGGTCCACGACTGGCCTGTTTGTGTAGATACACAGGATGATAAAAGGTATTCAACTGACCTTGTATTCATTAGCCAAGATATCAAATGTTTGTTTGAACAATTTGTGAATTGTTTTCGTATATCTGCCCCTTGGAACAGCCTACATTGTTCCAACTTGTACCTTTGCCTCCAAGACCCATTTTTATAAAAAACCCATAAATTTCCATTATTATTAGTGTTTTATACAGTTTGCATATTTGTCGCTCCTGGAAATATTTCTTGATCTTAGCTGGGGCAGCAGGGACAAAGTAGCATCTAATCACAGACATAATTCTATACTTTCTTTCAGCTCATGTGTTGTCTCTAACGACCAGAGATACAAGGTAAGCAAACTCATTAACAGATTCTACCATCTCCTCTTCAACTAAAAACGTAAAACAATTACATGATACAAAGAACAAAAAATAAAAGTGTGTTATCATACAAGATAAGAGTTTGATATTCATAGTTGAATTTGTGGTAGCCCTGTTGATTTTGTTGAATATTGACATAATCGAACCAAAATTACTGGATCATATAACATTTTAAGACTAAACTAATGGTGTTTACAGGAAAATTCCCAGTACATTCCAAAATAGTAATAGACAATAAAATTATTGGACAAATATCCCACTACAGCTAACTAGAGTGGGACATAAGTTATGAATATGAAAACGATATCGACAATAAAAGAAACAGATAGCCTACTAGAGGATGTGTGGCACAATTCATAACACTGGGTAAGAAAGTATGAAAAGATACAGAATTGAAATTTTTTAAAGTAACAGTAGCACCAGTATTGACGTACAAGAGTGAATCATGGACACACCCAAAATCAGAGAAAACGAATTCGAGCTGCTGAAATGAAATTCTTAAAGAGCGTCAAAGGATGCACCCTAAGGGATCACATAAGAAATGTACACATAAGGCAAGAGGTGAATATATACTCGATAAACGATAAACTTAAACAAAATAAAGAAAACTGCACATAACATATAAATAGAATGGGCGACTCAAAAATGCCAAAAAAGATAATCCAGTATAAACCTCTTGGAGAACGAGATAGAGGCAGACAAAGAAAACGGTGGCTGTGAAGACAGAAAAGGCTGCAAGCCTCATCCTTGAAGTGAAGAAGAAGAAGGAGAAGAAGAATATGAAGAAGGTAATATTGTTCAAGACACAAATTTTTTTGTAATTCTTTGTAGCAGTACAAATCAGAAGTAAGTGGTTATAGTGACAAATAGCCTTTAAGTGATGATGATGATTCTGACTTAAAAGACAATCCTGGAGCAACTGAAACATAATAGGAAACAGTAATACATAAATCACACATAAACAGCAATGCTATCATTTGGTAAAACAGAATATGCTCTGGAAAGCAGAAAAACTGTAATATAATGGAAGACATGAGAGTTGCAAATAAGGATGAGGAATAAGTGAATGCAAACTCTCACAACACGGAAACTACACACACACACACACACACACACACACACACACACTCTCTCTCTCTCTCTCTCTCTCTCTCTCTTTTGAACGATGGTGCCAACTCCAAAAACATGTTAGACAATACCATAATGGTGGCATCTATAATAATTAAGCTCGTACTGAGCAAAAGCTAGCTCAGACAATGAGGTAACTTTCTTTTTTATAATTCTTAACCAAATATCAGATATCAGATGTCCTCTTCCTCCTATGGCGCTACAGCCCAAGTTGGGCTCTGGCCTCCACCAATCTTCGCCTCCAATCTACTCTATCCATTGCAACCCTCCTCCAGTTTCTTATCCCCATTTCCTCGCCGTCCTCTGCAACATCATCTTCCCACCTCTTCCTCGGAGCGGGACTTTGCAGATGGAAGAATAAGGAATGATTATAAATATCTTAAGCATCTCAGGAAAGGTTATAAACCATCTACAACAATATGTAGAGACAGAGAGAATAGAATTGTCAGTGACCCAGAGAAAATTAAAACTATCTGGCGAGAATACTTCGATGGCCTCCTTGGTGGTGTGATAGAGGGAGGAAAAATTGTTGCTCACACCCCGTGGAATGCAAACATTGGGGAGATGGAATTTGACCCACCATCAATTCAGGAAATAGATGAAATTATTAGTGCCCTCAAGAACAACAAGGCACCCGCAAAGCCTTCGACTCTGTCTGGCACAACGGCCTCCGTTTCAAGATCCTCGGATGTCACTTTCCCCCAACCATCATCAAATGGCTCTCCCAGTTCCTGCATGGACGCACTGCACAAGTCCGAGTCCGCCAGCATCTCTCGGCACCCTTCCACCTCAATGCCGGTGTCCCCCAAGGCTCCGCCATTAGCCCGTTACTTTATATCATTTTTACCGAAGACACCCCCCCCCCCCACCGACTCTATCCTACCCATCAGCAGGCCTAGCCCAGTATGCAGACGATACTGCCTACTGGGTTTCAGCAGGCGTACACTGGCAAGTCACATCAAAATTACAGCAAATCCTCAAGCCTTTCTTCGCCTACTATAACACTTGGCGAATCAATGTAAACGCGGACAAAACCCAAATCTGTGTTTTCAACTCCACCGGAAGCAACATGAATCATTTATATAATATACCAGTCCGCGTAGGCCCATCATCAGTATGCCTGAAGCGTGAATGCCAGTATCTGGGCGTCACGCTTGACTCCAAACTTACCTGGCGACCACATATCAAAAGAACAATGACCATCGCCCGTACCCGCCTCCGTTCTCTCAGAACCCTCAGCCGACTTAACCACTGCTCCAGCGACTTACTAGGCCGCATCTATACTACCTGCATTCGTCCCATACCTAGATCTCCACCGAGTCACAGAACGACAAGCCCAAAGATTCATATACCGCTGACCACGCCTCACGAAGACCTCCAACGCAGCTCTGTATGTGCTAAACACCCGCTTCCCTGACCTAGACTCCTTCCTCGTTAAGTTAAACTGGAAGTATTCCCGCACAGCGTCACGCCGCACTTCCCTACAATCAATAGTCCCTTAAATAAACAGAAATACCTGTAACTCAAGCAGACGTTCCTACTTAATAAATCGCCTCCTCACAATAGCCAATGGTCCTCCCCCTCAACTCCCCCGCCGTCAGCGCCAATGACACAGACACAATTAAACACACATACCAATCCCCCGCCCATGCTTCATTACTCCTCAGGGGTAGCGACTAGACGCACTCATACAGCCTAAATACTCAACACTCTGCTAAATTCCCCCACACTCTAAAATTCTAAGCCCTATCTTCGCATAACCACATGCAATCACACATACTTGTTCCTCACACTCACATCCCTGCTTGTAATCCACAAATCCGTTTCCTCCACCTACCTTGATGGCACCTTGTCGCCACCTAACAGCCTTGGTGACCTGCGTTACACGTCCCTGTCTTGCCCCCCCCCCCCCAAAAGAACATCGGAAAAAAAGCCACCAGGTACAGACTTAATTCCTGCAGAACTGCTTAAAGCTGGAGGTACTGATGTGGCAGTCGCACTACACTCCTTAATTGTGGACATATAGCAAATGGAACAAATGCCCATGGAATGGAATAAATACATTATATGCCCTATTTATAAAAAAGGTGACAAACTTCAATATAAAAATTACAGAGGCATTTCGTTGCTGTGCACCTCCTACAAGGTTTTTACATATATCTTAAACCAAGGGCCGAGACCCCTCACAGAAAGTATAATATGGGAATACCAAGCTGGATTCCGACCTGGAAGGTCAACAATCGACCAACTCTTCTCGGTAAAACAGATACTAAGATGCGGATGGGAACGTGATATTGATGTGTATCAGATATCAGTACAGTATTTAATCCAAAGGCTGTGAATCACACAATTGTATCACCCAAGCCCATAGATACCCTTAGCGATTTGAACAACATGATAGTGATATGTAAACTTCAGAAGTGCTGAAGACCAGACAAAAGGCTACATATTTAAATATAATTCCAGATTGTTTTTTCATTCCTCTGGCACTACACCCCACGATGAGCCTTGGCCTCCCTGACTAGTTGCCTACAAACACCTTGGTCCTCTAGCCTCCGCTTCCAATCGTTGATACCCATCCTACTGTTGACATCTTCTACGTCCTACAGCCACCTTCTTCTAGGTCTTTCTTTCCTTATTTGCCCATCTGTTGTTCCTCTAAGAATTGCTTTGGGCATCACATATCCCAACCAGCTGATCCTCATAGACTTGATGAACCCTCACTACGTTTTCGCCATCTATCAATTCCTCCAATTCCCTATTGTTCCGTATGTGCCATTCTTCACTTCACTGGTCCAAAGATTTTTCTTAGAAGTCTTCTTTCAAAAACTCTTAAATTATGTGTGCCACTATTAAGTAGTGTCCAGGTCTCTGCAGCATACGTCATAACTGGTCTTATTAAAGTCTTGTATAATCTAAGTTTGATTCTTTTGCTGACTCAACTGGATCTGAAAATTTTCTCGTGGTCATAAAACACTCTATTACCACTCATTACGCGATTTGCAGTCTCATTGCTGATGTTTTTATTGTTTATGGAGGCACCAAAATAATTGAATTCCCGGACCCCTTAGAAAGTATGCCACCCTACATTAAGATTTTCAATTCTCCTTCTTCCCTCTGCACTTGATACTTTCATATATTTTGACTTGATATATTGCAATGCATAAGGGCTGCTCAGAATAAACAGTAAAGATACCATGTATTGGAATGAAGTGGATTTACTAATGATGTTATTAATTTATCATACAACCTACTGTCCCCTTAATACAGTTTACAAAAAAATAACCTGTTTGTCTCTGTTGATCTTCGTAACACAAAGAAAAATTTAATTTTTGTACAGTGAAATAAATTGCTATTTAAAATGTTTGTTTTGTATTATCTAAACGATGAAGGCTTTATTAATGTAATGTGTACAAGTCTTTCTTTTAAATAAGTTTTTATAAGTCTGCATAAAATAATAAAAGTTCACTCCCTGTGGTGTTAACTGCAGATCCTTCAGACGACATAAGGGTTGATAATATCTGGAGGAATATGTGGGTCAATTTACTCTGTCCGGGGTTGCTTCCCGGCATGTAAATAGTTCTTGCAGGCACAATTAGATACAATTCACACCGTGAACTGACACTGTTACTGCTCAAACTGGTGTTTCATACTATCAGGCTCACAACTTTTCAGTTAGCTTGAAGTGTCTGTATATTACTAAACCGATTATGTTGCACTTCGCGGATAGCACGTAATTATAATAACTACTGCAGTAACCCTATGGGATTTTTTTTACTTGTGTTCGTCAGAACTATCAGACCAAATGTCATTTCTTCTTGTTATCAACTCCGAAATGAGACTAACTGTATGTCATCATCATCAAGGTTTAAACCAAGAATGGTTTGTTTCCAGTCTCAAATAGGCAAATATTACAGCTGGTCACTCCAGCGCTTCCTCGGACGTCCCACACTTCTCCGTCCCCTCAGCTTATAGTTCCATAGTTGTTTGAGGATGTGGCAGTCATCCATTCGGCAAAGATGTTCCCACCAATTCAGCCGATACTGCGCGATCCTCTCGAGTATACTCATAATATTCAGTTCCTGCTGTATATCTGTGTTTCTTCTACGACCATGCAGAGTATACCCTGCCACGTGCCTGAGAAATCACATTTCAGCCGCTTGGGTGCGACTGGCCTGGCCTTTCATTAAGTCCAATTCTCAGACCCATAAAGAGTGTGGGAAGAGCCATCACCTTATAGAATTTTAGGCGTGTTCCTTTACTTGCTGACTTAAGGGTTCGCCTGATGGTACCACACATTAAGGTTGAACTTATGAAACTTGTTCACCACGTTGTTGCTTGCATTATAAGACACACTGCAGCCCAGGTATTCAAAACTGCTAACTTGTTCCAGGACAGTACCGTCTATAACAATTTTTGCCCGTACGGGATCAGTTCCACAAAAAGCCATCACCTTGGTTTTAATTGTGGATATCTGCAATCCAGATTCTTTGCAGATTCCATTTAACAAATGTATACCCATCTGCAATCCTGTTTTCGAGTCCGATAGAATAACCTGATCATCCACAAACAACAAAGTGTCAATTGTAGAATGACCAATCATAAAATGGTCTGAAAGATGCATCTGCCAGTTTTGTATGACATCATCAATATATAAATTAATAAGAGAATGTGATAATGGACACACTTGTCGTACTCCACAATTGATCAGGCCAACTCTAGGAGCTGTTCTCTGTCTCCCTGCTTCTATTAAGATTTTATTCTCCACATTCAGACTTTGTATTGCTCTAATCAGATGTTGTGGGATCCCTTTCCTTGCCATTACTGCCCATAGTGTGCTCCGATTCACTCTGTCAAAAGCCTTCTCGAAGTCGATGAAAGCTATGTATGTGGATAGCTGATACTCTCTATGCTTTTCAATGAGCTGGGCTATTGTAAATGTACAATCATGATCTGCCCTTCCTGAAATCATTCTGGGTCTCTGAAAGTATTGTCTCCGTTATCGCATTCAGTCGTGTTCTTAATATGCTAGACCACTGGTCATGTTTCTGACGATTGGCGGATTGCAAAGGTAATTCCCATATTCAAAAAAGGTGATCGTAATGACTGCAGGAACTACAGAGGAGTCAGGCTTCTTAATACTTCATATAAATTATATGCATCTATTAAAAACACGACTAACTGTATGTCATAGTCTTATTTTGAAACTGAATATCTTGCAATCTGATTGGTTCCTTGGTAACCCCTTCTCACGATCTTCTTATAGATAACAGATTTACCTGTACAGGAATGTTCAGGAACAGAACAATTCAAGTTGAAAAAAACCTGAAATATTTTATGACTGATTTTATGAGCTATAAAACATTTATACTCAAAAAAACACATACATTCAGTTACTAATTTTTAAAACAACTACTGCCAGCAGATAGGTCTTTTTATTATGAGCATCTTGATATAAATCCCATCTCTAAATTTCCCATATTTTGATAGTTATTCAAATTAACATGATTTTTAAGAATGTGCCATAAAATAATTACCTTCACACTACACATGCAGTTAAGTATCATTACGCACCATTTCACTGTACTTAAAATTACTTAAAACTAACATTTTGCACAATGTTCCTTATCAACTACATTATAATATTCAAACCTGTAACCAATACTTATTCATATATCTTCTTTATATGCTATCATATGCCAAAATTGTTTGCTACATTCCATATGCAATCAGAATGTCCATTGCAATATTGTTGTTTTCAATGGCTCAACCTAGCTCACGCCATTCTTGATCTAGCTTCCCACTAAAGACCAGGTAGGTCTTTTCTATTCTGTTTTTCTTTATCCAGTTTTTCGCAGACCAGG
This sequence comes from Magicicada septendecula, assembly GCA_034769895.1. Classification (NCBI taxonomy): domain Eukaryota; kingdom Metazoa; phylum Arthropoda; class Insecta; order Hemiptera; family Cicadidae; genus Magicicada; species Magicicada septendecula. The sequence goes on from CM068368.1 coordinate 847,641,456, forward strand.
AGGTGGTTCTTGTCCATCTTGTTTCCAGGCCATTTGCAAAGAGTGGACATCCCAGAAGTGAGGATGTTGATCCTATTGAGGTGCCTTGCTAAGCAATCGTGTCCTGTGGCCATGCGGAAATTGGCAACTGATGATCTTCTTGGAAGTTCTTTGTTCTCAGTGTAGGGACTAGATATATTTTCATATACATCAGCAAATGTTTTCTTTAAATACATTGAGAAAATTGTAATGTCACAGACTTAATTTATACAAGGGCTATTTGTTTTTCAACCTCCAATAGACCAATAAACAGACACATGAATGACATCAATAATTTTATTATATACAAAAGTTTCATATATATGTTAACTACTTTTCTACATAGTCACCACCATTGTTGAGGCACTTATCATAGCAAGGCACCAACGTTTCTATGCCCATGTTGTAGAAGGTTTGCTCCTGAGTAGTCAGCCAATCTGCCATACTGGACTTTAACTCATCATTGGAGTCAAACCGTTGCCCACCTAACCACTTTTTCAAGTCAGTGAACAAATGGTAGCCACTTGGTGCTAAATCTGGGTTATAAGGTGGGACTTCCCAACCAAATTCATGAAGCAGGTTTTGTGTGAGTGCAGCTGCGTGAGGTCGTGGGTTGTCGTTGTTTGGGAACTCTCCGAGCACAGAGTTTTCTATACTCAAGCTTCTGAGTAAGAATATCATAAAGAGCAGACCTAGAAATTTCAGGAAAATGAGCAGAAAGTTCAGTAATTGTGAAACGACGGCGCTCTCGAACCATCCTGTCTAACCCTTTCAACATCATCAGCAGCCATGGACGCTCTTCCTTGCCCTACTTCATCATGGACATCAATTCACCCTTCTTTAAATTTTCGACACCATTCCCGAACTGAACCATCACTCATTACATTTTCTCCATACACATTACACAACCTTCGATGAATTTCTGCAGCACTATGACCATCAGCTTGAAGAAATCTAATAACAGACCAAATCGCACACTTGGAGGCAATTTCAATTGTACTTGCCATAATTAAACTGTCGTGACCACAGTAATAGACAAAATAACTATAAAACCAATGGTTATAGGTTAGAACAAGGCCTCAAAAACATTAATCAACAATCAAATTGTTACTAGGATAACAAAACCAGGTTTGCCAACTCACCGGAGGTTGAAAAAAAAAAAATAGCCCTCGTACAATATTACAAGAGAAAGTGAGAGAGAATGAGAGACAGAAGGAGAATGGGTGAGAGAGAGGGTGTGATTGATGACATACGAGGGGGACCCAAAAGTAACGAGAATTTTTCTCTGGCAGTTGGTAGAACGCTAGTTCCGACTTCTCCCGCTAGGTGCCTTCACTAGACACCATTTTGTATCAGTTGCCCTAGCGGCATTGTTGTGGAAACATTAGCGCGGTCAGTGTGACTATTTTTTGTAAGCGCTGTTTCATGTTTTTGGCGATTTGTCAATGGCAGACATTAAATACCAATGTGCTAACATCAGGTTCTGTTTCCTCTTAGGGAAATCGGCAGCAGAAACTGTCGCAATGCTTCGGACGGCTTATGGGGAGAAAGCTTTGAGCCAGGCAAGGATTTACAAGTGGTTTTCTCGTTTTAAAAGTGGTCAAATGTCAATTGAAGACGAACCACGACCGGGACGTCCCTCGACTTCCAAAACGGACGAAAACATTGAAAAAATCCGTGTTACGATCATGGTTGATCGTCGTAGAAGAATCGATGAATTGGAGGAAATGACTGGAATATCCTGGAGTTCATGCCAACGAATTTTGACTGAAGATCTGAAGATGAAACGAAACGTGTTGCAGCAAAATTCGTTCCGCTTGTGCTTTCTTGTTGGCTCAAAATCCTTGCCTGGCTCAAAGCTTCCTCCCCATAAGCCGTCCAAAGCATTGCGACAGTTTCTGCTGCTGATTTCCCTAACAGGAAACAGAACCTGATGTTAGCACGTTGGTATTTAATGTCTGCCATTGACAAATCGCCGAAAACGTGAAACAGCGCTTACAAAAAATAGTCACACTGACCGCGCTATTGTTTCCACAACAATGCCGCTAGGGCAACTGATACAAAATGGTGTCTAGTGAAGGCACCTAGCGGGAGAAGTCAGAACTAGCGTTCTACCAACTGCCAGAGAAAAATTCTCGTTACTTTTGGGTCCCCCCTCGTATACATAATTTTACAATATTCTATAGTACTCTGTATATACTTAGTTCTTGGTAAATAATAATTTACAACAATATGATTACAAGTATTATCCATTTTCACACTTGATAGATAGGTTTACCATAAACTTGTGTTTGTAATATTACGTAAATTCTTGGATGTACGTTCATTAAAGTTCTACAGTTATTGTGTAATTTAGAATTCTATATATTAATGACAGTGTTTTTAATACCAGCAGTTGAGTGAAAAATGATAAAAATAACTTTTAATAATTACATAATTGAACATCCCTATAATCTGTATTTATCTATATGTTTTACTATGCTACATGTTGACAGGTATATGTATAAACGTTTTCTGTACCAATTCTAATATTTAATTGTTGATCACTGCTTTTATAATTAATTACAAATACCATTACATTATGAGTAATTTAAATTGTAATACTGTATAAATTAAGTCTGTGACAGTATAATTTTCTCGATGTATTTAAAGAAAACATGTCAATGTAAAACAAACTGTCTCAACTCCTTCACATATACAAGGATAACACATACGCACCCACACACACATACACGAACACGTTCACTCAAATAATTGTTCTGTTGTTTCACATTTCTATTGTATTCATACACAGGTCCTGATTATGACAATAAATATTGTCGAAACGTCAACACAAATAATTTAAAATTTGTGTTATATTTTTTCACGAATCCTCACAAACCTTTCACACAAACCCTTCACCAGTAAAATTCATTGATTGACGGTCACTACAAATTTAAGGATTTAATAATAATAATAACAATAATAATAACAAAAGTGTTGTTATTAAAAGATCACAACCACACAAGTCTATGATTGAAAAGACAAAAATCGTTTACACTCCTTTAATATACATACATATAATTAAAAACACAGTACAGATGCTGCAAAGTATTTTTTGTTTTAAACAGCGGCTTACCTCCATATATCACTGGCTTTTGAGAACGTTGAATTTTTAATAACTTCAGGTGCCATCCAGGCGTACGTTCCAGCTGCTGACATGCGAGTGGTTTTATAGACTTCTCTCGCTAGGCCAAAGTCTGTTATTTTGAGCGTTTTGAATTGTAGGTCATCATTTTCTATAGGCTCGCTCAGCAGTACTGTAAACAATACACAACATATTCATTAGAATAAGAAGAAAATAAAAACTACAATAAACACAGTTACTGACTATATTCATACAGAGCATATGCAATTTTAAATCCTGTTTGTTCAATCCTTAAATTGTTAGCTTCAGTATACAAGGTTACGCTACTTCTTGCTGGGCTATGTTAATTCACTACCCAAGGACGTTGCAAAAATAAAAGGAAATACCTATAAAAATTAGAGTCTTCAAGGTAAACATGGAATCCACTGCCTACATTACGACACAGTTTAAAAGTAATTTTACAAAATCTAATACAAACAAAACAATTCCATTTATTTAACACAGTTTGCATGTTTGTTTAGTTATTTACATTTGCAGTTATCATTACTTGAAACTCATGTTGTATTTGAGCATTACACTACTACAAGTCTAGACAGTTGCATAACTCGGTAACCGCATCAGTTATAACCTAATTTTTGAGCCTTATATCAGCATTCCCTAACCCTAGATCCAAAAAAAGAGAATGAAAACTATATAAAAAAATAAACGAGACAAATTCTCAAAACTGGGTACGGTAGAATCTTATTGAAATACCTGGTTAAAACAACTGTTTTGAATTCAATCCCAAACGTGTCACCTTACTACTCCGAGTTAATTTGCTTCTCATTTGTGCAGTTTTGTACATTCCTTATTTTGGTGAAATTATAAAACAAAATAAATAAAATTTCAACTGAAATACAACTTGGTGTTCAATATTCCATGCTGTCATTTAGTTTAGTAACCACATGAGTGCTGAGTAAAATCTATCCTCTGTGTGAATCTCATCCTGAAAAGTCTCAAATTTCTCTCCTGAAAAGCGCTCCAGAATTCAAAATGTTTAGGAGCCACCGATCTGTATGTTATACGAATAGATGAGAAAAATGGCCACTTTTGAAGATAGTCACCCAGTCTGACTTTCAGATAACTTTACTAGTGAATTTAAAAAATTATTTTTTACTTGAAAATTTATAATTCTTGTATAATAGTAAACTGTCCATAACAGACAATGTCAGCACTTTTAGGGGATATGTGAAGCTGTATTTTAAAAACGCCTCTGCCAGAAATAATTCACAAGTAACACAATAAAAAAAAATCACGCATTGATGGGAAAAAAACTGAAATTACAGGTACGCATCATCACCATCACCACTCGAAGGACTAGACCTTAGACCTGTTCTGGAACCCATCTTCTCCTCGGTCTACCGACATCTTTCTTCCCAGTAGGGTGATAACCCAAGGAAGCCACAGGTAGACGGATATCAGGCATGCGATTGAACTGTTCACACCATCTCCTTCTGTGGTCTTCAGTCCTTTTGCGTTAGCTTAGGTCGTTTTGCCATATTCCCCATCCGCTTTCTGAGGCTCATATGAGTTCTGTAAGTACATATATTTTTACTTAAGCAGGTTACTGGCCTGCTGTAAAACCCCCAACTTGGAGGACCAGGAACTTTGATTTCGGGCTGCTCTTCCCTCAGAGAGTTCCCCTAGATTAGCTCTCTCTGCTCGATCGCAGTAGACTAACTAACGTAGCCCATGTGTGTAGCCGTTGGCCTACTGTAGGCTCCTCCGCCTCCAATTAGATGGACACCCTGCTGCCGAAGTGCACCATCCTGCCAGGCCAGGACCCAGGATATCCTCAGCCTGCCTTGACAGAACCCCCATCTCTCAATTGCTTACCAATCCACTCCACCAAAGGGATACATGTATGCATTTTTATAAATAAATCTATTGTGCCCATTTCAATATGACCTACAGCAGGATAATAGCAATCACCCACAATAAAATTTTCAGAAAGGTTTTATTACTAAATTTGTTCTTACAGTCATGGTGGCGATGCTAGCTCTGAGACCCCCCCCCCCATGAACTTTAGAACTGCCCCCTTCTATGCAATAACATCCACAGTAGCAATCCTGTGAAGCTGTGGCATCATCTGTTAGCACCTGCTCATTAGGGCCTGATTTACCATTAGGCTGAGTAGGCTGTAGCCTAGAGTGCAAGATTTTGGGGGCACAAAAATTTAAGAGAACAAAAAAATAAAAAGTCTTGAGTTGCCAATGTAAAAAAAAAAAAGGAAAATCCCTATATAAAAGAAAATTTACCAACATGGTGAAAATGTACATTCTGACTCATATCAGTCGTTTCCTACAGAGTGTGTTCATTAAAAAAACCTTTTGAAAGAAAGTGAATTTTATGAAATTGAAGAAATCAAAACTAAGAAACCAAATCAAAAGGAAAAGACTTCAATTCTGATCCATGTAGAGTCTTAAAGTTCTTAAAATCATGCAGTGTGGAATCAATATTTCCGAATGCTGGAAGTCGCCTTGCGAAATGTTTTGAGCATGGAGGTCACAAACAGTAGTAGAGAAAGCCCTAAGACAGGCAAAAAATTATTTAAGAAACCTTTGGCCAAGAAAGAAATGAAATCCCTGGCACTTTAATTCATTGAAAAGATTTTCTTCAAAGCATTTCTTTTAATGAAATATTTCATCGATTTGCAAGTGAATACACCAGAAAAATAAGGTTTGAATAGACACAAATTTTCAGCAGTTAATAGACATGAAAAAAACTTTAGTTTTTGGCGATCTGATTTACTTTATGTGAAGGTTAAATAAAGTACGGAACCTCCGTACTAGTCTCGTTACTTATAATTTGTCAATACGCTCATACTATTGTAATAAATAAATTTACATGATTAAAATGGAAACAAGACGAATTTTTGTTTATACAACGCGCATGTTCCTAAATAATAAGTAGCCTATAATATATAAGTAAATTGTGCGTAACGCTCGTTGTATGAGAGGTTGGAAGGTGAATGGTGTTGGTGGGGGGGCAAAAAATTCACCGGCCTATGGGCTAAAACCTTAAAGCCAGTCCTTTCCGCCCATAATACTCTTACATTTATGCACTGCATTTCATGTGGTTACTAGAAAACATTGATTCTACAATATATAATTTGCAAGGCAACTGGGAAATTTTTTCTAGTCTTAAAAAAAAGCCCGACAATTAACAGACGCCGAATCCTACGTAGGTTTGGCGTGTGAGCCTTCAGAAGCGAAGCCCAAGGTGCTTTCATTTTGTTGGTACTAGACAGCTTGACTTCGCTTATTTGAACAAGGCTTTTAGCCTTAGAGTGACAATACTAAGTGAGCTGACGGCACTGAGTTGGAGCTGGGGGCTTAATGACTGGAAATAGAGAAACCCCTATGACTCCAGCCGCCTGGGGCATGTCACTGATGAAACTCGAAAACAGTAGAGGGTTCACAACGCTGCTCTGGTGGTGAGGGGCGTATTTATGGGGGGGAGGGCGAACGGGACCGGACCCTCCCAGAGGGTCGAAAAGTTGACAAATTTTGTTAATCTCTTAAATTTTAGGCTATATTATTATTTTTTCAGCTGTGTACGCTTATACAGTAGTAATTCTTTTAAACATTATTATGCAGTACAAAACGTTCTGGTACTATGGAAAACGTTCTACGCATTTCTCGTTTAGCCCAGTACGTGTGTGTTTCTGCCAAGGCCGCGCTAAAGTATCCTCTAGAATTTTTAGTGCTTGTTAAGAACGCACATTATGGAGCCCTGGAGACTACAAACAGCCAACACCTGCCGCTTGGAAGTCAGTTTACGCGTGTTTCTGCCAAGGCCGTGCTGAAGTATCCTCTAGAATTTTCGAATGCTTGTTAAGGATGCATATTATGGAACCCTGCAGACTATAAATAGCCAACACCTGCCACTTGAAAGTCAGTTTACGTCGGGCGATTACGCTGTCCGTTCAAGTGGTTATTAATGAAAAGTGATTATTGTGCGGGACTCTATTAGTTGACATTATTAATAACTTGACAACTAACTTGTGTGGTGTGGACAAATTAACTTGAATTATTAAGTTATTAAATTGAATAACTTGCTAATTACAAACTGTTAATTGTGATAATTAAAGCTGGTAATTAGTGATTTCATTGGTGTCTTGTATTTTGTTTTCCACTGTACCGTACAACGATCAGTCAGAGGCCGTCGTAACAATATACAAACAGATTTATTATACAGCATTTGCGTATGCGTTTGAAATATGAAAAATACGAAAATCAATTCAGTCAATTGTATCTTTTAAACAATGTTTCAATAACGCATATTTTTATTGTTATTACCATTTACATTAATGGGACTGATTTCAAGATGTCATCACACGTTTTTCAACCACTTTAAAAGTAGTAATGCTGATTAGTCTTGTTTTTTTTTTCTTTTGTATTAAGCCGACTCGACCGGACCTATACCCTAAGCCGGTTCCGTGTAGCAGTGTTAATCAGCTGTGAGACAGTGTTATTATATATTAATTATTTACTTATTTCTATTTCTTTAGCATTTGAGAATCGGAAAAAAATAATCCAGTTCCTTTAGATTTTAAGAACGCAGAAAATACGTGGTTCTTCCGAGGAAAATAGGCCAAAATGTTTTCTTAGGAAAAAAATGTAATATCTACATTACTTTTTATCCAAATTCCATAAACAAGGTCTCGTTGGATTAGTAGTAAAAAAAGAGTAATTTTTTATGTATCCCCCCCCAGCAAAAATTCTAGACTCATCCCTGCTGCTGGTCGCCGGTCTTCACTCACTCTCGAAGACACAACATTGTCACTCATGAGCTACGATTCTTGTAGCCAGGTAGCGATGAAAGACACGTAGCGTAGCAGACGAGGAGAAAAACTTACGGGAACTTTCTGAAAAGAACATTCTCGTGCCGCCGCTCGCGGTTAAAACCCTTCACCACCCCGTCGAGAAGCGACGCTGTTGTCCTGCCGGGCAGCCGGCATCGGTAATGCTCTCGTCCGTATCGACACACGCGAGCACACACGTTATGGGGAAGGGAGTAGGCTATACGTACATCTGTCCGGTAACCGGCAGTTTGTTAATTCGTTATTCACACCCGGTGTCTCGTGCTCCTCTTCCTCCACCCGTCTGAATATTTCACGTTATATGCCTATACCAACTGCACGCTGGTCACGTCCAGCTGTACAGGCTATCTCCTATTATTATTATTATTTCGTACGAGCCACTGTGGACTACGTTTGGTTCAACTGGTTCCTCCCTTCTTCTCCTCTCTCTTCCTCCTCTCCCATACCTCCTTCATTCTTGATCGATGTCTCTCCCTCCTTTCGTCACTCCAGATGGCACCTGTCCTTGGTTAAATGGTAACTAACTTTCATCTTATTAACTTATTTATATTTTTTACACAAACAGGCCAGCCGTGGACCACGCGAATATCATTTCCTTTTCTTCTCCTGCCAGACGGCCCTCGTTCGCATACTGGTTCCCCGAAAGCCAAGAAAGCAAAGCCACCTCTTTCTGCAAAAAAAATCATGTGCACCGTTTTTTGGGACTGTCAGGGAATCGTGTTACCGGAATATATGGAACGAGGCACAACAATCAACGCAGAAGTTTACTGTGAAACACTCAAAAAGTTACGGCGAGCAATATAAAACAAAAGGCGTGGACTACTGACTTCCGAAGTGGTGTTTGTGCATGACAACGCGCACCGCATACCGCACGTGTAACTACGGCGCTTGTTGATTCATTTCTCTGGGAACTATTCAGTCATCCTCCTTACAGTCCAGATTTGGCTCCCAGCGATTTCCATTTGTTTTTGCATCTGAAGAAATTTCTTGCCGGCCAGAAGTTTGAAAGCGATGATGAGATAAAGGGAAACGTCCAGCAGTGGTTGAAGTCGCAGGCGGCCGAATTCTTTGAAGCGGGCATATTAAAAAAGGTGCCAAGATACGACAAATGGCTCAACTTGCATGGTGACTATGTAGAAACGTAGATTAAGGTATGTAGAATTTTTGAAAAATAAATTAATTTTAAAATAATTTGTATCATTTTCTTAATGCCCGAACGGTATTTACTTTCTGGATAAGCCTCGTAAAATTGTTAGTATATTTTATTCCTCCATACGTAGTGTCCAGGCACGTTTTCGGGAATTTAAATAGGGTGGTCACAATTTCCGTTTAATTATTAATATTTAATTTATTTAATTTCATATTATGTAAAGTCCAAGAGTATAACCATTAGTTTGTAAAGTGACAGTAAATTCTCTCAAATAATACTGTGACATCATCCACTAACTCCGAAATCTAGATTACTGGAAGTTTTTTTTTTATCTTCCGAAGTAAACTCCTTTTTCATGTAGAAACATAATAAATAGCCAACTCGATTTTTCTGGAAGCGTAATTTAAGGCCGGCCGCTACAAGAGTGTCAGCGATCAACTGTCCCAAGACCAAAACGTCACTGACGAATTATTTAGTTTCAGAGCGATTATGGTGGCTGTGATATGTGATGATGAGATTACTGTGTTATTATCGTTGTCGTCCATTACCTGTTGTCGATTACACAACTTATCAGAATATTTAATTAATAAAGTTGTGTTAGTGGTTATAATCACAAACAGAAATAACACTATTGCACACCACTATAAAAAAAAAATTTCCGATTAGCGCTTTTAAGCTTCACAGCTTATCGTCAGATCGGAAATATGAGCTGTGAAGCTTGAAAGGGAAATGCGGAAAATTTTTTCTATAACTGTGTGGAATAGTGTTATTTCCGTTTGTGATTATAACTCACTAACACAACTTTATTAATTAAATGTGTTATCATTATTTTAAATGTTTTGAGCAACAAAGTACGTTTTGGTAACATCCAGTTGATGAGAAAAGAATCCTCATTCAATTTTAAAATGAAAGTACGGAAAGTAAAATAAAAAAGGTAGCAATTTGTACGAAATGAGTATAAACAGATTTGATAATAACAAGATCAGAGTCAATAAATAATATCTTGGACCAGGTTATCTTCTTATAACGCAGATCTTGTGAACAATACGCTTGTCCGCACCGAGATCCATGTTTGTCGACGAGCTGCTGCTGTTGTTTCGTTTCGCACGAAAAGCAAAACGAATGACTGGAGATTGTTTGCTTCACTTTCCGATAGCATGAGAATATTGTCGTAGTCATTACGAGCCCCCTCCCCATTACTTCGTTCTACAATCGGTCTCCCAACAAATATCGTACTCGCAAGCTGTACAGCACTTGCGTATACGTTTGAAATATAGGAAAATCAATTCGGTCAGTAAGTATCTTTGAACAATGTTTCAATAACGTGTATTTACACTGTGTTATTACAGTTTACTTTAAAGGGATTGATTTCAGGATGTTATCACACGCTTTTTCAGCCACTTTAAAGATAGTAATGTTGAAACCCTAATATAGTTCTAAGGGTTTCACGGCCGGTGTCAGTAGTATTAAAAGTATGTACCGGACTGTTTGGCCGTGGTCCAGGGTTTTCAAACAAACCAAACGTTTCGACAGCACCACTAGCTGCCATCATCAGTGGAATTCGAGTCTACCTGAACGGGGGTTGTTAACGTCAGGCCCACAGTACTGTGGTAAAGGATGACGTTAACAACCCGCGTTCAGGTAGACTCGAATTCCGCGAATTCCACTGATGATGGCAGCCAGTGGTGCTGTCGAAACGTTTGGTTTATTTGAAAACCCTGGACCACGGCCAAACAGCCCGGTACATACTTTTAATGCTATTGATTAGCCTTAATTTGTTTTTTTCTTTTGTATGAAGCCGACTCGACCGGACCCCGGACTCCCCGCCAGGCCAAATTCTAGATACGCAACTGATCGATAAGCATGAAAGTAAAAATCGCCTACACGTTACACTTTACGAACCACAGAAATTATAACTACAAAACGTTCTCTGAAGTTATGTACGTACTCGGTAATCAATAAATAATTCATCACGACGAAGGTATGTAAACAACGGGTTATTTATCACCTTGTATTATATTATGAAGCAGAGGATGTCTATTCTATGTACCAGTTCTACTGTAAACATGAGCTTTATGACAACATAATAAACTAGTAAACTCACGGACCTGTAGGACTCGCTCACTATTTTGAACGAAGTAATTTTTTTTGTATTTGTATCGACCATCTGAGGACCACATGGCAATTTCAATTATTTATTCCTTGTTCTTTTCTTTTTCTCCAATGTTCTCTCATCTTTTCACTATGTCTCTTCTTCCTGTCTTCAATCCACTTTGAACCTACGCTTTTTCTCTCCTACCCTGAACTCTTTCCATTTTTAACACTTCCCCCCCTCCCAAAAAAAACTTGTATTTCAATTGCTTCTTCTGCGTTTATATTATTTTTTTCTAAATCCTTTTTGTCTTCTTTAATCCAACTTGATGTTGACTTCTTTCCTCACATATATTTGAAGATCTGTTTTGTTAACCTACTGTCGTCCATTCTATATAAATGTCCAAAAAATACTAGTCTTTTTCTCATTGTTTCTGTTATATTTTTTATACTCTGATATTACTTCATTACTTCTTTAATTTCCAACCTTCTGAAGTTTTTCGTGGTCCTCATATTTTTCTAATAATTCGTCTTTCCAATATTTCTAGTCTGTCTAAATTATAATTCAAAGCTCGACATTCTCTTCCATATAGGCATTCTGGCCTCGCTACTGTACTGTAATGCCCGCATTTTTAGATATGCATTTTTTATTGTAAATATCTTTAGTTATACCTTATGCTCTTTCTATTTTATAAATCCTTTCTTCTATAGCAGATTTTTCTAAACCATTCCCTTCAGTTATTTCCCCTAGACACTTAAATTTTCCAATCCTCTCTATTCGACCAATATCTGTTAGCAGGTAAAGTACATTTTATTATTAGACATATTTTGATAATTTTTAAAAATTACAATCGGGAATATTACAATCAAACATTCGATAATCGGGAAAAATTACGAAAGTCCCAATTACTATGCCATTTGTTTAGTAATATATCAGTTGTAGAGCACACCACCATGCAATAAACATTAAAATTTCGAAACATTCGGATTTGGTTATATTCCTTTTAGTCTGACACCCAATTTTCACAATTGGACTTTTTGTGAAAAGTCTGGCTGGCTTTTCACAATTATTTTCAAAATTGTAATCTCTTTTGGTCCCAAAATTTTGAAATTTCCAGAACGTAACACTATATTCAGGTACTAATTACAATTCTCCTCTTAAATTTGACACCCACATGAATTTTTGCGATATTATTAAAATTTTCACCCATTTCTTGGACCCTGGCATCCAAACATTTTGAAATTTCAAAAAATGACAAATACGCTATACCGAGACTGTGGTCTAAATTCCCTTTAATTTGATACCCCACACGGACGTTTGCGATTTATCCACAATTCTGACTCCCTCACATTTTTGCCTCCCACTTCCCTATTTTTGGGGAGAGATAATACTGCCTGTAGTGTCAGTGCGTGCTGGTGACGGGTCCATGGCCGCTGCCGTACGACAATTCGCGGTCGATAGCTTTCGTAAGGAGACATTTGCCCACCTCTGGGAAGCCCAAGCAAGTACGACAGTCTCGATGCATTGTGTAACATACGCCGTGCTGACGCGGACGGCGCGACGGGCGCATTGATATGCCGCGACGGAGGTCGACAGCTTTCAAAGGAAGTGCTTGAATATCTAACGGAAATCCGGCATTGGTCGACGGCTGACTAGCACAATCCGGTGAGCCCGTCCAGCGGAGGCCAACGCTTTCCTCGGCTCGGGATAACGTGCGGCGGCGAAGAACGGTAATGTGCAGCAATTGGCACTACGAAAACCGGATACTCCGTTCACGTGCACCGAAGAGTTATTGTTCTTACTGGCAACACGTGACTGGTATGCGACAACGCTGTTTCACTCCGATCACGTCATGTCATTTCTGACCGTGGGAGTGATCGTGGTCAGTGGTGAACAGATTACAGGAGCGAAACTGAAAGTACTATAGTCGTGTTGAACGGATGAAATAAAGGAAGACGCGCGAGGAAGACAGGGTTGACTGCTGGAAGTATCACGCACATGATCGAGATCATATATTGCCCGAGTAACGGAACACACTGATTTAAGAGAAGGTTACTGGAAACCTTTACGGGGGAAAATCACAGCAGCAGAAGCAGATTAGTACCCGAAGTCTGCTTATTTTCTGCTCACTCGATACGGTTATCATACAAAATCTCATCTGTCATTTGGATACATTGGTTTCCAATCAGCTGTTAAGTGAATGGAGCATTGCAACTCGAACTGCATTCATCACATCCCGTCTTTAACGACGAGTATTAGTTACGTAAGTACAGTATACACAAACTCCCTCAAGTCGGGAACAATTAATCACTCCGAAAACACGAAGACATACTACGAAATGTGATTGGACTTCATCATGGTAGTCACTCCCAGCATCCTGCCTTAAGTTCTTGCATGTAATTTTTTACTCTTGTGTTCAGAATTCTTCATATTCGTCTTTATCTGACCCTTCTGCCTCTCAGTGTCGGGTTGAAGGGAGCCTCCCAAAATCGTCTTCGTCTATTCTTGTCCACGCACACGGGCTTCTCACGGCCCTGTCCCAATCTCTCAAGGAAGTATGACTGATATGTCATCCTTTCTTCCTCTTGGTCTCTGACCCTCCGGCTTTACTTCAATGAACGCCTCAAGCATTCGACAACAAAGTACTCGAGATAAACGTACGCTATCACAAATCAAAGCACTTTTCTCAGTATTATCTTCTTTTCAAATCCTGTCTGGAAGATACATTTTCCTAAAGAGAAACTAGAGACACACTATAAACAAATCGATATGGAGAACCATACATGACTTCCATGTTCTAATTAATTATAAAATTATTTTTAATACATCCTCTCAGAACGACACCAAATATATCAGTATGCTTTTGGTAAAAACGCTGAGAAAGATAATCAAAATACGAACTGTACCTAGTTGTTAATGTTTTAAAAATAAAGCATTAAATTTTATCTTTTATTTAAACAACGCGAAAGAAAGCGAATACCACCCGGCGTTTGTTATCTGTGAATTTCTGAAAACGAAAAATAATTTTGTTTACGTATCCGTGATTACATAGCATGGAACGATATCAATTGTTAATATTTTATTGAAATTTTTTCAAGTTTTCGGTCGAATAAATTTATACCATCAATACAAAAAATTACCCCTCCCCCTTCAACTACCCTTGTTTCGTTTATAGATATTTCATCAACTTTCTACAGTGGATTATTATGAAGTTCTTTTCAGGATATTACCAAAATTAAGTACTTTATTCTTGTTAAAACGTAAAACGTTGCAGGTAAACTACTCCTTCCCCTTAACCGTCCTTTCAGCATCCGTCCCTTCATTATTTTCTCCTCACTATCACAGGAACTACCATTTTCATTCTGTCCCAGCTATATTTACTATTCTCCTTTTCACATCGCCCACTCTCGTTCAGCAATCCACTCGTTACTCTTCTTACACTCCAATTAAACTCAATAACACTGATCCTTCCAAAATGTCTCTTTTTACGCGCCACGCGAACTACTTAATATCCTTCCTCACACAGGAACTTTGTATCTTAAGCCCAAAGAATTGGCTGTATTTTTGTGATTTTTTTTAACAAACGCAATCTCGTCAAGACCTGTCCATGCCACGTGAGTTTTCTTTTAATACTTAAATTAGATTTATATTAGGGTACCCTGAGAAACATTTTGTCTAAGTACCCTTGCAAATGAGGTTTTTATTTTAAAACGAGACACGAAACTCTCATTACTTGCAGTAACGATGTATTCTCCCTCCCTCTCCTTCTCTCTCTCTCTCTCTCTCTCTCTCTCTCTATATATATATATATATATATATATATATATATATATTTTAGAGGTTTAAAAACAGGTACAGCTGTTTTTAACAAAACAATTTGTAATTATTAAAATCTTCTCACTAGAGTTTCAATTCTGTAAATCTAACAGCGATGATTCTTAACCAGAGAAATGCATATTAATTATTATTTAAATTAAAAAATACCGTTACTTTAAATTTTGTGTATGTACGTGAAACACATGGGCGCACGCGCCACACCACATCCATTAACATACTGAATCTAACTTCCGCTGACGACTAACGTTGTATCTCTTCAGGGCTAACAAGACTACTGTATTTAAATGAAGTAAGTACTTGAGTAGGTAGTGCTTTACGTAGGCACTACAGTAATTAACTTATTATCATAACTAGGAGCCTTGTTTCGTTGTATAACTATGTTTCCCTGGTGCACCAGGTATCTGTGAAGTACTAAGTATCAGATAGCTACATACCAAGTCAAATAATAAAAAGAAATCTTTTACTTTTATTATGAAACAATTTACTCTTACATACTCCAAGCATCTTACATATTTTGACACGATACATTCTATACTTACAAACCATCACTGCTTCTCGATAAACTTGGAATCGCCAACAACAAAAACGTATGGGAAAATATTTTTTTCTCCGTGGACAACATTAAACAGCTACACTAGAAAAAATGCTATCAACCAAGCCACGTCGAAACAAATGATGAGGCGAGGCATGTCCAAAGTGGTGGCCAAAATCTTACGAGGTGATACTGTTTACCGACGAGCTGGACTTCTGGGTCAGTATGAGGCTTCATTTATACTTCCAGGTGGCAGGCGTCGGGTGGCAAGTGATAGGCGACGGGTGACGTCACCCGCAGCTGTAGTACATTGTTGACAACGGGTTTGTTTATACTTCTGCGAAAGTGACGTGCGACTCCTAGGTGACACCACCTGTCGCTATAGTTTGTCTGTCACAGATACAGCGACGTCTCCCGCGCTCTTTGACATTTGCATGTGTTCTCTCGTATCGTAATAATGTCGATTGCACGGCCAGATCGGGAATTATTAATTAGTGAAGTGCAGACAAGGCCTGCAATTCGGAATGATGCTGACCCCAATCACAAAAACATGGAAGCGGTGGAGAAAAGTTGGATGAAAATAGCATAGTTGATGAATAAAAAGGGTTAGCAACACTTCAAATATATTTTATTAAAATTTATTTCCAATTACGTCCTTTCGATTATGGAAACAGTATGTTAACATGTTTTAAATACTTTATTATTACGTATAATTCACTTGTAATCTATTATTATTATTATTATTATTATTATTATTATTATTATTGTAAGTTCACGTCTATTCAATTTTATAGTAATTTTTATATTCGGCGACTGTGCTATAATTCATTAATCGCACTTTCAGTCCCAACAGCTATTACTGTGATTTCGATTTAGTTTCAGTGGCTGCAGCAAAAAGTAAATGGAAAAATCTCAGAGCTAAGATGAGGAAGGAGCTGTTGACAATGCCAGAGACGAATTCAGGGTCTCCAGCTCCAGGGTGAAAATCTTTATGGGAATATTTCGACCTTACGTACTTCTAAAAAATGTAATTCTACCTGCTCCAACGATGGGAAGTCTCCTTGTGCATGACACAGGTAGACAGGTTTTCCAGACAGTAAATCCTATGCACAAAAGAACTCTCAAGAAGACTAACAGAATCACCAGTGCCAACAACACCACCTGTCAATTCTTTAACATCGAGCCGTTCATAGGCTCCAAGTAAGCGTAAAGCAGTCACTGTGACACTACACGACTGGGAAACATTTGACGTGTTCTAAACGACATCTCGATCGTGACTGCTGAATCCCATGTGTAGTGGCTCGACCGTAGTGCTGCACCACCTGCCACCCGTCGCCTGTCTCCTGGAAGTATAAATGAGGCCTGAGAGTCATCGACAGCTTGGTAGGCGTGCTGGTCAAACAGCGACTTCAACTTGGAGGTCGGACTCGGAAGTCTTATAGCAGAAACCGTGGTACCTCCAGCAGGAACAACAGGGTTATCTCGACGAACCGAGTCTGGAAAGGAGTTAGTACGCCGAGTCCGAGCCACGTCGGACTGATTGATGTTTTGGCACTTTCCGTGTCTACGTAGGCTTGTCAAGTAGAGCGTTGGGGCCTGCAAACCCCAGCGAGTACATTGCGCATGCAACTGGAGTACAGGTGGGTACGTTATTAGAAGATTGAGAAAAATCAGCCCTGTACACGTACTGTAGAGCCGTGATAAATAAACCATATCAACAAGACATTTCGATTATAGCTATAACTCAACTTTTTACATTACAAAATCTTACAACTATTTCAATGGAATCGTAAGAAATGGTATATCAGTAATTTCATGAAAAATTGAATTTGATTTCTACAATAGAAATGAGACAATAAGAATCACGACTTATATAAGGGAAAACGGTTAACCGACTGACTGACAAACAGTGACAATCTGTTCCGATAACAGTACAGACCATATCGAAAACATTTACAAAAACCGAGAGTAAATAGTAAAATGTTCAGACTGCCAAATAATTGAATTAGAAATGTTAGGGTGGAAGGTCACGAACATTTTCTAAACATTTGATTTTTTGTTTTCAACCTAAAAATTCTTCTTTTCTCTACTTTTAACTGTGTGTCTTGCACAATATTTTCCAACGTTTTATATTATAGGCCTATGTGAGAGAGGACACCCACTAACCCACTTAAACTCCTTAAGTAAACATTTCAATATCTCACAATAACTTACAAAATAAGTACAGTATTCTGCAAACAAATAAAGAGCGCCCTGGAGAACAGAGTGAAGAAAACGCAACTACGAAGGGAAAAATTACCTTTTAGGCTACTGAAGAAAAAAAAAAACGAAAAAAAGGTGTACTGAAGAACAGTGCAGCACATTTTGAAAAAAAAAAGTTACAAAACATTAAGCTAGGTTTCCGGTGAGCGCGTATTTCCATATGTAGCCTACGTACGTACAAAATGATTTCCTACTGAAATACTGTCGAAGGCTTGCGTTTTCCACCTTCGCCGTGCTTACTGCTCTCTGTCATGCTCCGGACGAGGCCATTCAGTGTCTCCACCATTATCGGCTCCGTGTCGTGATCGCTGTTTAGGGGTACGGTTATACAAGCGTTTTTTTCCGGCCGTGTACGCGTGTGGAGTTTGGTAAAACGCACAGTGGTCACACGTGCATGGACGGAAGTGTAGTCACATAGGCGGTTTATATTCGGGCGGCAGCGTTGGGACGTCTCGGAAGCGCACCCCTACAGCTCTGGCTATACAGGTTAAAACACAACTGCACAGAAACGTCCGTGTTTACATTAAAGAAAACACTAGTTATAAGTAGTAAATAAATCTTTAAAAAGAAAATTTGTTGCATTACATATTTTTTTTAAGATGTCAACAACACCATGGAGACCAAAATTTATTACCATAGTAACAAGTAAATAAACAAATGGTATTATAAAAAACGCACTAAAAACGCAGCACGTTGTTTCGAGGAGGGAGACTTTGAAAATGCAGCAGAGCTGACGACCCGTGCGTTTTTTTTTCACGTCCATGTGGGCAATTTCATTGCCGCCTGTGTGTTAAATTCAATGCGTTTCCCAATAGTACGTGCACGGCCGGAAAAAAAATGCTTGTGTAACCGTACCCTAGGAATAATGGTGGAGATACTGAAAAGCCTCGTCCGAAGCATGACAGGTAGCAGTTTGACAAGTAAGCACGACAAAGTTGGAATTACAGAGACTGCTAATTCAAATAACAAGATGAACAATGACAGGGCTGCGTTTTTTTCCATTACACTTGTCTCATAGCACTGCTTATATTAAACCTACAATTAACATAATTCTAATGTTTATAAGAAGAAAAATTTGCATTTCATCTTTTCTAAAATGATTTTAGTCTCCGTTTAGTCGACGAATTACAAATAGCATGCCAGTTATATGATCGATCCACGTGCTTTACCACGGATAAGCCCCCGTCGCTAGCAAAACGACTATGTGTACTCCATGCTATGGGCACGTTCCTAACAGACAAGTAGTAAGGATAAGCAGCGGCAGATTATATCTCAAAACAACTGACAAAAGACGTATTCTGCAAACAAGAGTGCCCTAGAAAGAAATCGGGAGAACAGAGTGAAGAAAACGCAGCCAAAAAGGAAAAAATTACTTTGTACTGAAGAAAAAAGGAGTATTGGTGAAGATTGCAGTGCAGTACATTTTGAAAAAAAAAAGTTACAAAACATGAAGCTGGATTTTCAGTGAGTGCATATTTTTCATATGTACTTACGTACAAATTAACTTCCTACTGAAATATGTCGGAGACTTGAGTTTTACAACTTCGTCGTGCTTACTTCCTAAACTGTTACCTGTCATGCTCCGGGTGACTCCCCGATATCAAGTCTTAAACCACGGCCTATAATACGACTTGATAATGATGGAGACACTGAAATGCCTCGTCCGGAGCATGATCGTGTCATAGTTGTTGTTTACGACTTGATAATGGTGTAGACAATGAAAGGTCTCGTCCGGAGCATGATCGTGTCGTAGTCGTTGTTTACGACTTGATAATGATGTAGACACTGAAATGCCTCGTCCGAAGCATGACCGTGTCGTAATCGTTGTTTCCGACTTGATAATGGTGTAGACATTGAAAGGTCTCGTCCGGAGCATGATCGTGTCGTAGTCGTTGTTTAGGACTTGATAATGGTGCAGACACTGAAATGCCTCGTCCGAAGCATGACCGTGTCGTAGTCGTTGTTTAGGACTTGATAACGATGTAGACACTGAAATGCCTCGTCCGAAACATGACCGTGTCGTAGTCGTTTAGGACTTGATAACGATGTAGACACTGAAATGCCTCGTCCGAAGCATGACCGTGTCGTAGTCGTTGTTTAGGTCTTGATAACGATGTAGACACTGAAATGCCTCGTCCGAAGCATGACCGTGTCGTAGTCGTTGTTTAGGCCTTGATAATGGTGCAGACACTGAAATGCCTCGTCCGGAGCATGACAGGTAGCAGTTTGATAAGTAAGCACGACACAGTTGAAATCACAGAGACTGCTAATTCAAATATCAGGATGAACAATGCCAGGGCTTGCATTTTTTTTTTTCATTATACTTGTTTCATAGCATTGCTTATATTAAACCTACAATTAACATAATTCTTATGTAAATAATTTTTAGATGAAGAAAAATTTGAATTTCATCTTTTCAAAAAACCAGTAGTCAGTTCAGTCAACGCATGTATCGGAACTGACGTGCCACAGTCATATGATCGATCCATGCGCTTTACCATCGGTCAAGCCGCCGTCGCTTGCAAAATGACTATCTGGACTCCAGGCTCTTCGGGCACGTTCCTAACGCACAAGTAGAACCACAGGCAGCGGAGACAGTGTAAACGAACCTTGCCGTCGGTCTAATCAACAAGTAGCACGAGCTGGGCGGCTTGCAACGGCGGGCCTCCAATTGAAAATTATGAAGTGAGCCTGTCGAAACATTTGGCGTATTTAACAACATACCTTAATCGGCCTAAGAGGACGACACTTTCAATATAAAATTCCGCATACTAATTAAAACACGTGAATCGTGAAACGAATAATCTGACACACGGAACCGATATAGTAAGGTGTAATAAAGAGTAGAAGGGTAGCCTGGCTGGGACACACAACGAGGATGGAACAACACAGAATCCCCAGAAAATTTTTAGAATGGAGACCAGTAGGTAGGGGAGCAAGAGGAAGGCCAAGGAAGAGACGGATCGAGGGTGGTCAGGAGATCTGAGGAATATGAAGATGGGGAATTCTATCTGATGAGATGCTGAATTGAGAAATTGTTATAAAACTCATACTGGGTTGTAACCCTAGAATAAGAATTAAAACAAGTAATTTTCTGCATTTAAACGATAACACAAATCTTACCGCTACGAGGGTCAATTGAAAAGTTCGCGAAGTGACATCTACAGCTTAGCGATAGTGCTAAACATTTTTGTATGATGGAAGAGGTTCATATTTCCTATTTACACCGGTGTTTCCAAATCTATCTGTCAATTTATTCATTGTTTACCAGCTCTTTGAAATTTACGTGTCACGCGTGTTTTGAAAAACGGACAAATTCTTTTTTAAAATACAAAAGAAAATCTAGCACCGATGGAACTTCACAACGAAACGGTAAATATGATGAGATGCTGCACTATCAAAAACAACGGTTTTGTAAGTGGGCAATCGAATTTAAACTTTGTCGTACGAGCATTGAAGATGATTCCCGCGCGGACGCCCAAAAAGTGAGACAACTCCCAAATGCGGCACACGTTTTGCAGACTTTTTTCACATTCTTTAGTTAAAACACGCACGCTAATTGAGATGCCTATGACCTGATCAATGTCATCCACTTTCAACCGCCAGTCTTCCAACACAGTGTATAATATTTTTTTAATGCTATCTGGAGCTGTTGAACTTTTTGAAGCGTCCACTGCAGTGATCGTCTTCAATGCTCGTGCGACCATGTTTAAACTCGCGTGCCTACTTACAAACCATTGTTATTGAATGTGCAACAACACCTAACGCGTTTAGAGTTTCTTCATGAATTTCCATCGGCACTAGACCTTTCTTTGGGAAACACAATTCAACCACAGCACGATGTTTGATTTTGTCCATTTTTCAAACATGTAAACTTTTTAAATCGTGACATGTAAACATGAAACAGCTGGGAAAGAATGAATAAACTGACAGATTTGGAAACTGACACATCATCATCATCATCATCATCATCTTCACAATACGGAAAACGCAAGGTTCTGCCTGTTTCGCCTTCAAAAATCCTCCACCCATCTCTTCCTGGGTCTATTCATACACCTGTGTCCTACAGGTTTGTATTTCCAAACTTGTTGGCCAGTCTGGCATTCTTTCTAAAGTGTTCTTTCCACCGTTGTTTGTAATATTTTAATTTTCCATTCAAGTTAAAAACTGCATTTATTTATATGATATATGAATGATTAGTGATCTAGAGGTTCCGGGAGCACCATAAAAATCAGCGTTTTTCACCCCTCCTCACAGATCGACTCAGCTCGTGGAAATGCTGGAATAACATCACCATCATCATCATCATCATTGTCTTCTTCTTCTTCTTCTTCTTCTTCTTCTTCTTCTTCTTCACAACACGGCATATGCAAGGTGCTACCTGTTTCGCCTTGAAGACTCCTCCAGCCATCTCTTACTGAGTCTATCCACACATCTCTGTCCAGACTTGATTGGCAGTCTGGAATCTGACATTCTTTCCGAGCGTTCTTTCCACCGTTGTTTGTAATCTTTTAATTTTTCATTCAAGTCAAAAACTGACATTTATTTATATGATGTATGAATGTTACAACATACTGTTACGACATAACAGAACAATCTACGTGTTTATCGAACGTTCCAGAGGGATCCGGAATGTAATCCGTGTGGCGTACGTGACTCTCGACGCATTTGCTAGACTGTACCAGAATTCGCGCGGCCGCTCGCTGACTGTCAAAGCCGCAATCAATTACGTCGTAATGTAGAGCATCTTATGTAATATGTGGAATAATCTAGTATTTGGGGGGGGGGAATACCAGTACTCAACGACGTTCAGTTTCAGTTATAGTCGCGATATATTACAGTGCGGTTCGAGTTTATCGGGCGATATTACTGTGTGCGTTCAAGTGGTTATTAGTGAAGTACTGTGTTTTATAATCGGGCGGTATATTGTAATACAATTGTATTTTAATATTAGTTGACATTTTATTGCGTGTGAACAATTTTTATTTGATTTGTTGTAGGAGACTGTGTTGTTAATTACGAACTGTTTAACTGTGAAAATTAAAGTTGGTAATTAGTGACTTAATTGGTGTCTTGTACAGTACTTTGTTTTCCACTGTACCTACGACGATCAAGTGGACCGTCGTAACAATAAGAAAAAATTTATTTTAGTAGTACCGCTAAGCCAAAGATGTCTTTCGACAGACCCTCGTATTTTAATTAAAATGGTAAGAAATACCATTCAGTAGTTTCATAAAAACTGAATAATTCCGAATCTCTCTCGATTCACACAAATTAATATTTACACATTACTTTATGTTCGGTCGTCATTAATATCGGCAAACTATAATCTACGTTTTCCACGTGCAATTTCAGTTTTTACTTTAAACCGTTTGTTACACTGCGGCGTAGAAAGCTGGAGGCAGCGAGGGTGCGCTTGCCTTACAAAATTTATGAGCGCTGTGCTGAAAGGATCGTAAAAGCGGACTCACGTAGAAACCCTACCTAATACCTTGCTCACGACCTGAGCTGCTCAAACTATTCTTACTACAGTTTTGTATTATTACTCCGTACGCTAATGGCAACATAAATTGATGTTTTTTTTTAATCCGTTTACTCTATTAAATTTTGGTAGACTGTAAACAATTTTCATCACAACTTATTAAAGCTTTTGATTACACAGGTGGAAACAAATTGGGCACAATATAAACTGGAAGAAGCGACCAATAATTTATGTGAACGTGCAACTGTTCTAACGTAATTTTCGTGCTGTTAAAGAGACAAAATTGTCGAACATCTTTTCTAAACAGTGTTGCCAACTCGGTCATGATAAAATTCGCTAAACGCCACCCAAAAATACTCCACTTTTAACGAAAAATCACCTAGTATTTAAAAATATATATTATTCAATGTTTTGATTTTTTGTATTCATTATATTTTTAATTCATCAAGTTAATAAAATATTAACTTTTCAACAACTACATCCACATTAATGACTATATATATATATTGTAACGTAACAGAGTTGAGGTTCCCGACGTTACATAAAAAACAAGTAAACATGATTTAAAACAATGCCCAAAGCATGTTATAATTAAATACAAGAGGGCCCTGAAAAATGCAGTAAAGGTACCTAGTAAGGTTACTAAGTAATAAAACATCAAAAGTGTACCTAAATCTAAAATATGTAATGAGTAGTATGAGATGTAAAACATAAACATTGTGTCTAGTGGGATGAGTTTAATGTGTAGGAGTTGAGTATAACATACTGTTCAATTAATATTTAATGTGTTATAAAATGTACTTGGTGTTGTACTGTAGCATGATAGTGTTTACAGGATATTTATTTTATGTTTTGTGTGTAGTAAGTGTGGAGCTGTTGCTTTAAGGAAGTACTAAGTCATAGGTACTCATTTTATTCATGTTTTATTCATTGTATTTAAATAATGAAGTACAAGTACATTTATTATGTATGCTATTATGTTGAATGTATTTACTTTAATTGATTAATGAAGATGTTTAAAATAATATTTGTAAACTTGGCCAGGAAGGCAATAAGTGTTAATAAGTTGGCAAGTAGTCCTTATAATTATGTTAAAAACTAATGAAGGGTTCAATTATGAACTAAATAATATAATGAATTGAAACCAGGAAATTAAAATTGAGATAAGTGGCCATAAGCCAGTGACTATTTGTACAGTAGGTCAGGTAAAGAAAAATTAAATTAAAAACAAAGCAAAATTATGACATGTGTAATAAAACCAGTAGGCCTAAATTTAATATTTGGAAAAGGAAATTAATACCTTTTTAATAAGTCCAGTCAGATGAAATTGTAGTAAAATGTATATGGTTTAATAAGGCAGATTAAGTGAGAGTTTTATGTGATTTGGTGTAATTCCAAGCATGGAGTATTTTATTAAAAAAGAGTAGTAATATTTTCTAATTCTGGCTCTAGGATATCACATATTATCCAATGACAGAAAGTAATGGTTGTTAGGGTAACTAAAATGCAAGAAATTTTGTTGATTTCAACATTCGATTGTTATATGCTATTGGGAACAGTTGAGTAGACAAATTTAAACATAAAAAAATAATTAAAAATGAATCAACCTTAATAAATCCAATGTATTAAAGCCAATCCATTAAAACAGAACTGAGTAATAATTACTGAACTAGATTTCAGGAAATATAAGTCTACATATCATCAAAGTTGCGGAATTAATAAATCCTTCTTCAAACTAATTCTATCAAAGGAATGATGATGAACCCGAGTTACAATTAAACCAAGATCCTTCTTGAATGGACAAGAAGTCAAAATTAATGCAAATATAAACCAAACACACATAAAGAACCTTTGGTATTGAAGTAATAAACCTCACTTCCAAGAGATTGAAGAAATCGTAATACTACACCAATTCCACTGGGACCGGCAACCACTAGGATCGCGAAGAAGAACGAAGAACAGAAGAACTCCTGTGACACTCCGGGACATCACCTTTCAACCTTTATTGATAATCTGGACGCATTTTTTGGTCAAAGTCACCTCATCAGTACACCTTCATGGGGTTATAAACAGACACGGCTACTTCGAGTATAGTATTGTACGGTAACAAACCAGCTTATATTTTATTTTATACCTTAAGAATGAATAACCATTTGTAATACTTAGTAACCTTAATTTTGCATTACCTGGCCTTACTAATCGTTAAAAGAATCACATGTAGCCTGGGATAAGAGATAAAACGAAAATTATATTTAAATTGTATTATACAGCACTAGTCCACTAACCAATCGATTCAGCATTGTACGATCGATATTACGATCTGGTAATCTATGAAGACAACTGTTGGAATTTAAAAAATAATATAAATAAAGAATCCTTCTTGTATGTGATAATGTTCTGTGTTATTGTAGAATAGTTATTGTATTTTGATTGGGGAGTAATTTACAGATAAAGAAGGTGATAAAACCGTCAAGTGAAACGAACTAACCTATAAAAACGAGTCAATTACTAATAACAGCGCTCGCTATCGACAGCTGGTGAATACGGGAGAGCGCAGAACTAACGTATTCTCTTCGCCAAACTTGGGTCAATTTAAATAATACAGACCGAATAGGGTTGGAGAGAATTACCGAATTATTAACTATAATACCCGTAATATAGCGTTATTCTCTGGTGAAACACTTAGTAATTGATTAACACAGGGCTATGTTCAACATACGAGTTGTAACAACCATATAATAAATACTTGTTTTCTTTTTATAAATTAATATTGATTTGCAGGAGCTCTCATCTGCAACAACATAATAAACGTTTTCCTTAATAACAGATTGGTTAATTCAACGTGGCTGAATTAACGAGAAACCCGTAACTGTATTACAATCGCAAAAAGTAATATTTGTCATTTCATTACGATATATATATATATATATATATTATAACGATTCATATAGTCGACCTATCAGATCGTTATATGAAAGTGTCAAACTGTGCTAGTCTAGCGGCGTAAGCAAGAGAGAGAGGGAATAATCACAGCCATCTCTGTCTAACCTCGCCACTGCTACTACTGACGCGTGCACAGACATGAAATTTTATTCAATTAATTTTATTTATTAAAACTGCAATATCTTCAAAACTAATAAATATACGGCAATTCTGAAACCTGCATAGTGTTCAGCAATTAAAGCTCTATAAGTAGCCAAAATATCAACTAATATAATTAACATTTAAAGAAGTTATACAGAAGAAGAACGCCAAGAGATATAACTAGAGAATTAGGCTAGGTACGAATTAGGTGTTTTCACACACATACAGAGAAAGACCAAAGCAATAATATTCTGTGGTCAGATCTTTGAAAACACGTTTGCAAATACCTGTAATCAAACGATTTGCAAACAGCGGAAGTATGAAATTAGCCAGAAATTCTCTACCATCTCAAACTTGTTAAGGAGAGTTTGACCGACCTGTTCGATATTGTTTCAAATGGAAAACACATGATTTATTTGGAACAACCAATCACAACCCTGTATTAAGAGTAGACGCTAACTCAGAATGAGGGAATTGATCACTCTTCGTTCGGGCATTAAATAAGCAAGACGTGTGTTAAATACGATCTCAATTGCACAAACAACGCAAAGTATTTATTTAAATAAACAGTTCGCGAAGTGGTCCGCAGTAGTAGAGGAACTAGTAAAGTTCCATAAATAATCTCGCTGCGTAATAACTAATTAATTAATTAAATAATTAATAAATAAATAATTAATTAACAGTGAAGTGACCTGTGCACCAGAGTAGCTACAGCATCTGTAATTGTCCAGGATCATCAGTCAACGTTATTGGTCAACATCATTTCTTCTGAGCCGAACCATCAAAAGGAGTATCTCTACTGATTACTATCTACGGTCGACGCATCAATCAGATAAGAAATATATTCATTGATCAATGAACATAAAATAACAAAATAAATAATTAAATCAATAAACATTTTTAAAAGGCACTATATAAATTCAAATTTTATATTTAATTATTAAGATTAGATATAAAGTAATAGGCTATAGGAGTGTTGAATGGAGAGTGAGGTGTAGTATTGAACGTGCAAATTATTGCAGACCCGTTCTTTAGCACTGGTTTGGGTGATATATAAATCCCTAAATCAACCAGATAAGAGCAACTGATCGTTTGGACGTTTTAATCTTCACTTTTCAAGCACACTCATTAACCAATAAGATTTATGTTAGCAATAAGTCATTAAATTAACTTTTAAAGAAATTAATTCAATAACAAAGTCATTAATTAAACAAATTTCAACATTATTTAAGAGTTATTTGTAACGATTCCCCTTAAATATTCCACTCACTGAACGAATCCTGAGATAGTGTGTCTCTGTGCTCTGAGCTAAGCTGAATCCGTGTCATTTGTATCTGGGATTTGTTCTGGCGCCCAGGTAAAGTAAAAAGTCACGGGTAAGTAAGATTTGTTCTATCATTATATACAGAAAATAGATAAGGTTACAAATAACTGTTGAAGGATTAAATATTAAAATAAACTTTGTTAAATAGTTATTGGAAAAAAAAAAAAAAAAAAAAAAAAAAAAAAAAAAAAAAAAAAAAAAAAAAAAAGGCTAAATCACAAGCGGTAGATATGGCAGCAATTGATCAGATCCTTCGTATTATTTAAATTAGCAGCCATCCTTATTATTTCTTTTATGAATTTGCTAAACTGCTACAATTTTTTTGTTCAGACAAAGCTTTTCGTCATCTCTGACATCATCAGGTTGTTCAAGAC
This sequence comes from Magicicada septendecula, assembly GCA_034769895.1. Classification (NCBI taxonomy): domain Eukaryota; kingdom Metazoa; phylum Arthropoda; class Insecta; order Hemiptera; family Cicadidae; genus Magicicada; species Magicicada septendecula. Next base: position 847,669,602 of record CM068368.1, read on the forward strand.
CTGATGATGTCAGAGATGACGAAAAGCTTTGTCTGAACAAAAAAATTGTAGCAGTTTAGCAAATTCATAAAAGAAATAATTGAACAGATGTTCAAGCAGTTGACCACTAAAATGGATAAAAATAATAGTAAAATTGAAAGTAAAATTGAAAATACAAATAGTCAATTAAATAGTAAAATTGATAGTACAAATAGTCAATTAAATAGTAAAATTGATAGTACAAATAGTCAACTATCTAATCAATTATCTAGTGAAATAAAAGATACAAATAATAAAATTGAAGAAAATAATCAAAAATAGAAGAAAGTAATAAAAAATTAATAAATGATGTTAATAATAAAATAGAGCAAACTAATTTAAATACTTATCTAGCGAAATGAAACAACGAAAATTTAACTAGCCAAATAGAACAAAGTAGTAAAGAAGCTACATTTAAAATAGATGAAGAAATAGCTAATTTAGCTAGTAAAAAAGATAGTACCAATAGCAAAATAGATGAGAGTATGATAAGCATACCGAAGAGGTTAATGCTACAGTAGAGGAATTTAAAAAACAAGTAAATACTAATTTTCGCCGCCAAGACGAAAAACTAAATAAATTTAGAATCGAATTTCATGAACGGTTAGAACAGAAAGTAACCCTTATTAACCAACAATTCAGCGAAGTAACTGCTGAGTTAAAAACCCAAACGCTTCTAAATAAAGAAGAAAGCCAGAGTACTAGGGTAGAGTGCACCCAACTGGGTGAAAATATTAAGGAGGTTAGAGAGAGTAAGGCTGACCGATATTAATGAAACAAGTAGAGAGTAAGGCTGACCGAGACGAAGTACATCAAAAGGTAGAACAGCAATTAAAGGTAATGCGGGAAGATCTGACTAAGGCAATGAAGTCACAGCAAACCAAAGTCGTGAGGTGTGGTAGCTATAAGGAAGAACCAAAAAACCTTGTATTCTCAGGAAACCCACATGAGAATCCTGTGGAGTTTCTACGGCTGTTTGAGGCTTATGTAACTCGCGTAAACCCACTGATGGACGACAAGGACAAGAAGGACATGTTGAGCCGATTCCTCAAGAATTGGGCAGGTACGTGGTGGAAAGTCATCTCGGACCGAGTCCAAACCTACGCCGACTTCAGAGAGAAATTCCTTGCTCAATACTGGAACGTACAGATTCAAAGAAGGGTGCGTGATCATCTGGAATTTGGTAATTATCACCCGTCCATGAATATGACAACCACCAACTATGTGCTAAACGTAATGGCACAAGTGAAGCATTTAACACCACCAATAGAGGAGAGAGACCTAGTGTACAAGCTAGCGCGTCATTTCTCGGAACGCACTAGAGTAGCAACCACTACTAGAGGAGTGGATACCCTAGAAAAGTTTATAATGGTCGTGGATGAATGTCAAGACCTAGAGAGGGACCTGAAGCGAGTAAATAATCAGCTAGGTAGCCACCCTAGAGGCGATCATCAGGAACCAACTTTCTACCCAAAGAGGAGAAGAGACAATGAGCGCCCCAAAAAAAAAGGTTTACTCCATATCCGGGTAACAAACCCCAATATCGGCAGGAATTGGAAGAGAAGGGTAGAAGTAGGAGCGTTGAAACCCGACCAAGTAAAGGGTTTAAGGTATGTAAGACAGCCATTATCATCAACCGAGCCACAACCGTCTACTAGTAAAACGGATATGGGAAACGGGAAGCCACTGCAGGTAGAAAAGAAACAAAACTAAATCTACCATTACCTGCAGTGAAACAACCCATTAATACAGTTAAAAGGAAATTAACAAATAATATAAATCAAGTGAACGATAGGGAGTTCTTGTTAAAAGAAGAGCAAGAAGTGGGTAGAAGCCATTATCCTGAATGTCCGGAAATAATTTGTGAAATCAGTAATCTACTAGTAAGAGCGTTAATAGACACCGGCAGTGAGGTAACCTGTGTCAGCTCAAAGTTTGTAGAAAATAATAGTCAGTTGCGTAATTGTCCCAGACTACCCGTAAAAAACTGTAATGTACAGGGAGCCACTGGAGCCAAAATGCAAAAGATAACTGAACAAATTTATTTACCTATCAATATAAATGGTACCCAAACCCAAATTGTAGCTCTTATAGTCCCGAAACTCGTTCATAACTGTATTATTGGGGTAGACACGTTACTTGAATGGAAGACAGAAATAAATTTCAAAAGAAATACCATCACGATGGAAATAGATACGAAGAAAATCAGTGTACACATTAAAGAATTTAACCATTGGAAGTCGGTAAGTGTCATAAAAGGGTATGGACAGAAACCGGTAGTTGACGTTAGGAGTGACCAGCACTGTATCGCCAGAAATCAACATCGGGACTGAGTTGAACAACGAGCAACAGAACAAAATTCAGCAACTCGTTTGTGAGTATAGTGATGTGTTCAGAACAGAGCCTGGAAGAGCCAAGTTCTATGAACATCAGTTAACACTTACTGAAAACGCATCATTTGTACGAAGGACTTATCCAATCCCTCTACATTATAGAGATGAAGTGGAAAAAGAGGTCCAACAGATGTTAGCAAATGGTGTTATTGAGAGGCCAAGTAGTCCCTATATTAACCCTTTAGTGGCTGCCACCAAGCCGAACGGGAGTATCCGCTTATGCCTTGATGCCAGGAAATTAAATTCTTTATTAATACCTGATTACGAGTGCGCAAGGAGTGTGGAAGAATTGTTCCAAAAATGTAATGGAGTTAAGTACATGACCAAACTGGACTTAACATCCGGATTTTGGCAAATTCCAATCCGCAAATGTGATAGACAGTATACGGCATTTTTGTATAAAAACAAGTGCTACCAATTTAAAGTTGTACCTTTTGGCCTGAGCACCAGCTTAGCTGCAATGGTAAGGTGTTTAGACAGTGCCTTAGGTAATGAGGTATAGAAGTATACACTAGTGTTCGTAGATGATATTCTATGTGTGTCAGAAACATTCGAGGAGCACTTATAACATTTAAGAAATATTTCTGCAAAATTTAGATCAACAAACATGACGCTGAATCTACGGAAATCAGAGTTTGGTAAGGAGGAAATTAAGTTTTTAGGTCACCGAATCTCAGTGGAAGGAATAACCACGGACCCAGAGAAGGTAAAAGCCATACAAGAATTTCCAACTCCAAAGAACTGCAAGCAGCTAAAGTCATTTCTAGGTTTAGCTAACTCCTATCAGAGGTTTACAAGTAAATACGCGGAAAGTACTGTTCCATTGTTGAAGTTGTTAAACAAAGGGATTAAATGGAGGTGGACAAGGGACCACGATGAAGCGCTACAACAAGTGAAAAGTCTTTTTATAAATACTGTTATATTACATCATCTGAGGGTAGGAGAAAGATTTTATTTACAGACTGACGCCAGCAATATTGCTATAGGAGCACACTTATATCAGATAGATGAGAAGGGCCAAAAAGCGGTATTAGGATTTGTAAGTCGCACACTTAAAGGGGCGGAATTAATTTATTTTACGACAGAAAAAGAGCTATTAGCGATCGTGCATAGCCTGTCAAAGTTTAGAAGTTATATTCTGGGTGCTAAACTTACTATAATCACCGACAATAAGGCGTTAGTATTTTTATTAAAGTGTAAATTGCTAGATGCTCGTCTGACTCGCTGGATCTTGGCTATACAAGAATATCAGTTTGAAATACAATATTGTAAAGCGAAAGACAACTTGGTAGCAGATGTACTTAGTAGAAATCCACCATCAGAAAACAACATGGATACAGTTAACATTAAAAGTAGTAGCACTGATATAGGTATTTACGCGGTAAAGCATGTAGCAAAACCTGAAGTAGTTAGACGACTTAAGGAAATAGGGACCCATCAACAAGAAGACCCTAGGATTAGTGTAGCTTGGAGAAGTGCGGTTACCAACACCAAACCAGGATTTTCCATATATGACGGTAAGCTATATAAGCTATGTTCCCATAGGTGGAAATTATTATTACCAAGCTGTATGATGGAGGAACTTATCTGGGAATGCCACTTGTCGTTGGGCCACGCTGGATTTAAGAAATGCCATCGAGCCTTAACAGAAAGCTTCATTGGTGGTAAAACGCATGAAAAGATTATTGTCTACTTGTGACCTGTGCCAGAAGTGTAAACACCCGAACTTATCTACCAGAGTAGAGATACAAACAATCCAAGCAAAGGAGAAAGGAGAGTTATTAGCTATAGATTATTACGGGCCTCTACCAAAAGCAAAAGGGGGGGAGTGAAGCACATTCTAGTAACAGTAATTTCTTTTCTAAATTTGTCAAACTACACCCAGTCCAAAGAGCCACGACAAAAGCAACCCTTAGAGCACTAACAAAGTTCTACATCCCACAGTATGGTAAACCTAGAAAAATATTGTCCGACCAAGGAAAACAGTTCACCCATAACCTATGGAGAGAAACCTTGGAGGAACTCAATATAAAACCAATTCTTACATCAATACGTCACCCTCAAGCGAATTTAGCTGAGCGAATAAATAGAGAATTAGGTAGATATTTCAGGGTATTGTGCCATCAAAACCATTCTGCATGGGTAGACTGTTTGAGTTTTATTTCTGAGTGTATTAATAATACATGTAATGAAACAACGGGGTACACACCTTCAGAATTATTTCTCAACAAAGAACCAGTACACGTATGGACCAAAACCATAAAAAGTCCACCCAACTACAATCTACTTATTCCATATGAGGGTAAAAACCAGCATAGCAGGAGAAAGAATACAGAAAGAAGGCCAAAAGAGGATAGAACGATATAATCGCACCCACAAGTTGGTAAGGTTTGTGGAAGGAGAGGAAGTGCTATGGAAAGCGAATCCTGTATCCTCTGCCATAGATAATACCACGGCCAAGTTCTTCCCGATATTCGAGGGACCTTATAGAATAGAAGAGCAGGTTGCAAGGTACACATACATATTAAAAGACGTTGGAAAAAACAAAATTATGGGAAAGTACCAGGGGGATAGTTTGAGGAAATATAGACAAAATATAGAGCAATAAGGAAACAATGGTTTGAGCCAATGAGGTATGTGAATCAAACGTGGTCAAATAAAATTGTATAAATGTCTTTGAATCAATGTCAATGTTAATAAGAAGTATTTGAATAAATGTCAGAATTGTTGTTTTGATTATTGACGTCAATTAAGTCAAAATTGTGATTAAAGTATTAATGTTCATATGAATATCTAATATGTGTATGCCATGTTAGGTTAAGTAACATATTGTAATAATTAGTTATAAGGTAGAAGAGAGAGAGAGAGCAATTACCAATGTGATCTCTCTGTACTCTCCACATACGTTACTCATTAGGAGGGGGTAATTATTTCGTTAGCTTTGCAAAACTAAAGTGTACAAAAACAATCGTCAGATTTCTAAACTGGTACACAGTAATGTTTAATAGAACTATCTTGGTTAAATTGTGACTGTAGACAACATTAACGTTAAATGCAGACCACGATGTGTGTACATATGTTATGTATTTATAAAATTATTCGGGAAGAATCATGAATTTCTCATTTGTCCCGAAGCAAATAGGAAGCTCAATCTTCATTCTCCTCTTTAGTATCATCCCCCTCTTCTAGTTACGCCACTGGTTTGTACACCATAGAATTCACTTTTGTTTTTCGTACTGTTACGATAGTGTATCTTCGTTATGTTCGAAAATCCGAACAAATCGATAATTCCAACTCCCCATAGTCCCGATCAGTTCGGGGCTGCAGATCTCGTTCACTGTTTTGATAATTTATGTTCACTTATTATTACATAAACTTCAATATTAGATAATTTTTCAATTACGGAAAAAATTACAAAAATCCCAATTTATCTACTATTTCTTTAGTAATATAATAATTATAGACCATACAATCGTACAATAAACAATAAAAATTCAAAACATTAGGATTTGGGCGACAATTCCTTTTAAGGAATTTCACAATGGATTTCCACAATTATTTTATTTTTTTGGGACGCGGGTCTGGAGTTCCAAAATATTGAAATTTCCAAAACTTAACAGTACATACTGTTAGTTAAAATTCTCTTTAATTTGATACCCCATATGAATTTTGGATTTTGATCAAACTTTTCAGCCTCTTTTTGGGTCTGATGCCAAAAAATTTTTAAATATTAGAAAATGAACAATAAACTCACGATAGCGAATAAATATTCTCTTTAATTTGACACCCAATACGGGCGTGTTGAAATTTTTTATCAAATTTTTGACTCTCTCGTTTTTGCCTTATGCCACCCTATTTGGGGGGGGAGGTCAATCTCAAAATCAACTAAGTTCTGTAGGGTAAAAGTACAGACACGCACACCAAGTGTTACGAAAATGGGTGGCTGCGTCCAAAAGTTATCGTGAGACATACTCCAAACAGACAGAGTAAGACACTGAGAACTCGTTTCACGCGTTCAAGTAACTTTTTATTTCAAGCTTTTATGGTATTATATGAAGCCCGATTTCACGTTTATAAGTTCGTTTTCTAAAATTATGTTTACATTTATGTTATAACAAACACGTTATATTACTGGAATTACTGCTAATCAAATTTATTCTGCTGATCCATCGTTTGTATTTCACTTGGTCGTCATTATCACGTGGGAGAGATTGTAATTTCTTATACACTCTTAACACAATTTGTAAAGTGGTTAAGAAGAAAAAAGTACATCTTCTTCTGCACTACAAGATTAGGCATTTGCCTGTTCTGTCCTCACAAACTTACGACCACCGTTTTCGTGGTCTTCCTATATCTCTTTTCCCTCTTGGGTTGTAGCTGAGTATTTTTGGGGGTATTCTCCCATTTCCCATTCTACTTACGTGTTGTTTCCATCTGTCTTTATATTCAGTTATTTTTTCATTTATTCCATATACATTTAGTTCATTTCGCACGTCTTCATTTCTTCCTAAATCTCTTCTTGTACAGCCTTTGACGCGTCTCAAAAATCTCATTTCAGCTCCCTGTATTTTGCTGTCTCCTTTTTTGGTATTTATCCAACTTTCACTCCCATACATAAGTACAGGTACAGCCATCGTTTTATAAAAATTTTATCCTTGTGTCTTTTCGTGTTTTGTTATTTAATGTTCTATTTATTGTGCCACATATTGCCTGGAACTTATTAATTTTATTTTCCATGTCACTGTCATAATTGTAGCTTGTGTCGCAGCCCAAGTATGTAAAATTTGATACTTGTTCAATTGGCTTATTGTTGACAATTATTTTCGACCTAACGGGATACTTGCCTTGGAAACCCATAACTTTCGTCTTATGCAAGGAAATTTTAAGATTATATTCTGGACATATTTGATCCAGTCGGTGCACTGCCAGTTGTAATGTATCTTCACTATCTTGTATTATTATTTTATCGTCAGCAAATAGTAACGTACTCAGGTAAGTATGTTGGTCTAGCTGGACTCCAGAATATTCCTTTGATTGCCATTTTTTAAGAACATGGTCAACATATATATTGAAAAGAGTGTGAGACAAGCTACATCCCTGCCCACTCCTTGGTTAATTTTTATCTCATCCGTTCTCTTATTACCTGTGTTTATTACTATTCTTGTCACACGATACAAGCTTTTCATTGCATTTACAAGGTGTGGAGGATACCCATTGTTTATCAACGTTATATTACTGCTAATCAAATTTATTCTGCTGATCTCTCGTTTGTATTTCACTTGGTCGTCATTATCACGTGGGGGAGAGTGTACTTTCTTATAGGCCTACGCTCTAAACACAATTTGTAAAATGATTAAGAAGGAAAAGTACATCTGTATAGAAACTAAACGGCTAACGCTTTAGACGACAAAAATGATCAAATCTCAAAAAAAAATTTGTTTTAATTCACATTGTGTGTCATATTATCCTATTTCCATATATTAAAGATAATTTTATCACAAATGATGCACACGCGCGCGCGCGCGGCCCAGTATCACACAATGAGTTGTCCGCTTCGTAGAAGTGGACGCGCGTCTCTGGAAGTGAGTCAGTTGCTTGCCGCGCTGCCCCATGCAGTGATTGACCTAATATCTCGCGTGTAACTGTCGGCTACGCACGCAAAACCCAACCGGAGGTAACGTCATTGGTCGCATGTGAGAGTTTCTCTCACACAGCACATCTGTCGCACTCTGAAATGTAAAATTAGGTTTCCGTTGTTATATTATTTAATTGTTTCTTATATTTTAATAATGGAAAATACAATAGGAGAAGAACACATGGGATTTAGAAAGGGAAGAAGCACAATAGATGCTGTGTTTACATTGCAACAACTAATCGAGAAACGCTGAGGATACAACCTAAGTACATCATAGCTTTCGTTGATTTTGATAAACCTTTTGACCATGTCAGCAGAGAAAAATTATGGGAGATCATGTTCTTACGAGGATATCCACCACATCTCATCAGAACAATTCAAAGTCTATCTCATAAAACAAAAATTTTTATAACCCTAGACGGAAAGATAAGTAATTCAGTAATGACTAATATAGGAGTAAGACAAGGAAATACCTGTGTGTTGGTTTGTCGCCATTGTGGTCTCCTGTTGGTCTCTGGTATCTCAAAGTGGTATTTTTGTGTGTGATTGTGGTATACGTATTGTTTATCACCCACGTTATTTAATATTTATATAGATGATATAATCCGAAACTGGAAAGAATTACATAAAAATGGAATATATTTAGACAAAGACACAATATTAAATGTAATTTTATATGCCGACGACCTCACACTAATTGGGAAAAACGGAAGAATTTCAAAAGGGATTATACAAACTGCAGCAAATTAGCGAAGGATACAATTTAAAAATTTCAATTCCTAAAACAAAAAAAATGTAAAGTACCGTTTACCAAATGGTAAAAGCTTAAGAGCATGATAATGTCTTTCAGCCGCCAGCTAAACGCAACATTATTATGGTTACTGACTTACTGATTGGTTACATACCTATCTACAGCTATGCAGTGTTGTTTGCTTGTTAGGTCTTTAATCTGCGACGGACGTTAGCACGTTAGCGGTCGCGGTTTTAGTTAACGATTCCCGGCTGGTAAATGATGACGTCATGCAGCGTGATGCGTTACAGAAATTTTCAAATGACCCCCAGCCATAAGACATTATCATGTCAAATAATGGCATTCGCAGGAAATGAGCCAATAAGAGCCAAAATCATCTTACACGATAAAACACTGCATCAAATTATTCATTTTAAATACCTAGGTTGTGATATATCCTTCGATTACAGTAAATATACTGACCAAAAATTTAGTACTTTTAACCGTATTTGCGGAACTATCAGTCGATGCCTGAAAAATAAAGGCAGGAAAGAGACAATGTTGAAATTTTATACAACAATGGCTGTCCCCGCACTTATATATGGCAGCGAAACATGGGTAACGACAAAGGCACAAGAAAATCCAATTCAGGCACAGGAAATGAGATTCTCAAGACGAGTTACGGGTTGTAGTCGAATAGACAGAATAAGAAATGAAACGATTAGACAAGAACTTCAGGTATTCAACTTAAATGAAAAGATAAAATTTAATAGAAACAAGTGGCAAGAACATTTAGAAAGAATGCAACAATACAAGATTCCAGTAAAAACTAGAAAATACAAAGCCAGAGGAAGAAGAAATTTAGGTAGACCAAGGAAAAGGTGGGAACCGTAACAGGCAGAATGCTTAAAATATGAAATGAAGAACAAGATATTTTAATATTTTACACTTTTATTTGTTGAACACATGTGAGTCTACAGTGTGTTGTTCTTAAAGTAATGTGTGACAATACAAGGAAATACATACTTGTACTTCACTGTACAAAAACCAGTTGTAGATGCGTGTTTAGTTTCTGAAGTTCATTTGTTTCCTTTTTTGCCACAGGTCTTACGCCTGGTAGATGTATTACAATATTTTTTTCCATTAATGTTCACAGAAGGATTCGAACCAATTTATGGTCTTTTCCCAAATATGAAGGTTCTGATTATACACCTTGTCTGACTCATGAGTACAGGATTATTCAGTATCGGTACAGTGGTTACACTTTTCTGAAATATATATAATTTTAAAATTTTGTATTTACTTTACCCCAAGATGTTATTTTTCCCTTATTTGGAACATGTTTCGAGAGCTATTGTGCTCTCATCCTCAGCCTTCGCGATTCTGCGTCTAGTGAAATACCTGTGTGTTGGTTTGTCGCCATTGTGGTCTCCTGTTGGTCTCTGGTATCTCAAAGTGGTATTTTTGTGTGTGATTGTGGTGTACGTATTAGTATTTTGTGTATTTTCGATGTTGAGTGCTTTGAAAATTGTGTCGTGTTTTGTATTGATTTGTATTTGTTCGGGTATTAGTTTGTTTAGTGTTTTATGTTTGTATATTTGTAAATTTTCCCAAATGTTCGTTATGGTCCCTTTGTGTGGTATGTGTTTTATTAGTGTCATATTGGTTATGTCTGGGAATTCATGTCACGTGTTTATTGCATGTGTGGCCAAATTGGATTTATATATTTCTTGTATTTTGTATGCATTTAGATGTTCAAAATAACGTTTTTTCAGCTGTTTTTTGTTTGTCATATGTAACATTTATTGCAATCTTGGCATTCAATTTTGTATATACCGTTAGTTGTTGTATTATCTTTGTTGTGTGGGTTATTTAGGTTTTGTAAATTATTTTTATTAGTTTTGTATGCTATTTTGATACCTGTGTTTTTAAATAATTTTGTTTGCTTTGTCATTTTATTATTTATGTATGTGAATGTGGCCCATTTTTTGTTGTTGTTATTATTTATGTGTTGTTCATTTTGATAAATTCTTAATTGTTCAGTTTTTATTTTATATTTGATTTTATTTTCTATTTTGTTTACAGTATTTTTATTGTATCCATTTTCAGGAGCAATTTGGCATGAAAATTTGGTATATTATATATTGTATATATATACAGTATATATTTATCTGATTATACGTTCACATGACTATCTCGATATCTTGAACATATTTTGTTCTAGTGTATAGGTATCATCTTTTCTAATCAATTCTGGTTGAACAACAGCGGAAGTCGTACATTCCTTCTTCGCATTCCATTCGAAGCGTTCAGTCAAAAATTTTCTTCCCTCTACTTGTGTTACGAAAAACTTCTATAATTCAAATGAATATAGTACGTCAGAAAATAAAGAACTCAGTGAAGAGAATTAACACACTAATAAAGCTAGTTACTACTATAATAAAGGTTAAAATAAAATAGTTTGTAAATATATATATATGTGCGCGCGTGTAAATAAATAGCATCGGTTTATAGCGTCTGTCGTCGCTGTCCGATTGGAGACTTTCTCTCCAATATTTTTTGTCCTGACAATGTTCTTCGGTCAAATTCCTCGCACTTGGAGCTTTCTGGATAATCTCTCCCCATGATCGCCTGAGTCTTCCACTCTTCCTCTTCTCCGGGGGTAACCATTCCATTATCCTTTTTGGTAACCTTTCTCCTCCCATCCGTTTAACATGTCCAAACAAAATTAACTTGTCATCTTTCTATTTCGTCTACTACTGCATGTTTCACATTTATCATTTCTCTAATCTGTTCATTTCTTATTTTCTCTCGCCTAGATACTCTGCATGATCTCCTTAGTGCATCCATCTCTACAGCTAGTATTTTCCTTTTGTCCACTTGTCATTCTCCAGCTCTCAGCACCATACAATAGAATACTATTTACGATAGTACTGTATATCTGTACTTTCCTTCCTCTAGTTATCTGGTCATGCCACCATATACTATTTAGCCTTTTCATAGCCCTCCGTCCCGTACCTACTCTCTCCTTTATTTCATCTGTATTTCTGCCATCCTGCTTTATCTGTACCCCTAAATACTTATATGCCTGGCAATTTTCAATTTCTTCATCATTTTCCAATTGCAAGTTGGTTTCAGTACCTCCCACGCATAAATACTTGGTAATTTCTAGACTTAGTGACAGTCCCCAGCACTCGCGTTCGTCTTTGATCTTCCGAGTCATATACTCCAAGTCCTCTTTGTCTTGTGCTACTAAGACCTGGTCATCCGCGAATTGTAATGTGAAAATATGGGTTCCATCTATTGGAATTCCCATACCTCTGCACTTTCTTTTCCACTGTCGCAATACTGTGTCTATAGGTATATATTTTGAACAATGTCGGGGAGATGCAACACCCTTGCCTTAGACCTTTCGATACTGTAAACCCTGCTGACACTTTTTTCCCTATTTTTATTTTTATTTTGGTGTCTCTATAAATTTCTTGTATTGCCTGAAGGAGAGTGTGGTTTATATTAGTGTTCTGTAGAACCTCCCACAATTTAGAGACGGGGACATTATCGTAAGCCTCAGACAGGTCTATGAAGAGAAGGTGAACCTCTTGATTTACAGATAGTCTTTTTTCTATTAGTTGTTTAAGACAGAAGATATTATCCATACAAGATCTCTAGTTTGTAAAAATAAACATTAGAAAACCATTATGTGCTCTGACACACACACACAAAAACAAAACATAACTGTAAATAATTTGATAACACGGTTGGTCACGTAATGAGAGACATTCTCACAAAGGTGTAAATGCTTAAACAAACCTACTCCTAAAATTCAAAGACACTACAGATCCATTACACAGCCAAACACAGCATTGACAACGTTCCCAAAGTCGGCTAGACAAAGAGCCATCCCCACCACTTGCCACCTCCCAGCACACTTCCTGTGGAAAAATCATTGTTAGAGAAACTCGTATAGCAACCTATGACGGGTTAAGTGCAGTCCAAACACCACTTAACATAAATGTTTACTACATTACAAATATCAAAAGTTCGTAAGCTTTAACAGCCGGCTCCAACACTGTTGAAATTATTATTATCAACCGGGCTGTTAGGCTGTGGTTGACAGCTGTCGTTATTGACAAACGTTTCGGCCCCACCATTGGAGAGCATCATCATCGGTGTCTAGATTGACACGGTATCCGCAATTATTATTACCATCCGGGCTGTTAGGCTGTGGTTGACAGCGCTCGTTATTGACAAACGTTTCGGCCCTACCATTGGAGGACATCATCATCGGTGTCTAGATTGACACGGTATCCGCAATTATTATTACCATCCGAGCTGTTAGGCTGTGGTTGACAGCTCTCGTTATTGACAAACGTTTCGGCCCCACCATTGGAGGACATCAACATCGGTGTCTAGATTGACACGGTATCCGCAATTATTATTACCATCCGGGCTGTTAGGCTGTGGTTGACAGCGCTCGTTATTGACAAACGTTTCGGCCCTACCATTGGAGGACATCATCATCGGTGTCTAGATTGACACGGTATCCGCAATTATTATTACCATCCGAGCTGTTAGGCTGTGGTTGACAGCTCTCGTTATTGACAAACGTTTCGGCCCCACCATTGGAGGACATCAACATCAGTGTCTAGATTGACACGGTATCCGCAATTATTATTATTACCATCCGGGCTGTTAGGCTGTGGTTGACAGCTCTCGTTATTGACAAACATTTCGGCCCCACCATTGGAAGGCATCATCATCGGTGTCTAGATTGACACGGTAACCGCAATTATAATTATTACCATCCGGGCTGTTAGGCTGTGGTTGACAGCTGTCGTTATTGACAAACATTTCGGCCCCACCATTGGAGGGCATCATCATCGGTGTCTAGATTGGCACGGTATCCGCAATTATTATTACCATCCGGGCTGTTAGGCTGTGGTTGACAGCTCTCGTTATTGACAAACGTTTCGGCCCCAACACTGGAGGGCATCATCATCGGTGTCTAGATTGATACGGTATCCGCAATTATTATTACCATCCGGGCTGTTAGGCTGTGGTTGACAGCTCTCGTTATTGACAAACGTTTCGGCCCCACCATTGGAGGGCATCATCATCGGTGTCTAGATTGACACGGTATCCGCAATTATTATTATTACCATCTGGGCTGTTAGGCTGTGGTTGACAGCTCTCGTTATTGACAAACGTTTCGGCCCAACCATTGGAGGACATCAACATCGGTGTCTAGATTGACACGGTATCCGCAATTATTATTATTACCATCCGGGCTGTTAGGCTGTGGTTGACAGCTTTCGTTATTGACAAACGTTTCGGCCCCACCATTGGAGGGCATCATCATCGGTGTCTAGATTGACACGGTATCCGCAATTATTAATACCATCCGGGCTGTTAGGCTGTGGTTGACAGCTCTCGTTATTGACAAACGTTTCGGCCCCACCATTGGAGGGCATCATCATCGGTGTCTAGATTGACACGGTATCCGCAATTGTTGTTACCATCCGGGCTGTTACGCTGTGGTTGACAGCTCTCGTTATTGACAAACGTTTCGGCCCCACCATTGGAGGGCATCATCATCGGTGTCTAGATTGACACGGTATCCGCAATTATTATTACCATCCGGGCTGTTAGGCTGTGGTTGACAGCTCTCGTTATTGACAAACGTTTCGGCCCCACCATTGGAGGGCATCATCATCGGTGTCTAGATTGACACGGTATCCGCAATTATTATTACCATCCGGGCTGTTAGGCTGTGGTTGACAGCTCTCGTTATTGACAAACGTTTCGGCCCCACCATTGGAGGGCATCATCATCGGTGTCTAGATTGACACGGTATCCGCAATTATTATTACCATCCGGGCTGTTAGGCTGTGGTTGACAGCTCTCGTTATTGACAAACGTTTCGGCCCCACCATTGGAGGGCATCATCATCGGTGTCTAGATTGACACGGTATCCGCAATTATTGTTACCATCCGGGCTGTTAGGCTGTGGTTGACAGCTCTCGTTATTGACAAACGTTTCGGCCCCACCATTGGAGGGCATCATCATCGGTGTCTAGATTGACACGGTATCCGCAATTATTATTATTACCATCCGGGCTGTTAGGCTGTGGTTGACAGCTCTCGTTATTGACAAACGTTTCGGCCCCACCATTGGAGGGCATCATCATCGGTGTCTAGATTGACACGGTATCCGCAATTATTATTACCATCCGGGCTGTTAGGCTGTGGTTGACAGCTCTCGTTATTGACAAACGTTTCGGCCCCACCATTGGAGGGCATCATCATCGGTGTCTAGATTGACACGGTATCCGCAATTATTGTTACCATCCGGGCTGTTAGGCTGTGGTTGACAGCTCTCGTTATTGACAAACGTTTCGGCCCCACCATTGGAGGGCATCATCATCGGTGTCTAGATTGACACGGTATCCGCAATTATTATTATTACCATCTGGGCTGTTAGGGTGTGGTTGACAGCTCTCGTTATTGACAAACGTTTCGGCCCCACCATTCGAGGGCATCATCATCGGTGTCCAGACCGACACGGTATCCGCAATTCACCTCAGAGATGAGTTAGAGACTGTTTTGCCTGAGATGGCCCATTTCGTTTATCTTAACCAGCCTTTATAGGAACAGCCCTCGTGTATCCAGTGGCGGATTATCCACAACGCTAGGGTATGCTGCAGCACCGGACTCCGGGGAGTCAGGTATCAGAGGGGGCACCATCCAGCTGAATTGGCTGAGCGAAGCAAAGCTTATGATCACATTACGCAATTGGCTGGTTTTCTTACGTAGTTATTAACCACGAAGAGTGTCGACTTGGAAAATCAAGCGAAAGCTCTTATAGAAGTTTGCTCGAATGACTTGAATGACTATCTTCTAATAGAATTGAAGCACTTTGTGCTACGAGTAAAATTGGAAGTTTTTTTTTTTTAAATCGTTCGAATGAAGATGATAGATTCCATGATTCAACATTTTGTCGGCTCAAAGTATTAAACTGGATTATTGGTTTTAAAATGATTGACGTATTTCAGATTGTCTACATTGCTTATCGTCTGCTTTTGGCGATTCCAAAAGCTAATTTAAAAGATATTTCCTGTATTAAAACGCATTAAAGATATGTTGAGTTCAATGGGAGATTCTCTTCGTTAACAAGATTGAAAAATTGAAATCGAGATACTTGAATCGCTCGATTTAGAAGAAATTATACAAGACTTCGTTAAGACAAAATCAAGAAAAAAAATGGATAAATTAATATTATCTAAGCTTAAGTACTACTATGGTCATTGTAACACTATTTAGCTAAATATTTTTTGTAATTTGAGAGTTTAATAAAATAATTGTTAAAGAAGAAAGGATTCGTAAGACGGAAAGGGCATATGGTATAACTAAAGATATTTACAATAAAAAGTGTATATCTAAAAATGCGAAAATAAGGCATTACAGTACAGTAATAAAGTCAGAATGCCTATATGCAAGTGCATGTCTAGCACTGAATTATAATTTAGACAAACTAGAAATATTGGAAAGACGAATTATTAGGAAAATATTAGGCCCACGAAAAACTTCAGAAGGTTGGAAATTAAGAAGTAATGATGAAATAGATCAAAGTACAGAAAATATAACAGAAACCATGAGAAAAAGTAGACTATTATTTTTTTGGACATTTATATAGAATGGATGACAATAGGTTGACAAAGCAAATCTTCAAATATCTGTGGGGTAAGAAGTCAACATCAAGTTGGATTAAAGAAGTTAAAAAGGATTTAGAAAATAATATTATACACGCAGAAGAAGCAATTGAAAGAGACGTTTTTCGGGCAAAAGTGTTAAAAATGGAAGGAGTCCAGGGTAGTAGAGAAAAACGTAGGTTCAAAGTGGACTGAAGACAGGAAGAAGAGACACATTGAAAAGATGAAAGAATATTGACGAAAAAGAAAAGAATAAACAATTGAAATTGGCATGTGGTCCTTAGATGGCCGATACAAAAAAAAAGAGTATTGACAATTATTATTATTGATATTACGAATATAAAACATATACAAAGTTTTGTGTATAGAATACCGAGTGTCCTATGAAACTGTAAGGCGATGTATGGAAACTGTTTAGATTTCAATAGTAAGTTCATGTCTTTATAAAGTGATGTCAGTTTCATGTTATACAATACTAAAAGGTTCTTCTGTTTTTAACAAAACTCACACAAATAAGTACTTGAAAATCCGATCATATATCTCAAAGAGGTTTATGACATCTGAGTATAGTTTCCACATTTTAAACAAACATGGCTCTGTAACTATAAAGGTGTAGACTAGAGGGACGTCCTTTATAATTTCTGATGATTCTGGAGCTGATCCTTGAAGATTTGAGACAATTTTCTCTCATTGTATCTAACAGCTTCAGCATTCAGTATTATTATTATTATTATTTTAAAATGTTTATTTTCTTTTGTCTTTATGTGGGAAAGTAAGTGCAAAGCATTGAAGAGCAGTGAAAACTGTTAAAAATGGAAGGAGTCCAGGGTAGGAGAGAGAAAAACGCAGGTTTAAAGTGGACTGAAGACAGGAAGAAGAGACACAGTGAAAAAATATTGGAGAAAAAAGAAAAGAACAAAGAGTAGAGAATTGAAATTCGCATGTGGTCCTTAGATGGCCGATACCGAAAAATAAATAAAAATAAATAAATAACTGATAAAAGGTTGAATTTTGATTTTGTGGCGGGGGGGGGGGACCAGTCTGATGGCAGCATAGGGCACCACGCGCTTCTAATCCGACCCTGTGTGTATCAACTGGTCCTTGGCAGCAGCAGAGTTGTTTCTCAACATAATGTGCACATTTTTGAATGCTAAAAAATACAGACAGATTACTTATGCGGTACTCCAAAGCAAAAGAATGTCGGGGACCAGAATATCTATGCTATATAAACGATAGCAGCGTTTGCGTTACACGAACAGAGCATTGTCATTAATCTCTAAAATAAACTTGACGTATATCTTTTAAACGCATTACGTAGAGACTTGATCATCATCATCACCATCTTCACGGATTAAACCAAGGATGATTTGTTCTGGTCTCAAAGAGGCAAAGATTAGAGCTGGTCACTGCAGCGCTTCCTCGGACGTCCCACACCTCTCCGTCCCCTCGGCTTATAGTTCCATAGTGGTTTGGGGATGCGGCAGTCATCCATTCGGCAAAGATGTTCCCACCAATTCAGCCGATACCGGCCAATCCTGTCGAGTATACTCATAATATCCAGTTCCTGCCGTATATCTGTGTTTCTTCTATGATCATTGAGAGTATGCCCTGCCACGTGCCTGAGAAATCTCATTTCCGCCGCTTGGATGCGACTGGCCTGGCCTTTCGTTAGAGTCCAATTCTCATACCCATAAAGAAGTGCGGAAAGAGCCATCACCTTGTAGAATTTTAGGCGTGTTCCTTTACTTGCTGACTTAAGAGTTCGCCTAATAGTCCCGCTTATAAGGTTGAACTTGTGCAACTTATTCACAAGTTTGCATTATAAGACACACTGTAGCCCAGGTATTAAAAATTGCTAACTTGTTCCAGGAAGCAGAGACTTGAAAATTGAATTAAAATTTAGTGTAATAGATTCTCATCAATTCGTTCGCTTACACTAGGTACGTAGTATTTGTAACAACAAAAACGTTTGTCTGAGGCCAACATTTTTATGTCGTTATTCGAAAAAATCGTAACCATACGTTATATTTGTTGTTAAAACATGTAAAAAACAGAAAAACATTTGTTAACTATTCCTTTGCCTAACAGACACATTAAGCTACAAATTGAAGTAGAAATCGGTATGGAGAATCATACATGACATCCATGTTCTAATTAATTATAAAATTATTTTTAATAAGTACACTCAGAACGAAAGCAAATGTAGCAGCATGCTTTTAGTAAAACAGCTCAGAAAGATAATCAAAATTCGAATTGTACCTATTAATAGTTGTTAGTATTTTAAAAACAAAGAATTAATTTGATTACAACTACCCTTTTCATTTATAGATATTTCATCTACCTTTCTACAGTGGATTATTATGACCTTCTTTTCAGGATACTTTATTTATCAAAATTAAGTACTGTACTTTACTCTTGTTAAAACGTAAAACGTTGTAGGTAAGCTACTCCTTCTCCTTAACCGATCTTCACCAAAATCTTGAGTCCTCCATAACTCGGACACATATCCAAAGTTTGAATTTTTTCCCCATAGAAAAAATTCTACACGCAGACGCTTTCCGGAAAACGACTTTCCTTCATGTTTTGAGGGTAGTACAATCAGAATCTCCCCTTATCTCGAACACGATTTTTTTCGCGATCACCATTCTTCCATTTCCTTACGGAACATGGAAGTAAAAATGAGCCGTTTACCTCAACTAACAATGGAAATACGATGAGTTAAGTTATAAAGTTCGCTAAACTGTTGAAATGTACTATTTACTGGTTTTATATTTTTTAAGGCTTTGTTTATAGCCAACAAATTTAAAAATCTGTGGAACAGTGGAGAATAACGGTTTTGACAATTCAAAAGTTTAAACACGATGTACTCTAACTTCAGTTTTTGCACGACTAAGTTTTCAGGTCGCGCAGTGCGTACGAGCGAAAACCGTTATGTGCAATATATTTTCCAATGTCCCCCACTGTGTCATGTGACTACTGAATGAAGTATAACTAAGACTTATAAGGGCAACCCCAGTTGGAAGAAAACGGTGACGACTACGAAAATCCTGGAGTGAAGGTTTTGGTGGCAAGGAGCACTAATGAAGATCAATACGAGCCCAGGAATAAAGGAAGGAAATGGTGAAGACCGGAAAGAGTCGGCAGATGCTATAAGCTGTGCACGTGTGTGGCGCGCGAGCTCTCTCTCTCTCTCTCTCTCTCTCTCTCTCTCTCTCTCTCTCTCTCTCTCTCTCTCTCTCTCTCTCTCTCTCTCTCTGTTTCTATAACTGTATTTTATCTATCTGTTTCGCAAGGAGGTTTATGAATAAAAGTATAGTACAACCTCACTAATTCGTCACCTACGGGGCCGAAGGAGTGGCGAATTAGTGAAATAGACGAATTAGTGAAGGAGTAAGAAACAAACCTATTAAAGAGAGTATAAAATGTTTTATTACAACACTAGCAATATACAGTACTAATATTATTTTCGCACATATTTATTGCTGGAAATTTTGAAACTCAAACAAGTTAAGCACTGTAATTGCAAAAAAAGTTTATTGATTGTGAAATCTGTAATTTTCTACTGTTTTTTCTGTTGACCGTACTTTTCAAGAGCGAAATTATGTATTTCGCGCAGTGAAATTATTTTAGGCAGTTCTGCTTCATCTTGGCCTTCGTGCCACTTGATTGCTGTAGTCAGTTATTGCAACCTTATGAGATGGGCCATCTTCTTCTTCATTAGCTTCTGTGGATACGTACAGTATGTAACAATTTTATCATCACCAAACATCACATCCGGTAGTCTATTTCACACCAATTTTTGACGTCGTGTTCATTCTAACTGTTAAATGCTGGTAGTGATTGGCAGATACCTTCCGCCAATTAGTAGGGATACCAATACCTTCCGCAATCCATACTCCTGGTTGTTATTAGAACCCCGGCCACAATCAGCACTTTTCTGGTTTAGGCCTACCCCGGTTATAATTAGAGCGTATATGTTACTCTCTTGTTAATAAAGAAAAATAAAAAAAGCTGCTTGAGTGAGTGAAGAATTACGGAGGGAGACGAATTAGTGAGGTTCCACTGTAATTCGAAAATAACGGCGAAGTACCGAACACATACACGTGCGTGCGCGCTCCAAAACGTTTTTCAACTACTTCCGATCTCCAAAGTTGATTGCCATTCCTCCTTGTTTCAGGTTTTTTTTCCTCTGTGTTATTGTCCTTTTTTATTTATTCATTAGCAATCAGAAAAATAGATTTTTTACGATAATCTGCTGATTAGAGTACAAACATATGAGATGTACAATTAAATGGCGTGAAGGTGTTCCATCCAGTGATCTCACATCGTGGTTCTTAAAGGTGGGATGGCCAAAGACTTTTCAATCTTCTGTCGATTGCACACTGTAGAAGTGGCATGATCAGCGGGTTACGATGGTCGTAATGTCTTGTACGGTGCTTAGTGCCACCTTCATGAATGACTTCACAGTAGTACGGAATGTGGAAGTCTGTGTGAAAACTATGGTTGGACATATACTACGGGGCATCTGCGGTAGCTCGTAGGGTCTTTGATTGGCATCGCTGTATGATCGTTACGTTAGATTTGGTGGCGCAGCCCCAAAGCTCGATTCCGTAAGTCCATATGGGTTTAAGGACAATTTTATAGAAGTTTGTTGTTAAAGTTGTATTAGATTTTGTCCCTATCAGCCACTTAATTTCCTTAAATCTTAAATCTACTTGTTTTCTATTTTATGTGGTGATTCCAGGTCAGTTTAGCGTCTAAACGAAGGCTTAGGTATTTGACTATTGTTTGTTGTGGTATTTCGACGTGTTGAGATGAACTGCAGGACAGTTGCCACTCCGTAAGGTGAACCTAATCTGTAACGACTTGATTCATATCTTGATTTTCCATTTTCGTAACCGTTCCCCGAAGACACTGAAGCGCTCTTGAAGATTGAATGAGACGACTGTAGGATCTTCATTAGTTGAAAAGATGGCTGTGTCGTCAGCAAATGTACCGATTGTTTCCTCAGTCTTCATAACACTTTTGATGGTATCATTTCGAACTTTGGCCAGTCGTGATTTTCTAGCAGATCTCCTCAGAGCGTCCATCTCTACCGCTTCTAGTCTCCTCCTGTCCCACATTCATTCATTCGGCCAACAAGCCTCTGTGCCACGAATTGTTATACCTTTTTCTATAGTATCACATATCCTTAATTTTATACGTTTCGACATGTTCTTGCTCCAGCATATTCCATTCAATCTCTTAACCGCAATTCTTCTCAGCTGTATTCTCCTTTTGATGTCCTTCGTGTCTACCAAGCAGCGAATACAACAAAGCGAAATTATGCGTCGTTGTTTAAAAGCTGGAGGTTTGGAATTTTTATTTTAAAAAAATTCAGCTGTGTAATTTACATTACAGGCTGATTACTGCGATGTTAACGCGAGACTTAACGTTTCTCATAAGCACTGCATTAAAAATAATCCGTCTTACTCAATACAACGAACGAACTACGTGCGCTTCTGCTTGACAAAATAATTGGTTGGTACAAGGATTACGGCTACCATGGCAACGAATTTGTAGTGCGTAGTAAATTCTGAGAGGAAACTAAACATTACGACAAACGTTATGCATTATCGCTTAAAGGAAACCTTTTACAAACTGGGGTCCTATGTATTTAATAAGCGTTAACTGAATTTCACATAATTGTAATAAATTAATAACTATATTTAAGACAAGGAACATCCACCATCAGTCCAAGGTCACATTATATACAGTTATGATTAGACCGATAACATATGACAGCGAGACTTGGACTCTGAACAAACAAGTCGCTAACATAGTCAATACTTTTGAAAGAAGAATTTTGAGGAGAATATATGAATCAATACAAGTCAATGGGATGTGGAGAATGCATCACAATGAGAAACTATACAAGCTGTATAAAGACAATGATCTGCCCACCACCATCCGACTGGGCAGGATCATTAGGATGGAAGGCAACCGAATACCTAGGAAGGTACTGTTTAGTCAAATCGAGGGTAGAATGCCTATCGGAGCACCCAAGAAACGCTGGATTGACGCAGTGGCGAGGGATGCTGATACTTTACTTATACTTTAAATAAAACGATGGACATCGATCGCCAAGGACAGGGAAAAATGGAGGCGGGTGATTATGGAGGCTAAGGTTCGACTGTGAACTGCGACGCCACGGAAGAAGAAGAAGAATAACTCCGTGGCAAGGCAATAAATTTATTGAATTTTATAATTTTCTAAATAAATCGTCGACGCTGAAGCACGTAGCTTACTAGTTCCGGCCGGAAAGTACAAGTAGATTTGTAATGATTATTTTGAAAAAACTTTTATTCCAGTGGTTATTACACTCAGATTAAGGTAGGGAAAATTCCTAGTGTTCTGTCATGTTGCGAAGAAAACTGCGTTGTCATCTAAACATTAGAAACGTTCAGGACTAAATTGGAGAGAACATAATCGACTATTGAACGAGCGAAACAAGTTCTCAGCTTTAACTCAACCATTTGGCATTTGTCTGTCTGTCTATGTGGGTG
The DNA here is from genome assembly GCA_034769895.1 of Magicicada septendecula. Classification (NCBI taxonomy): domain Eukaryota; kingdom Metazoa; phylum Arthropoda; class Insecta; order Hemiptera; family Cicadidae; genus Magicicada; species Magicicada septendecula. The sequence continues at coordinate 847,692,632 of CM068368.1, forward strand.
TGTCTCAAGATAACTTTTATCTTTATTAATCTTATTATTTGAATTAGCAGTCTCTGCAATTCCAACTTCGTCGTGCTTATTTCCTAAACTGCTAAATGTCATGTTCTGGACAAGCCTTTCAGTGTTTCCACCACTGACAGACTGCTAATTCAAATAACAAGATTAATAATGACAGCGTATTGCACGTGGAAAGTGGCGATAAGTTACATAAGGTAAGACTAATATTTAAATATTTAAAAACTAAAGTAAAATTAAAGAAGGTTGTGGTTTAGGACTTAAAAATGATGGAAACACTGAAAGGTCTCGTCAGTGTTGGAAAGGTTCCTAATATTGGAAAGACGAATTATTAGGAAAACATTAGGTCCACGAAAAACTTCAGAAGGTTGGGAATTAAGAAGTAATGATGAAATATATCAAAGTATAGAAAATATAGGCTAACAGAAACAATGAGAAAAAGGAGACTATTGTTTTTTGGACATTTATATAGAATGGACGACAATAGGTTAACGAAGCAGATCTTCAAATATCTGTGGGGGAAGAAGTCAACATCAAATTGGATTAAAGAAGTCAAAAAGGATTTAGAAAAAAAATAATATAAACGCAGTTTTTCGGGCAAAAGTGTTAACAATGGAAGGAGTCCAGGGTAGAAGAGAGAAAAACGCAGGTTTAAAGTGGACTGGAGACAGGAAGAAGAGACACACTGGAAAGATGAAAGAATGTTGGAGAAAAAGAAAAGAACAAAGAATAAAGACAATTTTCTATTGTAGTGTATTTATTGCTGTATATGACCTGAAGATGGTCTATGACCCAAATCGATCGTTTTTAAGAATGTGAGTAATTAAAACTTTATTCCAAATCATATATGTGGTACCTTTAGGCTATGAATAATAAATACACTACAATAGAAAATTGAGATTATAGGTACCATTAGTAAACAATAAGTGTGTGTATATTATAAATACATCAAATTATCATTAGTTAAAGAATAAAGAATTGAAATTGGCATGTGGTCCTTAGAGGAACGATACAACAACAAAATACATCTTGACAATATCACTTGTGTAACAGTTATTTATATAAATGAGCGCGCGCGCGCGTGTTGTCTGTTGCTATTAATATTATTATTGGCGTTGATGTGAAATTAACACGGTCACGTCTCGCGGAAAACAACAAATTAGTCGCGAACACTCCAGTCGATTGCTGTCGTCAATACACACTTGTTGATAATCAAACTTTACACTGTGCGGTCTTAAAATAGACCGGAGTAATACACCGACTTCGTGGCGAACGTGGTTTGTTTGATTTCCTGCAAAACGTTTACGATCGAAGTAACGATATGTTTACATTGGAAATTACCGCGCGACACACCTCTTGGGGCGACTTGGCGATACAACTTTATATACCTACACTGTGCTCGCATTAATTTGTCACACTAGACATTAACGTAATCACGCATTAGCCGGATTTCCTGGAACTCGAGTATTATCTGTTACTTTTTTTATTGTTATTTTTTGGGCACGTTTTGTCGCCATAAAACCGAGTTTACCGAGGCCTTGGGATAATTCTGTCGTTGACACCTCCTCCTCTGTTCTGTTCTCCCACTGTTCGTTAAGTTAACGTATGTACGTATCAACGGATTCAAGGACAAGAAACTAAACAAAAAATGTAGGCACACAAACACACACCGCTTGCCGAATACATATTTCCTTGTTTGGCACACTGCCGACTACGAATGCAAACAACGTATTCTGTCGGAAAATTTCGTAACTGACGTACCGCGTATCGACAACGAAAACGGGAAGAGCTTTCTTCAAAACCCGATGATGCCGGCTGTTCCCGCCGCCGAGGTCGCGTCCGCGTCGTCTCACTCGGCGGAGACGCTGTCGCCCGAAAAACGGCCTATCCGACCCCTCGCCTACGGTACTCATGGTATTTCCCGGCTAGAGCCACTTGGCCAAAACTCTTAAAATGAAGAGTTCCCGTCGAACGAGAACGACGGAGGGCCTCTTAGGTCCACTATCTCCTGCTTTGATTTTGCATTCGTGGTTTGATTGCAGTATCCTGAACTTGCCCGATGACACAAAGTCTTTCTGTCTTTCTGACAAGGTACCTAAAAGCGGCGGAGAGACACGCTAACCGCGGTTAACCGCTACATGGTGCCGGCATTTTGTTTACCGACCGACTTGAGCTTTTGTAGCAGACTCCGCCCGCCTCGGACGCAGTAGGCAAACGCCTTGAGGCGTCGGTCGGTCGTTCTCCGCGAGGCAGAGAACGTCCGTGCCGGTGGTAAAAGGTAAAAGGTAACCAGGGTGCTAGAGACATGCTTGGAAAAGGATATCTCTAAAGAGGGAGTGGTAACAGAGAGGTAAGTAAGTTATTAGGGGCTATTCAGAAAAATAGCTTAGCGAGGCTGACATTACGAGAGGTCATCAAGAATCGCCGGAGGGCGTTTGACCCTGACTGGGGGGGCGGGGGTTCAGACGTACTGATGGTTCGTAGATAAGGGAAGATAAGCGGTAGATGTCGCTACCGAAGCAAATAGACTCCACTATCTTATTTCCAACTTTACGATTTACAACGCTTTTACAACGATGGAATAACAACACTGTTTTCCAGTGTAACAAAATTCGTTTTATTTCTCTTACAAAATCGAACGTTTCGTTCATACTACGATGAGGCATCGTCAGCGGCTCGACGGAGACACAGAGGCCACTGAGGGTACCTCATAGTAGTGTGGACGAAACGTTTGGTTTCAGAGAAATAAAATATTGTTGTTATTGTTGAAAATGACAAAGTTTGCGAACGATATCCCTTGGTGCCGTTCTCGGGAGTGCACCAAGAAAGCACTGTCTTATTAATCCGACTGATTAAAGGAGTTTTCTGTATTGCCTTCGGGCAATATAAGTCCGTCTCAGACGCATCTAAGACCAGAGCTCGGCGCACCCTGAGATTCTGAACTAGCAACCATTATTTTGTTAACACGCAGCCGGTTTCACTTAATGTCTACTCCGCAAAGACAGTTTGATAATCGACGTGGCGGGAGCCCAACTTGGCGGTACCAGTTGCGAAATAAACTAAAATTATTATAAAATTATAAAACAGACTTTTACACTGTAAATAAAACTTTTGAATTTACTCCAAAAACGTAAAAAAATATCGGTATGGAGAACCATACATGCCTTCCATTGTTCTAAGATTTATATTAAAAATCGTTTACTTGAATTCTTCGATAATTTCTAACAAGTTAGGTGTGTTCCTTGTAGGCTCAATAGAGTTTTATGTTTCACAAATTGAAATGAATTATTTTCATAGAAACTACTTCTTTGTTGCCTATAACGTAGTAAACATAAAAAATTATCCCCTCCCCTTCAACTATCATTGTCAATTATAGAAAATTACCCTCCTCCTCCTCCTCCTCCTCCTCCTCCAACTACCCTTTTCATTTATAGATATTTCGTCTACCTTTCTACAGTGGATTATTATGACATTCTTCTAAGGATACTTTATTTATCAAAATTAAGTACTTTAATCTTGTTAAAACGTAAAACGTTGCAGGTAAACTACCCCTTCCCCTTAACCGATCTTTACCAAAATCAGTAGGCCATGAATCCTCTACAACTCGGGCACATATGCAAAAAATTAGTTTATTCTGTTTGAATTTGCGGCAGTTATCGTTATCCATAGAAAAATTTCTAAACGCAGACACTTTTCGGAAAATGTTTCTTCATGTTTTGGGGGTAGTGTAATCAGAATCAACCGTTATCTGGAACACGATTTTTTTCGCGATCACCATCATTCCATTTCCTTACGAAACGTTTAAGTAAAAATCAGTTGAACGAAATGTACATTAGCAAAAAAAAACAAAATAAATGCTTGCATTGCATTGGACAGCAACCCGAAGCTCTAGCACCCGACTTAAGTTTACTAAAAAGATGGAGAGATTGCAGTAAGCAGAGAGAGGGAAGCAGACAACCATTTTTTACTTCCATGTTCCATAAGGAAGGAGGTATGGTAAAGGCGAAAAAAATCGTGTTCGAGATAAGGGGTGATTCTGATCGTACTACCCTCAAAACATGAAGAAAAGTCATTTTCCGAAGAGTGTCTGTGTGTGTGTAGAATTTTTTCTATGACGAACGATAACTGCCGCAAATTCAAACAGAATATCTATAAACGCAAAGGGTAGTTGAAGGGGGAGGGGATACTTTTCTATAAATTAAAATGATAGTTGAAGGGAGAGGGGATAATTTTTTATATGTGTACTACGTTATCGGCAACAAAGAAGTAGTTTGTTGTTAAAATTCCTTCCCGGGCTGTTTGGCCGTCGTCCAATGTTTTCTGCAAAACCAGACGTTTCGGCAGTGCCATCGACTACCACCATCTGTGAAAATCGAGTGGGCTAACGTGAGGTGGTATAGGTACGTTAGTGACTACAGTACTATGGTTAAGGCTGAAGAAAGAAGTAGTTTCTATGGAAATATTTCATTTCAAAAATGATTTTAAATATAAATCTTGGAACAAGGAAGTCATGTAGGGTTCTCCATACCGATATTTTATTAAAATGAGAGATGAAAGGGGGGTGAAGAGGGGGAGAGATGGGGGAGGAGAGAGAATACTACTCGGAAGCAGACAACCATCATAACCATTTTTTAAATTTATTGTAGGGAACAACACGTACAGCCAGTAGTCAAGAAAGATCGAGTACTACTTTCAAAAACCATTATATCGGCAGCGGACAAGTTCGTCCGACAAACGCCAAACCTTATCAAATTTGCACCACGTGTCCGCGCTACACCAGAAACGGTACAACAGTGACTCTATCATTCGGCCATGCCAATCGAACTTCCCAACGACGTCGTGCGACGAAGACCTCGCAGAATCTTTCTAACTCTTTTCTGTTCAGCGCTACAGGCGTGGCTTTGTTATTTCAGAAAAAAATATGCAAATTCCCCTTTCCAGTGTGTCCTCCGTCCTCCTCTCTTGTACACTGGCCGTTCCGTAGTTCGAACTGCCCAGAAATCGTCCTTTATTTAATCACCTGTCCGGCTCGGTTGCATTTTTAATCTTTTTGCTGGTGATAGCGCGTCTTGTACCTTCTCTCGTTTGTGTGTCATACAACAAATCGGGAGATTATGCACGAACTCGTTGCCTTAACCTGAAAATTCAACTGTAGAACATAATATACGTTTATGTGCAAAATAAATTTCAGCGTTTAGAAAATGTTCAACAGACCGCCACCGCCGGAAAACGTCGTCGTGGTACTGGCGTGCTCAATACGTTATGAATGGAAGTGTAAATATTTAAATACAGACGGTACTAAATACCAGCTGACCCCGATACACTATTGTCCGTGTTGTAGCAGATCGGTTAGCGACGGAGCGCTAAGTGCGAGCTAGTCGACGGCGGAGACGCGAGTAACAGCTGGTACCAATCAACACGCGTACCGACCGCGCTGTGACGTCACGAATGCCAACCGTCAAAATGAAATTATCCAACGCAGCGCCGACTTTATCGACTACGTAATCAAACTTTCGATAAGGCATGACCGCAGTCACCGACAGATTTAATACCGAGGATAGTAATCGAGCAGCAAATGCCTTACGACCTCGCCTCGCAACTACTAGGTTGCAAACTGTACAATACATTGTTATGTTTTCAGTTAAATATATTCAGAATAAAAAGAAAGTACAAGAATTTTCTTTAAACTAATATATAACAAACAGTCCACCATTTGGCTACCTGTTTGTATGCGAGCTCGCCAGAATACTTACCATCCATGAAAAACAAGGACTGACTTCTCGAAAAACAAAAATAGGTTATACATTGGCAATTAAAAAATCGCCCATTATAAATACACAGAACGTATACGTGAAAGGCAATGTGTCTGTCAGCGGCGGACCTAGCAAGCAATTTGAGGTGAGAAGAGCTGAATTTTGGGGGTGATATGAAAAGTTGCTCCATTCTCAAATGGTCTTAAATATAAATGATAGGAATTAGTGAGACAAAAATTCAGTGTGTTATTATCAACTCGGTACGTTTATTAACGCTCAAGTATAAAATCGTATCTGTGTTTGTTAGTTCATTTTTTCTTTAATAATATTCACTTACAGTTTAAAATATTCATTAAAGTTACGTATCAAGCAATAATTAACATGCTGGTAAGGTTACAATTTAAAGTTGGCCTAATTTTAGAGTAAAACCATGAACCTACATAAGGTGATATGAATTTTGTAACCATTTAAAATCACAAGACGATGAAAAAACTTCGTCTGGAGCGACCATTTGGGGAGAAATTTCCCCCGTTTCTCCCCGCCTTTTCTACCTATATACACATTATCAAATAAAAAATAAATTAACATAAGTAGCTGAACACCTGTAACGAAAAACCACTGTTTCTTGTTGGGAGAAGAGAAAATAAATATCTTGAATTTATTAATATTCACGTAAACAATTCTTACACATAAAATGAGAGAAAATAATTCCGAATTTGCTTTAAACCTTCCTTAACATTTGGAATTAAGAATTTTCAAAATTCCATTAAATAATTACTCAAGAGTTGCTGAACCGCCCGTGGGGGGTGTGCAACAGGTGCAGTCGCGCTTGAGAGAGAGAGAGAGAGAGAGAGAGAGAGAGAGATCATTTTAATTATACTACTTTTTTTTTAACTCCATTCTGGTAATTTTTTTAATATATAGATAATTGAATATTTATGTCGGGGTGGTCGAAAAGTCATACAATCCAGAATTTGGAAATTTTTTTCTCGACAGTATGTATGTGTAGGGAAATCAGTGGTATGACAGGCCTACTAGTAATGCTGAACATGACATAACTTTCCAACAACGCATTGCATTAACTATTAGGCTCTCTGAGCTGCAGAACTCACTCACTATTTTCTACGAAGTAGATTTATTATAGCATAAATTTCAATATTTGATAATTTTTCAATTATGGGAAAAATCACAAAAATCCCGATTACTCTTAATATTTCTTTAGTAATGTAACAAATTATAAAGCACACAATCATACAAAAAACAGTAAAACGTCGAAACGCAATTTCACAATTATGTAATTGTCGTTGCAGTATTATATTACGATCGTATTCTACAATAAAGAATTAATTATTTATATTATATAAATTGTATTAAAGCGATACAACACAGCAGTAGGGGAATCAATTCCCCCCCCCCACGACAGCTATTAAAAATTTCAGTGAAAATCCATAATAACTTTACGTAGGTCTATTTTAAAGCCAGTTGCAAAATAAAGCTTGTAAATAATTATACGGAAGGAATCTTGAATATCTCATTTGCCCTGAGGAAAATGGTGAGTTCACTCTTCAAGTTAACCCCCCCCCCCCCAAGAAACTAGTCTCAAACCCTCTCACAAGAGCAGTTACTACTAGTAGTTACTCTCTGCAGCACAGTAACGTTTCACAAGAATGATGTACTGTAAATAATGAAGAACGATACTGGAGCATAAATACTGCTGAATGTTTTTCTAAGGCTTTCACGGCCGGTGTCAGTTGTATCAGAAGTACGTACCGGGCTGTTTGGCCGTGGTCCAGGGTTTACAAAGAAACCAAACGTTTCAGCAGCACCACTGGCTGCCATCATCAGTGGAATTCGAGTCTACCTGAACGCGGGTTGTTAAACGTCAGGAATTCCACTGATGATGGCAGCCAGTGGTGCTGATGACACGTTTGGTTTGTTTGTAAACCCTGGACCACGGCCAAACAGCCCGGTACGTACTTCTAATACAACTGCTGAATATTTGTTTCATCTCTCTCTCTCTCTCTCTCTCTCTCTCCTAGCACCGACCTTCGCTACGATTATCGTTTCCCAAGTCTACATAAACACGAATGATGCCTTACGAACTGCAATCAATCAAGACATTCTTCCCATTTGTTCCTACGCCCGTTGTCACTTGTGCAACCCGTAACTGACCAGAAAAATACGGCTCTTCTTCCTTCGTCGTCGTCGTATTTCATATCCATAATGGACCGCTGAGTCATATCCGTTCTTGAAGTCTTCTTCCGGTACGGAACGCATCAAAAATAGTCTTGTACGTTGTTTCACCCGTATTACAATGAGTATCTCAGGTATGTGTGAGGGGATACTTGAGGATATTGTAAAATGGGCGAAACGTTGTCGTACAAGACACACTTGACGCGGTCAATACCGGAAGAAGACTTCAAAAACATAATGGACACCAAACGCGGAAGCCTATCTGAAAATACACTGAACCACATATCTTTTAAACGTCAGCTGAGTTTCATTTCGAGCTTTCTCGTTAAGGATTTGTCAAATTCTATCTTGAAGTTTACTCACTTTATTTGCGATGTCATTTTCATGGTACTGTAACAGCTGTTATTTATAATCAAGAATTATACGCACTCTTTACGAACGCGTATCATGAAATAGGGTATATTAAATGATCAAGATTGAGGTGGGCAGGCCTTTTGATGGTGATGACTGAGGATGAAATACCGATGAAAGGTTGACGATGCGGCTGGACAGAAGAGGAAAAACAGACAAACCAAAGCTGCGATGGATTGATGATGTGCGGAGTGTTACAAAAATATTCGGACTGATGGACTGGAGAGCCACTACGTCTGATGGGAACCGTTGGAGAAGGCTTATGGAGGAGGGATTCAAGACCAGCGAATGAGTTCTAGCACCCAAGGACGATGATGATAATGATGATGAACTGACTGCTATAACATCCCAAACAAACGAGAAACCCGCTCTACAGGCGTGTTTGGAAAATTATGTCACACCTCAAATGATAATTACATCCATAAACGTACAACTAGTTAAAGTTTATGATGATATAAAATAACTATAATTGTGTGTAGCGGCTGAAATGAGACTTCCCAGGCACGTGGCAGTGTATACTCTCCATATGTACGGCAGGAAATGAATAATATGAGTAAGCTATACTCGACAGGATCGCCCAGTATCGGCTGAATTGGTGGAAACATCTTTGCCGAATGGGTGACTGCCGCATCCACAAACAACTATGGAACTATAACCCGAGGGGACGGAGAGGTGTGGGACGTCCGAGGAAGCGCTGGAGTGACCAGCTCTAATCTTTGCCTGTTTAAGACCGAAACAAACCATCCTTGGTTTAATCCTTGAAGACGATGATGATGATAATTGTGTGTGCGTGCGTGTGTGAAAAATTAATTAACATCTAACTGACCTCTTGATTTACTAACACAAGCTGAAGACGACAGTTAGTGCTGCCTAAAGATATATGCTCCGAATCGACCAGTCGATAGTGTTGTGTCGATTACATCGAGATTGATTGGTTGAAAAAAGTGGTAAAAAAACGCCGTTCACAACATCTGAGCCGTAAGTTCACACTCACTATGACGTCATTTTTACACGATAACGAGACGGAATGTTTGCGCTAACGTTTAGAACGCGCATGTAAACCGACACTGTTTATTTTAAAAATCTAAGTTTCAGCTAGTCTAGAAACCGGTGACTGTCTTCAGGAAAATGCATATCGAACATAAAAACAAAAATAATAACAATAATATTCTATCACTTTAGTGCCGGATTATCCATAACGCTAGGGTATGCTGCAGCACCGGGCCTCAGCACCATCCAGTTGAATTGACTAAACGAAGCAAAGCTTACGATCACATTACGCAATTGTTTGGTTTTCTTACGCAGTTATTAACCAGATTTTTATTACAATTCCTTTTAGTCTGACACTCTGCTACATTTTCACAATTTTATTCAAATTTTTAATCTGTTTTTTGGGCCATGGGTGCCCAGAATTTTTATATTTCTAAAACTTAACACTGTATATCAGATGTTAGTTAAAGTTCGTTTTAATTTCATACCCACATGAATTGTTCCGATTTAATCAAAATTTTGACCCAGTTTTGGACTGTGACGTCCATTTTTTTTTAATTTAATTTTGAAAAACGATCATTATATTCAGACTTAATATTCCCTTGGAAATATGGAAATCCAAAACCGTGGAAAAGTGTCGAGTTGAAAAATCAGGCGGAAGCTCTTATAGAAGTTAACTCGAACGATTTGAATAACGATCTTCTAATAGAAGTGAAACGCTTTGTACCACGAGTAAAATTGCAAGAAAGATTTTTTTTTCAAATCGTTCGAATGACGATGATGGACTCCATGATACTATAGTTTGTTCGCTCAAAGTATTAAACTGGATTATTGATTGTAAAACGATGTACTTCCGGATACATTGCTTATCATCTGCTTCTGACGATTCCAATAGCTAACTGCGAATCTGAAAGATCATTTGCTGTATTAAAACGCATTAAAGAAATGTTGTTTTCAACTATGGATGATGAACGATTATCTTCGTTACCACGGGTGACTATTGACAGCGAGATACTTAAATCGCTCGATTTAGAAGAAATTATACAAGACTTCGATAAGGCAAAATCAAAAAAAAATCATCGATTAGTATTTTCTAAGTTTAAGTAATACTATGCTCATTGTAGTCACTATTTAGCTAAACATTGTTGTAATCTGAGAGTTTAACACAATAATTGTTAACTTTCGAAACTGTGTGCGCCATTTATCAGTGTTAATTGTGGATAAAAGATTATAATTTTTGAATCGGGGGGGGGGCACCAGTCGGATGGCAGCATAAGGCGCCACGCGTTTCTAATCCGACTCTGGTGACAAGAGGTATACAACAGTCAGGTGAGACACTAACCTTGTTTTGTTTAATTTGTGTTTATTTAAAATCGGAACATGTAACAGATAATGCCGTTAGGGAAATCTGTCTAGTCATGGTAACCCGCTACAGGCTAGTCTCTGAGCTCACTGGGCCATAATCTTTTCAAACGCTTCGGATTCAACACGGTGGGCGAAGAGCGAAAAGCTTTAAAGGTGGCTCGCAAGTAGTTCTAAATGTTTTCTTGCAATCTTCTATTGTGGTGTGTTCGTTGTTCATAACCTAAAGATACCATACATATGATGTATAATAAAGTTTTAATTACATTCGATCGATTTCGGTCATAGACCATCGTCAGGACATATGCACTGTGCTTACGAATGTGTTTACGAATTCGTTTTTTGTAAATAGTAAGTGTTTTACAATACTGTGACCGCGAGTGCACAGTGTATATGTCCTGGCGATGGTCTATGACCGAAATCGATTGAAATTAAGAATGTAATAAAACCTTATTATAAATCATATGTACGGTATCTTTAGGTTATGAACAATGAATACGCCACAATAGAAGATTGAGATTATACGTACCATTAGTTTGCTTACACTAAGGCAACCCTACAATTGACTTCACACTAAGGGGTATCCATATCGGTTTGATAGCAGGTTTATACAACAGTAACTAGTTCTCCAGTCACATGGACGGTTTCCCCCGATCATCGATTACAATAACTACTATGCTCTCTGAGCTCCAGAACTCGCTGAATTTTTTGAACGAAGTACATTTATCATTACATAAATTTCGATATTAGATAATTTTTAAATTATGGAAAAACTACAAAATCCCCAATTACTCAACTGTTTCTTTAGTAATATAACAATTGTAATGCACACAATCATACAATAAACACTAAAAATTCGAAACATTCGTATCTGAGTTACAATTCCTTTTAGTCTGACACTGCTACATTTTCACAATTTTCTTCAAATTTTTAATCTCCTTTTTGGGCCCTGGGGCCCAGAATTTTGATATTTCTAACACTTAACAATGTATTCAGATGTTAGTTAAAGTTCTCATTAATTTCATACCCACACGAATTTTAGCGATTTTATCGATTACCCAAAATTTAGCCCTGAAGTCCAAACTTTTTTAATTTTGAAAAACGATCACTATATTCAGACTGTGCTTAATATTCCCTTTAATTTAATACCCCACATGGCCTTTTACAATTTTTTCACAATTTTGACCCCCTTATTTTTTTGCCTTCCGCCCCTTTTTTGGGGGGGAGCAATCTCAAAAACAAAAGCCTTCTGTACGGTAAACGTATGGACACGTACGCCGCCAAGTTTTACGAAAATCCTTTGAACACTGAGGGGCACGTTTGGATGAAATGTCATTTTTGGACCCTTGTGTCCTAAAATTTTCAGATTTCCAAAACTGACCATTACATTGTTCTCAACCTTTTGAAGTCTGGACCACCTTACACTTTATGGGACCCATAAGGATGGGCGTCGGCAGAATCACTTGTAGTGGTATGCACCCAGTTCATTACAATCATATTTTTGCTAACATCGAATACTTTAAGCCCTAGTTTACGCTTAAACAAAGTATATATACTTAATTCAGACTTAATACGTCAATGTAACAGGTTTTTAATATTCAGTAAATAAATTTTCGAGCCCAACTTTCAGACCCGCCAAACGCCTCCTCGAGGCCCAGCAGTGGATCGCGCCCTATAGGCTGAGAAACAAATTCTGATTTTCGTTTAAAATTCTCTTTAATCTGACACACTATATAGAGTTTTTAAAAATTTGTTTTATTTTTGAGTCTGGCATTCTAAAATTTTGAAAATTTCAATTCTGGAATCATATTTTGGTTAAAATTCTCTCCAAGTTGATACTTCACACGAATGTTTGCGATTTTTTTTAATGCACACCCCTTGCCTTTTCGCCTCCTGCGCACTATTCGGGGGGGGGGGGGTCAGCCTCAGAAACAACAGTGGCCTGAGGGTTAAAAGTTAGGTAAAAGTGTGAACAAGCAAGCCACGTTTTACGAAAATCGGTCGATGCGTTTAAAAGTTATCGTGAAACATGCATACCGCCAACAGGCAGATAGACGGACAAACGGCAAATGGTCGAGTTAAAACTGAGAACTCGCTTCGCCCGTTCAATAATGATAATACTGGCTCCTTTTCCCACCGCGTAAACAGTCCAGCAGTTAGGCAGCGAGCCGTTAGGTATACAAAAAAGTAACGTATCCAGCACCGCACTTCATCTGTCTTTTATTGTTCCAGGATGGGTTTATAAAGGTGCGCGCGAGGCAACATTTTATTTACTTAATATCCCGGCATTACAAATTCTAAGCGATTTGTCCTGTACCAGTCCGCCGGGTCGAAAATAATTTTAATCAGATTATAGATATGTTACAAATCTATAATCTGATTTTAAAAAACACTTCGTTTAATCTCATTAAAAAAACACTTCGTTATGCTGTACGATTCAAACTAACAATATACTAATCGACCATTGAATAAAGATTTTTACTGGACAAAAATCCTCCAGACACGAAATTTGGTAGAAAGTTAGGCTTTGGGGTCACTTCAATGGGGGAAAAAATCGGACACTCTAGCTCACCGCTGGGCCCCCCTGGGGGGTTAAAAGGTGGGGCAAAACGGTTTGTTGTAAATATCTCAAAAACTAAGCAAGATGTCAAAAAAAGTTAAATACAAAAGTTTTAGCTGACCAAATTTCCCATCAAAATGGTCCTTAGTACTTTTTTCGTCAGACGCACTGGGACATAGATATGAGCGCTCAAAGTTGAGACCTTTTTTGCAATTTTTCGCATAAGGCATTTTTACGAAAAAAAAACTTGCATTTTTTTTAGTTCAGGCCGATTTTTGTATAGTAAAAAGCGCTAAATATGGGTATGTAAGTGTTTGTACATGTAATACCAAGTATTTGGATGTAAATTTTTGCATGTATATATTTATGCACACATATACACACACACTACAACTACAAAAACGTGCATTTTTGAACGTAAGCGTTTTTAGTTGTATACGTGTATATACACACACGTATATGTGCAAATATGTGTAGAAATATTTTCATGCATATATATTATACTTGTCTAAATCCAAAAATACACATCTATACGCATGGATTAGTCAGTATATGCATGTAAATGTGCAAAAATGAGTCGGTATTTTGAAAAAAAAAATAATTTTTGCGAATTTTTCGTTTAAATTCATCATTTCTGTACATTTACTGCTGTATATCAATATATTTACATTTCTATAAGTATCCTACAGTTTTTGCATGGACGTATGCACACTTGCATGCATACACATGCGTTTTTAATCATAAAAACATACAAACTGTAAAAACATATATTTAAAAATTCATACATACAATCAAATATTCATTCTTACATGTACACAAATACACTTAAAGGCTCTCCCACACTTAATCACATACACACACACACACACACACTCACAAACACACATACACGTACATACATCTTAAAATAAACTGTTATATTATCCACATATACATATATATGTATATATTTATGCATACACACACGCGCGCGCGCGGATATTTTCGATGAAACTTTTTTAAACATTTATGCGCATAAACAGACATGTATATATTTTTACATATAAATACACAAACAAACACAAATACACACACATACACACTAACACTCAGAAAAAAACACGATTTTACTTTTTATTAAAAAAAATTATTTATTGTACCTATACAATAACTTTTTTATCGTACAAAACTTACATTTTAAATTAATATAAAAAATCTCGGCATTAGATCTATAAAATTTTCAAGTGAATGCTGTATGTGTTTATATCCAGTATCCCTGAAAAATAAAAAAATAATGTATTATTAATATTAATTAATTTACATATGAACTTCATATATATATATATATATATATATATATATATATATATATATATTGTAACGAAGAGATGTGGTCGTCTCTGTAATTATGTATATGTTGTGTGTTCGCCTCACACTGGTGTCGTTACTTCAATGTTTTGCGTTAACGAAGTCCGCAGCGATGGTTCAAATTACCAGTACAACGCGAGTGGAAACCTTACCTATTTATTCATAGGGGTTTAATAATCCCGGATGGCGCCAAATTGTTTATTTAAAACAATTAAATTAATAAATAACGTGACAGAAAGTGTTCTAAACTATGACGGCCGGGAGTATTCAAGTTTGTTCCCGCCTTCGTACGACCTACTAAATCACTCAGGTAGTTTGTCGAGTTGCAGCGAGAGCGCTGGCCGTCGATTCTGGAAGTTCGCTAAAATGCACAAATTATTCAATACACTTCCCTATGAAATAAAAACAATGGTTACACTCTGTACTAGTTTCTTTAATTATTAATAGGTAATTATTCAGTTTGACAAGAAAATATATACTTGGTTATTCAATAAATTTTGCACCGACAATTAATATGAGACAATTTCTCTAGGGTTTGGCGAAATCGATTTTGGAACGATTCATACGGCCTAAGATGGCTACAGTTTAGTTTGTTTACAATCTGATCCGTTTAAAATCTAGGTTCTTTTGATTATGAAAAAAAAACATTAATTATGATTACAATAAAAAGTACACTACCTTACACTATTTGTACTTAAATAATATAAAGTGTAGCTACAATTTGTTACTGCAGTGTAGTAAAGTGTGTTTCAAAAGTTCGCAATCTAATGCTAGGTTATTTCCTTAATTAATAAATTTTCAGTGTTTGTTTATCTTACTTAATCTTTGAAAGAAATTATATTCAGTTTTTAGTGAGAGTTCAGATAACTGTGAGAAATATTTAAAGTGAGTTTATTTCAGGAAATTGGGTAATTCAATTATACTTATCAAATCAGACGACTTGGTATAAACAGTCGTTCAGTCGTAATGTAACTGGGCTGCAATCGTATTCAGTTTTCAATAATCTTGGGGCTTAAGTATGTCTTGCGTCCTTTTCATGTTAGTTGTAGTCATTTTTTCATTTAATTCTCAGGTAAAATGGTCCTTGGCATCAGCTAAATGTTATTGCTCCTCGTCTTCTTCTTACTGGTTCATGTTTTTGAATTTTGGCTACTTTTTATACATTTAAAATGAAAATTTAGGTCATTCAATATTTTGCGTCTAATCTTGACGAGCGTCAATTTGAGAGTATTATAAATTAACGGAAAATTCGTAACCAACGGTCTGTTGTCATGGTTACATGTTAATTCTGATTGGTTAATCTTGTCTTATAACCACTGTTATCAAATCTGAATTATTATTCAAAATAGCTGTATATCTTCTGACTGCTTAAATTCTTCTGTCTTCCTTCCTAAGTATTAAATATTATCACTACTGTTATTATTTCCTTTCAAAGATTGTTTTGATATCCCATAAGGTTGGGTTCTATAAGATATTAACGTTTGTACAATTATGTTAATATTTGTTAATTACATTTCTTTTTTAATTTAAGTCCTTATTCTAACATTTTTTTTTTATTATGATTTACAAATTATCCTTGGCTGGTTACTCGCCTTGGATTTGTTAAATTCCTTATTGATTTTATACAATTTGCAGTTATTTGTTTTTGGCAGTTAGGCATTTCATAGGCCTAAGCAGCCACTGATTATATTTACTTATTTTATACAAATTATATCTCATTTTACTTTAATGCGTTTTGTTTTGTTATTTTAATTGGTTGTTTTATTTGTAGATGTGTTTTGCAACTGATTTTATACTGTTTGTAGGTTTCTATTATTTTCTACATCCTGGCTTGTTAATTATTTCCTAACTGATTTTCCAGTGTTATTATTTTCGTATTGAGGTACCTTCTTATTTATCTATTTTGCCCTTGTTAACAATATGGCTATTACTTACTATTAAAACATAACATCTACGGTCTATGGTCTGTACAATTCCTTCAGCCATATCCTATTCACAAATTTAATTAAACAATTTTTAACAGTTATTAGGTAATGTTTGTTTACAATTCATTTCATTCCTTATTATTTGTTGGGTGATAAACTTCATCACTCCTTTTAAACTTATTCAATTAATTATCCCTTATAACTTGGGGTGTTTATTGATTTCATTTCTAATTCCTTATTTCTTACATAATCTCTATCTTCACTCCATGGTAATACCAACTGTTTACCTTTCATGGGATTCTCCCTTTTAAATACTACTGTATGCAATTTAACTTAACTTGATTAATAATAAGATTCTTATTTTAATAATAATGTCACCATCACTATACAGTGTTCATTACAGGTTATTATCTGTTTACTCCTAATACTATCATTAACAAAATTATTAATTATTAATATGGTTCACTATTAATCATTTAGAGTTTGTTTAAGATTATTAAGTGTTTTTTCCTATTAATATGGTTTCTAATTATTTTGGGGTTTTACACTTTCACTTTTGCACTCCTTAAATGTTTATATTACGTGTTTATTAGTGGGTAATCCCTATAATTACTTTTTCTTTGTCACTTAGTTGATTTTATATTCTCACTATCTCACTATCTCTCTCATTACAATTATTATCTATACTATTAACAAGTTTATGTCTTTATAGAGTTTTTTGTTACATCTAACTCTAATTCTTGGGTTAGTGTACTTTTATTTTTTCACATTACGTTATTGGGTTTTATCAAATCATTTACATTTATCTTTCAATCGATAATAATAATTATTTTATATATTGGTTTCGTTTCCAATATTACTTTTGAGTGTACCATTTATCCTTTTCATATTTTATATTATTTGTCCGTGTTTTCCCATTCGGTTTCACTTTATTTCCTTTATACTTGGTTAGTTTCATGTTCATTATCCTTCTTCACCTTCATATTATCTTGTTTCATTTTATTTTGGTTTTCCCCTTCTTCTTTGGGTTCTTTTTATTTGGTCAATCACTTTCTTATTTGGTTTTATCTTTTCCCTTCTTCTTTTGGTTCTTTTTATTTGGTCAATCACTTGGGTTAGGTCATGTCGTCGTTTGTCGTGTCATTGTCATTTTATTTTCATTATATTAAACATTTTATTTTATACGAATTACTTTTTTATATTCTTGATTCATCTTTTTTAACCCTGGTATTGGGGTGGCTTATTTGTGTTGTAACATAATATATGTATATAATATATATGAATGTATACAGAAATTTAATATGAATGACAGTGCGTGCGTGCGTGCGTGCGTGCGTGCGTGTGTGTGTGTGTGTGTGTGTGTGTGTGTGTGTGTGTGTGTGTGTGTGTGTGTGTGTGTGTGTGTGTGTGTGTGTGTAAAAATACATACATATCTATTTATGCGCATAAATGTATAAAAGTTTCATCGAAAATATCTGCGTGTGTGTGTGTGTGTGTGTGTGTGTGCGCGTGTGTATGCATAAATATATACATATCTATGTATATGTGCATAATATAACAGTTTATTTTAAGATGTATGTACGTGTATGTGTGTTTGTAGTGTGTGCATGTGTATGTGTGTGTAAGTGTGTATGTGATTAAGTGTGGGAGAGCCTTTAAGTGTATTTGTGTACATGTATGAATATTTGATTGTATGTATGAATTTTTAAATATAAGTTTTTACAGTTTGTATGTTTTTATGCATAAAAACGCATGTGCATGCATGCAAGTGTGCATACGTGCATGCAAAAACTGTAGGATACTTATATAAATGTAAATATATTGATATACAGCAGTAAATGTACAGAAATGATGAATTTAAACGAAAAATTCGCAAAAATTTTTTTTTCAAAATACCGACTCTCATTTTTGCACATTTACATGCATATACTGACTAATCCATGCGTATAGATGTGTATCTTTGGATTTAGACAAGTATAATATATATGCATGAAAATATTTCTACACATATTTGCACATATATGTGTGTGTATATACACGTATACAACTAAAAACGCTTACGTTCAAAAATGCACGTTTTTGTAGTTGTAGTGTGTGTGTATATGTGTGCATAAATATATACATGCAAAAATTTACATCCAAATACTTGGTATTACATGTACAAACACTTAAATACCCATATTTAGCGCTTTTTACTATACAAAAATCGGCCTAAACTCAAAAAAATGCAAGTTTTTTTTTTCGTAAAAATGCCATACGAAAAATTGCAAAAAAGGTCTCAACTTTGAGCGCTCATATCTCTGTCCCAGTGCGTCTGACAAAAAAATTACTAAGGACCATTTTGATGGAAAATTTGGTCAGCTACAACTTTTGTATTTAACCGTTTTTGATATCTTGCTTAGTTTTTGAGATATTTACAACAAACCGTTTTGCCCCACCTTTTAACCCCCCCCAGGGGGGGGGGGCCGAGCGGTGAACTGGAGTGTCCGATCTTTTTCCCCCATTGAAGTGACCTCAAAACCTAACTTTCTACCAAATTTCGTGTCTGGAGGATTTTTGTCCAGATTTTCACAAAATCTGCCTTTACTCAATGGTCTATAAAGGTATTGTAACAAAAGTAAGTGTTTTAACATATAACTTCGAATAATTCCATATTAGCATTTCCAACGGCCAAATCGCTAATTCTTGAGTCTAACCACAACGCATATACTAATTTCAGCTTTATTAGTTTATATGCAACCACGAAAGTAACAACATAACAAATTATAAATCAGAGGCCCACTCTTTTCTTTTCACGTCTGGCTTAGAGCGCCGCACGCAACTGTATAAACCCTCGGAAAGGACCCATTGACCACCACGCGCACCTTGTATGCCAAATTTGAGGTTTTTGACCGTCGCGCGCACCTTGTCGAACCCCTCCAGGATGTTATTCCAGCATTTTCACGAACTGAGTCGATCTAGGACGAGGGGTGAAAAACGCTTAACTTTTATGGTGCTCGCGGAACCTCTAGATTACTAACCACGCGTCGTACCCACACTGGTCTACTCAGCCCCTCCTCTATATTAATAATTACAAATAAGTGAGCGAAATGGCTTACCCTGCAGGGCCCCAGTTATCAAGTAAGTGAACAGGTTATCCTCATTGAAAAGCACACAAAAACAAACTGCACAGTGCACAACACAGAATTCAAATCAGACTAGTGCGACAGCCGTTTACCCGAGCGTTTTGGATTTAGTATCATCTCGAGTAACTGTCGCTACAGTGATGGTAACAACAGTGTTTATGTTATTTTTTGTTCCTTGCCACGTTTGAGACATCGCCAATGATACGGCAGAACGCGTCAGGCACAAACAGAACAGCACTGATACAGTAACTGACTGACACGAGTGGAATGCAAAACACGTGGCCGGCGTCCTACCTTACTGAGCGCCCGCCGACATTCTCTCTCTCATGGCATGCATGCCAACGTCCTGCCGCATTACCATAACGAGAACACGCACGCGCGCGCACACGCACGCATACGTTGACGTTCTGAATAAGTCAACAAATTATTACGGCGTCACAAACGGTTCGCGAGCGCGAGCGCGGGCAGACGCAGGCAATGCGCAGGGGGGTCCATTAGCCGAGCACAAGGTGAACCACTCCACACTCGAGGTGGTGGCGAGGAGGCACCAGGGTTGCCAGCAGCAGTCTGTCCACGCACACACACCACACGCTGTTTACGCAAATAAAACCAATTTGACCCCGCTGTACATCGACTTCTCCAACACGAACGCTTGCCAAAATACCTGTCGCGTATTCCTTTTGTATCTTAAATTTTCTATTGTACTGTGTTTATTGTTCATAGCCTAAAGGTACCCCACATATGATTTGCAATAAAGTTTTAATTACTCACATTCTTAAACACGATCGATTTCGGTCACAGACCATCGTCAGGTCATATACAGCACACTTGCGGTCACAATATCGTAAAACAGTCACTATTTACAAAAACGAATTCGTGTACATTGATTAATGAACGTGATACGAACGTCGGTGTCCAAAATTTCCCGAGAATCGATCGTGTTTAAGAATGTGAGTAATTAAAACTTTATTGCAAATCATATGTGGGGTACCTTTAGGCTATGAACAATAAATATACTACAATAGAAAATTAAGACTATAAGTACCATTAGTAAACAATAAGTGTGTGTATATTATTTAATATACTATAACAGAAAATTCAGACTAAGTACCATTAGTAAACAATAAGTGTGTGTATATTATAAATACATCATATTATCATTAGTTTTGTATCTTATTTTGTTGCTGGCGTTCACTTAGAATCTGGCATGGGATTTAACTTGCCATCAGGCGCGGCTGATCTGATTGATACTCGTCTTACGTTTTTTTGTTCCATTTGTCTCTAACAGATGACAGCACCACCTGTCTCTCAGTGGCTTAACATATTCCTTCCCTTTATCTGTCAACAGCGTTTAGTATGCCAACAGCTATTGCAAAGTGAAGATAGTGTCTGTTCAATTTGATACACTGCGCCTGTGCGTGTTATATTTTTAAAGGTTTACAGTTGTCTTGTTAAGTCATTTTGATCAGTAAATTTTTCATATTTCTATACATATTGATTCACTGTTTCAGTCTAAACCAATTTATGTTTGTATTTCTGGAAAATTTGTTGTTTTGGCATCCAGGGGTTGCATGATGGTAAATCAATAGATACTGATACTGGAGATAAGCAGAAGCCGTCTGTCATAACATTTTACAACAGAACGAAAGGGGGAGCAGACACTACTGACAAATTATGTGCAACATATAATATAGCAAGAGATGTACGCCGCTGGCCAATGGTCATATTTTTTGCAATGATAAACATGAGTGGTATCAACGTGCAAGTTATATATTTCGGGAATGGTCATGATGTTGTTAGAAGAAAAGTGTTTCTGAAGACATTATCTCATAAATTAGTTCTGGCCCCAAATCATTCGAAGGAGTACAAACGCTTCTGGAATACACAGAAATCTGCAAGATAGTCTAAAACATTTCAGACCAGAAGGCAATGAAGAAAACCAAGATGATAGCAATGACATTAAGCGAAAAAGAAAACGGTGTCACACATCCACAACAATGCGACAATTAGGCCTAACGAAGTATATTTGTATGAAATGCAAAAAACCTATTTGTTTGATACATATAAAAAGCTACTGCATTGATTGTGCTAAATTCTTCCTCGTTTATCAGAGAATGTTTCCGATGAGGAGAGTAACGAATGATACAACTTTCTTAGTTTTCGTGACAATTAAACTTTTTTTAGAAAGTACTTTTTTCTGTCTATTGGTACATTTCAAGTTATGTATTCATGTAATATCTTAGTTTTTATATCGACCTGTTTCATAAATATTTTTTCAGTAAATTTAAACATTTAAAATTATATGTTCATTAAAATGTATTACTTTCTGTTTGCAAATGTTACACTGGTTTCTATTTTTTTTTTTTCAGTTCACATATATATTTCAGATAATATATTCATTATAATATCAAAATTTAAATACTATTTTGCAATATTGCTAAAAAAGAAAATATAAAGCAGTCAATCAGTATGATTATCAATTTGATACACCGCGCCTGCTGTCGTGCTGTAAGGGACCGCGCCTGACGGAAGGTAACGGCTTGTAAAACCACAGAGAAACTCGATAAGATGATATTAAAATGTCAATTGCCTTAAAACAAGAATTTTACTTTGAAGCTTTTCATTTACAGTATTTCCTCGTATGTCTATTCTCCTCTCTCAGTAAAAAAATTCCTTTATGGCGAGTGGAAGACCGGCGATTGAGAGTGGAAAACATTGCCGAAATCATAGGCGCTTCACAGGAGCGTGTGTATCACGTACTCATGAACTTGTGAAAAAATTCTGTGCAAGATGGCTGTCGCACTCCAAAGTATGGGCTGTCTATCTTTCAAAACACTCCTGACATCTAAATCTCGAACACCTGACAAACACTGAATAAACGGACAGACATGTTTGGAAATTAACAAGTGTTCACACTACACGGGAGTCTTACAACGCACGAAAACTTTAGTTCTACCGTTCAGCTACAGATGTCGCTCCGCGAACTTTTCAACTATCCCTCTCAGGTCTATTTCACAGCTCTATCACTATTTTTTTTTTATGCCTGCGGCACAGAATTCTATACCGTCAAGTCTGAGCCACTTTTGCGCATTATGTAACAGTGGCCTGTTTCAAAATTCATTTTTAACACTTTTCTTTTGAAGGGCTTAACTGCAACCGATATAGAAAAGGATATGGAGTCATCGCGTGAGGACTCTTCTCCATCGAATACAACGGTTAAACGGTTAAGAGCTGGGTTGCTGGATTTGAAAGAGGTCGGACAAGGACAACTGACGACCCGTGTGTTGGGCGTCCCATTGAAGTGACTACGCCAGAAATAATAGAAAAACAAGTTAGAATGTAAGCTGCCGCCGAATAGTAGTCTTTAAGATTAGTAGTAGTAAAAATCCTTGAAAAAAAAGCAGCGTGACGACGCTACACAGAAATGTGTCCAAACGAATTTCAGGCAATAATATTTCATCGTTTCTGTCCTACACTGCACACGCTGTTCTTTCAAAGTAACTGAACAGCTGGCGTGCGATTACCGTTACGATGTTATGCAACCATTAAGTGAAGTAAAGAACATGACTGCAATTTCTCAATAAGCAGTCGCACACGTTGCGGGATGGGAGCGTGTAAATACTATACACAAAGTTATTGTTTAATGATATCGGTTCGACAATAAAACTTTATAAGTTTGAGTATTCATTTGATAATATTAAATTATGCGTTAACATATTCAGTGCGAATACACTAAAATTACTCAGGGGGGAATTAGAAGCCCGTGGTGCCCTATACTGCCATCAGACTGGTGTCATCCCCAGTCAACAGTTTATCCATTATTTACAGTGGTAAACAGCATACACAGTTTCTGAAGGTAACAATCATTTTATTAAACTTGCAAATTATAACGAATATTTAGCTAAATAGTGATCACAATGAAGATAGTACTACTTAAGCTTAGAAAATACTAATCGATCCATTTTTTTTTTTTCCTTAACGAAGTCTTGTATACTTTATTCTAAATCGAGCAATTCAAGTATCTCGCTGTCAATAGTTACCCTAACTAACGAACATAATCTCATATATCATAGTTGAACTCAACATACCTTTAATGCGTTTTAATACGGAAAATCAATCTTTCAGATTCACAGTTATCTATTGGAATCGTCAAACCCAGACGATAAGCAATGTATATATTCTGAAATACATCAATCATTTTACAATCAATAATCCAGTTTAATACTTCGAGCGGACAAACTGTAGTATTATGGAATCTATGATCTTCATTCGAACGATATGAAAAAAATTCCTCTTTCTTGCAATTTTACTCGTGGCACAAAGTGTTCAATTCTATTAGAAGACCGTTATTCAAAGTAAACTTCATAAAAGCTTTCGCTTGATTTTCCAACTCGACACTATCCATGGTTAATAACTGCGTAAGAAAACCAAACAATTGCCTAATGTGATCATAAGCTTTGCTTCGCTTAGTCAATTCAGCTGGATGGTGCCACCTCTGACAGCTGAGCGTGGTGCCCGGTACTGGAGTATACCCAAGCGTTATGGATAATCTAACACTGAAATTACTACATAATGATGTAAAAGAAAGTCAAATTACCTTTGGTGCCGGCAGAATTACTTGCACGAGGATTCACACAAACCGACTAAATACAATAACCGAGACTATAAAAATACTTTCGGAGGCCCAGCATGGTTTCAATAAAGCCAGATCATGTTTAGATTGCATCTTCACAATAGGCCAGGTCATTGTAAGGCACAGAGTATATCTGATGCCCACGGAAATATTTTTCAATTTTTCATCGACTTTGGAAAGGCATTTGATAAGAGAGAATACGGGCACAGGCTGTGAACGATAATGGCAAAGAAATTGCCATTACGTTAACACCTGACTAGAGCCATACAGCGCCTTCATGTGGAAAACATAATCCTAATTGAGGCAGGAAGACCGAGAACAACCCATAGTGTGGGCCTGATCAATTGTGGAGTACGACTAGGATGCCTATTACCATCTTCCCTTATTAATTTATAATAAAAAGATACATTAGTAAGCAATTGTAAAGGCAATGTCATACACAATTGGCAAATAAACCCTTCGGAGCACTTTACGATTGGTAACTGCAGTTTAATAATAAGCACTTTAATGCTATCTGTAGCTGACGCGTTGTTATTTGCTGATGACTTGGCTATCCTGTCGAATTCGGAAAGCGGCTTGCAGATATCTGGACACTCATTGGATCGAATCTCCTGGGATTTCGGATTACATATCTCCACATTGAAGACAACGTAACGGCTTTTCATGTAGCTGATCCCATACGAGCAAAAATTGTTATAGGTGGTACAGTTCTGGAGTAGGTCAGTAATTCTGAATATCTGAGCAATAATACCTCTTACATTACGAAATAATGAGTTACTGAAGTTCAACCATACGCGTGGCACCATCTGGAGAACTCTACAATCAAAGAGTAAAGAAACAAGCCTCAAGTTCCACATGGTGATGGCCCTCCCATCACTTCTCTATGCGTCTGAGAATTGGACTTTAACGGAACCCAAGGCCAGTCGCATTCAAGCGACCGAAATGAGATTTCTCATGGTCACGATATATCTGCACTCTTCTACATCCAAAAGAAATGAAGATGTACGGCAGGAACTGAATATTATGAGAATACGCGATAGAGAACACCTTAACCGAATGGATGACCGCCGCATCCCCAAACAACTATTGACTTATAAACCGAAGGACGGAGAGGTGTGGGACGTCCGAAGTAGCGTTCATAAGAAACGACTACAAAGAGAGACGGAAGCATTAGCAAAGTGACGAACGAATCTACACAGCAAACAAGATGGCTTATCTATATTATACGACTTTCTTCTTATTTCTTTAATTCCCCAAGTGCACCATTGCACCCCTTCTTCGCGGCGCCCATGCAAACTCCCTAAAGCTGTGAAATGAGAAAACGCACGAAAATGATTAAATAATGACTTTAAAAAATAAAAACTAATAAAATGAACATATTGAAATAAACTGTTTGGTCTTCGCAGATGACTTTGCTATACTTTCTGAACATCTGACATCTGCCAAGTTAATTTTTTAGAGGACATAGCCAGTAGAACAGGCTTAAGAATTTCAGCAGAAAAAAAAAACAAATTTCTCACGAACATTAAAAATGCGCAAAAAGATATCATGCTAACAGATATTTTTCGAATAGAGAGGGTTAAAAAATTTATAAGTATCTAGGAGAAATAATTCAAGAGAATGGTTTAGAAAAATCTGCTATAGAAGAAAGGATTCATAAAATGGAAAGAGCATATTATGGTATAACTAAAGATATTTACAATAAAAAGTGCATATCTAAAAATGCGAAAATAAGATACAGTACAGTAGTGAAGCCAGAATGTCTATATGCAAGTGAATGTCTAGCACTGAATTGTAATTTAGACAAACTAGAAATATTGGAAAGACGAATTATTAGGAAAATGTTAGGTCCATGAAAAACTTCAGAAGGTTGGAAATTAAGAAGTAACGATGAAATATGTCAAAGTATAGAAACTATAACAGAAAAAATGAGAAAAAGAAGACTTATTTTTGGACATTCATATAGAATGGACAATAGGTTAACAAAAAAAAACTGTGTGGAAAGACGTCACCATCAAGTTGGATTAAAGAAGACCAAATGGATTTAGAAAAAAAAATAATAATAATATAAACGCAGAAGAAGCAATTGAAAGAGAAGTTTTTCGGGCAAAAGTGTTAAAAATGAAAGGAGCCCAGGGTAGGAGAGAGAAAAACGCAGGTTCAAAGTGGACTGAAGACAGAAAGAAGAGACATAGTGAAAGAATATTTGAGAAAAAGAAAAGAACAAGGAATAAAGAATTGAAATTTGCATGTGGTCCTCAGATGGCCGATACAAATAGAAATATCGGTATGGAGAACCATACATGACTTCCATATTCTAAGATTTATATTTAAAATCATTTTCAGCCAAACAGCCAGGCTGTGTCTTACCTGCCTTTTTATTGCTGTATTAAATGAAAAATATTATATTACATTAAAATGAAAAAATTATAATTTTATTGCCTGGCAACAAAATTATTTTATTTTTAACAATTACCATTGTTTCAAAAAGTTTAAATAAATTTTCAAGTACTTTACTCTTGTTAAAACGTAAAAGGTTGCAGGTAAACTACCCCTTCCCCTTAACCGATCTTCACCAAAATCGAAAGTCATTGAGACCTCTACAATTCAGGGACGTATGCAAAAAATTATTTGATTCTGTTTGAATTTGCGGCTGTTATCGTTTGCCATATAAAATACCCTTGTTAAAAAAACGTTGCAGGTAAACTACCCCTTTCCCTCAACCGATCTTCACCAAAAACAATAGGTCTTGAGAAATCTACAATTCAGGGCTGTATGCGAAACATTATTTGATTCTGTTTGAATTTGCGGCTGTTATCGTTTGCCAAAAAAAAAAAAATTTCCCTTGATAAAAAAAACCGTTGCAGGTAAACTACCCCTTCCCCTCAACCGATCTTCACCAAAAACAATACGTCGCGAGTACTCTACAAATAAGGGCTGTATGCAAAAAATTATTTGATTCTGTTTGAATTTGCGGCAGTTGTCGTTTGCCATAGAAAATACGCATGATAAAAAACGTTGCTGGTAAACTACCCCTTCCCCTCAACCGATCTTCACCAAAAACAATAGGTCTTGAGTACTCTACAAATCAGGGCTGTATGCAGAAAATTATTTGATTCTGTTTGAATTTGCGGCTGTTATCGTTTGCCATAGAAAATACCCTTGTTAGAAAAACGTTGTAGGTAAACTACCCCTTTCCCTTAACCGATCTTCACCAAAAACAAAAGGTATTGAGAACTCTACAATTTAGGGCTGTATGCAAATAATCTTTTCATTCTGTTTGAATTTGCGGCTGTTATCGTTTGCCATAGGAAATACCCTTGTTAAAACATAAAACGTTACAGGTAAACTACCCCTTTCCCTTAACCGATCTTCACCAAAAACAATAGATCTTGAGAACTCTACAATTCAGGGCTGTATGCGAAACATTATTTGATTCTGTTTGAATTTGCGGCTGTTATCGTTTGCCAAACAAACAAAATTTCCCTTGCTAAAAAAAAACCGTTGCAGGTAAACTACCCCTTTCCCTCAACCGATCTTCACCAAAAACAATAGGTCGCGAGAACTCTGCAAAACCGGGCTGTATGCAAAAAATTATTTGATTCTGTTTGAATTTGCGGCAGTTATCGTTTGCCATAGAAAAAAAATCTACAGACAGACACACAGACAGACAGACACACAGACACACAGACAGACAGACAGACACACAGACACTTTTCGGAAAACGACTTTTTTTCATGTTTTGAGTGTAGTAGAATCAGAATCTGCAATAATCTCGAACACGATTTTTTTTGCCATCACCATACTTCCATTCCTTAAGGAATATGGAAGTAAAAAAAAGATAAAACGATCAAACGATGAAAAAGGCGTAGGATCAACAAAATCTGAGCCCTGCAATAGGAAGACGTCACAAATGCTCGATGCTGACAACACTTTTCACATCGACCAATCATTTGCTTAATTCATTTACACGTGTAATCTTCACCATCTTCTTCAGGGTTAGGCAATTCTGCTTCACCATCTAATCCTCGGTCTCCCTACTCTTCTGTTACTTATCGGGTGACGATTCAAAGCCTGTTTCGGAATTCCTTCTTTCTCCGTTTCGGATACACGTCCTTTCCATCTTTCTTTACACATTTCTGCCTGTACTGCAACCGATCGAGTCTTTAATTCCTGTCTAATGGTTGCATTTCTTACCCTACCTCTCCTGACACATCCTTTCACTGACCTAAGAAACTTCTTTTTTTTTACTCCACGTATGTAAATAAACACTTTTTTAATTTTATTTAACGCATAGTATAGTTCTCTTGAACGTCAAATTGATTCTAATAACAATATATATTTTTTGTTTAATTACATACACGTGATATGAGAATGTTTATTTTCATGTATAAACGTGTTAAGAACGATATGATATCAATCGCCATACAAAAATTGCGAGGTGCAATGTATTTTATAAAGGCACCTTTAACTTTCCACATCTATCCACATATAAAAAATATGTATGGAGCACCATACATGACTTATGTATGGAGCACCATACATGGCTTCCATGTTCTAATTAATGACTAAATTACTTTTAATATGTACTCAAAACGAAACCAAATATATCAGCATGCTTTTGGTAAAAACACTAAGAAATATAATCAAAATACGAATTGTATCCTGAATAATTACGAATCAATTGTTAACATTATACTGAATACCTAGTATTTATTACTATATATAGATAATCAAAATACGAATTGTACCCAGTTGTTGATATTTTAAAAATAAAGAAATATTTTTATTAAATTATCTTTTACTTAAACAATGCGAAAGAAAGCGAATAACCGCCGGCGTTTGTTTTCTGTGAATTTTTGAAAATGAAAAATTATTTTGTTTACGTATCTGTGATTACACAGCATGGAAGGATATCAACTGTTAATATTATACTGAATTTTTTAAGTTTTCGGTCGAATAAATTTATAACATCAATAGAAAAAATTACCCCCTCCCCTATTCAACAACCCTTTTTATTTATAAATATTTAATCTACCTTTCGACAGTGGATTATTATGACCTTCTTTTCAGGGTATTTTATTTATCAAAATTAAGTACTTTACTCTTGTTAAAATGTAAAACGTTGCAGGTAAACTACCCCTTTCCCTTAACCGATCTTCGCCAATTCAATAGGCCTTGAGTCCTCTACAACTCGGGCACATATGCAAAAAAAAATAATAATTTGATTCTGTTTGAATTTGCGGCAGTTATCGTTCGCCATAGAGAAAAAATTCTACGCACAGACACTTTTCGGAAAATGACTTTTCTTCATGTTTTGAGGGTAGTACAATCACAATCGGCCCTTATCTCAAACACGATTTTTTTCGCGATCACCATACTTCCATTTCCTTACGGAACATGGAAGTAAAAAGTCTTGTAACAAAAATGAAAAGAAAAAGCAAAGTAAAGCAAAATGGGCTACAGTCACGAGAGTGTGTGTTGATTAGTTAACACGGCGTATGGGGGAGGAGAAGGAGGAGGAATGCAGTACAACGAGATCAGTGGAAGGGTGTAGATCCGGCAGTGAATGAACGTAGACGGTGAAATCTTGGACCAGTTGCCATTTACGGCATTGTCACAATCGATTGGTGTGTCCGCCCCCCGCCCCCAACCTACACTGTCGGAAGTCATCTTCCTCAACACCCCCATCGCCGCTGGAATTTCCTACTAAGAATACTTTTTGTTTCTGTTTAATTCGGGAATGACGATCAATTCTCACCTTTCTCTCCAGCTGAATATCATATATAAACGTTAATAATAAATATTGATTACACTACAATCAACGGACAAAAGTTAAGTAATGTATAGGCCTACATTTCGGCACACACGTACAGTACCACCACCTTAAATGAAGGCGACGCGGTCGTTGAAAAATTAATTTTTTTTAACTAATTTATTTTTAAATGAATTTTCAGGTCTTCCTCTTTAAAATGATGCATAATTTAACTGTATGATGCATGTTCTTTGTTTTTGACTAAAAAAAGAATTTTTGAAGGTCGGCTTATGTGTTCACGAAGGGAAACGAAAACACAAAGTGCATGTTTCTCAGAATGTAGCTGAATCCTGAGGAGAGAATGATGACAATCTACATCAAATTGGAGGAACGTCTGGAGAGAACCATGAAAAAATATGAAGAAAATGGAGAAAGTTAGCATCTCACGCTCTTCATACATGACTTTCTGACATCAGGCTGTAATTTTTTTTTTTTTTTGTCATTATAGATACTGAAGTAATTTTAAAATACAGTGTACTTTTTCTCTTCTTTCCATACCTTCACTGATTCCCATACTTCAATCAGCTATTTGTAATGATTCTATTTGGTTATGTTACGAAGAGGTTATGTTTACATTCAGAGTACACACTGGCAGTGTTTGTTATATTTGTGGAGTTATTGTGTGTTTTGCGTATTGTTAATATATATATAAAAATTGTAGCGTGACAGATATAAGCATAATATTGAATGGCAATTGATCATTAGAATAATGAAGTTATAATATTTAAATTTGGAAGAAAGCATTAAGTTTAATATAAATAGATTAATTCATAGCAACTGTGGAAAGAAATCATTATTATAAAGAAAATACAAGTTAAAATAAAAAGAGTTACTAGTGATGAGTCATCCAAAACCAGTCTCATAACCAAAGGTTTTCAAGGTATAACCCAGGAAGGTAAAATAGTAAATAACAAAGCAGTACACAATATGACCAAACCCACAACGAGGGAGAATAAATAGAATAGAAACCCTAAAATAAGCCAAGATCAACCAATACAGGTTGTGTATTTCTGAATTAAAGAAGAAGATGGAGAAGATCCCAAGAAACCTGATGGCATCAAGAACAGATGGAGAAGATACCAGTCCCAGAAGGCAGGAGAAAAGAAGACTGAAGAAAGAAGAAGAGGGCAGCATCCTGAAGAAGACGTCATGCTCTTATAAAAGACACCCAAATCCCTATATCCCCAAAATAAATATCTAAAAATAAAAGTATAACGAAATAAAAACCACATGTATACAAATTTAAGAGAGAGGAGTGTATAAAGTAAAAGTTTCCTGTGAACTAAGATGAAACAATAATATAGTACCCATGGAACAAATCTCCATTGAAAAAACGCTAACCAATTTATTATGTTAATAAGACTATACGACCATTTAGCATTAACATAATATATAAGTGAAAGTGAACCAGTGATAGTTTTGGGTATTATAAAAAATGAACCTTGTGTTTCATTCTTGGCAATCACAAACATTGGATGCAATGAAATATGCATTTTTCAATGACTTAAAATATGTACGGTGACAATATGTTGTTCATAAGACATGAATCTGTTTAAAATAACATTTTTGTTTTACATGAAAAAAGAAAAACAGATTTCATAGTGCTTTGTGAACGGTTCATACTATTTATTTGTTAATGACAGGGTACAATTCCCCAAAGACAAGGTATAAAAGACTGTATAAAAACTGTAGAATCCTACTTATAATAATAGTTAGAAATAAGAATATAAATATAAGGTTTTAATGTATATAGTACAAGAATGTTTAAAAATGTTTTAGATATAAGGCCATTTGTTTGGGTCTGAAACAACTAACATCAGAACTATAAAAATAATTACCACTTGTAAATAGTAGAGAGTAATTAAGATGTTAGTTAGTACAAAACCTTTGTTGTAAACCATATTTCCATGTTGGAAATGGGAATTTTGTTGCAAAATGTCTGATTTGAAGACAACCATTTATTTAAAAAAAAAATATTCTTTATTCTGTTTGACTATTGTTTGTATTGTGGCCAATACTAGTTGTTTTTGTGTAATTTGAAAGCATGTTTAATTTATAATACTATTTGTAAAAGTCAGAGAGGGTATCACACATCATATATTGTTTGTAAATTATTTTGTAAGAAAAATTGTTAAAAAATCATAGGCCAAAAGAATGGAAACCAAACTTCATCAAAACAGAGAAATTGCTCAATTAAATGCAAATAAACAAAAGGGGTTTAGACAAAATAAACTGGAGATCATGCCATATAATTGCACATACCATTTAGAGAGATTTTAATAAATTATATTCAGAATTATGAAAAAAAATAAAATGACTAAACTCAGAAATTTAGACATGGGAGTCATATATTTCAGAATAATGTTTCAGAATACAACTAATTCAATTAATTACCAGAAAATAAGGGAATAGGAACCTTTTAATACAATATAGAATTATTAATATTAAATATAACTGATAAAATGGCTGAATTTATATAATGACAGGAAGTAAATTCTGATGTTTTGGACTCTTCACAGTATACCAAACTGAAAGTGAAATTACTATTTTTTGGACAGAAAACACTATAAAATGGCATTATTTAATCTGAAAATAACCAGAATGAACTGAAAGATTAATTTAAATCAAATCTAGTGAATAAAATTGACAAATAACCAAAGTTTAGGCATTCATATAGTGAAATAGTAAAATGTACACAGGATGTGAAAATATATTTGAACAATGTTAAGGATAATATTATATGGGCTAAGAGTTTAATTGAAACTGAAGGAAACAGTTAGTTAATTATTGGTTTTTGAACGGTTAACATGACATACATTTGGTCAACCTATAATAGACATACCAAGCGAATGTATAGTACGTTATTGTGAAATCGCGAGTGACTTGTGGAATACTTCTAAAAACTATCATATTATAACAGAAACAATCAAGTAACACTCCATAACACAGAACAATATAAATCTACTCTGAAAAACACCACAAAACACTAGAAAACTGTGTAATACATTAACCCAAATTAGTGATGGAATCGGGGAAAGTGTTTGAACTAATAATTATACGAATACACTAAATACAACCCAGAATCACTACACCAGTCACTACACAACATATAACAAGAGATTCGCAGACATCAGAACAGGAATACTACAGGAAAATCTTTTATTTGGAACGTCCAATATACGAATGACATCTCACTAACTTCACGGCGGCCATTTGCTTTGACGATTTCAGTGCCTTCTTCTTGGTTCAGAACAGCTGTTTGGTGAAAACAATTATTATATTTACAATTTATTATTCAATGTCTGTGTTTATTAATAACTATTAATTTGATTGTAACGTTATACTTTTTAAATATTAGCCCGATTTCTCTGACTTTGGTAATAACTGGCTGTTTAAAGAACCCTATATAATTTTTATATCATATACTTGTAACTTTTTTCGATATCCTGAGAATCGATACTAATCGATAAGAGTCAATATTGCTATTACTTAATAAAATATTAATACTTTTCAATACTTAATAGTTCTTTATTTCTTCAATAATACTAATTACCAATAATATAATTCTAATTGATAATCTACAAGGACTTTACCACCCGTAAGTGAAGATAACCTAAAAAATAGAAAGGTAAACAAATATCGATTGGTTTACAGACAGTCTTATGAGTGGTGATAGATTATTTAAATTATACTAAAACTTTAATAAAAATTTTCAGAAGAGCATTACACTGTTTAAAACTTCACAGCCCTATATTAATTAATTGATCCTAATTAATTAATTAATAAAATTAAAATAATTTTTTTTTTATAAACAATTTTTTTTTAAATTTCCTTCAAAACAATAAATTTTGTTTTGAAACGTTCGGCGAAGCCAAGCATATATATTTCTTCATCAACTTTACGCTACTCGACCGGTCTTGCTACCATTGGGACTCGACCAGCTGGGAAACTTAAGGAAGTGTTTCAGGCCAGTAAGACGTCGAGAGCCACACCAATTACACACCAATTAAACATATTACATTGGACTTGATTACATCGGAGTCGAACTTCACAATCACAATCTCTTATATCATCAACACACATACACTAATTTGTAAATTATTACAAATTGGCGCACAACTTTAGGGGCTTTAATTAGCGATTGGCCTTCCAATCAATACATTCTGCCCAATCACTAGTTGGAGCTAGGCAACAGCTACAAAGCCAGAGAATTTCAAGGGAAAATGCAACGACGTGCAACATCCAAGAAACGGGCGGCGGAGGCCGAGAAAGAAATAGAAGTTGACATGGACAACAAGGAGGCGACGCCAGTAGAGGCGGAAGAGGTATTACCACCGGTGTTGTCCAAACAAACGGAACAACCGGAGATATCCTCACAGACAAGGGAGGTTAATCTCCAGGAGAAGCAGGTGGAGAAATCCAAGACAACGGAGGATAATCAAATGGACAGATACATGGAAGTGTTCTTGCAAAGGATGGAAGAGAAAATAAACAAAAATAGTAAGGAATTAAAGGAAGACTTGAGTAAGAAAATGGGGAGTGATAACCAGTCCTTGAAAGAAGATTTAGGAAATAAAATCGAAACAACAAACAGGAAGTTGGAAGAAGAGATGGGGAAGAAGTTAGAAGAATTGAAGGAAGACAATCAGTCCCTGACGAAGAAGATGGAAGAAAACAGCAAGAAGATGGAAGAGAAGATGGAAGAAAACAGCAAGAAGATGGAAGAGAGGATGGGAGGAAAGTTAGAAGAATTGAAGAAGGATAATCAATCCACAAAAGAAGAGTTGACTGGGATGAACAAGAACATGGAAGAATTGAAGGAAGACAACCAATCGTTCAAGGAAGAATTCAAGGCGACTAAAGAAGAGTTGATTAATAAAATTGAAAATACCAATCAGAAAATAGATGAAACCAGGAAGAAGATAGAGAAGAACAACCGACAATTGAAGGAAGAGTTGAAAGAAGATAACAGGAAGTTGGAAGAGAAGATGGGGGAGAAATTGGAAGAATTGAGAGAGGACAATCAAATTCTAAGAGAAGAGTTAAGGGAGGTAAATCAGGAGAATTTGGACAAACTGGACGAAAGAATGGAATTGTTGCGAGAAGAAATGAATAAGGAAATCAAGGTTAACAAAAAAGCGATGGATAAGAAGATGGAAGAAGAAAATATAATGGTCAATCGACAGATTCGAGAGATTGATGGAAAGTGCAACCAGACCGAAAAGGAGGTGAATGAGTTTAAAGAAGTGGTGAACATCAAGTTCACAAATATTGAAGAACATAGTCGTAGGAAGGTAGAAGAACAGAGAAAGGAAAATCAAGAAGAATTCGGAAAAGTACGCAACCAGGTCACAGAACGATGTAATGATATACAAGAGACCATGGCCAATATCACCGGTCAGGTGCGACAAAGCCGAGAGGAGATGGAAGCGATTAGAAACAGACCGACTCATTTCACCGGATTGCCCGTCAACGAAAGCCGAGAGTGGCTCAACTTCCGGCAGTACAAACGTAAGCCGATGGAGTTCCTGGCTAGGGTAGAAGAATATTTAACCAAGCATAAAATTACCCAATGGAGCCATAGCAGGGAGATATTCGACGAGTCTTTCCGAGACATAACAGATAATTGGTGGATGGCCAACCGGAGTGAAATTTCCGACTACCAACAGTTCCGGAAAATGTTTAAAACAAAATACTGGTCTGAGACTACCCAGAACTTGATACGTGACAATATTTGTAACGGAAGATACAGGTCACAATTAGGTAGCAGTATGACGGCATATTTCTTGGGGAAGGTGTGTATGGCAAAGCACCTTGAGCCAGCAATCCCAGAAGAATGTTTAGTGAATAAGATATCTTATCACTATGATGAGGACATTATCAGGGCCCGGAGAGGTAGTCAGATCAAGACGATCCAGGGAATGACTGAGTTATTGGAGGGATACGAGAATGAAGAGTATTATCGGCAGAGCAGGAAGAGAAATGAGAGACCAGAAGCAAGGCCGACTACTTACCCCAATAACGGCAATAACCATACAAATAACCGGAACCAGCCCAGTAATTACGACGGCCCTAGCAACCAGCCGCGTAATAACCAGTTTAACGGAAATTTTAACGGCGTGAGAAATAACAACCCCTACCCAAATAATCGAAACCACTTTTATCAACAAAATAATAATGTTCCATACAGTCAGAGAAATCCATATCCCAACAATAATGGTAACAGGCCTTACCCACCTAACCGAAATTACTATAATGATAATATTAATAATAATAATAATAGCAATAGTAATAACCGAGTGTCGCGCCCTAGGGTAAATTTTATAAGAGCAGAAGATCGCGGACCCAGGAGATATTATCAACCGAGGAGGAGCAGCTTCCACGGCGCTGACCGAAGATGGCGGAGTGCGGAACGAGACGGCCCAAGATACGAACAGGAAAGACGAAGTACCAGCCTGGAAGATCTTGGCAGACAACCGAACAGGGCGTTAAACATCAACCAGGGTACAGAACGTCAGGAAACAAACCAGAGTTTCCCGAACGATGCCTCGGTCAGCAATAACTTAAACAATGACCAAAATGCTTTAAACGAGAGGAGGCAGTAATCAACAACGATGACCCGTTACTGCTTATACTTCCTGGGTTAGAAAAGGATGATTTGCAACAAGCAAACAATGATAAAAACATCACTATTATCAGTAACCATTATTTGAAAGACATACGAACTGAACTTTTGGAAGAGAACGAGAAGAGTCTCAGCAACAGTAATAATGAGATAATTTATATAACAGCGGAGGTGGAAGGAGTTCCCGCTAAAATAATGATAGACACAGGAGCTAATATTTCAATAATAAACTCCAATGAGTTGGAGAGAATACAATGTACATGTGGAAAAACTTTGCCAATGTTACCAGTCAACAACATTGTGTTGGTAGGTGCAACTGGCCGCCAGAATAAAACCATTAGGAAACAAGTTTCCTTAAGTGTCGTTAGCCGTGATATAGCTTTAGACATGGAATTTTTAATCGCCACCGGATTACCATTTGACATCTTAGTCGGTTGCGATATCCTTCGTAGATATTCGGCGGTAATTGATCTCAATTTAAATAAAGTATCACTTTTCCCAGACGGAGTAACATGGACCGCAGATCTGGTAGGAAGCACCACTATACTTCCCAACCCTATACATCAACAACTTCGTAAAATAAATGTTATTAGAAACAGCCCTCTGTGTAAACCCATAATATACAACCATGGTGGAGAGGATTTATGGTCGGTTAAGATCCAAGAAATACGGAATTTCCAGTGCGGAAGCGATAACAAGAAAATACCAACACATCTGGCTGATCGTCTAATCGCTATATATGAGAAATACAAGGCGGTGTTTTCTGATGAACCAGGGAAGGTAAAAAACTACCAGTGCCAACTTCGTTTTAAAGAGAACGTAGAGTTTAACCGGAGGTCATATCCAATAGCGCAGTCGCTCAAAGAAGCCGTGAGAACAGAGATAAACAAGATGATAGATAATGATATAATTGAGATTAGTCAATCACCTTACACTAGTCCAATTATTGCTGTTCCGAAGAAAGACGGACAAGTCCGGCTCTGTTTAGATGCGCGTGAGTTGAATAAGACAATTGTGAATGACAGAACTTCTCCCGGTGAAATAGAAGAAATCTTAAAGCGTTTTCATGGTACTAGATTTATTAGCACCTGGGATACGGTCTGTGGTTATTGGCAGGTAGAGCTGCATCCACAAAGCCGCCAATACGTAGCGTTCATTTTCGAAGGGCGCAATTACCAGTTCAAGAGACTGCCTTTCGGACTTGTCAATTCTGTCGCCATATTCGTGGCATGCATGGACCAGATTTTGGGGCCAGAAGCGCTCCAATTTACTACCGTCTATGTTGACGATTTACTAATCACATCCGGAACTTGGGAGGAGCACTGTTACAGAGTGGAATTTGTACTAAACAAACTAGCGCAGAACAACATAACACTGAAGTTGGAGAAATCCAAGTTCATAGCGCGCGAGGTACAATTCTTAGGCTTCAACCTAGACGACCGAGGTATTACCCCATCAGCAGAAAAAGTGGAGGCAATTCAGAGGTTCCCGCAACCAAGAAACAGGAAACAATTGCAATCTTTCCTCGGACTCTGTAACTATTACAGGAAGTTTCAGAGCCGATATTCCGAGTTGACAGCCAAGTTTCAACCACAGTTATCTGCCAAAAACAAATGGACTTGGGGTGAAGATCAAGATATTACCTTCCGATTGATAAAAGAGAAGTTTCTGGAGAGTGTGATACTTCGTCACCCAGATTTTAAGAAACCGTTCTTTCTAAACTGTGACGCTAGCGATCTAAGCTTAGGAACGACATTATACCAGGAAGATGAAGAGGGACAACATCTGGTAATAAGCTTCGCTAGTCGCACATTGAACCAGTGCGAAAAGAACTACAGTGTGACAGAAAAGGAATTGTTGAGCGTGGTGTTCGCATGCAGCAAGTTCCGGACGTACATTCTCGGATATCAAGTCACGGTACGAACTGATCATAAATCCATCTCGTTCCTTCGTAGGTGCAAATTGAGTCACGGCCGATTGGCTAGGTGGGTACTCGCCCTACAAGAATATGACCTGAAATGGGAATACATTCCAGGAAAGAAGAACGTGGTAGCGGATGTGTTGTCACGTATAAATCTGGAAGATCAGACTTTCGAGGGAGAGAAGGAGAGCTTAGTAAAAATTTATAACATATTCACGACCAGAGCCGATTTACAAGCTTTGTTAATAAACATCAGAATCCATCAGCAGTCTGATCCTAAGCTGAAAAACATTGTGAGTCGTTTGGAAACCAATGATGAAACCATTTCTAAATATTACCACCTTAACAAGGGAATTTTATTCATAAAAACCGCATTGGACGATGAGACATGGAAGGTGATAATCCCACACCAAATCGAAAAGGATGTCATCATCGATTACCATGTCAGATATGGTCACATGGGAGCGTTAAAAGTGATACAAGCTCTAGAGGAAAATTGTAAGATCAAGAATATCAACCGCAAGGTGAGAACATACATAAAGTCCTGTAAGATCTGCCAATGTGCAAAAGTAAACAATGAAAAGACAGAGGGTATCATGATACCGATAACGTCCAACGCAAAACTGGAAAAAGTGTTTTTGGATATATGCGGGCCATTTCCCCGTAGCGGTGGTCGACACAGATATAAATACTTGGTAATCATAATGGATCACTACACCAAGTATATAAAGCTATATCCGGTTAATCGGGCAACGACAGCAAAGGTTTTGGCGGTGATTATTGATTTGTATATCCCAGAGATCGGTAGACCATTTTCTATTATTACCGACCATGGTACACAGTTTAAGGGGAGGAGATGGCGAGACACTTTATTAGCACTTGGGGTCAAAACATATAAGACATCAGTCTACCACCCAAGTAGCAATCCAGCTGAGAGAGTACTAAGAGAAGTGGGTAGGATATTGCGCACGTACTGTCACAACCAACAGAAAAAGTGGCAAGAGTACCTAGCAGCGACAGAAACATTCCTAAATTACGCCCACCATCCAGCTATAGGAATTCCACCGTACTCAGCCATGTATGAGAAGCCGACTCCCCGAGACATTGAACAAATCATTGAATTTCCAACGAACAACAATAGGAAATTCAACCAGTTGAAGTTTTACAATAAGGTAGCAGAAGATCAGGAAAAACGGCAAGCCAAATACCAGAAGGCAATAGGGCGAATTGTAACATATAAAGAGGGTGAGAAAGTCCTCCTAAAAAATAGAGAGCTGCCTAGCACCTTAGAAGGCATAACCAAAAAACTACTATTACTTTACACCGGACCATATGTTGTGGTAAATGATAAACAGAACAATACATATGAGTTGAAGGAAATCGTTTCAGGAAAAATCAAAGGAGTGTACAATCAAGCTTCTATGAAGAAATATTATGAAGAATGAGTTGTGAGTTTTAGAATTTTGAATTTATATAATAATAATTTTAAAAATTCAAAAATAATGGAAGTACATCTTACAACCTAATATTTTGAAAAGAACATTCTGGAGAATTATAAGAAGAAGGAATTTAGAATTTATATTTTAAAAAATTCGGAAATAATGTAAGTACATCTTACAACCTAATATTTTGAGAAGAACATTTTGGAGAATTATAAGAAGAAGGAATTTAGAATTTTTTTATAAAAATTTAAAATTGAGTAAGTACATCTTACTACAACATGATAATTTAGAACAAAACTTTATGGAAGAAAGAGAAAGAGAGAGAATTTTGAACTTAATTTTAAAAAATTTAAAATTAAGCAAGCACAGCTTACTACCACTGAATTATGAGGAAACTTTATGGTAAATAATTAAGAAGAATTTGAATTTGGAAAAATACCAAAATATTCAGAAATAATAGTAAGATCACATTACTATAAACAAGTCTGAATGAAACAATTCTGGGAATAAATGAATTAAACAGAATTTGTATGTTGATAGAACGTCAGTACTTTGAAACAAGATAAGATCAACATATTACAAGGATTTATAAGAAATATTTTTCAATTAAATAAAAAGAATAGTTTGAATTTTACATTAAAACTAACCAAGTTCCAAAAAATAATTATGTGTCAATTATGATTGAATTGAGAAGAAAATAAAGTGGTTAATTCAGAAAAGAGAATTAACGTTAATCCAGAATAAATGCTAGACATTCACAATAGCATTTGAAGGAGTAGAGAAGACTAACAAAAAAGAGTGTAATATGCCAGAGAAGGAAAAAATTTGGAAGCAAAGAGACTAATTACCTATGAAACGAAAATGAAAACAGTTAATTAAGAGCGAAGAAGAACAACTCATACCAAACATATGGAGAAGATGATTTTGAACCAATGATAATAATAAGACCTATATGAAATGCAAAGAGAATAAATACCACATGAAACAAATAAATGAATTAATGCTAATGAATGCGAAGACGGATTAATAACTTTCTAAGAGAAAGGAAAGAACCAAAA
Source organism: Magicicada septendecula (assembly GCA_034769895.1). Lineage (NCBI taxonomy): Eukaryota > Metazoa > Arthropoda > Insecta > Hemiptera > Cicadidae > Magicicada > Magicicada septendecula. Next base: position 847,733,807 of record CM068368.1, read on the forward strand.
TGTTTAAATAAAATGATCAATATAACAACCTGTATATCTAATGTAAAGATACAATGTTAAAAAATTAAATATAATATATTAAGACCATTCAAATAATGAATACGAAAGACTATTTATAAAGACCATGCTAATACTATGAATAACCAGAAGAAAGTATAAAGAGAATTCAGATGAAGAAGAAAGAGAGTTACACTGTAAACAGTAAACAGAATTATTAAAAGAAAGGTTTTCAACCATAATTAAATTAAATATATCAGACAAGTTAAGAGTTTTGAAAAAATATATATGTAATGAGTATAATAATGATTATGAAGATTTATTAAGATAGAAAATGTGAGATAATCTGAGAGACTACGAAGTGGAGAATCCGAAGATATTTTTATTAGTCGAAAATGAGACTACTTTTTATTTATTTATTCGATGTCTGACTGAAGATAATTCCAGCAGCATTATGTTTTTTGAGCAGGGATGGATATGCCCCTGTACTCAATTTATAGAAGTGGTGTATGGCCAGCAGAGAAGTAGCGTACAGTGCCCCTCTGATCTGCCCCAGCCCACGTGATAGGGAATGTTAGGGAATTAATATCCCAAGGATACAACACGAAGTTGATATAGAAAGAAAATGTATTACAATTATAATATATCTCAGAAGACACTAACTATCCGAAAAGGATCAGTAGTAAGACAAGTAACCATATATATAAAATTAATAAAACTCTAATATAAAAAAGTCGATATAAAAATGGAGAAGAAAATGAATTATAAGAAATGATGAAATTATCATAAGAAATTATTTCATCCATAAACATGTCTGAAATAATTACTTCTGGAGGAGAGCAATCTGTAGCGTGACAGATATAAGCATAATATTGAATGGCAATTGATCATTAGAATAATGAAGTTATAATATTTAAATTTGGAAGAAAGCATTAAGTTTAATATAAATAGATTAATTCATAGCAACTGTGGAAAGAAATCATTATTATAAAGAAAATACAAGTTAAAATAAAAAGAGTTACTAGTGATGAGTCATCCAAAACCAGTCTCATAACCAAAGGTTTTCAAGGTATAACCCAGGAAGGTAAAATAGTAAATAACAAAGCAGTACACAATATGACCAAACCCACAACGAGGGAGAATAAATAGAATAGAAACCCTAAAATAAGCCAAGATCAACCAATACAGGTTGTGTATTTCTGAATTAAAGAAGAAGATGGAGAAGATCCCAAGAAACCTGATGGCATCAAGAACAGATGGAGAAGATACCAGTCCCAGAAGGCAGGAGAAAAGAAGACTGAAGAAAGAAGAAGAGGGCAGCATCCTGAAGAAGACGTCATGCTCTTATAAAAGACACCCAAATCCCTATATCCCCAAAATAAATATCTAAAAATAAAAGTATAACGAAATAAAAACCACATGTATACAAATTTAAGAGAGAGGAGTGTATAAAGTAAAAGTTTCCTGTGAACTAAGATGAAACAATAATATAGTACCCATGGAACAAATCTCCATTGAAAAAACGCTAACCAATTTATTATGTTAATAAGACTATACGACCATTTAGCATTAACATAATATATAAGTGAAAGTGAACCAGTGATAGTTTTGGGTATTATAAAAAATGAACCTTGTGTTTCATTCTTGGCAATCACAAACATTGGATGCAATGAAATATGCATTTTTCAATGACTTAAAATATGTACGGTGACAATATGTTGTTCATAAGACATGAATCTGTTTAAAATAACATTTTTGTTTTACATGAAAAAAGAAAAACAGATTTCATAGTGCTTTGTGAACGGTTCATACTATTTATTTGTTAATGACAGGGTACAATTCCCCAAAGACAAGGTATAAAAGACTGTATAAAAACTGTAGAATCCTACTTATAATAATAGTTAGAAATAAGAATATAAATATAAGGTTTTAATGTATATAGTACAAGAATGTTTAAAAATGTTTTAGATATAAGGCCATTTGTTTGGGTCTGAAACAACTAACATCAGAACTATAAAAATAATTACCACTTGTAAATAGTAGAGAGTAATTAAGATGTTAGTTAGTACAAAACCTTTGTTGTAAACCATATTTCCATGTTGGAAATGGGAATTTTGTTGCAAAATGTCTGATTTGAAGACAACCATTTATTTAAAAAAAAAATATTCTTTATTCTGTTTGACTATTGTTTGTATTGTGGCCAATACTAGTTGTTTTTGTGTAATTTGAAAGCATGTTTAATTTATAATACTATTTGTAAAAGTCAGAGAGGGTATCACACATCATATATTGTTTGTAAATTATTTTGTAAGAAAAATTGTTAAAAAATCATAGGCCAAAAGAATGGAAACCAAACTTCATCAAAACAGAGAAATTGCTCAATTAAATGCAAATAAACAAAAGGGGTTTAGACAAAATAAACTGGAGATCATGCCATATAATTGCACATACCATTTAGAGAGATTTTAATAAATTATATTCAGAATTATGAAAAAAAATAAAATGACTAAACTCAGAAATTTAGACATGGGAGTCATATATTTCAGAATAATGTTTCAGAATACAACTAATTCAATTAATTACCAGAAAATAAGGGAATAGGAACCTTTTAATACAATATAGAATTATTAATATTAAATATAACTGATAAAATGGCTGAATTTATATAATGACAGGAAGTAAATTCTGATGTTTTGGACTCTTCACAGTATACCAAACTGAAAGTGAAATTACTATTTTTTGGACAGAAAACACTATAAAATGGCATTATTTAATCTGAAAATAACCAGAATGAACTGAAAGATTAATTTAAATCAAATCTAGTGAATAAAATTGACAAATAACCAAAGTTTAGGCATTCATATAGTGAAATAGTAAAATGTACACAGGATGTGAAAATATATTTGAACAATGTTAAGGATAATATTATATGGGCTAAGAGTTTAATTGAAACTGAAGGAAACAGTTAGTTAATTATTGGTTTTTGAACGGTTAACATGACATACATTTGGTCAACCTATAATAGACATACCAAGCGAATGTATAGTACGTTATTGTGAAATCGCGAGTGACTTGTGGAATACTTCTAAAAACTATCATATTATAACAGAAACAATCAAGTAACACTCCATAACACAGAACAATATAAATCTACTCTGAAAAACACCACAAAACACTAGAAAACTGTGTAATACATTAACCCAAATTAGTGATGGAATCGGGGAAAGTGTTTGAACTAATAATTATACGAATACACTAAATACAACCCAGAATCACTACACCAGTCACTACACAACATATAACAAGAGATTCGCAGACATCAGAACAGGAATACTACAGGAAAATCTTTTATTTGGAACGTCCAATATACGAATGACATCTCACTAACTTCACGGCGGCCATTTGCTTTGACGATTTCAGTGCCTTCTTCTTGGTTCAGAACAGCTGTTTGGTGAAAACAATTATTATATTTACAATTTATTATTCAATGTCTGTGTTTATTAATAACTATTAATTTGATTGTAACGTTATACTTTTTAAATATTAGCCCGATTTCTCTGACTTTGGTAATAACTGGCTGTTTAAAGAACCCTATATAATTTTTATATCATATACTTGTAACTTTTTTCGATATCCTGAGAATCGATACTAATCGATAAGAGTCAATATTGCTATTACTTAATAAAATATTAATACTTTTCAATACTTAATAGTTCTTTATTTCTTCAATAATACTAATTACCAATAATATAATTCTAATTGATAATCTACAAGGACTTTACCACCCGTAAGTGAAGATAACCTAAAAAATAGAAAGGTAAACAAATATCGATTGGTTTACAGACAGTCTTATGAGTGGTGATAGATTATTTAAATTATACTAAAACTTTAATAAAAATTTTCAGAAGAGCATTACACTGTTTAAAACTTCACAGCCCTATATTAATTAATTGATCCTAATTAATTAATTAATAAAATTAAAATAATTTTTTTTTTATAAACAATTTTTTTTTAAATTTCCTTCAAAACAATAAATTTTGTTTTGAAACGTTCGGCGAAGCCAAGCATATATATTTCTTCATCAACTTTACGCTACTCGACCGGTCTTGCTACCATTGGGACTCGACCAGCTGGGAAACTTAAGGAAGTGTTTCAGGCCAGTAAGACGTCGAGAGCCACACCAACTAAACATATTACATTGGACTTGATTACATCGGAGTCGAACTTCACAATCACAATCTCTTATATCATCAACACACATCAATCTTATTTATATTATTACAAAATATACGACGGTTCAGTAATATTGCGTACTACGTATTATATTACATTATAATAATATGTAGAGTAACAAACATACAGGTGACATGAGTGTAAGTAGACCCACGAACACGTGGCTGACGGGGTCTTAGAAGACAGAACAGGCAGCACCTTGCCTACGCCGTGATATGAAGATGATCATTATGATGATGATGATGATGATATATAGTAAAAGATATATGATAATTTATCTTACTATGAAACTGGAGCTAACCTGATCGTGAAAATTAAAGTCTGGCAATAACGAAAGTCAGGTGAACATAAAGGAAGAGGAAAGATGGCTTAAACGGATACTGAGATAGCAAACAGTGGAAAGACGGCAGATGGAAGAAGCACCGGCGTTAACGTGGAAAAAGCATACTTGATAAACTATGGAATGAAGGAGAGCTCCGTGGAAGGGATGGAAAGAGAATATAGCAAAAATTCGTGAGTCAGGGATGAAACCGAACGAGAAGAAGAAAACTATTCTGTTGTCTGTCCTTCACTTATGCTGTTTTAATGCCTCAACTTAGTGAGAATATATCTTGGTTAGTAACACAATAATAATGATTATTACTGTAATTTTTTACGTTTATTTATGCAGTTTGTTAAGGGGAGTTGAAGGGTCAGTAGGGTAAAAATTTTACAATTTTTTTTTTATTAGCTTATATTAAAATACTGTCTTTTCTGCACAGTTTGGTACCAAAACCATAGGGTTTTTATTATTAAAAATATGTTTACTTCAATTTAGAAAATTGTGCTGCACGCAGTTTGTGTAGTTTTTTTTTTACATTTTTGAAATTAGACGAAAACTTGCATTAATTATTATACCTAGCTAATTTTATACAAAATATTGTTACATCTATTATGGTATATGTTATAATGGAGGCCATAAAACCAGTATTTAGAGCATTGGCCAATCCGGATCTACTAAATAGGTGCCTTCATGGCAAAACGCAAAACGTGAACGAGTCGTTCAACAATGTACTGTGGACCAGGGTGCCAAAAAATGTGTTTGTTGGGAGAAAGACATTGGATATTGAGGCTTATGACGGTGTAATTACATTTAATGATGGAAATATTGGACGATTGGAAGTGTTAAAACAGATGGGCTTTCCGAACTATGGTGTAAACACACTCAAAGCACTCAAGAAGAGTGGACCAGGAGTGGTTGCAGAAAGCGGAGTTATCAGCAAAGGAAATGACCAAGAAAGCAAGGATTAACAAGAGAAGGAGAAGACTTGAAACTGAGGAAGATAGAGACAGCCACTACAATCCAGGTGGATTTTAAAGGCATGTAAACTGAAATAAAATCACACATAATGTATACGATTTTGTTTTTCTTGTTTTTCGAAAACCTTGTTTTTTTAACACTACGGTACATTTATCTCATGAGCCAATAAAGATATGATGTTGACATTTTTACTGCACATTATACTTGATCTTTTCTAACTACTGTAGTAAAATAATGTTATTAGGTGAAGAAATGTTTGTTAAAAAATATATATATATATGAAAAGTAAAATATGAAATAACATATATAAAATAGCCTATATGAAATTTTATAATAAAAAGAGATTTGAAAAGTAAAAAATTTATAACGTTTTTAATAGTTTAGATATCAGCATAATTCTACTACAGTAAATACAAATAACATGAGTAAATAAGCATGCAAAATTTCAATCTTCTAGCTTAAAACGTTTATGAGAAAAATGTACCTAAAATCTGCCAATTTAACATGGGCAGTATAGGACTCTTCAACTCCCTTTAACACATAACAATAAGCATATTGTTCACAGAATACATGGCATGAAGAGAACTAGTCCATTGACTAGTTCTCTGTATGAGTATTTAAAAGTAACATATTATGTATAATATATTTATAGTGTTAGAGTCTAGGAAAGTCCAGAGGAAATGTTAACTTTAAACGTCTTGTCTGTATGCTGTTCTCTAGTAGATTTATGGGTAAAGGACTCGTGTGCTCTTCAAGCCGTTTCACATATCTTTCGCTGAACATCGAAACGGTTTCACTGACTGAGGGTAGGTCCAGGTCCCTATAGATGTCTTTGTTACTGATGAACCACGGTGCGTTGGTTATGGCACACAAAACCTTGGTCTGAAGCCTTTCCATTATGGTGATTGGATTTAGATGCAGTTCCCCAAAGCTGTAAGCCGTATGTCCACACAGGCTTGAAGACAGTGTTGTACACCAACAGCTTATTTCGCATTGACACATTGACAGGAGCCAATAATGCTTGCGAAACTTGGTGTCCAGTTGTTTTCTCTTCATCCAAATGTGGTTGCGTCAAGTCAGTTTTTGTCTAGGTGGATGCCCAAGTATTTTACAGAGTCGGCTACCGGGATAGCCTTGTTATTTAATTTCACAACTGATGTTGTCCCGTGACATTTTGTGAAGGTGATGTGTGCTGATTTAGTTTCATTTAATTGTATTCTCCACTTCTTTGCCCTTCAACCGCATGTAGCGAATTCTGTAGTAAAATGGTTGCTTCCACCGGAGTTTTTGTTTACAGCAAGGATTGCAGTATCATCAGCGTACGTAGCAGTAATCACATCATTGTTGGCAGATCTGTTGTATACATTAGATACAGAATGGGACCCAAAACACTTCCCTGCGGAACTCGTGCTCGTTTGGGAACAAAATGGTAGTTACATTTTCGTGGCGTACTCGAAAGTGTCATTATTATAATGGCAGTATTAATAATTATTATACAATTTAAGACAATACACTGTATATACTGTACGGAGCTGTTGAGAAGTCAACAAACAATACAGTATACGGTATACAATACGGTGCATAAAATTTAACTAATTTCATTTACCTCAATTTTTACAACATTTAATATAAATAAAGTAGTAGTCTATAATATAAATGAAATCCAAATAATATTAAAAATCCAAATCACTACCCTTCAGACCAAATTCAGACGGTACAGTACTATAGTAACACCGGAATGCTTGTATGCGACACAGACAACGGCTAGTTCTGTAAGTGTCTCTTGGAAATACAAAACTGAAATAACAGGAAATTCCTAAGCAAAATTCCGGGACACAGAAAAGTATCAGCAAATGAGTTTGCATTTTGTTTGTGACAAAACCAAGAGTTGTTATAAACTTTTGAAAAAAAAAAATCGACACGATAAAGAAAAGGCGTATGGATTTCCATGGGCACTTAGAAGTATAGAACCAGACAGGATAGCAAACAGGATTATCGTCTACCAGGAGAACAGAAAGACACGACACGGGTGAGATAAGTTCGTCAGGAGCTAGAAAAACGTGGAATTAGGGAAGAAGATGTATTAGAAAGGAAACCGCGGAGGCGAATGATCCGTCCGAAGAGAAAGCAAGGTCAAACAAAGGGGTGTTGTCGGCACAAGACCGAGAAAGAGCGAGCCAGAGAATGAAGAAATTCGGATGAAGGAAGAAAGAACTTCGGAAAGTAAGGAAATGTAAATGATAAGCAATGAATTAGACTTAAAGAAGGTATATTTACTTTTTACTTCCATGATCCGTAAGGAAATGGAAGTAAGGTGATCGCGAAAAAAATCGTGCTAGAGATAAGGGCTGATTATGATTGTACTACCCTCAAACATGAAGAAAAGTAATTTTCCGAAAAGTGACTGTCCGTAGAATTTTTTCTATGGCAAACGATAACTGCCGCAAATTCAAACAGAATCAACTAATTTTTTCAGTTTTGTTAGTTTTATTAGCAGCCACCTTAATATCAATTTTGTCACTACTTATTGCCACTCTGCTAAATACTTCGTTCGTTCGTTCTTCGTTCCTTTCGGTGTCTCCACTATCTTCAGGTCTTAAAACGACCTGGTAAATAAGTAGTGACAAAGTAGATGAAATAATTGTTTCCATATTTGCCCGACTTGTAGAAGACTCAAGGACTACTGATTTTGGTGAAGATCGATTAAGGGGAAGGGGTAGTACTTAATTTTGATAAATAAAGTAACCTGAAAAGAAGGTCATAATATAATATAACTTAAAGAACTTCATGTTCATGTTCATGTTAAAGGGGTGTGTTATAAAGGTTATAACATAATATAAAAGGGTCACTGTAAACAGGTAGATGAAATATCTAAAAATGAAAAGGATAGTTGAAGAGGAAGGGGGTAACTTTTTTGTATTGATGTTATAAATTTATTCGACCGAAAACTTAAACGTTTCAATAAAATATTAACAACTGATATCGTTCCATGCTATGTCACCACAGATACGTAAACAAAATATTTTTTGTTTTCAGAAATTCACAGATAACAAACGCTGGGCGGCATTCGCTTTCTTTCGCGTTGTTTAAATAAAAGATAATTTAATCAAATTAATTCTTTATTTTAAAATATTAACAACTAGGTGCAATTCGTATTCTGATTATCTTTTACCAAAAGCATGCTGATATATTTGGTTTCGTTCTGTGTGTAGGCATACATATTAAAAATGATTTAATAATTAATTAGAACATGGAAGTCATGTATGGTTCTCCATACCGATTTTTAAACATAGTTTTATAATAACTGTTTGAAAATATTAAATAATATCAAAGACACGCTAACGTAGCGAAGACTACTCTAAACACACACTTAAAAAAAAGCTAAATGTATAATCAATACAACCAATAGATGTAAACGCATGCCGATGAAAGATAAAGACTCAACGTCAATAACACCGTAATATTAATTTCCTTATCGAAAAGTACGTCTTCAAAATTCTAGCTTGCGTGACTTTACGATCGCCCGTCATTACGTATAGTATTCATTACGATATACACAAACTTGGGCGATAAGTTCTTATCAGAGAAGAATATACAAAGTAAATTGCATAAATATCAAATGATAATTTTTGTGAAACCATCAACAACAAAGCACTTAAGAACATTAAGGACAAAGTAAGTGCAACTAGATACCATAATTAATTTATGGTATCATAGCTGTTCCTGTTTTATCGTATGAAAGTGAAGCACGGTTATCGCCAGAGGGACTGAAAACAAAATACGATTACGAGGTGGAAAATCCTACAAGGCGTGTAAAGATGTACGTCAACCGACTGAATTAGGAAACAAGACGGTCGCGACGAACTAACACATATGCACCAACGAAAAAATAAAATACCGTATGGGGAGAGTATACGGAGAGGATGGGTAACGAAACTGGCAAATGTCTAAAACGTGCAGTGAAGAACAAAAGGAGAAGGAGAAGGAGGCGATGATGACGACGACGACGATCTTCTATTATACAGCTTCATTCAACATTTTCATTCTCAACCCCAACTGGCCGGGTTTTATTTTCCCCGGCCCGTTTCGGACAAAGACTATAAGACGTGTTTATGGTCTTACTAAAGAAGATGACGAATGGAGAATAAGAAATAACCAGGCGAGATGAACTACTGAAGTATGAGGACATTGTTAAGTTTCGTAAAGGCTGCGAATAAAATGGCTAGGTCACCTAGACGATGGATGGATGGATGGATGATCAGCGGATGCTAAAGAAAATTCTGAGGGCGCAGGCCTATAAAAGCAGAAAGAGGAGCCGACCTGGTTGGATAACGTGCTGGAAGATATAAGAAGAACGGATGTGAGGGGTTACATTGAGATGGGAACGGATAAGAGACATTGGACAAAATTGGTGTTTGAAGCCACGGCTCACGTTGGGCTGTAGTACTCGAGCTTCACAACATATATGAGGAAGCATAACAATGAAATACGTTTTGTTCCATGACTGTTGTAGTCTTTTAACAATACATTTGATAAATTCTGTTAAATATTCATTTTGATAACCGTGCTATTTTTAAAAGTCATTACCACAATACCAAAATAAACACTAAAAGCACAACGTATTCTTTTTTTATGTTTTGTAAATCCCAGACAGGAATGCGTTCTATTATTATACTAAATAGGCTAATATTATATTGGTACGACATTACAGGACAGTCTACGTGTTTGTCGAATGTTCCAGAAGAATCTCGCTCTAACGTGTGTGGGATGCGTGATTCTCGACGCATTCGCGAGACTTTTCTGGAAGCCGCCAGCCGCGCGGACTACGTCAAGACCGCAGTTAATTACGTCGTAGTTTAAAGATAAGGCGTAGTTTGGGATCTTCTGGTCTGTGCGCGGATGTATAAATACAAGGCGGCAGCGGCCTTAGTTTTTTCAGTATAGTTGCGATATATTTACAGCGCGGTTCGAGTCATTATCGGGCGATATTACTGTGTACGTTCAAGTGGTTATTAGTGAAGTGTTGCGTTTTATAATCGGGCGGTACAATTGTGTTTAATATTAGTTGACATTTTCCTGCGTGTGAACAATTTTTATTTGATTTGTTGTAAGAGACTGTGTTGTTAATTACGAACTGTTCAACTGTACAAATTAAAGCTGGTGATAATGACTTAATTGGTGTCTTGTATTTTGTTTTCCACTGCACCTACGACGATCAGGTTGACCGTCGTAACAATATTATTCCACAAGTAAATAATATTACATAAACAACTTCTTTAAAAGATTAATGTGATGGATTGTAGGCACTCGAATTTGAATCTAACTGACGGACTTTAGCCATCACAGAAGAACTATATAAATAAGAACTTTGGTGTTGGAAGCCAGGGCTCACGTTGGGCTGTTGTGGTAAAGAAGAACAAGAAGAAGACCCGTTTCGTACATTAATTCCGAAAGCCTCACATTCTTTGAAATGTTTTCTGCTTATACTCAAGTCTCCGGTTCATTGAACAATGTACGCGATCATATTTTCTTATATTTTCAATAATCACTTCACTTACTTTTAACATCTGTACTAGGGAGAGGGACGAAGGTACTGGGTGGGGGGTGGCCGCAGGGGCGAGGCACAACTAACTACGAGCTAAATCGAACAGCTGATATCACAACGAGTAATAAAATGTTTAAGTAAGAGCCAAATATATTACGATCATTATTGTGCCCTTTTTAGCAAGCTCTCTTCGAAAATATAATACGATAAAAGAACGTTACGGTTAGATTTTTGCACAATACAAACGACTAATTATAATTTCAAAATGAATTATCATAAATGTCAACCGATCATTCGGAGACGTATAAACAAAGCGTGCGTTTGAAACGCGGCGGCCGTCAGTTGACGGTATCGATCAGCTGTTCAGAGAGTGGGGAAAGCGAGTGAACTTTACACCGCAATATTTCCACGCTAAAGTAATGTACGTTTGATCGTAAAAATCACTTTGAACCGTGCTACAAAAAATATTGTAAAAAAAATTAAGAAAATAATTGGAAAACAAATTACGATGCAGCTAGATTTCAAATAGCAATCTTTGTTGTTCGTTGGCTGAAGAAAAACAGTACGTAAATGTCAGTGATCAGTAAAAAGGTTTTACCAACTCTTAACTAAAGACGACACAGTTATAAATACACACTTTCTCTTTTAATATAATAATAGAAATTAGAATTACATAAGTATTAGAAATCCATAATTGTAGAAACAATTCCGACTTAAAATTCTTTACTACCATCATCGCCTGTTCATGGCACCTTGCCTGTTATAGTTCCTACCTTTTCATCGGTGTATCAAGACTTCTTTTTTTTACGCTTTGTATCTTCTCCCCTTTAGTGGATCTAACCTAGTGTTTACATCCTCTCCAGATGTTGATGATATTTCAGCGATTCGATCTTACCGTCCTATTTGAAACTTCCGTCTTATCGCTTTGATTCGTATGACACCTCTTCGAGTACATCTTTTAATTCTTTTTACAAACTTTATCTCTTATGATTTGATCTGTCTTCGTGTGCATTTGTTTTAATCCAAGTTTTATTCCCACATGTGAATAAGTATACAAAGTATTACAGAAATGTTTACATTTTATTCTTTATTTTATTTTTTAAACATCAGTTAATAGCAGTGGCGTATCTAGAATTTGGTCTGGGAAGGGGGTTCCGGGGTCGAGTGGGCTTCATACAAAAGAAAAAAGCATGTTACGACTAATCAATATTACTATCTTTAACGTGGTTGAAAAACGTGTGAAATGAGTCCCATTAATGTAACCAGTAAAAACACAATAAAAATACGTTTTATTGAAACATTGTTTACAAGATACAGTACTTATTGACTGAATCGATTGTCCCATATTTCATATTTCAAACCTGTTCCGTGTGTAATAAACCTGTTCGTATATTTAAATAAGAGTTACTACTACATTACCGTACACAGCTGAAAAAATAATAAAGTAGCCTAAAAATTAAGAGATTAACAAAATTCGTCAACTTTTTTCGACCCTCTTAGGAAGGTTCGGTCAAGGCCGACTGAGTTATATTTAGTTATCAGTACGTGCAGTTTATTTATTCGTTATTTAGTTAGGTACTATGTATACTGTTGTTATCTGTAGTCCTGTTATTTTTACATATTATTATTGCAAATTTTTCAATTTTGTCAATCGCCAATTATGTCTAGTTTAAAGCCTGATATTTGCAAATAAGATGCAAAAAAGCATCAGCTTGAGTGTGAAATCACAAGTGTTAAGACGATTAGAAGCTGGTAAGCGTCATATGGATGTAGCCTGTTCATTAGTTAGGTACCATCGACAATTAGACAATTTAAAAAAAAAAATCTGAAAAGATAAAAACATCTGCGTCGACATCATGAAAATTATCCGTTACTAAAACAACTCGGTCACGAGAAGCAGTGTGCTTGAAGGAATAAAAAAAAACATTGACCATTCGGATTGATGACCAAACAGCGTAACATGCCGTTAAGTCAGCTTACCATCATGGAGAAAGCAAAGCGCATTTTCACTTCCATTCAGGACAAAAGAGGAGGGAGACAAATCAGAAACATTTGGAGCCAGTTAAGGGTGGTTTGACAGGTTTAAGAAACGTCCAAATCTTTACAATTTTAAATAACAGGTGAAGCAGCTAGCACGGACTACCAGGCTGCGTGATATTAAATATAAATAAATAAAAATAAAACTAGAAAAAAAGAATAAAAGAAGTAGTAAACAATAATCATTGCAAAAATCGACTCTGTACAGCGTTGTTTCGTATAGCGCTTTATGATCGGGGAACGTATCTCGGGCGCTAAGCAGCGTATTACTGTGCGGCAATTTTTTTTTTTTTTTTTTTTTTTTTTTTTTTTTTTTTTTTTTCCCAATTACCCAGCAGTTTGTAACTATTTTGGCAAACAGTTATTAAAAAAAATTTCAGAATTATGATGTAACTTATTATCGTAATTATTTATATTATTTTATATTATTTAGAGTTTTCTGACTCTATTTAGAACCACCACCACCACCATCATCATCATCATCATCGCCACTCCAAGGATTAGGCCCTAGACCTGTTTCGGAACCCATCTCCTCCTCGGTCTACCGACATTTCTCTTCCCAGTAGGGTGATAACCCACTGGTAGACGAATCCCAGGCATGCGGTTCAAGTGTTCACACCATCTCCTTCTGTGGCCTTCAATCTTCTGGTGCAACGATACAATGTTTAAATCGCGTCAAAATCCTCGTTCCTTTTCCTGTCCAGGAGAGAACAACCTTCGTCCCTCTTAGAAATTTCATTTTAGCTGCTTGAATCCTCTGTATGCCCCTTTTACCAAGATTCCATGTGGGAGAGCCACAGTTTTGTAAAATTTCATTCGGGTAACATTCCGTGTTTTATTTTTCCAGGTACCTATGACTCGTTCCACAGATCCGTCTAAATTTCGTTAGCTTACTATCCCAATCAATGGGAGATATCACAACCAAGGTAATTAAAATGACTAACCTGGTCCAAAATCCGATTATTCACGACTATCTTAGTTCTTATAGGATACCTGCCCTTAAATGCCATCATTTTAGACTTTGTAGCAGAGATCTGTAGCACAGTCTTGTATGATGCTATTGAACGTAAATATCGCCCTTTGTAACTAGTCTTCAGTTTTCTGTATCATTACCTTGTCATCTGCATAAAGCAATGAATTCACATGAATGTTTCGGTGAAGTGATATTCCCGAGTCAACTTTATTTAGAAGCATATACATCTAAACAATAAAATACATAAAGGGCACGAAATATTCACAGAGGTCTTTTCCTCTGATTCTTACGCCCAGCCGTTCTCAACCGATCGCAGTTTCTCTCTCGGACAGAGGTGGGCCGATATACCTACAACAGGTATTTTGGAATGATATTTTTGTGGAACAGATATAACAGTGACTGAAAAGTTGAAATACCTGTTCCGATTCAACGATAACTGAAAACTGAAAAGTCGAAATACTCGTTCCGATTACTCGCGGTTGCGAGTCGCGGGACCCCCCTACGCACTAACGAATAAACAAGTAAACGAGTATTTCGAGTACACGAGTACAAGGCCACTTTTTGGTGTTGAATACTTGATTCTACGCGTGTGCCGATTGCCGTACAAGTACGAAACGAAGAAAAACAGCGAAGTTCAGAATATCACTATGCCAAAGAGACGAAGCTGTTTTTAATAAATGGAAATCATTCATACTGATGTTACATTTATTCTTGTGTGTTATACAGATATATAATACAGATTAGAATAACAAATTATATATTATACTAGTCACCAACTTGGTAAAGTTTGAAAAAGGAAATTATATTGTGTTATAACCTACAGAGTGGCTGATAGGCCATATATAGTACTTTTTGTTAATGTGATTTCGGAGATGATTTTAACTTCACTACACATCTCACGTAAATTTTTTTGATATTCTTTGTTGTGCTATTACATGCACTCTAAATTTCATTGCCCGAGTTTTGCAACCGATTTGTCTAACCAAAATGGAATCAACAATTTAATATTAAATCTATGTCAGAACAGCTTAATTAAGTCACAGTGTAAAGTAACACTGTTAATACTTTTAGTTTAAATTTATTTCTTATACCAAATTATATAATACAGGTATATGTAGAATACGTATATAATAACAGGTATTACAAATGTACGTGTTATTTTTTTGGAACGGTTTCGTTCGTATCTGTTTATCAAATACATACTTTAGCACACCTCTACTCTCGGACTCATAAATGCACAGAGACCTAACCTACAATAACAAAAACAAGCCGTCAATCAATCGCGATTCAGAGTCACGAGACCATAAGCACACAATCGATTTACATACAAATTAAATAAAAACCGTCCAGCGTTATCTGCCATATCTGTTACCTACTACGAGATAAGCGGCTTCTGAGAATCACTCCGCTGTTATTGTGTATTCTGCGGCGGCGGCTGGCATTTCGTTCTCTTCGAAAATATAGTTGAGTTTTTTCTCATGACGGTACGGTTTTACGCGTTTTACTCGCTAACTGTATAACAGTGGCTCCCAAAGTGGGGTCCGCGAAAATGTTCCAAGGGGTCCGCGGACAATTAAAAAAAAAAAGAAGAGAATATAGCCTACCTTAATTTTCTCAAATTTGTATGCTCTAAAATTTAAATTTTAGAATCTTAAAACAATTAATAAAAGATTCCAGTGCTTTGTTTTTGTTCAAACTAATTGTAATTGTAAAAGTAATTTCAAACTAATTGCTTTAATATCTTTAAATCAAGGCGTGTAGCAGATCTGTTTGTCACCCGAACTGATTAGAGCGCCGCACAACGCAGAACTGGTAGCGCTGTTTTAGTTCACGTTCAAGCATTGTATCTAAGTATAACGTTTTACCGTGTAGCTGGTTTTTACCCCTAAGTAGCTGGATTTCGACACGTGTGGCTGAAAAGATAGAGCCGTGGTTGGCAAAGTTAAGAAATAAACTTGATGTTGAGAGTGACTTAATATTGAAATTATCAGACATTAAACCTAATATTGCAGAGCTAATTGTTCAAAAGCAGCTTCATTGTTCACATTATAGGCCTACTATGTTTGATATAATTGTGCAAGTTAAGAGTATTCTGATTTTAATACATTTTAATTAAAATATAAGAGTGTAACATATTTACTGTTTGTTTTATTTCATAACTCAGACGGGGGTCCCTGAAATTTTTAATTTTCTTGGGGGGTTCGCGGACTGTAAAGTTTAGGAACCACTGCTGTATAAGATAGTGTAGTGTAATGGATTTTCACTTAAATTTTTTCTAACAATTCCAACCTTACGCTTCATATCTACTGCAATTCAAAAAAGAGGAGACTGTGCAACCTAAAGACTTTAAATTGCTGTTTGCCAATATTATTTAATTTATTATGATTAAACTTTTCTGTTTCCCAATAATCGGTAATGTTCCTTCTTAGTTTTTCTTTTTTTTATTTATTTCGTACAGCAGCGCCGCGCCTACACAAGAGTTGAAAAACAGACAACTACGACGATTTTCGACCGGAAGACGATCTTTGTTAACCCCAATATGCACACTCGCATACTAATGATTAAAACTGAATTCATATTCCACTCGAGAGCCAAACGCAATGTTCTTCAACAAACTCTTCACGCGGTGTGCACACTAAACAATAAACAAACCTCCGTTATCCGTTCCAAACTACACGATCACACTACAAGATCTGAACTTAACAAAGTCGTTAATATTGTTTTCAGAATTTCTATTTCTCAAAGACGCGTCAAAGAGATTATGCTTAATCGTTAAGTGAGTGTACATGGGTCTTGTTAATGACGGATGGTAAATCTCGATCGTCCTCGTTATCAGTCACAAAATAATTTGAAGTCCGTGAGCAAACAGCTAATCTGTCACAACCATAATAAGCTATGTGTTAACATTTCTGAATGGACTTAGTTTAAACGAAAATAAATTTGAAACCTACAAAAAGTCCCCGTGGAAACAGAAAATAAATATCGTATTAATTCACGGCTTATTGATCATCGTCTTCGCCCTTCCAAGGAATGAGCCTGTTCCGGCTTCACCGTCTTATCCTACGTCTTCCCATGGTTCTTCTACTTATCGGGTGATAATTCAAGGCCTGCTTTGCAATTCTTACTTTCTGCACTTTGGAGACATGTTCTTTCCACCTTTCTTTATACATTCCTGAATGTAGTGCAGCCGACTGAATATTTAATTCCTCTCTAATGGTTGCATTTCGTATCCTATGACCCCGAACACAGCATTTCGCTGACCTAATAAACGCCATCTCTGATGACTTCATCAGTCTAAGACTTCTTTCCACGGTCCCCAACATTTTGGACCATTCACCTTTACAAATATAGTTCATTTTTTCGCTTGCTACTAGAACGAATGTGGTTTAATCCAGGGGCATGTTTGCGGGAGGGGAGGGGGCGACGGGAACCGGACCACCCAGAGCGTCGAAAATGTTAACGAATTTTGCTAATCTCTTGATTTTTAGGCTGTTTTATAACTTTTGCAGCTGTGTACACTCATACAGTAACAGGTTTATTAAATTAATATACAAACAGGTTTATTACACAGCATTAGCGTATTCATTTGAACTATGAAATATAGTTGAACTATATAGGAAAATCAATTCAGTGAATAAAAGTATCTTGTATTCAATGTTAGTGTTTCAATAACCCGTTTACTTTAATGGGCCTGGTTCCAGCCACTTTAAAGATAGTAATGTTGATTAGTCTTAACTTGTTTTTTCTTTTTGTATGAAGCCGACCCGATCCCCCCCCCCCCGAAGCCAAATTCTAGATACGCCATTGATGGTAATGTCCCGATTTCAATACGCATAAATATGGCAAGCATCCTTTACAGCAGCTCTTCCAACTGCTACTAGAACGAAACGAATGCGGTTGAATCGTTGTCTTTCAATAAAATAAAACGAATATTTGCACAAATTCGTAACAACGGAATGGACCTTTCGCGAAGTCGTGTTCGAGCGATTACACACGCGCGCGCGCGGCCACGTTGCGTACACGACCGCGCCGCCGCTGCGAAGAATGAAGACCGACCAACAACGTCATTCAAGGTTCGGTTGTTTTTAAACCAGTCTTCCCACAGCCACGTTAACGCAACGCGCAACCTTGGCGAGATTTGTGTGCGTTGGAAAACCAACGGTATACAACAACACTCCTGGCTGTTTCGTTTTGCTCTACGCTACGCCAACCAACCTTCTTCCACACAACTGTCCCCCGTCAACGCGTACTTCCAATTATCATTTTTATCGATATTATAATCAACGTTTTGTTGTTCTTCGTCTACAACTTATTACTGAATGTGTTTATTAAAGACAAAAACCTTTAATAAATGTTGATTTTTACGCTTCTCACCTTTAAAAAAAATGTTCGTTGTAGAAATGGTGTTCTAAAAGAAAGACGAGACACTCCCGAGATGGAAATAAAAAATATCGGTATGGAGAACCATACATGACTCCCATGTTTTAAGATTTATATTTAAAATCATTTACTTGAATTCGGTTCGATAAGTTCTAAAACAATATCCCCCACCCTCAAACTATTCTCACTATAGATATTTTTGATATTATGGGGTAGTCGTTTAATATAATGTTATTTTCGAATCACTTTATCTATAAAAATTAGGTACTTTATTTTTATAAAGTAACTGAACTACGCAGATAATCATCCCTCCTCCTCAACCGATCCCCACCATTAATGATATTTACACTTTCATAAAGTAACAGTTTTATCATATGTAATTTCTAAGGTATCTATCTTATCCTTCAAAATTAAATATTCGTACTTTACTTGATTTCAGCACAGCAATTTTCAAAAAATCACCCCTCCCCCTTCAACTACCTACTCAATTTATAATTATCTCATTTACCATTTTACAGTGGATTAATATGACTTTATTTTCGGGGCACTTATTTATTAAAATTAAGTACTTTACTCTTGGTAAAACACAAAACAATGCAGGTAAACTACCCCTCCCTCGTAACCAAACAACAAAAACCTGGCAACAAAAATATTTTATTTTTAACAATTACCATTGTTTGAAAAAGTTTAAATGTATTTTAAAGTACTTTTGTTAAAACGTTGTAGGTAAACTAACTCTCCCCCTTAACCGATTTTCACCATAATCAATAGGCCTCTACAACTCGGGCACATATACACAAAATTATTTGATTCTGTTTGAATTTGCGACAGTTATCGTTCCCCATAGAAAAAATTCCACACAGACACTTTTCGGAAAATGACCTCTTCATGTTTTGAGGGCAGTACAATCAGAATCGGGCCTTATTCGAAGACGATTGTTTTTCACGATCGCCATACTTCCATTTCCTTAAGGAACATGGAAGTAAAATTATTTACAGCCTCATTTATGGGTCATGAGAGTACCGTTGCGCATACTCCGACAAGGTATAAAGAAACCTCTGCTTGAGTTTCGTTCGGCCTGACATCCTTTCTTGAAGGCCTGGCATTTATTGAAGAAGGATTACACACAGATTAAACTGTTGAGTACGGTAAATTCACTCAACATAGATTAAACTAGTAAGCTCCTTGAGCTCCAGAACTTGGTCACCATTTTGAACGAAATACATTTATTACTTCATAAATTTCAATGTAGAATAATTTTCAAAATAACACAAATTACGAAAATCATACAATAAACAACAAAATTTCCGACTATTACACTGGTCGTTTTTTAAATACACTTGATGATAACCATTTGCCCAAATGACAAATAATTTAGTCGTAGCTTTTAAGTTTATGTATGCTTCATAGATATCTACAGGCCCGTCTCATCACTTTTCACAAACACATAACTGTATGCAAAGTTTTATTTTCCAAACAGAACTTACGACTTTTTGAAAGCGGTGCAAAATTTGTAACGAAAATTGACAGATATTAATTTTATCAAAATTATTCAGGATAAAGAGTTTGTATTTTGAATAAATTCTTCACAAATTGATGGTAGAATTTCCAGCGCTAATTTTTTTTAAATTTTTTTCCAAATCTGACCTCCATTTTTGTCTCGTGGATCACTGAAATTAAAACATTTTCAGAGTAAACGCTACACTCAGATTTGAGATAAAATTCCCTTTAAGTCTGATAATACACAGTTGAGTTTTTTACTATTGTTTCAAATTTTTGTTAACTCTTTTGGACAATGGTATTACAAAATCTATAAATTTGTAAAACTCAGATTTTCGTTACAAATTTTCTTTCTTTAATAATTTGATACGCACTATGGATTTTTATAATTTTTTCAAAATTTTGATCCACTTCTCGGGTTCTGGCATTCCAAAATTTTGAAATTTCTAATACTGAACATTATCATTTTGGTTAAAATTCCCTTTTACTTGGTACTCCACAAGGACTTTTGAGATTTTTGCTGAGGGTTTGACCCCTTGCAGTTTTGCTTCATGCGCCCTATTTTTTCTACGAGGGGGGGATCAGTCTACTGAGTATATGAGTAAAAGTGTGGACACGCATGCCAAGTTTTACGAAAATCGGTTGATACATTCAGAAGTTACCGTGAGACATATCCCCCAACAGACGGACACACAAATGCCACAAGGTCGAGTTAAAAGTAAGAACTCGTTTCGTTCGTTTAAAAATACCCGAGTCGCTCTTATACAAAATTTATTGACATCGTTCACAATGATACTGATTCGATGTCAAATCACAAAAGATCGCACACCTCGTGACCTCGAATTCTGATTATAGACATCTGATGTGTTATTACAGCGTATCTCAATTAGTTTTTCCACTGCTCTTTGATCAGTCAACATTTCTTTTCTAAACATTCGTCGTTTAAAGTCGTTCGTAACCGGCTATATGTTTACAATGTTAACTTCATTAAGTTTGAGATCCATTATCTCAAAACTTGTACAAGATAGACGCTGAAATTTTACCGAAACGCTGCTACAATTATTATACAGAGATCTCAATTTACTGATTTTTATAATTTTTTTACGTTCTGCTCTAAAAATTTGCATACATAAACCATACTTAATTTATTTTACGTTTTCATTTTTCAGTGAAACTGTATAGTTCTAGTAGTGTAGTTACATCTCCATTAACCACATCTTCAGTTCTCCCTTCACATTTCTAGTTGACTGTCTTACCTTATTCATCTACTGATGTGTCTGCCTCAAGGATTCGTTGCAAGTCAATTTTTTTTTTCATTACCTTAACCATATTTTTGTTCTTCATTCCTACATTTTGAAAGACTTAACTCTTACTTATATTACCTTCATAGAAGGTCAACACAGCATCATGTACACCCAAAACCAAAGTATCCAGTCCAACAAATATATTTTTTGGCAATCTATTCCAAATCAAATAGTTCAGCGACTCGTTTGCATTCTATGCACTACCATGAACACATTTTTTAAAGAAATTCGGATGACTCAGATCAGCATATATCGGCTTTATAAGAGACATTACAGGCAATGGTAGTGAATATTTATTGAAATTAATTCCCTTTCCAATGGTAAAAACCGCATGTCTCTACGATTTGTTATAAGTTAGGTTAGGTTAGTTAGTTACAGATTTGGAAAAAATCGTAATATTATGAGCACCTTTGACAGATCTTTTCCTACCATCTCAATTTTTTGACATCATCAAAAATTTATTTTATTATTTCTCAATTAAAAGGTGTTTTATATGGGACAGTAGTTACAACATTTATTACTGAACACATGATATTTAAAGTGTTAAAGAAATTCGGATGACTCAGATCAGCATATATCGGCTTTATAAGAGACATTACAGGCAATGGTAGTGAATATTTATTGAAATTAATTCCCTTTCCAATGGTAAAAACCGCATGTCTCTACGATTTGTTATAAGTTAGGTTAGGTTAGTTAGTTACAGATTTGGAAAAAATCGTAATATTATGAGCACCTTTGACAGATCTTTTCCTACCATCTCAATTTTTTGACATCATCAAAAATTTATTTTATTATTTCTCAATTAAAAGGTGTTTTATATGGAACAGTAGTTACAACATTTATTACTGAACACATGATATTTAAAGTGTTAAAGAAATTCGGATGACTCAGATCAGCATATATCGGCTTTATAAGAGACATTACAGGCAATGGTAGTGAATATTTATTGAAATTAATTCCCTTTCCAATGGTAAAAACCGCATGTCTCTACGATTTGTTATAAGTTAGGTTAGGTTAGTTAGTTACAGATTTGGAAAAAATCGTAATATTATGAGCACCTTTGACAGATCTTTTCCTACCATCTAAATTTTTTGACATCATCAAAAATTTATTTTATTATTTCTCAATTAAAAGGTGTTTTATATGGGACAGTAGTTACAACATTTATTACTGAACACATGATATTTAAAGTGTAAAATCAATCCAACAACGAAACTTTTTCCAGATACAGTAAAATCTTCATTTTAATTTGATTCGGTATAAAATAGTATTCTAACAACTTATTCCACAAGCGTGTAATTCAGACATTCAATAAAATTCTCGCAATCCAAGCCAAGTTCTAAAGAACTGATCTGAATTAACCTAACGAAACCTATATCTAAATAATAAATTTAGAATATTCTAAATAATAAAATATAAAATAAATAATTATTATTTTATTTAATGGCGTATTCATATAAATTTGGTATAAAATTACTCTGAAAAATATTGAAGATTTTTTTAAGACGAAATAACCAAAATCTATATTTTTTGTCATTTACCGGTTACGAGTGGCCTTAACTTGTCCGTCCATCGGAATTCCCGCACACCACGCACGTACACACACAGAAATGCGTTTACATAACGTCGAGTTATCAGAGAACCGGATGTTCGTTCAACCTGTCCTATAAATCGTTAACTTTTGTTCTTTCCTCCAAGTTTAGCCTACTGCTTGCTTATTTCGTTTGTTTTCGCAGTTTTCGTGCCACTTCGCACGACTTTCACAAACCGAGCGCGACCAGACCAGACCAGGCTTGTTTAATTGTTTTTCCCACGGTGTGGGGAAAACCGAATGAATGCCTGTGCCAACGCAATTCTTATTGTAGGTGAGAGCGAATTCCTTGTCTTCGCCGCTTCGCATACTCTTTACACGTTTCTGGCCGTTCGCCAACTCCATTTGCATACGCTGTATATATACGTATACATCATTATTGCGAACAACGAACGTATTTTGCGTTTGTGAAAACCGAATGTGATTTTACGTCAGTTTCCGTCAGCTGATTGTTCTTTGCGAGAATAACTTCGGTCACAGAACCGTTTCTCGCTACACGTTGTATGCCGACGATAGAATTATAACAAAACTATGGAAAATGCGAAAGCAAATTACGTTGACGTGGTTACTACGGAACGCCTGCATAAAGAATCTAAATAAAAGACAAAGAAATCAATTTCCGTAAGAAAAAAAGCGCTTCAACAACGATGCTGTGTAAGTGTGGAATATTTTTTTCCAATTCGGTGACACATAATTTTAAATATATCGCCTCGAATAGTCACAAATGGACAAATTGGAGGAGAAAATACCATATTGGTATCCAGCCTTTGAAACAAGGGACGTAAGAACCAACCAAGGGATTTCACCTACCAAGAAGAAGATGGGGAGATATATACTGTGAACATGGAACAGGCAATGTGCCTACTCAGTGAAGTGAAGAAGAAGAAACATATAGTCATCATCATCTTCACAAGACGGCATAGGCAAGGTGCTGGCTGTTCTGCCTTCAAATATCCTCCTCCCATCTCTCCTGGGTATATCCACACACCTGTGTCCTATAGGTTTGCATTTCCAGACTTGTTTGGGCAGTCTGGAATCTGACATTCTTTCTGCGTGTTCTTTCCCCTCTTGTTTGTAATCTTCTAATTTTTCATTCAAGTTAAAAACGTGTAACTCTTCTCTTATCGCCTCATTCTTTTTACGACCATGTTTAAAACACCTTTTAATTCCTCTTAAGAGACATGGACATTACAAAAAAGAAACAAGAAACACTAAGAATGTTTGAAAGAAAGATTGTGAGACGTGTTTATGGCCCGGTTAAAGAACATGATGAACGGAGAATAAGAAATAACCAGGAGACAGATGAGTTACTGAAGCAAGAAGACACGGTAAAATTTGTAAAGGCTATGTCACCTACAGCGGATGGATGATCAGCGTATGCCAAAGAAAATCCTGAGGTCACAAGTCTGTAAACCCAGAAAGAGGGACCGACCTAGGATAAGATGGTTGGATAATGTGCTGGAAGATCTAAGAAGAATGGATGTGAGGAGTTACACTGAGATGGCCACGGATAGGACACGTTGGACAAAACTGGTGTTGGACTGTAGTGCTCGGAGCTTCACAAACGATACGAGGAAGCATAACATTGAAATATGTTTTTGTTTGTTGACTGTTGTTGAAGTCTTTCAACAAGAGATTTGATAAATTCTGTTAAATATTCATTCTGATAACTGTGCTATTTTTAAAAGTCATTACCATAATACCAAAATAAACACAAGAAAGCACGATGCTTTCTTTTTTTGGTATCGGCCAACTAAGGACCACATGACAATTACAATTCTTTATTCTTTGTTCGTTTATTTTTCTCCAATATTCTTTCATCTTTTCACTGTGTCTCTTCTTCCTATCTTCAGTCCACTTTGAACTCTCCTACCCTGGACTCCTTCCATTTTTAACACTTTTGCCTGAAAAACTTCTCTTTCAATTGCTTCTTCTGCGTGTATATTATTTTTTTTCTAAATACTTTTGGACTTCTTCCCCCACAGATATTTGAAGTTCTGCTTTGTTAACCTATTGTCGTCCATTCTATATAAATGTCTAAAAAAAAATTGTCTTCTTTTTATCATTGTTATGTGAACTTTTATTATTATTTTTTGTGTGTGTATGAACCGCTGCGGACTACGTTTGGTTCAGCTGTTCCTCCCTTCTTCTCCTCTCTCTTCCTCCTCTCACACATCTCATTCAATCTTCATCGATGTCTCTCCCTCCTTTCGTCAATCCAGATGACACCTGTCCTCTTCTTGGGTTTTTCCTGAAACACTTGGGAATTTTTAAATTTCTTTTTGAGTCGCAAGCATTCTTCAATGTCTTCTTGAGTAATCTGTATGGCTTTATATGTTTCTTTGAACCACGTATTGGGCAATTTGAGCTTTCTGAAATAGTTAAAAAGTTTCCCTGTTAGTCTGTGAGGATTCATTCTTTGAACATGTCTGTAGAAAGTAAATTTTCTTTTTCTAATTATCCCTGTGATTTTCTCAACACGTGTGTACAGCTCATTATTGTGGCTTCTTCATTACTGTTCTCCATCTTTTATTGATCCCAAGATTTATCTTAATATTTTCCTTTCTGTGACTTCCAGTTTTTCCATCATCATTTTCTTGTTCAGAGTCAGACACTCAGCTGCATAAAGTGCTTCCATTATTATTATTATTATTATTATTTTGTTGACTCTATATCACTTCTTGATAGAGTACTGTTCATTTCTTTACACGCATTAGTTTACGTATAATCAGCTGAAAGTCAGCTGTCGAATGTCTGGGTGCTCGAAACGTAGCGTTAATATATTTTTCTGTGACGGCGAAAAGTCCGACAGTTAGACTCAGTTTCAAAATTAAATAAACACTATTAGGCCTACTGTTAATAGTTTATTAATATTGGTAGGGGCTAAAGGTTGGTAAAAGGTCTCGGAGGTCGTTTACAATGCCGATCAGTATACAGCGGTAAAACTCTGAGAAATGCCTACTGTTTTCTGACAAATGAGTCAGAGGTACGAGGAATCGAACTCAGCTCTGCTAACAAATCCTCCTCTCACGTCCTCGAAGACGTGTGTCGCGTAGCCCCTGGGTACATGGGTTGCAATGGTTGTACGTGATGTAGCAAACGAGAAAGGGTGAAAAGGCGAGTTTCCAGCGTCTATAATTAACTGGAACATATCGGCTAAGGGAAGATACCCCAAAACTGGGTCCTCCTGCACGGTGTTGTGACAGTGGGCTTGCTCCTCATTTCACATAAAAAAAATGTTTAATGCAAAAAAGCCTAATACTAGCCTCGGACAAAAGGACGGTCTAAATGGAAGAAAGAATAGATGATGCTGAAATAAAATCAAGAATAAACAAAGTAAAACAAATAATTAGACCATTGAATTGGATTCTACGGAGCACAGAAATTGGAAAAGAAGGGAAGAAAAGAATATACGTTAGTATGATTAAAAGAACGTTGATGTACGGATCAACCCATGGAGAATAAAAGAACAGATAAAAAGGAAGTAAGAAGCTACAGAAATAGATGCTTTGAGACGAGCTGCTAGAACTTCACGGCTAGAGCGAATACGAGATGAAACGATCAAAGAAGAAATGGGCGTAGAAAAGACAATCATCGACTGACTGCACTGAAGAAAAACAACTCATCTGGTACGGACACGTACGAAGAATGGGACAGGACCGACTGTCAAAGACAACAATGAGATGGATACCTATAGAGCACAGAAAGAAGGGAAGACCCAAGAAATCATGGATAGAAGGCATACGAAGATCAATGAGCAATAGAGGACTAGACTAGACGGTGAAAACTGCAACGACAGACAACTATGGAGGTCGGGCGGCATCGGACAACGTCGCAAGACGTTTTGACCCCGAATAAAAAAAAAAGAAATTTTATTACTATTGGTACCAATGGACTTAATTGTTAATAACAAATAATGAGTTTTAGTTTTTAGACGAATATTTTTTTCTATTCATTTGTTTTTACACTGTTTCGATAGCCTTCTTCACTGTCGTCAGTACGAAGACGGTCGAAACAGTGAAGAATACAGCTCAATGGAACCCTATATTCTTGTAAAAAATAAGAAATATTATTTGTTATTAATAATTGTAACAAGATGTTAGTAACTGGGAGCAAATGTCAATTTAATGGTCTTAACTAATATTATAATGATAAATTATACTGTTAATGCTATTAGTCGCCACTTTATTATTAAAAATTATATTGTAATTATTCATACAATTATTTTTATTCAGTGGGTCCTACTACAAAAAAAGTCAGGCCCAACTTTCACCCAACGGGCAAAAGAAGCAGAGAACAACTAGAAGGAGCCCGATAAGGACGCAATAGGCTCCATCCTGAAGTAATACGCAAGTGGTTCCAGGATGGATATGAATGCCTGAATTAGAGGGAATCAGAGGTAAGTTTTTTTTAGTGGGTGAGAGTCGCACACACCAGGAGAAGCACGGCCTCCTCTGACTGTGCATACGCATTTTCCCCCTCTTTAAAAAAAAGTACTAATATTTTTAAATTGATTATCTAATATATATTTTTTTTAACATGTCAGGTGAAATAACGGTACAAACAGAAAGAAGAAATTGATGCCGCTATACTGCCTAAAACTGAACTCACTAATATGCTCCAAAAAATAAACTATGCTCCGCCACTCTAAACTAATAAATCTATAATAGCTTCATCAGGTCTGTAAAAAATGGGGTAATGAGATCCGAATGTTCCAGAAAAAAGAACGAAAAACAATCGAGACGGCTCGAGAGAAAGATACTGAGAAAAACGTTGTCAATTAACAGAACGGCACGTGGAGAACCCTATCAAATTTGGAAATAAATACGTCCACAATAAAGAATGATAAAAATAGGTCACAGGAAAGGTCGAGGAAAACGTAGCATAAGCAATGAGAAGAGAGACCGGAGGAGTGGCGTGCGAACAGCTGTGCAATATACGCCTGGAAGCAATATATGAATAAATCGATACGCAAGAATTTTATTTTAGTCGTAGTGGCAACACTGTGAGACCAGCAATGCAACAGCTGATAAACGTTTATACAAATTATGCTTTACCGAATTTGACTGTCCATATATTTTTTTTTAAGTGGGCGTTTTGTCCTACGTCACAAAAATTGAGCACAAACAGTACTGAGCGGCGTTATGAGATCAACTGTTGTGACAAACGTTAACAGAAACATCAAAATACACCACGAACTGACAAAAACTTGCTCATCATGAGGTCCGACGTATGGTCATGAAGTAAATTTAAATCACCAGACCGTCCGCGAATTTTTGACTATGATTTGAACATGCGCAAAATTACAAAACTAAGGTCCAAAACAGTCTCGCTCACGAACTGAAAAGGATAACCGAAAAGATACGTTTATCTTCTTGAACGCATCGAAAAAGAAGACAGAATTTAAATTTACGAATAGTCATAACACGAAAGAAATCGTGACTTTTCAATAATACTTGGTGTCATCAATTATTGAAACGGCTTAATTAATGAAGAGTAGCTTGGAGAAACGAAATATATGTACGATGCCAACAAACTACCATTAAACCCAACCCTTGAAATAGCCACAAAAAATATAGAGGGAGTAAAAAGAGGCATTTTTCTGTGAATCTTGTACTGTTTAATGCGATTTCCGAAATTTTCCAAATCCCAGACCCGTTGACCACCTCCCTCGCGCACAGGGGCATGTTTACATGGGAGGTGAAAGGGATCCGAACCAGAGGATCGAAAAAGTTGACGAAACTTTAAGGGGACTGATTTTAGTCACTTTAAAGAAAGTAAGTTGACTAGTCTTAACTTGTTTTTTCTTTTGTATGAAGCCGACCCCCCCCCAAGGCCAAATTTTAGATACGCCACTGCCTAGCTACACCGTTGTTTGTTCGGGTTCCCAAAAGAACTGGTTCTTTAACGGGATATAACTGTTTTCTAGTTTACGTATTAAATAAATTTGATGTCATTGAGTTTTACACAAATCTCGTATAACGAACACGACTACAACAGAACGGGGGCCGGGCAAAAGTGAACACTTGCAATCGACCCAGTGGCAATTGGCAGAGACACAAGTATGTGTTGTGCCTAACGCAATACAACGGGCGCTTGTCTGTCTGTCTATCCGACACCTGTGTGCACAACACCCGCTCGCTGCCGCTCAGCCGCTTGGCATTTTTTTTATTTCTTTTTTTTTTATTGCATTCCTATGCGAGTGGAGAAACGCTGAAATAAACATATTGTTTAATTCGCGTACACCGCCTGTGTTGGCGGCTACGTTCGTTGCAAAACAAGAATGTGGACGCAATAACACGTGATACGATAAACACATACACTTGTGAACACAAACACTTTTTGCTACTGTCAATTTCTTTATACAGTAGAACCTCACTAATTCGTCACCTACGGGTCCGAACGGGTGACGGATTTGTGAAACAGACGAATCAGTGAGGGAGTAAGAAACAAACCAATTAAAGACAATATGAAACGTTTTATTACAACACTAGCAATGTACAGTACTAATGTTATGCTAGAAAAATTTTTTTTCAAAACTAAAATAAAATGGATTTTAACAAAATCCAAAATTAAGATGGCTGAGGATGGAAAAATATGATTTCCGAAACATGTTCCAAATAAGGAAATAATATATCTTGAGGTAAAAAGTTGTATATATTAAATAAATAACTTATGTATAATTATTTAAATGCATTAGTTCCAAATGACGTTTCAATAAATATTAATATTCAATGACTTTGTTGGTTTCACTGTCGTTCTAAAATACTTGCCTTTTATTATTATTTTTTTTTTAAGTAAGAACTTTATATACGACACTTCTAACGAAATTGATGAAACGAAAAAGGAGCAGTATTCCCAGGTCAATCAAACCTCTTTTCACCACATAGCTACGCAAAACTTCCCCGCTGACACAAATACGTGTGCTTTAAACGTAGCGTAATATTTTAAAGAGTGTGAGCATACTGTAAATGTTTACATACGATTTAAGAGATATTTTAAAAATCCCTCATGGAGGTCGAGCAAAACGTGAATAGGTGCGTCGTACCTACTAACGCGTATAGTGCAGATGCAATATTTGTATTGTAAGCAGAGACGACCTCATGTGAGCGATTTTTAAAAATATGTGATGATGAAGCCATCATGCTTTGAAACGTGTCATTAGTTGTACACATGAAGTTACACACGCGGACTGAAAACGTTAGTTATCTATTCAGCGTATCTTGTCCTCCAGAGCATTCTGTTTCCAGCCTCTCGGGCATCGCAACTCCCCGTTCCGAACTTCTTACGTTAATATTATCTCCACCTCCACGTCTTCGTTTCTAGGCCTACCACCGACTCTGTTAAACACTCATATCCATCGATAATCGTTGGCAGATTAGAGTCGTCCATTATTATATACGGCGACCAAACTATCTAACGAGTGTAGTTACGGAAGGGGGACGAACAGGACCGGACCCCCCCCCCCCCGCCAGAGAGTCGAAAAAAGCTGTCGAATTTTGTTAATCTCTTAACTTTTAGACTATTTTATTTTTCCAGCTTTGTACGCTAATATATAGTAGTAACTACTTTTCATATACGTACAAACGTAACTCTTTTTACTTCCATGTTCCATTAAGGTAATGGAAGTATGGTGATAGCGAAAAAAATCGTGTTCGACATAAGGACTCATTCTGATTGTACTACCCTCAAAACATGAAGTCATTTTCTGAAGTGTGTGTGTGTGTGTGGAATTTTTTTTCTATGGCGAACGATAACTGCCGCAAATTCAAACAGAATCAAATATTTTTTGCATATGTGCCTAACTTGTAGAGGACTCAAGGCCTATTGATTTTGGTGAAGATCGGTTAAGGGGAAAGGGTAGTTTACCTGCAATGTTTTACGCTTTAACAGTTGAAGGAGGAGGGGATGATAATTTTTTATGTGTACTACGTTATAGGCAACAAAAGTTTGTTGTTAAATTCCTTCCCGGGCTGTTTGGCCGTGGTCCAATGTTTTCTGCAACAAAACCAGACGTTTCGACAGTGCCATCGACTACCCTCATCAGTGAAAATCGAGTGCCCTAACGTACTCGTAATAGAAGTAGTTTCTATGGAAACATTTCATTTCTAAAATGATTTTAAATATAAATCTTAGAACATGGAAGTCATGTACGGTTCTCCATACCGATATTTTACATATACAAACAGGTTTATTACACAGCATTTGAAATAAGAAATATAGGAAATTCAATCCAGTCAATAAGTATCTTCTAAACGATGTTTCAATGACGCGTATTTTTATTGTTCATTAGCGTTTATTTTAATGAGACTCATTTCAGGATATTATCACACGTTTTTCAACAACTTTAAAGATAGTAATGTTGAGTACTCCCCTCGACTTGTACGTCAGAGTCGCGCATTATCGCTACAATTACACAGTACAGTTACTTTCATTCGATCGCTGCTCTCGTCACAAGACAATTACGATCCCGTTCAGCCGGATTATCGACTGACATAATCTGTACAATACTACTTGTTTCTTCTTTTTTCGCTCGCTACATATGTTCGACGGCTCAGGCCGTTATCTTGGACGTCAGAGCCGTGGATTATTATCACTTCCAGTACTGTACAACATGTGTTTATCGTTCGATCGCTACCGTCACAAAGCCATGATGACGTACGATGACGGCCCCCGGTTGTTGGTGTAAGCCGCACCGTATTATTTACTTTTCCGTTCGGTAAATATTTTCGACCCGCTCAAACTGTCGTCTTCAACCCAACCAAAACTTAAGTTACCTGTAGATCTTA
Source organism: Magicicada septendecula (assembly GCA_034769895.1). NCBI lineage: Eukaryota > Metazoa > Arthropoda > Insecta > Hemiptera > Cicadidae > Magicicada > Magicicada septendecula. The sequence continues at coordinate 847,765,456 of CM068368.1, forward strand.
AAAAATTATGGCTATAATTATGAAAGAGTAAAAGCCTTCGCGTATCTGGGGACATATGTCGATGCTGAGAATAATTCCACAAAAGAAACTGAAAGAAGAATTGTCGTTTATTTTCAAAACCAGATACATAAAAAAAAATGGAAATTTTCAGGAGAGCTAAAAAACTTGCAGGAGAGCTGGTTTTGCAACTAACCAGCAATTTCAACTCCAATTTTAATAAGGATGTATCTGTTTCAGAAAACTGTGAAGTAGATAGGGATATGTAGAAGGTAATAAAGTATAGGAAAATGGAAAAAAATGTGAATGTGAAAAAAGTGGATGTATCTGGTTTTGAAACTAGACGACTCGATTCTGGCTACTAATAGAAGCTATTACGGGCTGAATAAACATTATAAATCAAGAGCGTTAACCACAGAAAACTAAAGCCACGCGTTATAAGACATCGGTACGGCCTGTATTAACATATGGCTCAGAGTGCTGGGTACTCAAGAAAATTGATGGACAGAGGCTGGCTGTGTTTAAAAGGAAGTTACTGAGAAGGATTTATGGACCAAATCAACAGGACGGAGTCTGGATAAAGAGAAATAATAATGAATTATATGCTAAGTACAATGACATTACAGTTGTACAATTTGCCAAAATTAATTAAGATGGGCAGGACACGTTCAAAGAACAGAAGACGAACGTACGGCAAAAAAAAAATTATGAAACACAAGCCAATAGGAAAAACGAAGATTGGAAGACCTAAGAATAGATGCTTGGATCAGGTCGGCAGTGATGCGAGGAAGCTGGGCGCAGTGAATTGGTGGCGGATGGCTGACAGGAATAAGCGGAGGCAATTTCTTTAGGAGGCTACGGCTCGATCTGGCCTGTAGAGCCAAGGATGTATGTATGTATGTAGATCATAAAAATGATGGCACCGAAAACTGGATAATACTATCTAAGGTGAGAAGATGATGAAGCCAGGAAAGCGAAATAATAAATTTAAGGGGGGGGGTCCGAACGTAGCAGACGAGAAAACCGAATAAGAACGGGTTCGGGAAGCGTTGGCGGTCTACGATATCAGAATAAAGCACAAAGGAGAAAAGTAAACTGAAATGGAAACATATGTTGTGGGTGGAAGAAACAAGAAGTACGAATGTTACAAATAATTTATACATCGAGCGAAGAGAGTTCTCAGTTTTAACTCGATCGTTTGGGATCTGTCTGTCTCTTTGTGTATTTTGGGTATGTCTAACATTAACGTTTGAACGCATCAACCGATTTTTGTAAAACTTGCCATGAATATCCATACTTTTACCCTACTGTTTTTAATATTGATCATCCAAAAATAGGGTAAGAAAAAAGAAAGAAGAGGGTGGAGGAGGAAACAAGACTGGCCAATATTAAACAGCGAGGGGGTAGACGAACTTATGGCATTAATGTGGGCGGGTCAGTCTAATTGTCTTTGAAGTAAGTACCAGAAATAATTTATTGAACGAGCGAAGAGAGTTCTCAGTTTTAATTCGATCGTTTGGGATTTGTCTGTCTCTCTATGTATGTCTCACATTAACGTTTGAGCGCATCAACCGAGCATCCGTCTCCATACAGATACATATTGCTTTTCTGAAGGGAGCGGGGGGGGGGCAGAAATGTGAGGGGGTCAAAATTATGAAAAAATCGCAAAAGCCCATGTGGGGGTATAAACTAAAGAGAATTTTAACTGCAATCTGAGTATAGTGTTCATTTTAGAGAATTAAAATTTGTTTGGACATCAGGGCCCAAACAGTGGCGAAACTTTTGATAAAATTGCATACATTCATGTGAGGTATAAAAGAGAAATTTTAACTAACATCTGAGTGGCATGTAAAGTTTTTGAAATTTCATAATTTTGGGACCCAGGGCGAAAAAAGAAATAGACAATTTGAAATAATTCTAAAAATACAAAAAAGTGTCAAACTAAAAGGCATTGCTATCCAAATCCGAATGTCTGGAAGTTTTTACTTCCATGTTCCTTAAGGAAATGGAAGTATGGTGTTTAGTGTTTGTTGGATGATTGTGTGCTCATAATTGTAATAGTACTAAAGAAATATACAGAAATCGGGATTTTTGTAATTTTCCCATAATTGAAAAATTATCAAATATCGAAATTTATGTAATAACAAATGTACTTCGTTCAAAATAGCGAGCGAGTACTGCAGCTCGGGGAGCATTCCATACTAGTTAAACATACTTTTGACAATACACAATATCGGTATGGAGAACCATACACGACTTCCATGTTCTAAGATTTATATTTAAAATCATTTACTTGAATTCCGTTCGATAATTTCTAACAAGTTAGAAAAACTACTTCTTTGTTCCCGATAACGTAGTACACATATAGGCAAAAATTATCCCCTCTCCCTTCAACTACCATTTTCATTTATAGAAAATTACCCCCCGCTTCAACTACCCTTTTAATTTATAGATATTTCATCTACCTTTCCACAGTGGATTATTATGACCTTTTTTCAGAATACTTTATTTATTAAAATGATACTTTACTCTTGTTAAAATGTAAAATGTTGCAGATAAACTACCCCTTCCCCTTAACCGATCTTCATCAAAATCAATAGGCCTTGAGTCCTCTAAAACTCGGACATATATACAAAAAATATTATATTCTGTTTGAATTTGCGGCAGTTATCGTTCGCCATAGAAAAAATTCTGCACACAGACACTTCGGAAAATGACTTTTCTTCATGGTTTGAGGGTTGTACAATCAGAATCAGAACTTATCTCGAACACAGTTTTCTCGCGATCACCATACTTCCATTTCCTTACGAAACATAGATATTACCGTATACAGCCAGAAAAAAGTCAAGTAAAACAGCCTAAAAATTAAGATATTAACAAAATTTGTCAACCCTCTGAGTCCGGCCCCCCCTTCCGTAAATACGGCCCTGCACGGTCAAGTTTAAAACTAGGAACTCGCTTCAGTCCTTCAATCAGTTAGTAAATTAAAACGTGACCCACTAAATGTTTGTTTCATTAAAACTGATTAAGTGGTTCCTCGAATATGCACAACCTTAAATACATTTTAATTAAAAATTCAATTTCGTTATTTCCTTGTACAAACAACGTAGCCGATCCGATTTACATGATAAAATAAAAAGCACAAGCTCCTTTTTTTTTAAAGATACTGTTACAACAAATAAATCAGAAATTAAAAATGGCGGGCCAAGAATTCAAATTGTTTAATTAGGCGTCAAGAATAAACAACAATAGGAATAATAAATACGGCGTCCTGCCATTACCTTGTTATTTTTCAAAATATTATGTGTATACAGTGGTGTATCTAGAATTTGGCATTGGACGGGAGGGGTCCGAGGTCGGGCCGGCTTCATACAAAAGAAAAAACAAATTAAGACTAATCAACATTGCTATCTTTAAAGTGGCTGAAATCGCGTGATAACATCCTGAAAAAAGTCTTATTAGAGTAAATGAAAAAAGTCTTATTAGAGTATATGGTAATAACACAATAAAAATACGCGGTACTGAAACACTGTTAAAAAATAAATATTGACTGAACTGATTTTCTTATACATGATAAGAATTTTCAAACGTATAGGATTCCCTAATGCTGTGTAATAAACTGTTTGTTACAGATTTAAAAAAGAGCTACCACTATATTAGCGTACACCGTTTATAAAAAAAATAAAGTAAAACAGCCTAAAAATTAAGAGATAACAAAATTCGTAAACGTTTTCGAACCTCTGGGGAGAGGCTCCGGACCCGTTCATCCCCCCCCCCCGTAAATATGCCACTGGTTTAGACAGATCGAATCGTTCATTTTAACCTATTTTTACCAAACCAAACCTTCCCAGCTTCAAAAAATGTTCATTAAAATAACGTATAAAATGCGAATTTGAAGACATGCATTATCAAAATAAAAACAATAAGTAAACATTCAAGGAACTTTACGTGTCAACACTTGTTTACTGTTAGTCTGAATTAACTGACTTGAATTAATTACATATTTAAAAAAGAGATACTACTATATTAGCGTACACAGCTGAAAACAATAAAAAAAAGCCTAAACATTAAGAGATTAACAGAATTCGACATTTTCTATCCTCTGGATGGAGAGGTCCGGTCCCGTTCGCCCCCCCCCCCCGTAAATACGCCCTTGTGTGTATAGTACCATTTTGTATTTTGACGTTTGTTTCATTAACCGATCAAGTGATTTCGAAGATATATGGAGGCTGAAACAAACACACACAAACCGAAAATACTATCCTCCTTGATTGTGCACAGTTTGTGGGGGGGGGGGCAGTGACACTAATGATCGAAAATGATCGTTTGCTACCTGAGTCATAGAAATCGGTCCAGCCTTTCGCTCTCTGAGAGTACACAAAGAAACAAACTTACTTTGTGATAAAGATTACCCTTCTCCGCTACGTGAGCGTACTCAGGTAAAAACACTAATGCTTGCAAAGAACAACTACTAATTATTACTACTTTGTGTCACAATACACTTGAAGTGTATTTATAGACGTACACATCATAACTGTGTACTTACATACACACGCAGGTGACAATGTTGATGGACATAACTGATGACGTCACAGATAATTATCACAACGGTAAACAATCGCGACCGGCCGCGGCACTGGCACAAACCGACGACCGCTAACGCTATATATCGGCGAAAGAGTACGCATACAAAACCTTAAAACATAATAATTATTATTACAAACAACAAATGTGCGATGACTTGAAAGCTTGTTTAGCGTGGCGATGCGATCGTGTAAGTCACGCCTGCGCACATTCGGCGTCGCGGGCCCAACTGTCACGTGTACACACAAGAGTAGCTCGTCCCAGTGTTTACACAGACATTACCCCTACACTAATGCAGTTAGTCTAACCACGCTCCACGTTACAACACTTAAATACATTCAGTGGCGGATTATCCATATCGCTAGGGTATGCTGTAGTACCGGCCACAGCTGTTTTGAAAATCAAGCAAAATCTCTTACAGAAGTTTACTCGAACGACTTGAATAACTTCTAATAGAACTGACGCACTTTGTGCAACGAGTAAAATTGGAAAAGAGAAGTTATTTCAAATCGTTCGAATGAAGATGATAGATTCCATGATACTACAGTTTGTCCGCTCAAAGTATTAAACTGGATTATTGACGTACAATGACTGATGTATTTCCGAATATATACATTGCTTATCGCCTGACGGTTCGAATAGCTAACTGCGAATCTGAAAATCGTTTTCTACATTAAAACGCATTGAAAGCGAGATACTTTAATCGCTCGATTTAGACGAAATTATACCTTGAAGGCAAAATCAAGAAAGAAATAGATCTATTAGTATTTTTTTTCTACTAAGGTTGGTAAATGACCTGAAGATGGCTCGACTGCCGGAAGCGCTCGTCAATACCAAAAATAACATAGTGGTTTGTACAAAATTACTAGTAGAAATATTTGAGACCACTAACACTCCAATACAACAATATATTAGTAGTTTATAAGCTTACTACAAAGCCTACTACTATGCTCATTGTAATCAATATTCAGTTTAATATTTGTTGTAATTTGAGAGTTTAATAAATAATTGTTAACTTTTGAAATTTTGTATGCCATTTATCAGTGTAAATAATGGATGAAAGGTTGAATTTTGAATCGGGGAGGGGGGAACCACTCCGATGGCAGCATAGGGTACCACGCGCTTCTAATCCGACCCTGAATAAATTAATTTTTACACCAAACTATTCAAACAAAAACTCTATATCCAATGTCTGAAACTGTTAATCGAATAAGACACAAAAATAACCGTCACTTACCTAATTGCAAAAACGAACACTGCAGCACTTGAAACAACTTTTACTCTTCAACATGTACGCCTCCGACGTAGACAGAAAACTTTTGTGTAAAAAAAAAAAGATTGCGGTGGACAGAACCCTTTGGAATGATGATGACCTGTATTATGAAGTACAACAAACAACCCTCAAATTTAATAGCGAACGTTTTTAAACATAATGTGCGTACGTCAATGACGTCAAGTAAGAGTACACTCGACAGGATTGCCCAATATTGGCTAAAACGGGTGAAACATCTTATCCGAATGGACCCAAACAACTATTGATAATAAGCCGAAAGGACGGAGAGGTCCGAAGAAGCATTGAAGTGACAAGCTCTAGTACATCCGCTCGGAACCGTACGAAACATTTTTTGGTATAATCCTTGTTGCCGATGGTGATGGCTTACAAAAACATGCCAAAAACTGGCATTTAACCCGGTCTGAGGTGACGTGTGAACCAATTCCGAAAGAAAAACAAAAAACTACACAAAAAAGAGACGTAGAAGAGGTTTTATAGAGATGTGAGAGTCGCGGCGGTTCCTATTTTGCAGTATGCGCCTGAAAATTGGCTAACAAAGCAAAGCGATGCAAAAAGAATCCAAGGTTCCGAAACGAACTCGGGCGATACGCAAAATAATGCACACAAGGAGACAGAACACGTAACGACCATGTACGCCCGGATCTACAGATATAAAACTCGCAAAATTACAACACTGATAATATCAGAACACGCGACGTTGTGTAGAGAGAATAACGGCTGACCGATTGCTCTTTTAAAAGCCAAAACATAGCTTGAAATTGCTGAACAAATTACATGAAATTCTTGAAGGGGAAAAAAAGGCGATTTCAATATACCTGAAGGAGACAATCGGTGAGAACAGTCGTTGAATGTTCGTGAATAAGAACCGTTGTTGAATGTTCGATGAATCGGCAGAGTGACACGACACGAGGCACCAGTGTCGGATTATCCATAACGATAGGGGATGCTGTAGCACCGGGCACCATGGCCTCAGCTGTTAGACGGGGCACCATAGAAAGTTCTTGTAGAAGTTTACTCAAACGACTTGAATACTCAATCTTCTAATAGAATTGAAGCACTTTGTGCCACGAGTAAAATTCCAAGAAAGAAATTTTTTTCAAACTGTTCAAATGAAGATAATAGATTCCATAATACTACAGTTTTTCCGTTCAAAGTATTAAACTGGATTTTTGATTGTAAAACGCATTGAAGATATGTTGAGTTCAACTATGGGAGGTGAGAGAGCAAAGTTGAATATTGAAACCGAGATACTTGAATCGCTCGATTATACAAGACTTCGTTAAGACAAAATCAAGAAAAAATGGATCGATTAGTATTTTCTAAGCTTAAGTACTACTATGCTCACTGTAATCACTATTTAGCTAAATATTTGTTGTAATCTCAGAGTAAAATAAAATAATCGTTAACTTTCGAAATTGTGTATGGCATTAATCAGTGTAAATAATGGATAAAAGGTTGTATTTTGAATCGGGGGGGGGGGACACCACTCTGATGGCAGCATAGGGCACCACGCGATTCTAATCCGGTCCTGGATGGCGCTGTATATTATTTATTGAAGGCTATTACTTACTGCCATTGGCTAGGAAGCATTAGGCTAACACGCTGTTGCGATCTGATCATTCCATCCCTTGTTTGGTCTTCTGTGGGATTCCCAAACTTTCTTCCCCATAGGCAGAAGGAGGATTGTTCTCAAAACAGCCAGAGACTCGTCCAATTGGAGAAGTATCAAACAGCATAGAAAAAACGCGCACAAGAAACGGAATTCAAAAATCGCGGAGTACAAAGACTCCAGAAGTGATAAAAAGAATGGAAAGGCAGACGTAATGATGGTCAGTAACCAATGGAAACGTATAGGAGGGTAAGACTCACATCAGAGGCAGGGCACAGGGAGGGTGAGAATAGAGGGCTGATGAAACGCTTAGGCCGAAAGAAATAGAGGAAAATTACAATTACGAGCCTAAAATAACACTACCAATGTACAGAGTGCGAAAAAGAATAAAGAAAACGGGCTGATCAGGTACAAAGGAAAGGATTAATAGAGACCCTACAATCGTTTCGTGAAACGAGAATCCCATTTGGTCAACATTACTGGCAATTTGTTGCCGCAGATTGTTTAATAAATGATACCGTTTCACGATACGATACGGCGTCGCACCGTAATCTGAACTCATCAATTATCGACAGGACATCGAATATTGATGGGCAAAAGCAATTTCAACGCGACCGCACACTGGACTTTCCTTACGAAGGCATTTACATAGGGGACGGCTCGGACTTGAAATTACGTCCCAAACTGTGTTCACGGTTGAAATAACTACGAGATTTTTTTTTAAATAAACGATGAAGAAAAATTAGTTTTACAATTTCTAGAGAAATAGATCCTTTACAAAAGAACATCTGTAGTCCTGGATCTGAATAGTAGGTTCTCAGTGACATACCAATAAATAAGTGAGTTAGGCAGGATTGCTGTATTTCCCCAACCTTGTTTAATATGTATATATATTGACATGTTGAGAGCATGGAAATCCAGAGTGACTTCGGAAATACAGCTTATCAAATCAATTTGTATGGGTTCCCTGTTATATGCGGATGACAAAGTTCTTATTCAAGAAAATGAGGATGATTTACAAAGAGCTATGTTTCAATTACAAGAAGTGGCAAGAGAGTACTCACTGACATTTTCAGTAAGAAAGACCAAACCATGGCCTTTAAAGGTAACTATCCAGTGAGGGCTAAGATATTTATACAAGTGAGGCGTTTCAAATATCTCGGCTGTGCAGTAAGATATGAATCTGAATATGATATAAAAGAGAAGATAAATAAATTTAGGAATATTTGTGGTACGATTCATAGAAATCTTAGAAATAAAACGAGACACATCACAAGGATTAAATTTTATAAGACAATTGCGATACTTGCAATATGCGAGTGAGGCGAGGGTCATGACAAAAAAGGAATGCGGCAAGATTCAGAGTGCTGAAATGCAGTTTGTTCGAAATGCTTTAAATTATACATTGCAAGATAGACTAAAGAATGAATATATCAGAGCAGAACTCGAAGCAAAGGACATAAATGAAATTATTTCAATTTACAGATCTGTATACGATGACAAAGGATCGATTGCCGAAAGCGGCACTGAACTATAAACCCAGTGGTAGAAGACACGTGCGTCGTTCGAAGATGAGATGGGTTCCGGAACAGGTTTATAACCTAATCCTAGAAAAGAAGAAGAAGACTTTGCGATTAATGAGTAATTAAGAAGATATGCTTAGGACAGAAATCATAACTGGAGAATGACTGGTGGAGGTATGCGTTCATCTGTGGGCAGACATTACTGATGATTGTGGTGGTGGTGGTGGTGGTGGTGATGATGATGATGATGATGATGATGATGATGATGATGGCCTACTATATTGTATTGTGTGTTTGTGTAGACTGTTTATTAGTAAGCGTACGTATACAACAGGCAAGCAGTATTTTATTTAATTCCAATTTAAATTTTAGTGCTGCCAAGCCGTTGAATGTCACATACCGTACGATAATTTTACAATATTCGCAATTATTGCGTATCCTATACAAACAGGTATTTGACATTTACAACAAGCGTATGGTGACTGGCAGGTTACGCCATAAAAATAATATTGTAATTGTGCAGCAGTATGTACGTACAGTATGGCGCGGCGCGGCGCGGCGTGTCGTGGCCTTGCCGTCAGCTGTTCTACGCACAGAGAATACTGCTGACATTTGTATATACTGTACTGTGCACGACGGGAGAACGAATGCATTCACTGCTGCGCGAATTTTTAATGGCATTCCGCTGCGCGAATGTTCATTTCATTTAACACGTAGCTGTACGTATGGCATCATAAAAAAATCGGTATGGAGAACCATACGTGACTTCCCTGTTCTAAGATTTATATTTAAAATCCTTTGCTTGAATTCAGTTCGATAATAAAATTTCTAACAAGTTAGGTGTTGTTCCTTGTAAATCGAGTTTTATGTTTGACAAATTGAAAAATAAAATATTTCCATAGAAACTACTTCGTTGTTGCCCATAACGTAGTACACATATAAATGCACGTATGTATGTATGTATGTATCGACTGTGATTGTTGACTTGTTTTGGGGATATAATACATTTATGATATCGGTATTCTTTCTTTGTGATTTTGATAATATCGGTATGGAAAACCATACATGACTTCCATGTTCACAGATTTAAATTTAAAAATCATTTACCTGAATTCGGTTCGATAATTTCTAAAAAAAATATAACCCACCATCAAACTATTTTCACTATTTACAGATATTTGTGTTATTAAGGGGTAGTCGTTCAATATAATGTTATTTTCGAGTCGCTTTATCTCTAAAAATTAGGTACTTTATTCTTATAAAGAAACTGAACTACGCAGATAAGCTCACATTAATTATATATTTATATAATTATGTGGTCACAAATTATTTTGTGGCCTGCTGGGCCGTGGTTGCGGATCTTCACGCATAGATGATTTAACTTGAAATAAAAAAATTATAATTTTATTGCGTGGCAATAAAATTATTATATATTTAACAATTACCATTGTTCGAAAAAGTTTAAATGCATCTTATTTAATTTCATCAAACTCATTAAATCAATACCAAACGTGAAAAAATTACCACCCACTCTCCTTTTAACTACCCTTTTCATTTATAGATATTTCATCTAAAACCTTTCTACCGTGGATTATTATGACCTTCTTTTCAGGATACTTTATTTATCAAAATTAAGTACTTTACTCTTGTTAAAACGTAAACCGTCGCAGGTAAACTATCCCTTTCCCTTGACCGATCTTCAGCCAGAATCAATAAGCCATGAGTCCTCTACAACTCGGGCATATATGCAAAAAATTATTTGATTCTATTTGAATTTGCAGCAGTTATCGTTCGCCATAGAAACAATTCTACACACAGACACACACTTTTCGGAAAATGACTGTTCTTCATGTTCTGAGGGTAATACAACCAGAATCAGCCCCCACGATGGAAGTAATAATTCTATTTGTAATTTAAAATGTTTAATCTAAAAAAAGTAATTATAGTGTGACTTTGCGTAAGGAAAAAATTATTTAACAATTTCTTGCATTTTCTATATATATATTACACAACATTTAGGTTTTCAATGAAAATATTAACTTTTCCTTCCTTGCTAATATGCATATTTCGCTGAATCATCTTTTTTTTAATCGACATCGTCAGAGTTTTTCATAATTTTAAATTTGTTTTGTCTGTATTTACCCAGGTTGTTTGTTTTGTATTTGTTTTGTCTGTATTTACCCAGGTTGTTGCGCAAGATTGTTGCTATGTTTAACACCAATAGTATCGGCTGTTTTATGATTCAAATAAATATAATATGCATACTTATCTACTTATACGCATCGTATCAAATATTTTAATACTAATTGTTTAGCACGAATTACAAAGAACGTTTTGTTTAAAATTTTAAAATAATTATCACCGCTTATGCTCAGAACTCTGTCCTGAGCTGCGGAACTCCCTCACTATTTTCAACTAAGTACGATTATTACCTGATAAATTTTGATATTGGATAATTTTTCAATTATCAGAAAAATTAAGAAAGACACGATTACCCTACAAGGTTTTGGTTAGAAACGTGTAACAATTGTAGAGCAATCATACAATAAACGCTAACAATTGCAAGCAACAATCGGATTTGTATTAAACTTCCTTTCGTTCTGAGACACTCCGTTAGATTTATAAATTTTTTCAAATCTTTAATCCAATTTTTGGGCTCTGGGTTCAAAGAAAAATTTGAAACTTTAAAAACTGTACATTATTTTCAGATTCTGATTAAAATTCTCCTTAAACCTCCTTAATTCTCCACGTGGCACTTGCAATTTTATCAAACTTCTGTCCCACTTTTTGGGACCTAGAATCCCAATATATTAAAATTTAAAAAAGTTAACACTACGTTCAGTTTTTTGTTAAATTCCTTGTAATTTGATCCGCCACATGAATTTTTGCGATTTTCTTCAGAATTTTGACCGTGTCACATTTTCGCCTCCCGCCCACCGATTTCTGAGGGGATCAATCTTAAAAACAATACGGTTCTGTAGGGTGAAAGTATGGACACGCACGCCAAATTTTACGAAAATCTGTTGATGCGTTCAAAAGTTGCCGTGAGACATATCCGAAATACACATAGACATCTGCCAAACGGTCGAGTTTCCCTCGTACAATTAGAATTGATTTGCTCGTTTATTAATACGTTGTTATTTCTATATTTAAAATGAATATTCAAGAAAGGTTACATATTTGTATTAATCATATAACTTATGGATGTGACAAGTGGACAATCGCAGGAAAGACTAAGGGACTGATTGAACTTTTCGAAACAAAGAATATACGAACCAGTTAAAGAAATCGATGCTTCGCGAATACGCTTTAATTTTGTTCTGAAGCGGTTATTCAAGGAGAGTACAGCTTGGTTAATTTTGGAAGATGCAGAGACTTAGACGGGCAGGGTACAGAAAACGGACGAATGATGGTAGGTCACCACCCAGAAGACTAACAAAAACTCGCTTTCTTGACATGCGGAGGAAAAAGGCAAATCCACGGACACTATGAAGGGACAACATAAGAAAGAATAGAAGATATTTGCTGAATATTGCTGAATGGCAATAGGAAATAATATAATGGCACATAGGAGGATCCGGATGAATCACGAACTCGATTAACTTATAGGAGCTGACGTAGTGACACATATTAAATCAGGACGTACCGCATGGATTTGACATGTTGCGCGATTGGTCGAGAGTAGAATTGAAAAAAGGACTTCCGAGTTGAAACCTTCGTAGAAAAGAATGAAGGGTAGATCCTAGGAAGAGATGAAGGAATGACGTGGAATCTGAACAAAACTGGAGAGAAATGGCCACGGAAAAGGCTGACTGGAGGAGGATTTTTGAGAAGACAAAAACCCACAAGGGGTTGACTGCCAAAAAAGAAGAAGAAGAAGACACAGACGAAGAGAAGGAGGGGGGAATATATTACGTGACACTTTTCCCTTCACACGATTTCCTGTTACAAGAAAACAATGTGAATACTGTTCGTTAATTTGCTACGTACGCACATGGAACAAAGGAGTGGTTGCTTATAACGCCGAAATAATACCCAGATAACTCCCGACCTTCATTAACATATTCCCTGATATACTGTTTTTGTTTATTCTATACTAATACCAACAATCACGCGGCCACAAAATGACACGATGTCGTTGTAAGATTATAATTTTCAATTATATTATAAGCGTTAATTGACAATAAAACCACCAAGTTTTGTTAGGAACGTTATTCATTATGCAATTGTCTAACATCAATTAAACTCGCAGTGGAAGTTCACTTAAGTACACGAGATTACCTCATATAAGAATTTATTAAACTACACAGCTTGAGGCGGCGAGGATGGAAGAACAAATAAACACGAAGAGTGCACACTAATGGGGGGAAAACCAAGAGGTCGACCAAGAAAACTATGAGAGGAGGAAGGACGATAACGGGGAATAAGGAATTGGAAGAGAGCAGCGGTGGACAGAGATGAACAGCGGCCAGGGCTATAGCGCCCGAGTAGCAGGTTAAAGTTCTCAATCGATCGAGGCGCCCGAATTTCTCAATATTTGGTATGCGTTAAAACGAAAAAATAACATGGTTTTCAGCAGCATGTCACGAAAGCAAGGAAGAAAGAAAAGCTACCGCAACTTACCTTGGATTTACTGTAGATGGAGGTAATGGACAGGCGATGTTAGAATCAGGACTTATTTATGGCTCCAAGGAACGGATACAAAATTCTGATTTAGAAAGAAAACTGATCGCGGTAGTAACAGATTACCTAAGGAGTAATATAGTCTCTCAAGACTGGAATGAAAAACCACCCACTGTGGGTTCAACAGATATCGTAGGTGGACGAATCGAGATGCAAATGTCAAAATGGTTTTTGGACACATAACAAGAATGCCATAAGATCAATGGCCAGGCAGACATTGCAATAGAAACAATCAGGACGAAAATAAGAGGAAAACGTTGGGGTTTTGGAATTATGGAATATGAAATGGTATGGAGACTCGGATCTCACCTTAAAACGAACGTGCGCGTAAGCGCGCGCATCTGCTTTTACAAACAATCTCATCGCGTATCGTGTAAGCTACGATAGGCTTACACAAACATTCATCACAAACAAAGAATGACATCGAAATCATGGCCGAATACTAACCGTTTAAAGACAGCTAACACTAGCTTGCGTACTAGTGCACCATTCTGAAATCAATCAACACTGATCGCGCATAAGAAACGTATTAACTCACTTATTATAAATACAACCAACCACGTAAATACGTTCTGGCGTCCATGGGACTGCTACTCTCACACGATACAAGGCTCGGGTGCTCAGACAAAGGTCTTCAGTCACTTCTTCGAAACACGCGGCTTTCCGCATGAAGTCCGGTTCAAGTATCGCGTTACCCAAAACTGCGACAGCTCGTTTGTTATTAAGTAACAGTCGTTATCCTTAATGTTTTCATTGTCTGGAGTTGCAGCAGCAAACTGCGCGAGAAAGGTGAAGCCAGGGAGCACGTGGGAGTGTATATCAGCTGACCTAGTACGCTCCGTGACCTTGGCAAGGTCAATACTACTTGCTGATATCTCCTTTGTCAACACTCGACTGTCTCGTCCGACGCTGTTTCAGCGATACACTGGCTTTGTTTCGTTGTTTCAGCTGGTTTACAGGTAATTAATTAATATTTTGTGTTTGATTTGTTACATCTGATCGGTACAAAATTATGCGTACCCATATCACAAAACAATAGCAATCAACAAAAGCAATTAAGTATTAATATACTTAATTGTATATTTTGTTTTAGATGTAATTCCTTTAATATAAGTTAAACAAAAATACCAATCATTACATGGTCCTTGGTTTCCCTCCAATTCATGAGAATTGCAAACGGCATATGACGTGTTCCACTTTTCCACCTAGTGAGCAGCCTAACACTGACATACAGCACATATTCGGGCCCCAGCTCATGAAAATCACCAACTTGACAGTCGACGTATAGTGCATAACGCTTTTTTACACGTAGCGTGAAATTTCGCCTCTGAAACTTGAAGGTTAGTTCACCTCAAACATAGCAGAAATTGTCTGGATGATTTGATAATACACACTTTTTTTGGCACAATTAAAACAAACAAAACACTATAATACGCCATAAACAATACACTTCTAAAGAGAAAGGAAGTAAAATATAGGGCTAACAGGCTCACTGTCAGTTAAATACTACCTCCTCCTTACACCACAAGGCCACACATTCTTAACAGGTCTGAACATGTCAAAGCATGAACAAACCTGCACAGTCTTGTCTTTTGATAATTCAACGTAACACAACATATTATTATTTATTCCAGCCGTACAGTGTTTACACATTTTCCGGAACCAAAGATTACAGAAGTGATTGAATTCTCATCTTCCACTGCTGCTTATCCATTCAAAGATCTTCAATCTATCGTTCCCTCAATATAGTCTGAATTTCTTTCATCCAGGTGATAGGTGGTCCTCCTCTTTTCCTTCTTCCTGGTGGGGTCCATTCCATAACTCTCCTTGGCAATCTTTCCTGTGCCATTCTTTTCGTGTGTCCATACCATTATAATTTTGTTGTTTGGATAAAATCGACAATTGAATTTTTCACATTCACTCTGTCCTCAGTGTCTTCATTTCTAATTTTCTCACGTCTGGATACTCTTGCCGAACGTCTCCAAAAGTCCATCTCTGCTGTCATTAATTTTGGTCTTGTGTGTTTATTAGTAGTCCAGACTTCTGAGCCGTAAGTCATAATACTTCTAACAATGGTTTTAAATATTCTGCTTTTAGTTTCTGCTGTAATTTGCTTATTTGCTGTAACACAACATATCATTTCCTTAAATACATCTTGAATAAAATCGCTAAATATAAGTTAAATATTCTCCACGGCAGGTCAAAAATAATGTTAAAATCCAATTTTAAAAAGTAACTGCCACACAGAATCCATGCCTGATGAAAAACTTGTAATTGCATCTCTGAAATCAGGATGAAAAAATGTACTGACTCACCATTTAGCTTTCTTGTGAAGAAAATCATGTACTGGTCAACAAAAAATAAAAGTTGCGTCTTCCCTTTACCAAAATAGCCAATCACAACCAAAAACGAGGCGAACATCAGAATATGACATCAGAACACTTTAATTTACCACTTGGTGTGAAGATATGGAAACTTACATAGTGTAGTACTCCTACCGTTAGGTTCCAGGTACACATACGGAAGTCTTATCTACTAGTTCAAGTGTTTATGTTTCCTTTGTTTTCCATTCACAGTCCACATCAGTGGCATCTCTTGTCACATTCCAACAATACTCAGCATGCATAGATGCGGTTCTCTTCCACCCTGATACCTCTTTCACATCGCTGAAATGTCTTGATGGAAGACATCGCTAACTACAACACTACTGCTTGGGAAAAAGTCAAAGACGTGAGTCAGAAAGTGTATTTTAATAACATAGACCGCCACAAGGAAACGAAAGGCGTGCTGTTCTGCAGTCATAACCTCTTCACCGTACAAAGCCTACTTAGGAGAGGCTAAAGAAGCTCGGGCTAAACAGCCTGAACACCCAGCACGTGGTCGTGGTCGTGCCCGTGGATCGAAGTCACTTCCAAGACCTACACAACCAAAACCAAAGAAGGAAACGGTCAAGAAACGTCTAAAGTTCAACAAAAAAGAAGGAGACTCCAGTACTGAAGAATCTAACGATGAGGTGTCCTCAGGTTCATCTGAAGTAGAACTTCCTCCAGGAATATCACCATCGGATGATAACGATGCTGAGTGTATGTTCTGTAATTTGAAATTTTCCCAAGATACCAGGGGCGAGCTCTGGTTTATGCGTTTGATGTGTTCATTGTTGAATGTGCAGGGGCTGATAAAGTCTATACACATTTGTGATTTCTGTAGATAGACTGAAAACTAAAATTTAATTAAGAAAGTTGTGTTAGTGGTTATAATCACAAGCAGAATTATCACTGATCGGATTTCCGATCTGGAGATGAGCTGAGAAGCTTGAAAGCGCTAATCGGAATAATTTTTCTATAGTGGTGTGCAACAGTGATAATTCTGTTTGTAAAAACTAAAAATTTTCATTTTTTTTAAATTGTTTTTTGTAGTTCTGCGAGTTTTTGCAACTTTATAACGCCATAGTTACACCTGTACACTGTTTTGCTTATTTCATTCTCAGTCTTAATCAGTATTAAACGATTTTTTGTTTTATTTAGTGGGGGCCCACTTTAAGACACCTTTTTTACAAATCGACAAAGTGTGATTTTCACGAAAAAATGTTTTTCCTTTAAAAGTATTTTATTCTTAATTTCAAGAAAAATACATTATTGAGTAAATATATGAAGAATTCATTCAAGGTATTGTGACGTTTTTTTGCACTATGTATTATTTTAAAAACTTCAAAAACAAAATGGGGGTCCGATATTGGGTATAAATATCCGATATATGTGGATACAGTTCGACGAACCCTAAAGGAGAAAACTCGAAGAAAACGCCGTTTGAAGTTTTTTAAGCTTTTACCGTCTTCTTCTTCTTCTTCTTCTTCTTCTTCTTCTTCTTCTTCTTCTCCTCCTCCTACACCCCTCCCCTTCCTTCTTGAATAATCAGAGAGCCGAAAACTATGATGTGTATTGAACTTCTGACATTCCAAGAATTAGGCTGCAATAGAGGAAAGTACTTGAAATTTGTCCAGTCTGTTGACGATATCATTTTTGTTGTTGTAACCAGTATGACACAACAAATAATTACAAATAAAACCTCTTCTACAGATTCACTGACAAGACTAAGGTTAGTTCTTACTACAGAACGTTATTTGCTCGAGATAAAAAATTAAAGTTTTACAAAGTTATAGCGGTCCATGTACTGTGCTATGGACAACAACCAAGAAGCAAGGAAGTAAAATGCAGACCTCAGAAATGGCGTTTTTAAGAGGAGTCAAACGGTGTTCTAAACTTAACCGTATAAAGAATGAGGCCATAAGAAAAGAATTATAAGTTTTTAACTTGTATGAAAGACGAAAAGATTATAAACAACAGTGGAAAGAACACTTAGAAAGAATGTCATATTCAAGACTGGCCAAATAATCTGGAAATATAACCCTGTAGATCACAGGTGGGCTGCAAGGGCTTGGATGCGACTCTCTTAGCCTCTGCTCACCAAATGTCAACTCCTACCTTCACGTGGTGCAGCCTGTTCTCACAGAGGGAGCTCTGACGACCGAGTGACTTCCGGCATAAGGAGTCCAATCGTAGAAGGCGGATGAGCGGGTAGGAGTACGGCATTCTTTTCCCCTTGGGGTTATATAAATGGCCCCAAAAGGCGGATGAACCAGAAGCTGGTCAACGGCATAGAATACAGAAGGAAATTGGAAACCACTGCATTAAAAATCTTTAGACATCCTTAGTATCAGTCGTATTTCATGAGTCGATCTTTAGTAAAATCTATCGGTATAGGGCCACAACCGGATCTCCGGGTGGGTCCGACTAAAGAGAGATTAGCTAAACCAAAGTTAATGAAGCAAAAAGAAACTAGAATTGGAACATGGTATGTACGAACATTATTCGGAAATGTACGATTAGAAAATGTGAAAATGGAGATGAGTAGAATGAAAGTTGATATTCTGGGTACCAGTAGCATCTCGCTTAAAACAATGGAACGTTCCTCATGAGTTTTATACGGAGCACTATCATGTATGGTTGCGAGTCGTGGACAATACGTATGAAGGAAAAAGGAAACGTGATAGCTTTGAGATATGGTGTTATCGCAAGACGCTAAAAATAAAATGGTGTGACAAAATTACAAATGAAGAGGTGCTGAACGGAATAGGCAATGAAAGGTGTTTGTTGAAAAGCATGATTGGAAGAAGGGCAGAATTTATTGGACATATACTTCTGCATGAAGGACTACGAAAATTGGTAATGGAAGGTACAATAGAAGGTAAATGATATAAAGGGAAGACCAAGGCTGCAGTATACAAAGGAAATTATGGACGATTTGAACTGTGAAACGTACGAGGAAATTAAGAGACTGCTGCAATTACGAGAGGAATGGAAAGCTGCTGCAAACCAATCTTAGGATTGAAGATGTAACAAGAAGAAAAAGAAGGACACGGGTGTGTGGGTAGACCCATGAAGTGATGGTTGGAGGATCCGTGAAGGGGGAACAGGCAGCACCTTCCCTGTATTTGCTTATATCTGCTGGTGGTATTTCTCATACACAAATTATATACCTGTAAATTAATAATTATATATAAATTGTACGCGTCGATATTATATGTCGACGTCGTCGTAATTAGGAATACGCCAGTTCCATATTCAGGTATCTAATTATATTTTCTTTGTTCTCAGACATTCCTCGTTCCTTTTGCTTTCCATTTATTTATGCCTTTTCTACGTCCTCTTTCCTTTCTTTACCCATAGTCTTTTATTTTTTCATTGTTTTGTATACACTTACCTTGTCGCGAATATCTTGTTTTGTAATCATCACCCATCCCGCCTCATTACCATGCAATAAAACAGGGGTATCTTTTTTCTTATTTTTTTATCGATATTATTGTTAGCCCAAGTATGAAGTCAGAGGTACCGTATAATAGAAACTGTACAGTACTGTGGGATAATCCTAGACTGCGCCCAAGGCGAAGTGTGAAGCAATTCGCAACAACAGGCTTTCACTGAAGAGAAAGCAACACACTCTCACCTAATGAACACGACAAATCTATTCCAAGGTCGTGATGACCAATCCCTTACGGTGGCGGAATACCTCTGAACGGATAAGCCCGGCGTTTTGTGAACCTCGAGTTGGGATGCCGCGACGAAGACGGAGGCGATACTCCATGCTGGCGGGGGTGCTATCGACCGAAAACTGAGTCGGGGCCACTCAGGCAGTGGAGAGACGCAATGACAGGAGGAACAGTCTCAGCATTACCTACACGTAGTCCGAATACAGTGTTGCCGGACCTCCCTACAACAAGAGTAAAATTCCCAATATTCTTTTTACCAAATTATATCAAATGTCCATCTTTACTTGTCCAACATGTATCCTCAGAAATTCAACACTGGGAAATCAAATGAAACAGCTCATATGAGAAGGGTTTACTTTATTAATGGTCAACTCATGCTAATTCTCAAAATCATTTACCTCCCGGCGCGATGTGGCAGTTTACTCGCATTCATCCTTCGCTATCTGATCCCTTTCCTCCCTGCTTGACGGTGTGGCAATACAAATAATTTTCTAGACACTAAAATGGTGTGGCAATTAAGGGAGATCTTGATAAGCAATGCGCCTGGACGGTGTTTGTGCGGTAAACCCCCCACCCACCCGTAAATGTATGTATGCGCGTGCGCGCACGCTACTGCGTGTGAAGGAAGCTATCACAAGTCGAAAATCGTACATTCACAAATCGTAAATCTGATATCGCCCATTAGCAAGTCGTAACAGATGGATGGGTGAAATACACCATCCCTGTTTTAGTCCTTAAGAGATTACAAATTCTGTTATTATTTGCTACATTAATCATGCTTTGTAATTGGATGGTTGTACAGGCTTAAGGGTACCAGAAACTGTAAGTTACAATTTTATAACTAATATATACACGCACAACAATGGAGACTTCGACATTATTAATTTCATACGTTGATATCGACATTTATCGACACGTGACTTTAATTGACTTAACAACATTATCTGCACAGTGATAGAACAATCAATGTCTTATCGTTATGTCACGTGTACGCGGGTAACAATGACGTCTTACGGACACAATCTAATATTGTTCAGACAAAAAAAAAACAATAAGAGATATAAAACGTGTGTCGATATTTTACTTTTGAGATCTTGGTGTCAAAATCGCAAATGCCGACACATTTTCGCCGACAATAATATAATTCCTAAAATGTTTCAAACGACAAGGGTGTATTGTTAATGAAACCGACAGAACGTGTTTCTCGGTAAAAAACGTTTTTATTATCTCTGATAAAGTGTTTTGTGCCAGCAAAAATGTTTGATTAATTTCCAAGTTAGACTGCATACGAAGATAACGAACACAGTATGGTTATCTTTTCCCAAAACTCTGTTACCGTACAAACGGTTAGGAAAGTGTAGTCGCACTGGCAGGACGCGGAGGAATTCCAACCAGCTCTCAAACAAATTACAAAAATTAATAATAAATATATAGAAAAGTACCTTCCACAAAGTCAATTCCACTAGGGTTAGAATAGGTAACAAAGCCAAAGGCGTAGAATTAAGCTGTTTAGCTTTCGCGGAAGATCTTGCTATCTTCGCCCACTCAGAAGAAGAAGCAAGAAAGCAAGTAGAAGATCTCAAAGAGATAGCGGAGAAAATTGGCCTCCAAATCTCCTTTGTTAAAACGGAAATGTGACCACCCTATCTAAATTCCCGAAAAAGTGCATGGACACTATTGTATGGAGAAATAAAATATACTAACAATTTTTAATTTCTTGGGGAAAACATATCCCGAAACGCCTCCGACAAAAAAATCCTTTAAGATAACGAAACTCAAATTAGCAAAGGCCTTCACTCTAACACGGGAACTGCACGGAAAGAAAACCTTTTCCAGAAGTGCGAAAGTCCGCCATTATAGCACTGTGATCATGTATGGAGTGGAAACAATGTGCTTTCAAAATTTGGAACCTCTTCTTAAAATTGAACGAAGAACTCTTCGGAAAATTTATGGCCCCAAGAAAACCGAAGATGGGTACAGGCATAGACCAAAGAAGAGCTGTACAGGGATCTGGAAGATCTGGAAACGGCTTTCCGAAGGAAAAGACCTCCGGAGATTGCTTGGACATGGTTCGGATGGAGCGGGAGCAGTCCAGATTAAATAAACAAATTTTCCAATATATTTGGCAACTTCCCGTCTGAACGGATACACCAAACAACTCAAGGAGGCAATGATGAAGCTGGCTATCTCTTCGAACGACTGTGTGGACAGAAATAGGCTACATACAGAAACAAAATTCAAAATCTTGAGGTTCTCTGGGGTGAGAAGGAGACGACAAAGGGGTGGACAGTGGAAAGGAAGGCGGTGCATAGTGTGGGAACGAGGGCCTTCTGGCAGGAGAAGAAAAGGAAATGATATTCGTGTGGTCCACGGCTGGCCCGTTCGTGTAAAAAAAATATATATACATATATAGAAAAGGCAGCCACAACTGAAAAATTTTGCAACGAAAGCATTCCAAACTGTATTCCGTTTGGAAGCATTACCATTTGCAAATGTACACTTTCTACAACGAAAAAATTCCACACTAAACATAGAAATAAGTTATCACAGTAGTTAACCGAAGTCATCGCTGCGGTTAACCACTGCACAAATAACAACACACGTTCCGTCTTTAGTAAGTCAGAATTCTTCCTAATATTCTCAGAAATCTGAAAAAACATGGTAGTTTTGTTGGAACTACCCACAACAAAATGTGCCTCTTAAATCTCTCCTGCCTGTTTACACGGGTTTTCGAATTCTTCTATATAACAAATTATAGAAACTTAGATTCATTAGTAGAACTTTCAATTGACAGTTTATTAAAATTACAGTTTTTGCAATTACAGCTAGCTGACTTCCGGTTACATGTAATGACCGACTATCCTGAACTCGAAAAAAAAAAAGCTTTGAAGTGTTTAAGTGTGTTTCCCTCTACTTATTAGTGTGAAACCGCATTATCCCAGCTCACGTACTTGAAGTCAAAGTTAAGAAATAAACGTAATATATTGAGAGTGACATAATATTGAACTTATCTGACATTAAACCCAATATTGCAGAGCTAACTGTTCAAAAGCAGCATCATTGCTCACAACACAAACAATGTTTGATATCATTAATGTTATAATTTTGCAAGTTAAGAGAATTTTGATTTCAATACATTTTACCTAAAATGTAAGAGTTTGTATCATATTTACCGTTTGTTTTACTTCAGAACGCAGACGGGGTCCGTGAAATTTTTATTTTTTTGTGGGGGTCGCGGACTGAAAAGTTTGGGAACCATTGGTTTAGATCATTCGAGACGCCCCCGCCAGACGTTACTCGACTGTTCTACCGACATCAAGGCTCGCTGTGTCACTACAAGGCGCTTATCCGGAAAGTGACAGATTATTCTCGCATCTCGGAGGAGTATACGCACATAAACTTGTGTGACATCATACTGCATTGCTGCGTGACTACGTGCACTTTGCACGTATAGTGTACGCGGTTTAGATCACTCGAGACGCCCCTTCCAGTCGTTACTCGACTATTCTACCGACATCAAGGCTCGCTGTGTCACTACAAGACGCTTATGCGGAAAGTGACAGATTATTCTCGCATCTCGGAGGAGTATACGCACATAAACTTGTGTGACATCATACTGCATTGCTGCGTGACTACGTGCACTTTGCACGTATAGTGTACGCGGTTTAGATCACTCGAGACGCCCCTTCCAGTCGTTACTCGACTATTCTACCGACATCAAGGCTCGCTGTGTCACTACAAGACGCTTATGCGGAAAGTGACAGATTATTCTCGCATCTCGGAGGAGTATACGCACATAAACTTGTGTGACATCATACTGCATTGCTGCGTGACTACGTGCACTTTGCACGTACAGTGTGCGCGGTTTAGATCACTCGAGACGCCCCTTCCAGACGTTACTCGACTATTCTACCGACATCAAGGCTCGCTGTGTCACTACAAGACGCTTATGCGGAAAGTGACAGATTATTCTCGCATCTCGGAGGAGTATACGCACATAAACTTGTGTGACATCATACTGCATTGCTGCGTGACTACGTGCACTTTGCACGTATAGTGTACGCGGTTTAGATCACTCGAGACGCCCCTTCCAGACGTTACTCGACTATTCTACCGACATCAAGGCTCGCTGTGTCACTACAAGACGCTTATGCGGAAAGTGACAGATTATTCTCGCATCTCGGAGGAGTGTACGCACATAAACTTGTGTGACATCATACTGCATTGCTGCGTGACTACGTGCACTTTGCACGTATAGTGTACGCGGTTTAGATCACTCGAGACGCCCCTTCCAGACGTTACTCGACTATTCTACCGACATCAAGGCTCGCTGTGTCACTACAAGACGCTTATGCGGAAAGTGACAGATTATTCTCGCATCTCGGAGGAGTATACGCACATAAACTTGTGTGACATCATACTGCATTGCTGCGTGACTACGTGCACTTTGCACGTATAGTGTACGCGGTTTAGATCACTCGAGACGCCCCTTCCAGACGTTACTCGACTATTCTACCGACATCAAGGCTCGCTGTGTCACTACAAGACGCTTATGCGGAAAGTGACAGATTATTCTCGCATCTCGGAGGAGTATACGCACATAAACTTGTGTGACATCATACTGCATTGCTGCGTGACTACGTGCACTTTGCACGTATAGTGTACGCGGTTTAGATCACTCGAGACGCCCCTTCCAGACGTTACTCGACTATTCTACCGACATCAAGGCTCGCTGTGTCACTACAAGACGCTTATGCGGAAAGTGACAGATTATTCTCGCATCTCGGAGGAGTATACGCACATAAACTTGTGTGACATCATACTGCATTGCTGCGTGACTACGTGCACTTTGCACGTATAGTGTACGCGGTTTAGATCACTCGAGACGCCCCTTCCAGACGTTACTCGACTATTCTACCGACATCAAGGCTCGCTGTGTCACTACAAGGCGCTTATCCGGAAAGTGACAGATTATTCTCGCATCTCAGCGGTGTGTGTGGGGGGGGCGTGCCAGAGGCCGGCTAAGCAGTTCAGTTCAGTTAGACCTGGCGATATTGCGAGTGCGGTTCGCAGTTATTGATGCGGTTTAGTGGAAAGTGGTTATTGTGTGTTAGTGAAAAACTGTAATAAGGTGACATTTATTGTCGTCGTCTGTTGGACAAATTTAACTTGAATTATTGCATAAGACCACCTCTGTTGATTTCTAGCTTCCGGTTGTGATCAATTAAAGTCGGTAATTGGTGACTTCATCGGTGTCAGTTATTGTTTCCACACTACAATTCGACGATCCGTGTGACCGTCGTAACAGTGTTCAGTGTCCCCGGCTGCCAACGTGTTTCGAAACTACAATTTAGCCTCAAAGGTGAAACGGATGAAGCAGAGCTTGCTGGGATAGTATTATCTCCAATACTATCGAGCTTAATCACAGGATACTCGGGTAAATGCTAAGTGAGGAACGTTGTGGCACTTCATCACGGCAGCCTGTAAACAGGCTTTCCTTTCCCACTGTTCACTCACTACGACCAGTTACTCAGTCAGTTACTCGGTGCTCACTCAGTTACGTCAATGTCTTTATCTTTGTTTTCCATGCCATTCCCAGTTTATTAAACGGGCAAAGCGATTTTGACTCGACCGTTTCACATTTGTCTGTTTATGTTTTTGAAGTCTTCTTCCGGTATGGACCGCGTCAAAAATGTCTTGTACGTTTCACTCATATTCCAATGGTATCCTCACGTCTAAGAGACTTTGAGGTACTTATACCTGAGGATACTCATTGTAATATGAATGAAACGTCACACAAGACATGTTTTACGCGGTCCGTACCGGAAGAAGACTTCAAAAACATAATGGACACCGGCCGCGGAAGCCTACGTGAGAATATTTGTCTGTTTGTCTATTTGAGGGTATCTCTCGCCCGATAACTTTTTTGAACTGATCAACAGATCTTCGTAAAACTTAACGTGTGTATCCGTACTTTTACCCTACAGAATCCTATTATTTTTGGGATTGATCACCTCCCCCAAAAATAAAGGGAGACGTGAGGCAAACATGTGAGGGGGTCAAAATTTTGAAAAATCAAAAGGTCCATGTGGGGTATCAAATTAAAGAGAATTTTAACCAAAATAGGAATTTTGCTTCATTTTTGAAAATTTCAAAATTCTGAGGCACCGGAGGCCAAAAAGTGAATGAAAATTTTGACAAAATCCCCAAAATTCATGTGGCGTATGAGAGGGAACTTTAACTAAAATCTGATTGTAGTGTCAAGTTTTGGAAATTTCAAAATTTTGAGGGCCAGAGCCCAAAAAGTGGGGCAAACGTTTGATAAAATAGCAAGCTCCACGTGGGATATCAAATTAAAGAGAATTTCAACCAAAATCTCAATATAGCATACGGTTTTAGAAATTTTCGTCCACAAATGGGTTTTTATATTTGAAAAATTGTAAAAAATCAACCACATGCCAGACTAAAAGAAATTTTAACGCAGATCCGATTTTTGTTTTTTTTTCTTCCGCCGTTTATTGTATGATTACTGGATGTTACTTACTAAACAAACGGGATCCGTAATGTAGGGTAATGTACTAATGTAGGGTCCGGGATTTTCATAATTTGTACGATAATTGAAAAATTATCTAATATCAATATTGTTACCCCCTTACAGGACGTTCTACATGTTTCTCGGCTATCGCAGCAGAATGTTGTGGGCGTACGTGATTCTCAACATGCGTTAACGAGACTGTTCCAGACTTCGCCGGCCGCGCGCACTGGTTCAAGGCCGCAAGAAATTACGCTCTAGTGTAGTGTTGACGCGTATTCAGGAATCTCAGCGGTGTATTAATATAAGTATTCAGCGACGCTTAGTTTCAGTTTGAGTGGCGATTTATTCAAGTGAGGTTCTAGTTTATTTCGAGTGATTACTCTGTGCGTTCAAGTGGTTATTCGTGAAAAGTGATTATTGTGGGGGACTCTATTAGTTGACATTATTGACATAATTATCGGTGTGAACAAATTAACTTGAATTATTTTACGAGTATTATCTTGTTGAATAACGTGTTTGATTACAAACTGTTAATCGTGATAATTAAAGCTGGTTTTTAGTGACTTAATTGGTGTCTTGTATTTTGTTTCCCACTGTACCATACGACGATCAAGGAGACCGTCGTAACAATATTTATCCAATAATAAAATGTACTTCGACCAAAACAGTGAGCGAGTTCTGCATCTCAGGGAGCGTAAGCCTACGAGTTTAATTTTTCCTATTTATGAAAACAACTACTACCGTGAAAAGTGCACAACGAGCGTGCCAAAGGTAATCCTGGTCTGAATTCGTAATGCAGTTTATTTTAAGCACGGTACGATCGAAAATTCGCATCAGACGAAACTGTAGAGGTATACAAATTGCGGAAGTACAGCTAGCAGGTAGTATGTCGTCGACGACAGGAAACACATCCTGCCACTGCGCTCACCACAGATACCGACCAGATGCCTTGGCTCGTGATAACAATTATTGTTTGTCCACGTTACACTGCGCTACCTTACAAATCAAAATGATACTTTTCTCGTCTTTAAGAACATTACTGTTTTCGCGTTCAGTTCACAAATATACGACGATTTCTGTCAAAACACTACGTTTCGCACATTCCGCAACAAGACGCTCCCAGTCGATTACTGAGTTGAGTCCAGTTTGGTATTTAACGAAATAAAATAAATAATAATAATAAAACCCCAGAAGACTGGACGGTGGCCTTAATACATCCGCTCCATAAGAAGGGTGATAAGCAAGAGGTTAACAACTACAGAGGAATATCTTTACTTCCAGTTGCGTAAAAAATTTTTCAAAGATTCTATTGAACAGAGTAGAAAAAACATTGGATAGCCATTTGGGTGAATATCAGGGTGGCTTTAGGAAGGGCAGACCCTGTCCAGAACAAATATTCACTCTCAAGTCAATAATCCTTCAAAGGCTACTGAATTGAAAGGAGATTGTAGTAACATTTGTTGATTTCAAAAAGGCTTTTGAAACTGTTGATACAGAAACTATAGATAAAATAATCCGAGAATTTCGTGTTAAATCTAAATTGGCAAATCTAATCCGTCTAAACCCTTACGGACACAGTCTCGAAAATAAAATTGATGGGAGAAATATCTCAACCGTTCAAAATAAATACAGGTGTAAGACAGGGTGATGGTTTATCCCCAATTCTTTTCAACTGTGTCCTGGAGAAAGTAGTGAGAATTTGGAATGAAAAATTAAAGGAATGCAAAATATCACCAATCATGTTGGGAAGAAGGAACAAACGTATTGAAATAAACTGTTTGCCATTCGCAGATGACTTTCCTATACTTTCTGAACATCTGACATCTGCAGTAACACAAGTTAATTTTTTAGAGGATATAGCCAGTAGAACAGGCTTAAGAATTTCTGCAGAAAAAACAAAATTTCTCACGAACATTAAAAATGCGCCAAAATTCCTGGTAACAGATATTGGTCGAATAGAGAGGGTTCGAAAATTTATGGGGAAATGGGGGCAAGATGACGAGTGGAGCAAGATGACTAACTACTTAAATTTCATAATTCACGCTGGATTGCAGTGCTTCTTCCCCACCACGCAATTGCAGTGTTCACGTCCAGTTAACCGTTTGGCAGTGAATTGGTATCTACCATAAAGAAAGTGTGTGCTATACGATTTCAGTTTTTAGTGGTGCTGTTATTATTTTTAGATCCTCAGATATAAGCTCTTACGACTACAAGGTAAGATCAAATTTTTTTTTACTTTTATTTCTATAAAATTACTATCTTTAATAAGTGTTCTCATATAATCGCACAGCCAAATTTACCTTATGTTTTACTAGCCATTACATTTCATTAGTCTGCCCGGGGCAAGATGACAGACTTGTTATCTTGCCCCGGTCCTTGTTAACTAAGAGTGATTTTAACACTAGTCTCTACTGTCAACGTATAAATTATTGAATCTGACTTTCTTTGTAATTTCATAGTTATCTTTAATAAAGCACTGTAGATTTATTTTTTCTTATACAAAATTAGCCGAAATAATAAGAAAAACTATCATAAGAACTGTTATAATTTAGTCAATGTGATATTTTTTCAGATGGTCAGAAACTACAAAAAACGTTCCAAAGAGTGGAGTAAACAAACTATGAAAGAAGCCGTTTTAGTTGTTAAACAGTGAGTCATGTCGTGTTTAACTGCAGCTACCACATATGATGTCCCAGAAGCAACGTTACGTCGATATTTAAAGAAGAACGATGAGGTAACATAATAATCGTGTTACAGTAGACGTAATGTTAAATTAGTTTGGTGTTAGTAATCGATTAACTATTGGTTTCCTGTAAGCCAGACACAACATTCAAACTGTAAACTGTTTGCATTTTTGACATGATTGTTTTGGCTATGTGTTCAAGTTGTGCTTGCATTGTTGAGACCGTCTCGCCTGAGAGTTAATGCTAATATGCTATTATGTAATTTATAAGTCATTGCTGTTTTTCGTGTGTTGCAATTATGATACTCTAACAGTAATGTAAACTGTTATGACTTTAAATCCAAAGAAACTAACCTTGCAAGGAGAATATTGTTACACGTTTGTTACACTTGTAGGAGCCACGTGGCGGAAGCGACCAAACATTACGTCATGGCAGTATTGTTTCTGTTTCATTACAATTGTCATTACCAGACTAATTTAATGTTGCAAGAATTATTTGAATTTCCATGAACTTTTAAGTATTCTTATGTATTTATTGCTCAATTGATCTATGATCTCCGTATAAAATAACTCCTTTTTAACAGTTTACGTAAAAATTATTCTTCCGTTTTTAATAAGCAAAGCGGGCCTACCTTAATGAACACGTTTATGAAAAATATCTATTCAATAATAATTATATAATGTTTTGTTATTTTTTACCTGGGATTATTATAATTTTGTTTATTATAATATCTGTATCTTATGTTCACGTTTAATGTTTTGTTTTAGGAGATGCCTGTTCATGGAGGAAGATACCGAAATGTATTCAGTGAAAGACAATTGCAAGAACTAAAATTATACAAATACACAAATAGACAGACAGTTCTTTGGAATGACCAAAAAACAGTGCAGAAGACTTGTTTTTGATTACACCGAGAACCTTGGGACTGACCACCAATTCAATAAAGAAACACGTATGGCAGGAGAGGACTGGCTTGCAAACTTGATGAAAACATTCAAGTTTAGTATGAGGAAGCCCGAAGCGACATCCATTGCCAGGGCGATGGGATTTAATCGAGTGCAAGTAAGCAAATTTTTTGATGTTTTACGGAATGTTCGAGAAAAGCATAACTTTTCTGCCTGCAACATCTACAATGCAGATGAATCTGGGTTAACCACGGTGCCAAATAAACTTCTCAAAGTTATATCATCAATAGGGGCGAAACGTGTTTCTAAAATAGTGACTACAGAACGTGGAAAAACTATAACCATAATTTGTTGCATGAATGCAAACGGAAATTATTTGCCGCCATTCCTTTTTTTTCCCAGGGAACGGATGAGACCGGACCTAACTGACAAAGTACCTCCTGGAACAGCCGGACACTGCAGTGACAATGGTTGGGTAAATGCTGAATTGTTTTTAGAATTTCTACAACATTTTACGAAACACGTAAACCCTTCAGCAGAAAACCCGGTATTATTACTAGTAGACAACCACAAATCCCACATAAGTTTAAATGCCATAAACCACTGTAGAGACAATCACATAACCATGGTTGGATTTCCTCCTCACACAACTCATAAGTTACAGCCATTAGATGTGAGCTTCTACGGACCTTTAAAAACGTTTTTTAGCCAGGCGTGTGATAACTTTAGTGTGTCAAATCCTTTTCAACCTGTTACTGACCGTCACATTGGTGAATTACTGAGTATAGCATACTTTCAGGCAGCTACAGTGGGCAACGCGGTAAACGGTTTTAGAAGCACAGGGTTGAACCCTACAATCCCCAAGTGTTTACTAATACAGATTTCGTACCATCAGAAACAAGTAAAAGGGAACTTAAATTTGATGCCGAGGTAAATGCTAATAATCCAGATGCGAATGTATACGACTTACCTCTTGATACTGCTGCGATGAGAACTAGAACTGATTTTCATTCAGCAGTAGCAATAGAAGATTACCGTGTGCAGCCAGAGCCAACATACTTACTGAGAAGTCACCAGAAAATAACGAAACTACAGTGCCATTACCAGGCCCTTCTTCAAAACAAGACAACACTGTAGAATCATCCCCTTCTTTATTTGATTTGAAACCTCTCCCTAAATCAAGAAGAACGTTGAAAAAGAGACAGGTTAATACAGCTACTGTTCTTACAAGTACCCCGGTTAAAAAGAGATTAACTGAGGAAAAAGAGAAAAGGGAAGCCAAGGAAAAGGGAAAAGCTGAAAGAGCAAGAAGCAAGAACAAAGTTGCAAGAAAATTACGATTTGGAAAAAAGTGCGGCAGAGAAACGGTGATGTTAAATGTGATGAAACCTACAGTGATCCACCACATGAAGATTAGATACAGTGTTCCCAGTGTAAAATGAGGTGGCATGAGAACTGCTCGAAATATGAAGGTGGAAAATTTGTTTGTGACTACTGTTAAAACTTTTTAAAAATTACATTTTTTAACATACATGTGTACATGTAATACAGTTTTTATACATTTGTAATAATAAATTTTCACTTATAAGCAATACTAGTATTTTATTTCAGTATTCTATAAATAAAGATTTCCCTAGTACAATTTTTTTTAAATCCGTCATCTTGCCCCTTGAAGAAAGTCATGTTGCCCCGCATGCGGGGCAAGATGACGTTTTTGCAATGTTGTACTATAAATTAAATATCATAAAATGTAACGGCAAGATGACGTTTTTGCAATGTTGTACTATAAATTAAATATCATAAAATGTAACTAGATTTTTACTGAAATAAAATATTCAATATATACAGGAAAGTGTGTTATTTATTTTTATGTAAAAAGTTTTAGCTGCTAACTTTTTTATTATAATTTAATAAATAATGTTTGTTAGCATCGTCATCTTGCCCCGTCTTCCCCTATCTAGGGGAAATCACTCAAGAGAATGGCTTAGAAAAATTTTCTATAGAAGAAAGGATTCATAAGATGGAAAGGGCATATGATATACCCTAATGATATTTACAATAAAAAGTGCATATCTAAAAATGCGAAAATAAGGCATTACAGTACAGTGGTGAAGCCAGAATGCCTATATACAAGTGAATGTCTATCACTGAATTATAATTTAGACAAACTAGAAATACTGCAAAGGCGAGTTATTAGGAAAATATTAGGCCCACGAAAAACTTCTGAAAGTTGGGAATTAAGATGTAATGATGAAATACGAGTATATCAAAGTATAGAAAAAAATATAACAGAAACAATGAGAAAAAGGAGACTATTTTTTTTGGGGACATTTATATAGAATGGGTTGACAAAGCAAATCTTCAAATATCTGTGGGGGGAAGAAGTCAACATCAAGTTGGATTAAAAAAGTCCAAAAGGATTTAGACAAAAAATAATATAAACGCAGAAGAAGCAACTGAAAGAGAAGTTTTTCGGGCAAAAGTGTTAAAAATGGAAGGAGTCCAGAGTATGAGAGAGAAAAACGCAGGTTCAAAGTGGAGTGAAACAGGAAGAAGAGACAAAGTGAAAAGATGAAAGAATATTGGAGAAAAAGAAAAGAACAAAGAATAAAGATCAAAACTGGCATGTGGTCCTTAGATGACCGATACAAATAATAATAATAATAAAACATCAGAAAACCATTTAACCAAGGACACATATAACAAGAAATCATTATCCGTTAATTCCAGTCTTAGGCATTATTCAACAGTAATTCGCCCGGAAGCACTTCATGCAGCTGAGTGTCTGACTCTGTACAAGAAAATGATGATGGAAGAACTGAAAGTCACAGAAAGGTAAATATTAACAAAAATAAGTAACATTAACAGATGGAGAACAGTACAGAAGACGCCACAATAATGAGCTGTACACACGTGTTGAGTAAATCACAGACGTAATTAGAAAAAGAAGAATTACTTTCTACGGACGTCTTCAAAGAATGAATCCTGACAGACTAACAGGGAAGCTTTTTAACTATTTCAGAAAGCACAAAATGTCCAATACGTGGTTCAAAGAAACATAGAAGAACTCCAGATTACTCACGAAGAGACTGAAGAATGCTTGCCACTCAAAAAGAAATTAAAAAATACCCAAGGTTTTCAGGAAAACCCCAAGAAGAAGACAGGTGCCATTTGGACTGACGAAAGGAGGGAAGACATTGATCAAAAATGAAAGAGATGTGCGAGAGGATCAAGAGAGAGGAGAAGGGAACCAAACGTAGTCCACAGTGGCTCATACGGAAAAAAAAGTAACAAACTGTTTTTTATTTATCATACGAAATTTTTAAAAAATTAAATTTTCGGTTTAGCTTAAGAAATCGCATTTTCCCCGTTTAAAATTACAAAGCATAATTATCTGACATTCTCTTGCATATTATAAAACTGTTCTTATGCAAGGATTTATTTCTTTTCTTTACCCATACACATTTCGTTGACCACTTTTATTTATCAACATCAGAATATTTCAAAAACTTCATATATACAGTATACTGAATTTCATATTAATTTCCATCTTTAAAAATTAATACGCTCCTTGAACTGCATAACTGCTCACTATTTTTAACGAAATACCTTTATTATTATATAAATTTCTATATTACATAATTTTTCAATTGTGGGAAATATTACAAACATACCGTTAGCGATATTTGAAATAGGAGGTTTGATCAACAAGTTCATGCAGTTCTTGTTTATTTAAAAGTTATGCTTTCATTCATCGACACTTATACGGCCCCCTTCAAAGTAGTCTCACTCGAATGTAACAGAATTAAGCCAGGCGTTTTGCAGTCTCCAATATATTTCAAGCATGCACTTTTTGGTACAGGCTTCCCCTTAGTGATTTTCGTTTTATGTTTTCAACGGTCTCAAAACGTTGTCCTTTCTTGGAAATTGTCACTACTGGGAGGAGGAAGGATCGCGTTGGGACACATCTGGTGAATACGGCAGTTCCTATATCATCATTATGACGATTTCTTCTGCCTAGCCTGGCAAAATTCTTAACAAGCAATGGAAGTGCGTCCAGGTGTATTATCGGGCTGCAATTTTCATAAATTATTCTTCCGTAAATCTGGCCGTTTTTTACGAATAGCTTCATACAAATGACGTAAAATCTCTTTATTTACCATTGAGCCTAGCGATCGAATTTCGTGGGACACAAAACATAATCATCTGAAACCACTACCTTCGACTCATTTACGGGAGTCTTTGAAGCTTTTAAACCGCTTGTTCACGCACAGCAGTATCGCCAGAAGCCTTCTGAACACGTTTACCAGATCAGAGCAGTTAATCTCACAGTTTACACAAAATTTAATCCATGTTCTTCAATCTTCCATTGTATAATGACAAAAAATCGCCTAATACACCTAAGTCCGAGTTACTCAATTAGCTGTGAAATCTAATGAAAGTTCTTGTTGTTGTTGTTTCCCAATGGCTCCCCTTTGGTACATTTAACCCATCTGGTACCGAGCTTCCCAATAAAGACCACTGTAATTTCTGAGTTCTTGGATTTCCCGGTTCAGTTTCACACACTCCAATATATGATTTTTGTTCATTTTTGAGTATTCTCTCCTGCACAATACACATTCTTCTGTGGTGGAAATTTTTAATTTGTAGAGATGCGCTGAGAGACAGTCATGGCCAGTTTCCAGTCTAAAGTTGGCGACTGCTTCCTTCCTTGGTTTTCTACAGTTTTTATTCCATAACTGTTCAATCCCTGACCATGTTTTTCTTTCTGATATGTTTTTTGCTTCTTCCAGGAAGCGAGAGTTTGTTTTCCTTGTCATCAGTCTTCTTCGGGTGCTGAAATCTAATGAAAGTAGTAAGACAAATTTGACACGGTTGGAAACATTATTAGCCGGGCTGTTATGACGTGGTCTAGAGTTTATGCTGACGAACGCTTCGTCCTCACCATCGCAGGACATCTTCAGTGTCGGTAACAATATAATTGTCCTCCAATTTTATCTCGTCACTGACGAGTTGTTACCGACACTGATGACGGCCCCTTCAATGGTTAGGCAGAAACGTCTCTCAGCATAAACTCTAGACTAACGCCTAACAGCCCAGATAATAATGTTTCCAACCGTGTGGACGCCGGTCATTAAAGCCTCAAGAACTCTACACATTTGACAGTTTATAAACTTACTGGGTAATAAGCAACACCGATAATCGACGTAAAAATAAACGGGAAGTTCTGAAAGTGTATTGACTATATTTACTACAAATGATCTAAAAAAAGTCTTAACAACTGAAAACGCATTAACAACTAATCCTCTAGAAACAACAAAAAATTATTCATGAAAAATGGATTACCTAGCAATTAATTTTTTTATGTAGTATCAGTACCTACATTAATATTATTATTATTATTATTATTATTATTATTATTATTCTATAGTTCATGTAGCAACGGAAGCGACACAGGCACTCGAGTTTCGTACTTAAATCCTACACACCGTACAACAGCAGCCAACCTCCGTCGTCTCCACACGGACGGCGACGACGACGATATGACGAAACGATGTTGTTTGTCGATAACGGTAAACAATCGACATCGCGATACGGACGTGGGAAGACACGCAGCAGAGAACCAAAACAACAACAACGCATTTATCAGGAACGGAAAGGCCTACTGGTACTGCTCCGTAGTACCTTGGCGTAAATATGCTGTAGGTATGTGGTTACGAAACGGTCGGGTTACATAAGAGCGGGTATCCCGCCCTCCCATCCACACACACACACACACACACACACACACACACACACACACACACACACACACACACACACACACACTGCGCCGACTTAAGGCCAAACACACAATTACATAAATAATTACTTTCCCATACAAGTATTACAATCTTAACGCTTTTAATTCTTACACAAGACTTTAATTAATTTTATAATTATTTTACAGGCTACAACACCTGCAAGAAACCGAGTTATAACTATATATATTTTTTTCATACATTTTCTGCGCACTTTTTTTCACTTTTTCGCTTTTCTTGATGTAAATTCAAGTAATTACGGTAGAATTAAAGTATGTTCTCGAAAAATTAGTACAGTATTACATTGGGTGAGGATGGGTGCTAGTGTTTATGTGTAGCACTGAACCTTCAGGAGGCCTGCGGCTCGGTTAACCATCGTACTCCGATCCTCTCTACTGCCACCGTTTTCTTATTCCATTTAGAGGTGAGCCGATACACCTAAACAGGTATTCTGGAACGATATTTTTGTGGAACGGATATAACAGTGACTGAAAACTTGAAATACCTGTTCCGATTCAACGATACCTGAAAACTGAAAAGTTGAAATACCCGTTCCGATTACTCGCGGGACCGCCTACGCAACTTACGAATAAACAAGTAAACGAGTACTACGAGTACAAAGCCATTTTCTGGTGCTGAATATTTCATTCTGCGCATGTGCCGATTCCCATACAAGTACGAAACGAAGCAAAATAGCGAGGTACCTACAGAGTGGCTGATAGCCCATACAGTACTTTTTGTTAATGTGATTTCGGAAATGATTTTAACTTCACTGCATATCTCACGTAAATTTCTGTTACATTCTTTGTTGTGCTATTACGTGCACTCTAAATTTCATTTCCTGATTTTCGCAACTGATTTGACTAACCAAAATGGAATCAGTAATTTAATATTAAATCTATGTCAGTTTGTTTACTCCAGTGAAAACTTAAATTAGTATTACCAAAGGGAGATTGACCTATAAATTCTCGTTTCTTATTTTCTTTTAAAAAATAACAGCTTAATAAAGTCATAGCGTAAAGTAACATTGTTAATACTTCTAGTTTCAATTTATTTCTTGTAACAAATTATATACTACAGGTATATGTATAATAGGTATACAATAACAGGTATTTGTATGTGTTATTTTTTGGAATGGTTTCGTTCGTACCTGTTATTTTCAAATACTAGTTTAGCACACCTCTAATTCCATTCAACGTCCTCTTCCACACGCTTCATCTATCCAGGGCTACCATACGTCCTCGTTTGCCCCGGACTCATGTCCTCGATTTTAGGCCATGTCCGGGCGCACTTCGGCTACAACGCAATATTGTCCTCATTTCTTACCACATTTAATTTAAGTTCCTAATTAATCAAGTTTTCAAAATTATTTGTTTTAATTCATCTATGAAAAGACCGGAATAAACCTACGTACAGTACACAAGACAAAATCATAATCACGTATGATCGATACACCATTTCAAAATCGATAGTAGAATATCTTCTTCTTATTCTTCTTCTTCTTTGGCGTCACAGTTCGGAGTCGAACCATAGCCTCCATAATCATCCGCCTCCATTTTCCCTGTTCTTGGAGATCGATGTCCATCGTTTTATTTTAAGTAAAGTATCAGCATCCCTCGTCACTGCGTCAATCCAGCGACGCTTGGGTCTTCCGACAGGCCTTCCACCTTCGATTTGACTAAACAGTACCTTCCTAGGTATTCGGTTGCCTTCCATCCTAATGATGTGTCCTGCCCATTACAATCTATGTAGACGGATGGTGGTGGCCAGATCATTGTCTTTATATAAGATATATACTCGTAGCTTGCATACTTCCTCATTGTGAGGAACATTCTCAATATCCCACTGACTTTGACTGGTCCATATATTCTCCTCAAAATTCTCCTTTCAAAAGTATTGACTATGTTAGCGGCTTGTTTGTTCAGAGTCCAAGTCTCGCTGCCGTATGTTATCACTGGTCTAATCATAACTTTATATAATGTGACTTTGGACTGATGGTGGATATCCCTTGTCTTGAATATACTGTAGTTGCAACTGAAGTATACGTATGTCTAACGAAACAGTGCTGTTTTGGTTATGTCCGCAAACTGAATCTTGGCTTATGGTATCGTTTTTTCAGATGTGTTAGTGAAAAATACGTCAATTTTACAGTTAAATATTTAATTTTTAATAACTTTTTAATAATGCCGAAACGAAAATGTTCATTCAGTCAACGTTTACTGCGCAGGTTAGTGATTCGAATAATACACTTGGACGTTCAATTTGTCGATCGGAGTTTCCAATGAATCAAACAAGAAAAGCAAATATCGAGTATCATATTGATTTTAAAAATACATGTCAAGAAAATACATTTAATGATATAACTAAATTTAAATAAGTTAGCTTATTGGATAACAAATTACTGTAAACTGATATTGAAAGTTGCATATATCAACAGTATAATTACAGTACAAAAGCAATTAATACGGACTTAATTCATGAAGTTTCTAAAACTAATGCATTTTTAGGTATATACCGGTAGTGAAAATAAAAATTGTATTAAGATAAGGAGTTATCACACATATGGATGGGAATTTTCAAACATTTTAATTCTGTAGAAGAAAAGCCTATTAATGTGATCAACTGATTGAGTTTGTATTTTGTTTACCTGGGACTTCAGCATTCTCGATAGGATATTTTGTTAGTAAAGAATGGGTGGCGCGCCTTTGGCGTTGAGAAAGAGGAACTATATAGTCACAGGAAAGAAAAATCTTTACTTAACGTAAGGTATGAATCAGAGTACAGCTGTAGTGTTCTCTGATTTTACGAATTCTATGCTTCTCTTACTATTTGTAATAACTTTACAAAATTATTAAAAATAATGATAATGATATTCTATGCTTCTCTTATTATTTGTAATAACTTTACAAAATTATTAAAAATAATGATAATGATATTATCATTATCATGTAATGATACTATTAATAACAAATAATGATAATATTAATATCGCTGCATGGAGGAAGAAATACAAAAAAAGTGCAGGACCTTCCAGTCAAGCAAATTAAATAGGCCTAAGTTAATTAATTAATCAATACGTAAACTGTAATTCAATTTATAAATAATGTTGTATAATTATAAATAAACTGTGAAATAACGAAAATATTGGTTTTTACTTGGAACATACACAGAATATCCCCCCTTCCCCACATCAACATCCAGTATTCGTTTCACCATGATTAATTCTTCCGTACTCTTTTAATCAATACGGTTTTCACTGAGGGGGTGTTACAGATTACAACTAAAAAGGTTTACACTGATCGAATGGTCGCTCGGCACTTGGTACAACATTTTACTAATACTTGAACTGAATAAACAAACACTTGGTATAGTTCTACAGATAATTTTTATTTTCCTGACAATTGTTTCGCCAGTTATGGCAGCTAGGTCAGTTCAAACCCAACCTCTGAAGCTGCTGTAACTTGCGAAACAATTGTCAGGAAAATAGTTTATTTATTAAATTCACGTATTAAAAAGGTTTACTTTAGGTTGGTACAGACGTTCTTCGTGACTGAAGAACAGTAAATGTATCCGGTCATTAAACACGCAAACAAGATCAGACAACGAAAAAATGTTGTACCAAAATACCTCAAATGACAAACCTGCGTGGCATCACGGTAAGAATTAACCGTCTCTGCTAACAGAAGTGACATTAAATGGAGAGATACTTCAGAGTTACGCAAGAGGAAGCCCTACTATGCACTGAAGGAAATTAAGACGGATGTACCTCAGGCAAACGTCCTTGAACTGATTCTTTACCTCGTATACTACCAGTGACCTCCACGAGTTTGAAAATAGTATAGTGACGATTTCTGCTTATAACACCACCGTCACACTGGCGACGAGAAGAAACTATGAAAACGCTACGGATAAATTTCACTGATCAGTTTCGCTACCGTTCAACTTCAAACGCAAACTAAAAATTTTAAAAAATGTATTAAACCAAAATTTGTTTTATTTTTTATTTAATACCAATCAGAGAAATACATTCTTTAGGCTAATCTGCTGATTGATGTACACACATAAAATATGTACAACTAGATGGCGTGAGAGGCCTTCTTCCAACCAGCGGTCTCACCTCGTGGTCCTTAAACGTCGGATGGCCAAAGTCTTCTCAATCTCCTGTCGATTGCAGGCTGCCAGAAGTGGCATGATCAGCGAGTCACGATGGTCGCAGTCTTGTATGGTGTCTAATACCACGTTCACGAATAACTTCACGGACGCAGCTAGTATGGAAGTCTGTGTGCAAAGTGTGGTTTGACACATACTACAGGGTATCTGCGATAGCTCGTAGGATCTTCGATTGGCATCTCTGTATGGTTGCTGTGTTAGATTTGGTGGTGCAACCCCAAAGCTCGATTACGTAAGTGCATATGGGTTTAAGGACAGTTTTAGAGAGATGAAGTTTCTTGTTTAAAAATAGATTCGATTTTCTGCCTATCAGCCAGTTAATTTCCTTAAATCTTAAATCTAGTTGTTTTCTTTTCTGTTTCATGTGGCGCTTCCAGGTCAGTTTAGCGTCTAAATGAAGGCCTAGGTATTTTGACTACTGTTTGTTGCGGTATTTCTACGTGGTTGAGATGAATTGTGGGGACAGTTGCCTCTCCGTAAGTGAATGTAATGTGTGACGACTTGGATTCGTTGGCATTGAGTTTCCATTTTCGTAACCATTCTCCAATGAGACTGAGGTGCTCTTGAAGATTGAATGAGGCGACTGTAGGATCTTCATTAGTTGAGAAGATGGCTGTGTCGTCAGCAAATGTACCGATTGTTGTTTCTCTGGTGGTTGGTATATCGGAAACGATATTTAACCAAATGAATCAATATCATACATAACCTAGAGCTACAGGCGTAGAAAGGCTGACACTTGTTCAACGAACGATGTCTACTCTTCTCTGTTGCTCGCTTTTTTTCATCCAAAAACTTTTTCCACACGCCACTTCCTCCACATCACTCGCGTGGTCTTCCTTCTTTTCTTATGCCTCTCATCCTAGTTGTTGGCGCAATCCTTGATACTATTTCACCACATAAATCTCTGTATTTTTATTGTTCCTACTATCTACGGATCTCAAGTTGACTGAATTCTTGATCTGACTTTCTCTCCCAACGTTATTCACTTTTTTACCATCACAAATTTTCCTCAGTACTTTCGTCCTCATACTTCCAGAGTAATTTTATGCATCCCGTATCACTTCCATGTATACGAAAACACGAAAAGGTGTATGAATACAACATACATCTACATAACGTGTATAGAGACTTCAGACAAGCCATTGACAGTATTAACAGAAACAGAACCCCAAAGAAACTGGTACAACTCGTAGATATGACTATGGCTGGTTACAGAGCAAACCATACGAGTTGGCAGTCAGTTCACACCCACGCATTTCCCATTACCACAGGCGTTAGACAAGGGGATGCACCGTGCTCTATACAGTTTGACTTAGTTTTAGAAGCAATAATCTAAAAGATGGAAATTAGAGGACATATACGAATAAAAACCATACAAATTTTTGCTTATGCCGATGATGTAGCCATTATATATGGAGAAACAAAAACTCTTTAAAAGAAATTGTAATTAATATAGATAGATTAACATAGATAGCGAGGCAATGGAGAGAGAACTGAAAGTAAATGATAATAAAAGAAAAAAGTAAATAACAAGTACACCGTACAACAGACAACTTCTAAAATGCGAAAAATCATGAATTTCAACACGCAACTGAATTTTCCTACCTAGGCTCACAAATCAACTACACATACGAGGGTCATTCAATAAGTAAACAAACAAACAGCTGTGGAGCAAAAACTTTTTATTCAATCAATACAATTTTTTTTTTACTTTTAAACGTAATCTCCAGCAACGTCTATGCACTTGTCCCATCTCTTTACAAGCTTTTTTATTCCCTCAGCAAAGAATTCTTTACCTTGATGTCGAAGCCAGTTTTGGACTTTTTCCTTCACTTCTTCATTGCTGTTGAACTTGACACCACGCAAAGTCTCCTTGAGTGGGCCAAACAAGAAAAAGTCAGATGAGGCAAGGTCAGGGCTATAAGGGGGATGAGGCAGGATCTCCCAACCTACTTTTTTTAATGTTTCGAGCGTCAGTTTTGCCGTGTGTGGGCGGGCATTATCGTGAAGAAGAATCACACCTTTCCTCTGCCATCCCGGACATTTCTTCTTCAATGCAGGCTTAACTTTGTTCACAATCATGTCAGAATAGTACTGACAATTGATGGTACGCTGGTCTTGTACGTAATCACAGAAAATTGGGCCTTGGGAGCTCCAAAAGATGGTTAACATCACGTTACCAGTCGATGGCTGGGTTTTGAATTTCTTTTTGGCGGGTGAACTGGGATGCTTCCACTCCATGCTTTATCGCTTTGACTCAGGTTCAAAATAGTGAATCCAAGTTAGTGGTTACAGTGGTTTCAAATCCAAAAATCTTACAACAGAACGCTGTTCTTCGAAAGTACTGTCCTCAAGAGGACACGCCATCGTAAATAAAACTGTATTGGTTATGTTTATGCACTATATTATTGAACAGCTGATCAAAACTCACAACGACGTTTCCAGCTACCATTCCTGAAAGTTTCAATCAGCTGCTACAATTAATTTCTTTTCTACAACTGTTTGTCTGTTTACTTATTGAATGACCCTCGTAGAATACACCACACAAGCAATGACATCCAGACGAGAATCCTGAGTGGTAACCGATGTTACTACGCCACTCAAAGTTATTGAGGTCGAAAGCACTGAATAAATCATTAAAATTACAAATGCACAAAAACATAATTAGATCAGTCGTAACATATGGATGTGAAACCTGGGTATTAACGCAAAAGACGAACAATATCTAAGAATATTCGAACGAGAAATACGGGAAAATATTTAGGACCTGTGCAAAATAACGACGGCTCGTGGAGAATGCGAAACACGAAATAAATAATCTAATCCTATTTATCACCAGTGACAACAAATGCCAAAATACAACTGTGGTTAATTAGTATCCGTACCAGTTTTATCGAGTCGTTTTACACTGAAGATGGCCTCCAACGGTGGGGCCGAAACGTCTGTTCATTGCGGCGGTATTAGACTACAGCCTAATAGCCCTCAGGGAAGTCAATAAAATTAAAGTTTTGTGTTTCTTCAAACAAAATTAGAAAACAAATAGCGTTTTCGTTCTAACCACGAAAAACTACTGAAACAATTGGCTTCTATCCAAACAAAAATTCGCAAAGAAAGCTGCTAAATTTTAGTCTAACGTTAGAAATTCGTCCACCAGTTCACTTCTGCTGGATAACCAAATTCAAGTATGCAAACCACAACAGTTCTGACGTCAGTGCGAAATACCGGATACTGCCTTGCACAACATAACTTACAGACAGCTGCTTTGCCGCACTTGCAAACCCGGCAACTGGTCGCCATACACGTAAGCTGTGCGCGCCGGTACACTTGCACCGGCCGAAACAAAATCACGACTTAGCAGTTTTATTTAGCAACGCGTCATAGCAGCCTTAACCTTTTGAAAACGGACGGGGGAGGGATAAACGAGAGATGAAGGAATGTGTTCCCCTAGAAAACTTGACAAACCTTTTTCCTGT
Organism: Magicicada septendecula; assembly: GCA_034769895.1. NCBI lineage: Eukaryota > Metazoa > Arthropoda > Insecta > Hemiptera > Cicadidae > Magicicada > Magicicada septendecula. The sequence continues at coordinate 847,808,760 of CM068368.1, forward strand.
AATCCTATCCAGAGAGAAACCACGGGGGAAGTAGGGCGCTTCGAGTATCATTGTGACTAAAGACGTACGCGTCGGACGGCAGAAATTAAAACTGCAACAGAGAAAGCGGATGTTGTTCTGCGTACCACTGAACAAGGAGTAAAGGAAGAGGTGCCAAACATCTTTAAATGGAGTACAACACTGTCGGACTCTGATAATGAGTACTGCGGAGGGACGGTGTGAGAGGATAGGAAGCACTGGACGTGTGGATGTGGCGAAAAATTGACGAATGAAGGAGGAGGATAAAGTAAGGAATGGTGATAAATTATTATTGAAAAGGATTTTCGGGAAAAGACGGATGCTCAAAAACGTAAGAAGAAGCAAATGAACTGAACGGGACACTGGATAAGTATTATTCAGTATTATGACGAACAGATAAAGGGGAGGGGCAGGATGATGGATTCAAATAAGTTTGGAGGAGGATGTGACGACAATTGGCAGCCACACAAGCGGGAGGAATGTAAAGACGATGTTGGATTTAATTAAGGTTGGAGGAGGATATGAACGCAGTAAGATGCTGGCGGAGAACCGGGAGGAATGGAAGCAGGATGCTAGATTCAAAGTTGGAGGAGGATATGAAGATAGTAAGAGACTGTCGCAAAACCGGGAGGAATGGAAGCAGGATAGTTGATTCAAGGTTGGAGGAGGATATGAAGATAATAAGAGACTGTCGCAAAACCGGGAGGAATGAAAGCAGGGTGGTGGATTCAAGGTTGGAGGAGGATATGAAGATACTAAGAGACTGTCGCAAAACCGGGTGGAATGGAAGCAGGATGGTGGATTCAAGGTTGGAGGATGATATGAAGATAGTAAGAGACTGTCGCAAAACCGGGAGGAATGGAAGCAGGATAGTGGATTCAAGGTTGGAGGATGATATGAAGATAGTAAGAGACTGTCGCAAAACCGGAGGAATGGAAGCATGATAGTGGATTCAAGGTTGGAGGATGATATGAAGATACTAAGAGACTGTCGCAAATCCGGGAGGAATGGAAGCAGGATGGTAGATTCAAGGTTGAAGGATGATATGAAGATACTAAGAGACTGTCGCAAAACCGGGAGGAATGGAAGCAGGATAGTGGATTCAAGGTTGGAGGAGGATATGAAGATACTAAGAGACTGTCGCAAAACCGGGACGAACGGAAGCAGGATAGTGGATTCAAGGTTGGAGGAGGATATGAAGATACTAAGAGACTGGCGTAGAACCGGGAGGAATGGAAGCGGGTTGGTGGATTAAATTAAGGTTGGAGAGGCTATGAAGATAGTAAGAGACTGTCGCAGAACCGGAAGGAATGGAAGCAGGATGGTGGATTCAATTAAGATTGGAAGAAGATACAAACGGGACCGGACCCCCCCCCCCCCCGAGGGTTACAAAGAACTGAAGAATTTGTTGATCTTTTAATTTTCAGGCTGTTTTATTATTTTCTCATCTGTGTACGATAATATGGTAGTAATCTGTTTTTAAATAGCTTATACAAACAGGTTTATTGCACAGCATTAATGTATAGGCTACGTATGAAATATAGGAAAATCGATTTAGTCAGTAAGTATCTGATAAACAATGTTTCAATAACGCGTATTTTTACTGTATTATTTCCGTTTACTTTAATGGGATTGATTTCAGGGTGTTATCACACGTTTTTCAACAACTTTAAAGACAGTAATGTTAATTAGTCTTTATTTGTTTTTTCTTTCGTATGAAGCCGATTTGACCGGACCCCCTCTCACCGTCAAATTCTAGATACGCCAATGCCTGCACTACATTTTCGGTGTTCTGAGTATGCGATAGTAACGACACACCACGCAATGAAGAAGAAGAAGAAGAAGAAGAAGAAGAAGTGTATCAATTGTAAATGATTTTACTGCTGAATGTAATAATGCAATGTGTTAATGGGTCACGTTAAGTAAGAATGTTTTGGTTTTTTAGTTTATTGTTTAAAGAAACCAAAACTCATGGTTGACAAAATATAACGTTTAATAAGTAAATACAGAGACTGTAATAGATTGACACTTGGTGACAATCTCATACGCAAAAAAAAACCGCAACTAAAACCAAACTGAACTACGCAGTGTTGTGACATTCAAGCGTTTTCTTCTTCTTCTTCTTCTTCTTCTTCTTCTTCTTCATTCACAAACATGCTGAACGTACACTTAAAATGTTGTTCATAATGGACGTATTTTATTATATGGAATTATATTTAAACCTAACCTAACGAATCCAACCCTGCGACTGAAAACATTACGTTTTTTAGTAAACGTGTTGGGTTTAAAACAGAGTAACAAATCTTTACGGACTGTGTTGTAATCGTATACACGGTATGCCTACCCGCCGCCTAGGGAAACTCTTCGTCACCACTTGTTTGTATTAAGGCTGAAGCGGGATCCTGGGCGGGCTTAACCTCGAGAGAGGGGAACCCGTCCCGAGTGAATGCGTATCCTTTTGGTTTCTAGTTCCCCGTCCTGAGTGGCTACCCGGACGCCGCAAATCTGAGTATATGTCCGGGCGGGACTCTGTCCTACCCAGTGGTGAAATCAGGATGTGCCTATGGTCACCACCACGGGGTGCGGGCTGGGCAACGTCGGCTGGGTCGGGCGCTTTGGGGCGATCGGTCCTGGCATGACGGCTTACGACCACGGCTTGCCGAATGAAGGGGTGGTCGTTTCTACTCCTGACTCCTACCCGCCGTAGCGGGTCGACAGGCCCAGAATCCTCGGCTTAGAGTCGGGCTAAGTGGACGTTCAAGAGTCGGATTCGTGGTTGGCTGCTGGCGGCCACGAACCGGAACTGTGACGGGTCAGTACATCATACCCGGGCTACTTGGCTAAGACCCATAAGCAAAATCTTCACTCACTCCTGGACCGACGATTGCGCTGGCCGTGTAAATCCCACTACCTGACTCCCAACAAGACCATCAGAGACTCCCTGCGAGTCCGTTCCCTGAACGCCACAATATGGACTATTTCCCGAAAGTTTTATCACCACTGTGCCCGCTTCGAGGGCAATCACCTCATTAGCGCCCTCGGTTGCAACCCATCTGTGCCAGCTGAATCTTGGACCAGGTGGCATCGGCGAACACTCACCCTCAATTAGGTAACTAACTGACCCTTAATATCTAGAGAATTATGGTCCCCGCGGCAGTAGCTCGGGACGGGCTTGCCCTTCGTCCCGCATAACCCCTCGCGGGCTGGGTGGTAGGCTATACCTAAACATCCTGAAAACGTTATAAATGTAGTACGGGGCCAGGAAAAAGCGACAACCACAAACAGATTTCAGCGACAAAAAACGTGTGAAATCTACTGTTCCGTGAAAAGAGAATTCTGTCGCAAAAAAAAAAAAGGGTAACGCGCCTTAGTTCCAGGTTTTCTGTGATTTACCGAAAAATTATAGTATTATTTTAAAAATCTACTGGTTTTTCTGAGTCCTTTCAGTTTGTTTGTTAACGTAATAACACCAACTCTTGCTGCCAGAAGCACGGGTTTAACACATAATACTGGTAGAAACGATTCGCTTGAAAAATATATGACAACGAAAAACCGTTTCAACCGAAAACAAACAATTTTTATAACATAAACCAATAAATTAACACGCTATTACTTCACTCAAATTATATGCGATATCCGCTACATATCGATAGCGGCTATCCCACATCGAAGTATCGAAAATTAGTGTTGGCACGGTTATTGGGAAAACACTGTAACGAGAACCCTATCGAACAGCCTGCAACGTCCTCTACCCGTCCCTCCGATGGCCTCAGTCAAGGCCGCGCTCAAGTACGTTCCAGAGTATTCTGGAGAACATTAGTGTTGGCACGGTTATTGGGAAAACACTGTAACGAGAACCCTATCGAACAGCCTACAACGTCCTCTACCCGTCCCTCCGAAGGCCTCAGTCAAGGCCGCGCTCAAGTACGTTCCAGAGTTTTCTGGAGAACATTAGTGTTGGCACGGTTATTGGGAAAACACTGTAACGAGAACCCTATCGAACAGCCTACAACGTCCTCTACCCGTCCCTCCGATGGCCTCAGTCAAGGCCGCGCACAAGTACGTTCCAGAGTATTCTGGAGAACATTAGTGCTGGCACGGTTATTGGGAAAACACGGTAACGAGAACCCTATCGAACAGCCTACAACGTCCTCTACCCGTCCCTCCAATGGCCTCAGTCAAGGCCGCGCGCAAGTACGTTCCAGAGTATTCTGGAGAACATTAGTGTTGGCACGGTTATTGGGAAAACACTGTAACGAGAACCCTATCGAACAGCCTACAACGTCCTCTACCCGTCCCTCCGAAGGCCTCAGTCAAGGCCGCGCGCAAGTACGTTCCAGAGTTTTCTGGAGAACATTAGTGTTGGCACGGTTATTGGGAAAACACTGTAACGAGAACCCTATCGAACAGCCTACAACGTCCTCTACCCGTCCCTCCGATGGCCTCAGTCAAGGCCGCGCTAAAGTACGTTCCAGAGTATTCTGGAGAACATTAGTGTTGGCACGGTTATTGGGAAAACACTGTAATGAGAACCATATCGAACAGCCTACAACGTCCTCTACCCGTCCCTCCGATGGCCTCAGTCAAGGCCGCGCAAAAGTACGTTCCAGAGTATTCTGGAGAACATTTCAAATACGCATTAGCTGGAGTGCAGTAAGGAGGAAAAGGTATTCTAGAAATCTGTGCAACCTATGAAAGGAGAGCGTCTGGCTGTCAGTTCAGTGGCCCCCTTCTGTTCTCAGTCTACGTCAACGACGTGCCGAGACAGCGAGACAGCATAGAGTCCAAGTTGGCCTCTTTGCGGACGACACGGCTGTATTTACAGCCGATCGAAACGCAGAACGGGCTGTCTTACGACTGCAGCGCCAGCTCGACTCGCTCGGGGACTGAACTGATAACTGGAGGTGTCTCTCAACGCGACCAAGAGTGTAGCCGTCCAATTCTCTAAGCGACGGAAGAACCCTGTCAGGCAACTACGCATCGGCAGAACGTAGTTGCGCTGGTCTAACGAGATTAGGTACCTCGGAGTACACCTTGACCGTCGGCTCACCTGGTGTACCCACGCTCAGACAGTTCTCAAGGGAGCATCCGTTCGTCTGAGCTTACTGTTTCCACTCCAGATCAGCTCAGCCATGACCAGGAAATTGGGCAAGATGATCGTCGACGCGTATTTGCGCCGGTCATTATATACGCTTGTCCGGTCTGGAGATACCTTGCCGCATTGCATAAAAAGAAGTTGCAATGCGTCCTGTAACAGGGGTCTTCGTCTAGCGGCCAAAGTACCCCGTCATCCCGCCTTCTAAGGAGAGAACTTGGCGTCCGATCCCTAGACGACAGCTTCAGGCGGCTAGCACGCAAATTTTATGCACGTGCGGCGAGGTTCCCAGACAATGCTATTGTGGCTGGGCTGGGCAGGTATCGTATACGTCCAGGTGATTCGTGGAAACGCCCTCGGTGTATACTCCGCTAGTATAGGCTAGCACAACAGCCGAGAAACGGCCTGCTACAGAGCAAGTCGCCCTACTTGGGCAGGGCCATGCGGCAGGAGCTCCTGAAGGCAGCTCGGAACTCAAGATTCCTTAGTGGTTCGTCTCTGCGACGCACAACCGCGCAGCCCAGAGTCAGTCAGTCAGTTCAGTTGGCAGTGAGTGATTTCCTTGGCGCGGATCGAGTGCTCGTCGAAGTATTGTGTGAAGTGTTATTGTGTTATAATTAGTGTGGGACTCTATTATTTGACACTATTATCGCGTGCGGACAAATCTAACTGAAATTATTGTAGGAGTAGATTACAAATTTTTATTTGTGATTAATTAAAGCTGGTGATTAGTGACTTCATTGGTGTCTTGTATTTTGTTTTCCATTGTACCATACGACGATCGGTGAGACCGTCGTAATAATACCATAAATTCTAAAAGGATTAAAATGTTGACTTCACGTGTATGTAAAAAGAGGCGTAGGCCGAAGTATAAAAAGTCTGCCTCAATTTCAAAATAAATTAATACACACCCACCCTCTGTAGGTATAGGTTATGATAATTTTCTAACGGTACCATTTTCATTGTGCAGAACTATAAAAAAAAGACAGGCTGCCATGTTTTTTTCTGAAAGCTGATTGGTTTCCCGTATATTATTATCAAATCTGCGATTATTAAACGATAAACTGTACATAATAACCAGTCAGGTTCCAATAAAAATACCTCTCGAAAATGGTTCCACTTTTCCCAGATTTCGTTGCACGTACAAAGAAGAAAGGTGTCTATACAAATATTATAATGATGTTTCGATATAATAATATCTTGCACTCCCTCTTCTAAGTTAGCAGCCCATAGGCTGGTTGACAGCAGCTCGCCATTCTTCACGCTTCTCTGCTTGTGCAGTTCATATCGACCATAAGCTCTGTCATTAGTCTAAATGGGGTCGTCCTCTGTGATTCTTCCCTTCAATTATTCCTTCTATTATTCTCTTAACCAACCCATTGTGTCGTAGTATATCCCCTATAAACTTAGCTCTTCTGCCTTTTTTTAATTGCGTAGAAAGTTCTTCTCCTCCTGAGCTCTTCTAAAGACCTCCTCATTCGTTATCTTCTCCCTCCAGCTTATCTTGAATATTCTTCTGTAGCACCAGGTCTCAAATGGTTGGAGTCTTTTCTTGTCACTTTCTCCAATTGACCAAGATTCACTGCCGTATAGGGCAACACTCCACAAGTATGTCTTTACTAGATTCTTCCTTATTTTTAGGCTGATTGTGTTTGAAGTGAAGAGGTTTCCTGCAGACTAAACTAACATAAACAAAAAATTAATGTAGTTAACAATACTCATAGTGAGTCGGGTGAACAGAACTAACATTACAAGCTACCCAATGGTCTACAACTTTGGATTCTGCAGAGCGAGTAACTCGTTTTAGTCGAAAATGAAACAAAATGAAATAAACACGAAAAGTTTCGCCTGAATACGGTTTTTATTATAAACTCCTCCTCTGTTGTGCAGCACATAAAAACAGCTATAAAATGAACCACGCGTGACCTTTCTACAGAACGTAGTTGATGAGAATCCTTCAGTGTTGTGTAGACGTTACAGCAAAAATTCTTTTGTTTTTCAAATTTTATTTAAAAATAAAAAGCTTCAACTCAGTGGCGTAACTGCCGGGCCCGCATTCCGGGGGCTGAGAACTAGGGAAACCCGCGCAAACATTTCCCATAATTTTTCAAGAATAGGTATAAACTACTGAACAACCAAATTTCCCCATACGCATATAACTCAAAGCCTGAGGATTTGTTTCTTTGTATTGAATACAAATCCACACCGTTACACCTACTGCCACAAATTTTGGACAGGTAACCTTTCACACAAGGCCAAAAACAATGTCTAACTTGGAATTTGATATTCTGCCCCGTTTGCACGATTTAGGCCCTTTTAATTATGCCCTTTTGTTGAGGCGTCTAAAGATGTCAACAACACCATGGAGACCAGAATTAATTACCATAGTAACATGTAAATAAACAAATGCTATTTAGCGGCATCGGAACTGTACCTTTATCCATACCTGCAGTGCATTTTCGGTGTTTTTAATATGCGATTGTATCGATACATTACGATGTAGAAAAGAATAAGTGTAGGCATACTAATTGTAAATTGTCGTATTTCTTAATGCAAAGCGAAAATACGTGTTGTTTCCGTTTGTGAGGTTAGGTGACAACGGTTTTTGGTTTTTGTTTACTGCTGAAATGAATAAAAGCCATGGCTGAGGAAAACAACGTTTAATGTGTATATATACAATGCTTTCATCACAGTAACCCTTAAAATAAAGAACCTAAGGTTTTTGAGTTAACGGGTACTTGTTTAACATAAAAATTAAACATACTTTTATTTTACTGTTATTTTACCAGTACCTAATGAAGTACTTTCAAGGTATACATTACTTGGTTAACTGTATAATAGAGTGGTGATTCTATTTAAGAGTGCACGGAGGTCACCGGCCGGGCCTGCGTCGAATCGTTATTTCTTATGAACTACGAAAGGAAACTAATAAACGAGTCAGAGTACTGGATCGCGTTGTAAATGTTACTCTAACATTGGCAGCTTCAAATTTAGCCTTTAGGGGCCATAAACAGAAGACAGGCCAGACCAACAGCAGAAACGTTTTGGCAATTATCATCCGTTTATCAAAATGTTTACCCACTTTTGGGCTCCAGACGTCCAAAAATTTTGGAATTTTCAAAAATGAACACTAAAAATTCATATTTTAGTTAAAACTAGCTTTAATTTTATATCACACCTGGACTTTTGCAATTTCTTAAAAAATTTTGCCCCCTCCCATTTTTGCCTCCTCCCTTCTACTTTGGGAGGGGATCAATTTCCAAAACAATAGGGTTCTGCAGGATAAATGTACGGAAAACCATGCCACGTTTTACAAAAATCAGTTGACGTGTTCAAAAGTTATCACAGACATACTACAAACCTACACATAGACAGACAAATGCCACTGGTCAAGTTAAAACTAAGAACTCGCTTCGTTCGTTCAATAAACTAACGTCCTGAACATAACACTGTGAGTCCAAAATATGTGTATACAACAACAAAGTTACGTGAAGGACACTTGATTTGTACTCTTATAAGTAGGCCTATAGGTAATACATAACAGCATACAATAAATAATATATAATACAATTAATAAAGTATTGAAATTTCAAGTTGGATTAAAGAAGTCCAAAAAGATTTAGAAAAAAATTATATAATGCAGAAGAAGCAATTGAAAGGACGATTTTGGGGCAAAACTGTTAAAAATGGAAGGAGTGGGAATGGTGGGAAAGAAAAACGCAGGTTCAAAGTGGACTGACGACAGCAAGAAGAGACACAGTGAACAGATGAAGAATACTGGAGAAAAAGAAAAGAACAAAGAATAAGGAATTGAAATTGGCATGTGGTCCTTAGATGGCCGATACAAAAAAAAAGTATTGAAATTAACTAAATGCGTTAACTAATAAAACAAGCAGAGTTCTCTACAATGATAAATATCGGTATGGAGAACCATACATGACTTCCATATTCTAAGATTTATATTTAAAATCATTTTCGAAATGAAATATTACCATAGAAACTACTTCTTTCTACTTACTGCTTCAGCCTTAACCACAGTACTGTGGTCACTAACGTATACCAACTCACGTTATCGCACTCGATTTTCACTGATGATGGAAGTCGATGGCATTGCCGAAATGTCTGGTTTTGTAGAAAACATTGGACTACGGCCAAATATCCCAGGAAGGAATTTTAACAAAAACTACTTCTTTGTTGCCGATAACGTTGTACACATATATATCAGTGGCGAAGTTACATGGAGGCAATTGAGGCAATGCCTACCCTAAAAAATTCTGTAGAATAAAAATTATAAATACGTATGAACTACATAACGTAAAGATTATACATTGTTACTGCGACTGTCAAATTTATTAAACCGAAACGTGCTTTATTGAGCGACCGCTAGATGGTGACAGGTGAGATTCGGCATAGTTCGTTTAAAGCGAATGAGGCAACCTGAACTTGCCTCAGCGTTTTTTGTATACATCGTATGTAAGCAATGTAGTGGTGTGATAGGGAAGTGTAGGGAGGGGGGATTGTCCCGCGCTGTACACATAGAGCGTTGAGGCATGCCTCACTTCTGTGGTCCAAACAGTTAAGTTAAAGCGCCTGTGTTGTTTCTAAGTGTTTATTTTATGCAGTTATTAAAAGTGTCACTGTTATTCCGCTGAACTAACAGATGATCAAGATTGTCATTTGAATTATTTGTAACATTAAATATATATATAGAAACTAATCAAGTTTAAAAATTTGAAGTTCAATCAGTTGTATTATTGTGTATGACTAATACAAGGATTGTTCAATAGAAACACGTATAGAGCCGTAAAGCATTTTCTATTCAACGATTTTAAAAGAAGTCTCCAATAACATTAAGAAATGAGTTCCACTGTTGCGCTAACCTGTAGATTCCCTGCTAGTAAAATTCTTACGGCTGTTAGTGGAACCATTCGGTTACAGCAAACTCTACCTCAGCGTCCGATTTGAACCACCGTCCTTTTAGTGATTCCTTAAAAAAAATTTCGGCTTGCACGCGTTATGTTGGTGTGGGTTTCGGCACTTTCCATTTAAAAAGCGTGCAAATGTAAGAAAATAAACATGAGTGAGGCCAGAAATAACGTGAATTGTGTGTGTCTTACCTGCCTTTTTATTTCTGTATTAAATGAAAAATATTATATTACATTAAAATGAAAAAATTATAATTTTATTGCCTGGCAACAAAATTATTTTATTTATAACAATTACCATTGTTTCAAAAATTTTTAATAAATTTTCAAGTACTTTACTCTTGTTAAAACGTAAAAGGCTGCAGGTAAACTACCCCTTCCCCTTAACCGATCTTCACCAAAATCGAAAGTCCTTGAGACCTCTACAATTCAGGGACGTATGCAAAAAATTATTTGATTCTGTTTGAATTTGCGGCTGTTATCGTTTGCCATAGAAAATACGCTTGATAAAAAAACGTTGCAGGTAAACTACCCCTTCCCCTTAACCGATCTTTTGCGGCTGTTATCGTTTGCCATAGAAAATACCCTTGATAAAAAAACGTTGCAGGTAAACTACCCCTTTCCCTCAACCGATCTTCACCAAAAACAATAGGTCTTGAGACCTCTACAATTTAGGGCTGTATGCAAATAATCTTTTGAGTCTGTTTGAATTTGCGGCTGTTATCGTTTGCCATAGGAAATACCCTTGTTAAAACATAAAACGTTACAGGTAAACTACCCCTTTCCCTTAACCGATCTTCACCAAAAACAATAGGTCTTGAGAACTCTACAATTCAGGGCTGTATACGAAACATTATTTGATTCTGTTTGAATTTGCGGCTGTTATCGTTTGCCAAAAAAAAAATTTCCCTTGATAAAAAAAAAACCGTTGCAGGTAAACTACCCCTTTCCCTCAACCGGTCTTCACCAAAAAAAATAGGTCGTGAGTACTCTACAAATCAGGGCTGTATGCAAAAAATTATTTGATTCTGTTTGAATTTGCGGCAGTTATCGTTTGCCATAGAAAAAAAATCTACAGACACACAGACAGACAGACACGCACACAGACACTTTTCGGAAAACGACTTTTTTTCATGTTTTGAGTGTAGTAGAATCAGAATCTGCAATAATCTCGAACACGATTTTTTTTGCCATCACCATACTTCCATTCCTTAAGGAATATGGAAGTAAAATTACCCTTGATAAAAAACCGTTGCAGGTAAACTACCCCTTTCCCTTAACCGATCTTTACCAAAAACGACAGGTCTTGAGAACTCAACAGTTCAGGGCAGTATGCAAAATATTATATGATTTTGTTTGAATTTGCGGCTGTTATCGTTTGCCATACAAAATACCGTTGATAAAACAAAAAACGTGGCAGGTAAACTACCCCTTTCCCTTAAACGATCTTCACCAAAAACAATAGGTCTTTAGTACTCAGGAAAGCAGGACTGTATGCAAAAACTTATTTGATTCTCTTTGAATTTGCGGCTTTTATCGTTTGCCATAGAAAATACCCTTTAAACATAAAACGTTGCAGGTAAACTACCCCTTTCCCTTAACCGATCTTCACCAAAAACAAAAGGTCTTGAGAACTCTACAATTCAGGGCAGTATGCAAAACATTATTTGATTATGTTTGAATTTGCGGCTGTTATCGTTTGCCATAGAAAATACCCTTGTTAAAACATAAAACGTTGCAGGTAAACTACTCCTTTCCCTTAACCGATCTTTACGAAAATCAAAAGATCTTGAGAACTCTACAATTCAGGGCAGTATGCGAAACATTATTTGATTCTGTTTGAATTTGCGGCTGTTATCGTTTCCCAAAAAAACAAAATTACCCTTGATAAAAAAAAAACCGTTCAAGGTAAACTACCCCTTTCCCTCAACCGATCTTCACCAAAAACAATAGGTCGCGAGTACTCTACAAATCAGGGCTGTATGCAAAAAATTATTTGATTCTGTTTGAATTTGCGGCTGTTATCGTTTGCCATAGAAAAAAAAAATCTACAGACACACACACAGACACTTTTCGAAAAATGACTTTTTTTCATGTTTTGAGTGTAGTACAATCATATTCTGCAATAATCTCGAACACGATTTTTTTTGCCATCACCATACTTCCATTTCCTTAAGGAACATGGAAGTAAAAAAGATAGGTAGACTAAACGGCAAATCATAATAAGGCAAACCATATGTTTAAGGAACGGAGAGCTCTAATATTTATAATTTTCACAATATCGAAAACGAAAATTAAATAAATACTACAGTAAAATCCTTGCTTCTGCCTCTACAAAACTGTGCCTACTAAACTTCCTCTTTTTCCTCACTGATTTCCCAGATGAGGGTAATATGTTGGAAATCACTGTTTTTGCTATTCAATCGTAAGCATCGTTGTAACTGTTGTAAAATATCGGTATGGAGAACCATACATGACTTCCATATTCTAAGATTTATATTTAAAATCATTTTCACCCAAACAGCCAGGCTGTGTCTTACCTGCCTTTTTATTGCTGTATTAAATGAAAAATATTATATTACATTAAAATGAAAAAATTATAATTTTATTGCCTGGCAACAAAATTATTTTATTTTTAACAATTACCATTGTTTCAAAAAGTTTAAATAAATTTTCAAGTACTTTACTCTTGTTAAAACGTAAAAGGTTGCAGGTAAACTACCCCTTCCCCTTAACCGATGTTCACCAAAATCGAAAGTCATTGAGACCTCTACAATTCAGGGACGTATGCAAAACATTATTTGATTCTGTTTGAATTTGCGGCTGCTATCGTTTCCCATAGAAAATACGCTTGATAAAAAAACGTTGCAGGTAAACTACCCCTTCCCCTTAACCGATCTTCACCAAAAACAATAGGTCTTGAGTACTCTACAAATCAGGGCTGTATGCAAAACATTATTTGATTCTGTTTGAATTTGCGGCTGTTATCGTTTGCCATAGAAAATACCCTCGTTAAAAAAACGTTGCAGGTAAACTACCCCTTTCCCTCAACCGATCTTCACCAAAAACAATAGGTCTTGAGAACTCTACAATCTAGGGCTGTATGCAAATAATCTTTTGATTCTGTTTGAATTTGCGGCTGTTATCGTTTGCCATAGGAAATACCCTTGTTAAAACATAAAACGTTACTGGTAAACTACCCCTTTCCCTTAACCGATCTTCACCAAAAACAATAGGTCTTGAGTACTCTACAAATCAGGGCTGTATGCAAAACATTATTTGATTCTGTTTGAATTTGCGGCTGTTATCGTTTGCCATAGAAAATACCCTTGTTAAAAAAACGTTGCAGGTAAACTACCCCTTTCCCTCAACCGATCTTCACCAAAAACAATAGGTCTTGAGAACTCTACAATTTAGGGCTGTATGCAAATAATCTTTTGATTCTGTTTGAATTTGCGGCTGTTATCGTTTGCCATAGGAAATACCCTTGTTAAAACATAAAACGTTACAGGTAAACTACCCCTTTCCCTTAACCGATCTTCACCAAAAACAATAGGTCTTGAGTACTCTACAAATCAGGGCTGTATGCAAAACATTATATGATTCTGTTTGGATTTTTGGATGTTATCGTTTGCCATAGAAAATACCCTTGTTAAAAAAACGTTGCAGGTAAACTACCCCTTTCCCTCAACTGATCTTCACCAAAAACAATAGGTCTTGAGAACTCTACAATTTAGGGCTGTATGCAAATAATCTTTTGATTCTGTTTGAATTTGCGGCTGTTATCGTTTGCCATAGGAAATACCCTTGTTAAAACATAAAACGTTACAGGTAAACTACCCCTTTCCCTTAACCGATCTTCACCAAAAACAATAGGTCTTGAGAACTCTACAATTCAGGGCTGTATACGAAACATTATTTGATTCTGTTTGAATTTGCGGCTGTTATCGTTTGCCAAAAAAAAAATTTCCCTTGATAAAAAAAAAACCGTTGCAGGTAAACTACCCCTTTCCCTCAACCGGTCTTCACCAAAAAAAATAGGTCGTGAGTACTCTACAAATCAGGGCTGTATGCAAAAAATTATTTGATTCTGTTTGAATTTGCGGCAGTTATCGTTTGCCATAGAAAAAAAATCTACAGACACACAGACAGACAGACACGCACACAGACACTTTTCGGAAAACGACTTTTTTTCATGTTTTGAGTGTAGTAGAATCAGAATCTGCAATAATCTCGAACACGATTTTTTTTGCCATCACCATACTTCCATTCCTTAAGGAATATGGAAGTAAAATTACCCTTGATAAAAAACCGTTGCAGGTAAACTACCCCTTTCCCTTAACCGATCTTTACCAAAAACGACAGGTCTTGAGAACTCAACAGTTCAGGGCAGTATGCAAAATATTATATGATTTTGTTTGAATTTGCGGCTGTTATCGTTTGCCATACAAAATACCGTTGATAAAACAAAAAACGTGGCAGGTAAACTACCCCTTTCCCTTAAACGATCTTCACCAAAAACAATAGGTCTTTAGTACTCAGGAAAGCAGGACTGTATGCAAAAACTTATTTGATTCTCTTTGAATTTGCGGCTTTTATCGTTTGCCATAGAAAATACCCTTTAAACATAAAACGTTGCAGGTAAACTACCCCTTTCCCTTAACCGATCTTCACCAAAAACAAAAGGTCTTGAGAACTCTACAATTCAGGGCAGTATGCAAAACATTATTTGATTATGTTTGAATTTGCGGCTGTTATCGTTTGCCATAGAAAATACCCTTGTTAAAACATAAAACGTTGCAGGTAAACTACTCCTTTCCCTTAACCGATCTTTACGAAAATCAAAAGATCTTGAGAACTCTACAATTCAGGGCAGTATGCGAAACATTATTTGATTCTGTTTGAATTTGCGGCTGTTATCGTTTCCCAAAAAAACAAAATTACCCTTGATAAAAAAAAAACCGTTCAAGGTAAACTACCCCTTTCCCTCAACCGATCTTCACCAAAAACAATAGGTCGCGAGTACTCTACAAATCAGGGCTGTATGCAAAAAATTATTTGATTCTGTTTGAATTTGCGGCTGTTATCGTTTGCCATAGAAAAAAAAAATCTACAGACACACACACAGACACTTTTCGAAAAATGACTTTTTTTCATGTTTTGAGTGTAGTACAATCATATTCTGCAATAATCTCGAACACGATTTTTTTTGCCATCACCATACTTCCATTTCCTTAAGGAACATGGAAGTAAAAAAGATAGGTAGACTAAACGGCAAATCATAATAAGGCAAACCATATGTTTAAGGAACGGAGAGCTCTAATATTTATAATTTTCACAATATCGAAAACGAAAATTAAATAAATACTACAGTAAAATCCTTGCTTCTGCCTCTACAAAACTGTGCCTACTAAACTTCCTCTTTTTCCTCACTGATTTCCCAGATGAGGGTAATATGTTGGAAATCACTGTTTTTGCTATTCAATCGTAAGCATCGTTGTAACTGTTGTAAAATATCGGTATGGAGAACCATACATGACTTCCATATTCTAAGATTTATATTTAAAATCATTTTCACCCAAACAGCCAGGCTGTGTCTTACCTGCCTTTTTATTGCTGTATTAAATGAAAAATATTATATTACATTAAAATGAAAAAATTATAATTTTATTGCCTGGCAACAAAATTATTTTATTTTTAACAATTACCATTGTTTCAAAAAGTTTAAATAAATTTTCAAGTACTTTACTCTTGTTAAAACGTAAAAGGTTGCAGGTAAACTACCCCTTCCCCTTAACCGATGTTCACCAAAATCGAAAGTCATTGAGACCTCTACAATTCAGGGACGTATGCAAAACATTATTTGATTCTGTTTGAATTTGCGGCTGCTATCGTTTCCCATAGAAAATACGCTTGATAAAAAAACGTTGCAGGTAAACTACCCCTTCCCCTTAACCGATCTTCACCAAAAACAATAGGTCTTGAGTACTCTACAAATCAGGGCTGTATGCAAAACATTATTTGATTCTGTTTGAATTTGCGGCTGTTATCGTTTGCCATAGAAAATACCCTCGTTAAAAAAACGTTGCAGGTAAACTACCCCTTTCCCTCAACCGATCTTCACCAAAAACAATAGGTCTTGAGAACTCTACAATCTAGGGCTGTATGCAAATAATCTTTTGATTCTGTTTGAATTTGCGGCTGTTATCGTTTGCCATAGGAAATACCCTTGTTAAAACATAAAACGTTACTGGTAAACTACCCCTTTCCCTTAACCGATCTTCACCAAAAACAATAGGTCTTGAGTACTCTACAAATCAGGGCTGTATGCAAAACATTATTTGATTCTGTTTGAATTTGCGGCTGTTATCGTTTGCCATAGAAAATACCCTTGTTAAAAAAACGTTGCAGGTAAACTACCCCTTTCCCTCAACCGATCTTCACCAAAAACAATAGGTCTTGAGAACTCTACAATTTAGGGCTGTATGCAAATAATCTTTTGATTCTGTTTGAATTTGCGGCTGTTATCGTTTGCCATAGGAAATACCCTTGTTAAAACATAAAACGTTACAGGTAAACTACCCCTTTCCCTTAACCGATCTTCACCAAAAACAATAGGTCTTGAGTACTCTACAAATCAGGGCTGTATGCAAAACATTATATGATTCTGTTTGGATTTTTGGATGTTATCGTTTGCCATAGAAAATACCCTTGTTAAAAAAACGTTGCAGGTAAACTACCCCTTTCCCTCAACTGATCTTCACCAAAAACAATAGGTCTTGAGAACTCTACAATTTAGGGCTGTATGCAAATAATCTTTTGATTCTGTTTGAATTTGCGGCTGTTATCGTTTGCCATAGGAAATACCCTTGTTAAAACATAAAACGTTACAGGTAAACTACCCCTTTCCCTTAACCGATATTTACCAAAATCAACAGATCTTGAGAACTCTACAATTCAGGGCTGTGTGCGAAACATTTGATTCTGTTTGAATTTGCGGCTGTTATCGTTTGCCAAACAAACAAAATTACCCTTGCTAAAAAAAAAACCGTTGCAGGTAAACTACCCCTTTCCCTCAACCGATCTTCACCAAAAACAATAGGTCGCGAGTACTCTGCAAATCAGGGCTGCATGCAAAAAATTATTTGATTCTGTTTGAATTTGCGGCAGTTATCGTTTGCCATAGAAAAAAAATCTAAGACAGACAGACAGACAGACAGACACACACACAGACACTTTTCGGAAAACGACTTTTTTTCATGTTTTGAGTGTAGTAGAATCAGAATCTGCAATAATCTCGAACACGATTTTTTTTGCCATCACCATACTTCCATTCCTTAAGGAATATGGAAGTAAAAAAGGAAATGTATTAATAAATTATCCTGCCAAAGAGTAGTTTATAATTGTGTTCTGCACATTATATCAAATTTTTATTCTTCTGTACTGTTGGAAATTATTATTTTTTGTTAATCATTTTCCAATTCTGTAATTGTTACAGTGTAAAAAGTACATTTTGTATTGTAATATACTATAATACTAATAATACTGTAATACTAATAATAATAATAATTTAATGCATAAAATAAGAATGTATTAGAAATAGGAGAATTACTTTCTATGGTCAGCCAGACTGACAGGGAAACTTTTCAACTATTTCAGAAAGCTCAAAATGCCCAATACACGGTTCAAAGAAACAGAAAATGACAGAAGAACTCAAGACTACTCAAGAAGACACTGAAGAACGCTTACCACTCAAAAAAAAATATAAATTGCCAAGGTTTTCAGGAAAACCCCAAGAAGAGGGCAGGTTGCCATCTGGACTGACGAAAGGAGGAAGAGAGACGAGTAGATGGGAGGAACCAGCTGAACCAAATGTAGTCCACAGTGGCTCAACTGATTAAAAAAAAATATATACACATATTGATAATAAATAACATTTTTTACAAGAACATATTTTTTATTTATTTATATCTTATAACTATGGTTTTGACAGTTTTCTTTGTCGTATACTGTTATCTTCTGATTTCCAAAATATAATCACATATTTATTAATTTTTATATTTCATTATTTAAGATACAGATAAATATAAAATATATTCTTGTCAAAAAATATATTATTTACTATTCAATATCTGTAACATAATACAAATAATATAATTTTTGAACACAACTCTTATTAATACATTAAAAATATAACGAGCACAACTACATAACTTATATTAAAATTAATATTTAACTGTTTAAATTAATATTTCAACTTGAATCTGTTTAATCGATACCCAGAAACATGTCAACAATGCGACTACATGGGTGGAGCTAAAAAATTATTCCCAACTTATATCTTCGATTTGACTGCCGATCCTAAATTAAGGCAGTAATTTAAGTTTAAACTGATACTACCAAGCTATTCACCTGTTGATGGCTTAACCTAGTTTGAACACGCCCAACACGTGAAAAGTGGGAGTTACAGATACAAAACTCTACAAGAAATCCGAAACGTACAAAATGCTGCAGAAAAGAATAAAAATACACAGGGTAGAGAACCAGAAATATTATACAATGCCATAAATGATTACAATCATTAGAGACATAATTGGAAATATACGTAATGGAACTGTATACATCAAATTCAGCCTGTGAATATGTCAAAACCTGCTACTTCCAAGCCAAACAAAATTGCATACTGTCAACCACAGGTTTGCCTTTTGTTAAAAGTAATATTTCAGTTCTTTAATCAATATAAACTAAGAAACGAGTCTATAAAAACGCATATCTTTTTGCCCTAAAAACACAAATTTGATGTGTGTGTGCGTGCGCGCGCACATGCGCACGCGCATAACCGTTTTATATTGTAACGTTATTAAAAGACTCGTGCGTCTCTGTAAAATGTTTACACTTGTTTTTTATGTGTATTAGTGTTAATGTGGTGTGTTCGCCTCACACCGGTCGTTACAATAATGGTTGTCACTACTGAAGTCCGTAGCGTGGTCTAAATTATCAGTACAACCTACCTGTTTATTCATAGGGGTTGCGAATCCCGGGTGGCGCCAAATTGTTTATATTAAAACAATTAAATTTGTTAAATTACAAGTTAACTAAGTGTTGTCAGCGTTGACGGCTGGAGCGTTCAAATGATTCCCGCCGCTGTACTGCTTGTCTTATCGTCCACTCGTGAAGAGCGCTAGTTGGTTACTTAGTAAAAATTGTTAACACACATATATTATACAACGTCCTACGAAATAAAACGATGGTAATACTCTGTACTGTAATTTTAATGCAAGTTTGGTCATTAATTAATATGACAAAAGGATTATAAATGATTTTATAACAAATTGCTCCGGCTTAGAACATGAAACACATATATCTCAAAGTTGGCGAAATTGATTTTGAAATAAATTATTTTGATGCCGTCATGGCCTCTGTTTACATACAATATATTAATCTGTTCAAAATCTGGGGTTCTTTGGATTATAAAATAAAACATAAAAGCTGGTTACATTAAAAAAGTACACTACCATACTTCATACGTACTTAAATAGTATAAAGTGTTTTTACAAATTGTTCGGTAGTGTCGTATTAGTGGTTACAAAATTCGCACACTAATGCGAGGTTATATTTTAATTAACAATTGTTTTACGTAAGTTGATTATGATTCAAACCTTTGAAAGAAAATTAATTTTGTTTAATAGTGAGAAAATTTGATTGACTTGAGAAATATTTAAAGTACTTTGGTTTCTGGGATAATTGAATTTAGTTGATACTTATCAGTTCAGACGGTAGTGATATGTTGTCGTCTGGGGTGATGGAAATTCATCAATTTTGGGCTGTTTTAGGTTTCGGGCATCTTATTCTATCTCGTCTTGGGACTTTCTGCTATTTAATTTCTTTTATTTGGTTCCAGGACATCGTTTAATATTAGAAGCTCTGCATCTACTCGTCATTGGCTCTTGTAGTCGATTTCTGAACGTCTTTTGAACTTTTTAATGTAAAATTTTAGTCATCACAATCTTGCGTACCTCTTACTCACGCGTCATTTTTCAAGTCTAATAAATTTAACGGAAAATTAGTATTCAACGGCCCGTTTCTATGGTAACAGAAACCCTTTGATTGGTTAAGGCCTCTTTCAAAAGCTTTGTTATGAGATTTGAAATTTTTATTCAAATTTATTATATATTTTCTGAATGATTTTATTCCTCTATCATCCCTTTGGGGTATTAATTAATATCACTATTGACTTTATTTCCTTTCAAAGTTTAAAATGATAAGGTCATATTCTATTATACATTAACTTTAGTCTAATTATTTTGACATTTGATAATTTACATATCTCTTTTAAATTAAACTTTTATAATAACATTTCTCTTTTAACATGATTTACACATAATTACTGGCTATTTACTTGCCTTAGATTAGTAAATTTCCTTGTGAATTTGTTACAATTGACATTTGTGTGTGTCTGACAGTTAGACGTTTTCATAGCCAAAGGTAGCCATGATGGTATTTTACTTATTTCTTTTAAATTACATTTTAATTCAGCCTGATGTTTTTCACTTTGTTATGATAATTGTTTCAGTTGCGTCTAATTCTGTTTGTGTTCCGATTACAATTCAATATAGTTTTCATTATACATATTTAAAATATAACAATTAGGCTTATGGACTGCAAGTCTCTTTCAGCCATATCCTATTCATAACATTAAAACGAACAATTCTTTATAAGTTATTAGTTACTATTGGTTTTAACATTCATTTCATTCTTTTGCTATTACTTTGAGTGAGAAACATCATCACTTCTTTCAAACTTATTAAATTTATTTCCCCTTCTAACATGGGGTGTTTTTTAATTGTATACTTAATTTTAATGCAAATTCTTATTTCATTACTACTACCTTCCTCCATTCCATGTTAACACAAACTGTTTTTACATGGGCTTTCTCCCTGAATAATATTACATCCTTTACTTATCTCTGTTTTAAATACTATTTTTAACTATTCTTAATTATATCATTGTTCATAAGCTCACTTACATCATTGATTGGTTTATCAATGATTTATTAAGTGTTTTCTTATCTATTAATACTTTTTATAAATGATAATATCTTTTTCCACGTATCACCTTCACCTTTAATTAATTGGTGTTTATCACTGATACACACTCACTATTTTGGGGTATTTACACATTCACTATTGCACTTTTTCCCTGTTTATATTAAGTGTTACTTAGTGGGTAATCCCTATACTTATTTCTCTTTTATTTCTCACTATTTCATTATAACATGATACTCATTATTAATGACATTTTGTTATTTACATTTCATTAAATCTAACTTTATTAATTGGGTTAGTGTACTTTTCTTTACTAAGTTATTTTTTCACTGTTTTTTGTTTAAAACAGGTATATAAATTATCTCATTTACTACAATAACATTTGTTTTCATTAGTGGATAATTATTTGGGGTTTATTTACAGTATTCTATCTTTGAGTATACCATTTCTCCCTTTTATATGTGGTGTTTGTTACTTCTTGGTTTCACTTTGTCTCCTCTTCATTCTTCCTCTTCTTCTTCTTCTCCTTCTTCATCTTCTTCAACTTCAATTGTATTCATTTTGATTCGGTTCTCCTCTTCTCGTCTGGTTTAATTTCTATTTAGTTGTAGGAATTCATTCACTTCCTTTAATTGTCTTTGTTCTTCTTTGGTTCTGGTTTCTTCCCTCCTTTTGTTAGTTCCTATTTGGTTGGTCAATCACCTTTTTCTCTTGTGTTTGTTTCGTGGTTCCCTTCTTCTTTTGTTTGTTGTTGTTGGGTCAATCACTTGGGTTGGGTAATGTCGTCGTTCGTCGTGTCATAATATTTATATTTTATTTATTTTTAAACATTTTATTTGATATGAAGTATTTTTACATTTAGAATTATCTTTTTTATCCCTGGTACTGGGGTGGCTTATTTGTGTTGTAACAATATTTGTGAGATAATCGTGCAAATTTTTGTTATTATTGGAACCAGGTTCGAGTTGACATCAGGGAAAAGAAATTAATGAAATTTTTAATGGTTCTGGGTTAGGCGTTGGTTCATCATATTCAGATTAAGTGAACAGTGCTAATGATAGCGTTGACAATGACGACCTTGTCATCTGTGAAACAAGTGATATAGCAAACACTTTACTGGTTTCAGCTGACAATGGTAGAACAGATATTACAATGAATTTTGGACTGATAATATTCTAAATCCACTTAATCTTATAGTTTTATTTGGACCGCAGTCAGCAGTGTTTGAGACAGAAAAAGGCACGCTAACCTCAATTGATAACACCTCAGTTGTTTTCAGTAGTTTTAGCAATTTTTTTTTATTGATTCAATTTTTTTTTTTTTTTTTTTGTATATGGATTGCTTGTTTGTTTTGACCTGCACTGTATATATCTAAAATGTGTTCAACATTAATCATCATTAAACTGCAGATAAAAAATTAATAATGAAAAAGTATACATTCTCAAAATTACGAAAAACATCTACAATGTTCTATAACAAAATATGCTGTTGCATAATAAGCATGATTTCTGTAATAATTATAACTGCGGTAACTTATAACAATAATTCATTTATTCTGTAAGTGAATTTTATTTTGACTTGAACAAGTTTCTCAATATGATTCTGCATCATCAAGTGAGACTTTAAAAAATGCATTAACTTATAATCAGTTCATATTTTCATTGTTGCTTCTGGTATAATAATATCTTTATTTAATTAATACAGTTGTGTTAGTGGTTATAATCACAAACAGAAATCATCAGATCAGGAATATCTGATTATTTGCGATCTGATGATGAGCTGTGAAGCTTGAAAGGGCTAATTGTGAAGTTTTTCTATGGGGGTGTGCAACAGTGTAATACTTTTATTATTGGCACAACAATCAAAACTTATAAATCAATATATAAAACTGATTCCCTGTTTATTCCCTGTATTATCCTTAATACCTGAGAATGCAGAATCCATATCAGAAGTTCATATGAAGCAAAATAAAATTTACACGCAGAAGTTAATTACTATTTTGGCAAATGTGATATAACAAAATGTTTTAAATCTGTCATATTACTGAACAAATGACAATGATTAAACTTTCCCTAACACTTATTTATGATTGTTAGAATTTTATTTAATCAGAGTCAACGCTGATGATTCTGAACAATACAGATTGAATTATACACATATAAATAATTAATATAAACAAATACTTGCATATAATTTCATATTACAGTGTATTCCGGTTAATGGGGGCCACCGGTTATTAGGGCCAGCCTCTTTATTAGGCCAATATTCAAAATACAAAAACAAAACAAGGTTGCACTTAGAAAGTTTCTTGCTTCGTTTAATAGGTCCAGACCTCGGGTTATTTGGTCCAGTAAATGGCTCAGATTTTCTCTCCTTAAATAGAAGTAATAAGCATTTTTTATTTTTTTTAAGGTCGTAATTTAGACAAGTAGATTAGTGAGGGTGAAAAACCATAACAGTACAGTACGTTGTTAACAACAATCTGATGACATGTGTTCGGTTTAGGACTTTCTGTGTTTGTCCTTGGTGACATACAACTACAGGTACCGCTAGGTCCTCCAGGATTCTTAAAAAATAGGCCTACTGATACTATTTCATTATGCTGTAATTACAGTATTATTATATATGTATTACTGTATTTCCTTAGACGTACTTCGTTAGTAACAAATCTTACAATTGCAGTGTTTACTGTAGATAAGAGTTATGTTTGGTTTTCTGTTATTATGAAATTTGGTTTATAAGGCTTATTTGCTTACTTTTTAGAAATTTTGGATAATAGGGTCAGCAGCCGCTTAATTGGCCCAACATGATACAGTCCCGACGTGTCCCGGTAAAGCAGAATCCACTGTACAAGTAAATAAAATTTAAACAATATACTACAAATATAAAAAGAAATAGCCTACTTGTACTTTTACGTAGGCCTATTGTTTACATAATGAAGACACATAAGGAGAACATTAGTTTTTACAAATTTTCACAAAAACTCTTGATGACACAGTATCATATTGTGACAAAGACCTAGTTCAGTATCAACACATAAACAACACAAAAACAACATAAATACCAAATACATAAAATACTGTACGTAGAACCATACATGACTTCCATCTTCTAAGATTTATATTTAAAATCATTTTAGAAATGAAATATTTCCATAGAAACTACTTCTTTCTTCAGCATTTACCACAGTACTGTGGTCACTAACGTATACCACCTCATGTTAGCGCACTCGATTTTCACTGACGATGGCACTGTCAAAACGTCTGGTTTTGCAGAAAACATTGTACCATGGCCAAACAGCCCGGCAAGGAATTTTGGCAACAAACTGCTTCTTTGTTGCCGATCACATGGTACACATATAAAAAATTATCCCCTCTCCCCTTCAACTATCATTTTCATTTATAGAAAATTATCCCCTCCCCCTTCAACTACCCTTTTCATTTATAGATATTGAATCTACCTTTCTACAGTGGATTATTATGACCTTTTTTCAGGATACTTTATTTATCAAAATTAGGTACTTTACTCTTGTTAAAACATAAAATGTTGCAGGTAAACTACCCCTTCCCTTTAACCGATCTTCACCAAAATCAATAGGCCTTGAGTCTTCTACAAATCAGGCACATATGCCAAAAAAATTATTTGATTCTGTTTAACTTTGCAGCAGTTATCGTTTGCCATAGAAAAAATTCTACACAAGACACACAGACACTTTTCAGAAAATGACTTTTTCTTCATGTTTTGAGGGTAGTACAATCAGAATCAGCCCTTATCTCGAACATGATTTTTTTTGCCATCACCATACTTCCATTTCTTATGGAACATGGAAGTAATAATGCTACTTGTAAACTGTTTGACGGAGAAAGTTTCTTATACAGAGCAATCAGCATACACTTAAAGACGCATGGACAGTTCATGTTACAATACACAGCCCACAGGACAAAAGACATCATTTATAAACTAAATTTTGTTCTCAGAAATCGGTTTAAATGAATACTATATATACTGTTTTGTAGTCGTTATAGCCTATCTGTAGTGGTAAACCATCAAGAAGAAAATACCCGTTTCAAATAAACACATACACACACTCCCGAGACAATGTGTTCGGTCGGAGATACAGCACACAATACGCTGTACGTCAATACACGGTACATGATGTGTTTTATAATCGTCTCGCTACAGCACCACTCTGCATATGCATGAAGCCTATACACAAAGTGTATTTTACACACATGCACGTAGTTTTGACATGCTGCCAACTGCTTCAACCTAGAATCAAACCAATAACCTGCGGCTCTTGTTTAGGGTTTGCCAAGGTGAGCCCAACCCAAAAACCCACTGGTTTTTTTGGGCTTAGGCACGCTTTAAAGAAAGTCGCTGCTTGGAAACTCAGACTTACAGATTGTTTAATGTAAACAAGCTTACACAAGAACAAGCAATAATACAAAAATGTTATCAGCAAGGGAGAAATTCTGATCAAATCTCATCCAATAATGAACTCCGACTGTGCGTAAGACAATACACAAAAAATTAAGGAATTATATTTTAATTAAAGATGGATTCTTTTGTGTGGTATTTAATCTCATCTATAAAAACCAATTTTCAAGAGAGTTATCAACCCTATTATACTAATCCTGTATTACAAGCGATACAAAACTGTGACTACCCAGCCTAATGTGGGATAACGGCCAAGTTATTTAACAAAAGTAGGCCACGGGGTTGATGGTCAGCTGGGGATTGACAGTGAATTTTCTCTTCTGTAAACAACATCCGCTACTTTTGATAATTATAAATTATTAGTGTTTCTTAGCATACTTAAATCTCTGTTAATACAGTTTGCATACTTTTCAAACAATAAATTGCATCTGAATCTGTCATAATTATACAGTACAGGTAAATTAAAACTGACAGAACAGTATTTACAAAACCTTATCAGTTATTTAAAGAACACTAGTATTTTATGGCAAAGGTTACATAAGTTCTATAGGAAACATTTATTAGAATGGCTGTTTCAAATACTTATTTAAGGTATTAAATGTTAAACACAATTACAACAATTTAATTTTTATAGAAAACATGAAAAATTGCTTGAAAAAATCTTTCATTGTTGTCTGCTTCTCTTGCTAACCAGTTATTATAGAAGCCAATTAGTATAAAAAATTATAACAGTACCGTAAATTATTTTATACACTCTATTCATACACTCTAGGTTTTCAATTTTTTTATTATTATGATAAGGACTGGTATCAACAGTACAGAGAGCCGGACATAATCAGCCACCAGACAGACACGAAACTATTGTACTACAGTTATTGGATATTTACTACCAAACTTACATGTTTTGAAACGATTCAAACCAATGGAATAAAGCCAAGTTGTACATTTTATTTCCAGAGCTTTTTACATTTTTAAACACTTATTTGAATTTTATCCCAATTTCAGTAGTAACTTGTTTTCCACATCTTTTAGGATATTCTAAATTCTTTTAGGTGTAAAAACAAAAATAAAAGCTTTTATATTCATTAAAACATAACGAAGATCTTTAGTAGTTATTAAAGATCGTACACCTTAAAAATCCCATAAAACACGTTTTCTTTGAAATTATATATAGAGATAATTATTAAATTTCTTTACATAGTTTTTTTAGATTATTAAAGTGATACTAATTCCATCATAAATAGGCCTACGTACCGGTAGGCCTATATGCCATGTTTTTATAAGTTTTATAATCATTATTTTTACAGAATTTTCTGTACTAAAACATTATACAAATTCTTTAATTTAAAAACAGATTTAATTTATTATAATACCCTCTATGGTATAAAAACACTGTATATTTCGAAACTTTCAATCAAATAAATAACTTGAAAAAGCACAAAAACTCACTAAGGAGTAATGGATTAGAATGGATTTAAAAAATTAATAACCATGATTTTTCTACTAATTAGAATTATTCTGCTCTTGTTCCATATGTGATATTAATTGACTACTGCAATTTATTACTGCCAGCATATAAACAATGATCAACTTTTCAATATAGTACCAGTATTAAAACAAGCAACCAAAATAATAATAATAAATCACAAAGCAAGTTAGTATTCTTGACCAAAGTGATGAATATCTTTCAAGACATGCTGAGGAGTGGCTTAAGCCCAAGGCAACCTGGATCCCTGCCAAACTGAAGTCTTAAAAAATACAAAATGTGAATTTTTTACATTTTCTAAATTTTTATCACTACATAGGCTATGTCTAACTATTACCACTTCTAGACCTATGTTGCAAAACATTCAATATCGGTATGGAGAACCATACACGACTTCCATCTTCTAAGATTTTATTTAAAATCATTATCGAAATGAAATATTTCTATAGAAACTACTTCTTCCTTCAGCCTTCACCACAGTACTGTGGTCACTAAAGTATACCACCTAACATTAGCGCACTCGATTTTCACTGATGATGGCAGTCGATAGCACTGCCGAAACATCTGGTTTTGCAGAAAACATTGGACCGCGGCCAAACAGCCCGGAAGGAATTTTAACAATAAATTACTTCTTTGTTGCCGATCACGTAGTACACATATAAAAAATTATCCCCTCCCCTTTCAACTATCATTTTCATTTATAGAAAATTACCCTCTCCCCCTTCAACTACCCTTTTCATTTATAAATATTTCATCTACCTTTCTACAGTGGATTATCATGACCTTCTTTTCATTATACTTTATTTATCAAAATTAAGTACTTTACTCTTGTTAAAACAAAAATGTTGCAGCTAACCTACCCCTTCCCCTTTACCAATCTTCACCAAAATCAACAGGCCATGAGTCCTCTACAACTCAGGCACATATGCAAAAAATTATTTGATTCTGTTTGAATTTGCAGCAGTTATCGTTCGCCATAGAAAAAATTCTACACACACACTTTTCAGAAAATGACTTTTCTTCATGTTTTAATCAGCCCTTACCTCGAACATGATTTTTTTTGCGATCACCATACTTCCACTTCCTTACAGAACATGGAAGTAAAAAATGTGAATTGTTGACATTTTTGTCCTTTTCTAATTCTTTATCACTACCTAACCATAACCACTTGCAGACGTATGTTGCAAAATATTTAAAACAAAAATGCTGATAGCACTGTAGATGTCGCATGCAAGCTCTCTAAAATTAACAACACTCTTTTTCACTTTAACACACGCCGTTTATTCCTTAAAATCAAACGTTTTGCCCGTACTACATGAGGCATCCTTAGTGGCTCGACTGAGGCAGAGACTTGACTGGAAGTCTTCAACCACCCCTGTTTATACATCCCGCCCAAAATGTTACAAACAAGCCCATAATCACAACAGTCTTCCCCTTCCAAAAAAAAAAAAATCGAATAAATTATTTAGAAACTCAAACATAATACATAAAAGAAATATTTAAGAACAACAACATTTTACCACTTTTACAACACAATATTTTATTTCATTAGGCCTATAATGATCCTGTCACCTTACTTAAAACAGGTTACCAAACTTCCAAAAACCTGTAGCTAATGTCTCTATTAAAACTGTTCTTATTTATAGGCCTAAATATAAATATAAAAAAAAGAACTGTTCTATCACCTATCATGTCACTCACAGAAAATAGGAGAACTATATTTGTAAATTGAGCTATATATGATACAGTTACATATAACATTTACGATATATTTACTATATCTGTAAATAATAAGAGAAATATCTATAAAATTACTGTGCTACAAGTAAAACGTTTAGCAATCAATGGCATAACACAATGTAGGCTTCTTGAAATAGGCCTATACCCAGAAAAAGAGCACTGAGTAAAAGGTTCATTGTTTTAAATGCATAGTTCATTTTCTGTTTTACCATCTTGTACTCCTTAGTAATCAGTACCATTAATATATCAAATTTTAAGTTGTTATCTGGATAGCCTAAATGTTACATTATGGTTTATACTTCAACTATAGCAAATTAATAAATAAAAATAATAACACAAATATAATTTTTCTAACCATTCCAAATACAAAAATAAAAATACTTATATGATAAACATGTTCTTTTTCAATAAAATTAAGCACACAAAATTTAAAGTTTGACACTGAGATTGCCAATGTGAAAATATGAAACAGTTACCGGTATGCTTTTATTGGTGAGGTGGAATCAAAAGGATGGGTTACAAAAAAATCACTCTGACCAGATGAAAAATGTATACGGAACAACTTCTGGACATGCTTATATTGAGTAGATACTCATTCTAAATACATATTCCTACAGGACAAACAGATTATTCTAGACCTATATGACTTATTGGCACTGT
Source organism: Magicicada septendecula (assembly GCA_034769895.1). NCBI lineage: Eukaryota > Metazoa > Arthropoda > Insecta > Hemiptera > Cicadidae > Magicicada > Magicicada septendecula. Next base: position 847,838,166 of record CM068368.1, read on the forward strand.
CTAATAAGGGACATGGCACTGCCTAGTCAATATTACATTGGCTCACTGTGCTATACACTTTGTGTTCAGTTTCAACTGCAAACAACATACAATCTGGCTTTCAGATGGTTACCTTCCCTCACAAGACAACAGCAAATCAGCTAGTGTTTCCCTTTCTAGTAATAGCTTTCCACTTAGCCACTCAGAGCTGGTATTAAACTGTATGTTCCGTATATGCCTGGTAGCAAGCCACACCCTAGTTGGCGCAAAGATCTAGCGAAAGCCAGTTTTCATGGCATGGAGTTTCAGTTAAGGCTCAGAACAAGACGTCAATCTGGGAAATACAAGTCACTGTTCCCATAGAATCGTGCACGCCAGAGATTGAGAATGTGAATGCCTACATCAAGCACAACACTTAAAGAAGTAAGGGTTAGCAAAATGATGATTATAAAGCCTATAATAAGAATAAAACCCATGACACCAGCACAGCAAACCAAAACTCCATACCACACAAGCTAACAACAGATTATAACACAATTATTACTGAAAAGTTCAGTTAATAATAAATAATAATTTGCAAAAATGTGTTTGCATGGCCATGACAGTCTCCCCACGTATAGGCAGGCTCCCCGCACCAATGCTGTGGGCCTCAGTTGCAGGCTCAAGTGATGGGCCCCTTGCTGATTAATGTCAAGGTTTTTTTTTTTTGAAAGTTTGTGCTTACACCGAACAGTTTACAAGAAATATCAAAACTGTACAATAAATACAAATTCAGATACAAAAATTCATAATTACAGGTTCCAAATAGTTTTATACATACCATTTTCAGTCATTTTCAAATCCAATGTTTTAAGGTTTAACTCAAAAGCAAAAGGAGAAATACATTTTAAATTGAGATTTTCATCACAAAAATTGGTGGCAACTAAGTCTGATACTTTTGCACCAGTACTTTAGTCTTCAATCTGAGTTTCTTTTCATTTAATGACCATACTTCAGAATTCAACTGAAACGTTCAGTAAATGAATTCACTGCTTGACATCGACTGTCTAATTACTGTAAAAGGACATCCAAATCCTTATAAAACACATCAGTTATTAATTTTAATTTTTGGCTAAATCATCGTTTGACTTGCACATGATGTTATCTAATCCATACAAATTTTTACAATAAGAAGTATTTTATAACTTATCTTAGGCCTAAGTGTTAATGAACACTTTAGTGTTTACGTTATTTATATGGATACTTTAAGGATACGGCTATTTATTGAAGTCTGTTTGGTTTAATCTAAGAAATTTTTAATGAAAAACCTACATTGTGAATCAAAACACAAATACTTTTACAAAAAACTGAATTCATAGATACAGCAAAATAATAAAATAATATAAAACCTTTTAATATTTTACTACACAGGTTTTTATCTGATTTTCTACACTCTAAGCCCCCCCCCCCCGGGTATGGCCCCGGTACCATGGTCAATCACCCCTATACAGAGAACTTATATACAGGCCTACTCAAATAGGTGTGGTCAAACACAATGTAAACAAAATGTATAATCAACATAAAAGAGTCTACACCTGAACGTGGGTGTGTGTGTGTGTTTTTCTTGTCGATTTGCATAGCATACGGCTTCTCAGTGTTATTGGTGTCTGGGACTGTGATTACATTCATCTTCATATTCTTTTCAATATGGGACCTATATCTTTCATAATTTATATTCATGCTTCCTTCAGGAATATGGTTAAACCCCAACCACAACAGAAAACAACACACCACTCCTGAGGTGGTTATTGAATGCTCACAAACAGTATAATACAAGAAACACAATCCAAACTGCTGACATGGTTGAAAATGTGTGTGCTGTACACGCATAGTTCACATCTTTATTCACTCCTAGATATACAGTACAGATAATGTTCAGTAACATTAAATAGTTGCCCTACAAATATCATAAAAAACATGTAAAACACAATGATTTAGCCAAAAATTGAAATTCAAAACTGATGTGTTTTATACGGCCTTGGATGTCCTTTTACAGTTGGTATCATAAAAAAGTGAAAGGACTTCTCTGAGGTAAGATGCACAAACCCTTAAGTGACGACCACAGTAGAGCTGCTAACAGTGTCAATCATCGTTCCCAAAAAACTCTGATAACTAGTAAGAATAAATTATAGAAATTTGAAACTATCACATGCATAGTTCTAACAGAATTTTCAGATTTAGTAGGCCTATATTCAGTCTCCTTACACATACATTAATAGTTACAGTAGGCCTACCAGCATCAATACGAACAACACAAGTAACCAACTGTAATCAAACTTGTATTATATTGTAATATTTATATAAAATACCCCTGTACTTAAATTTAGAACTGTATTTTAATTTAGAATTTTTTAAATGTCTAATTTAATTCACTTTCAGTAGAAATATTTTGCTGAAAGTGTTTCAGTATTTCAGTGAAAATATTAAGGAAGTATTTCTTTCACTATCAAATATTTTAATTAGACCCACTTAATCTAACCAAATCATTTCTGACTACTTCTCCAATGTCTCGAGTCTAGATTCTCCAATAATGTAACAATAACTTTCTCTGATATGCAACCCCGGGAAAAAATTTCAATGGACTATGCATGGAAAATTGTTAACAATTTACACTCACAAAAAAAATCGTTTCGAGATACCATTTATAAATACACCCAATATAAACTCATTCATCTTTGTTTTTAAAATTTCTTTGGGTCTTCTATCGACTCTAAACATCAGAAACACAAACAAAATCCTCGGAATGTAACCATTATAACCAACCACCAGCAATAACTAATTAAAGTCCAACTTCGTCATGCTCAATGTCATGTTCTGGACGAGGCCTTTCAGTGTTTAGGACTTGAAAATGGTGGAAACACTGAAAGGCCTCGTCCAGAACATGATGTTTAGCAGTTTAGCAAACAAGCATGATGAAGTTGGATGAAGTTAGAGACTGCTAATTCAAATAACAAGATTAATTAATTAAAGTAAAATATCACTAGACAATGGATCGCCATGGTTGAAGCTGGTCATATACCATAATTTCCAAAACATGTCTCAGATAAGTTAATGTGTCTAACACACCTTTACTAAACATTTAAATACAAAGTGTTTAGGGAAAAATGTATTTCCCTAATAACTAATCGCTCCAAAAAATCTCAGCTAACTAGTAAGAATAAATTATAGAAATTTGAGATAGTTACAATAATTAGTCCTAATACATTCATATTAATTATTTATATTAAATATATTACGTGATTCCCACCAACCATAAAACCAAAATTTCCCGTACGTTATAGAATGTTAGATAATTTAAATCTGGAAACTGACTATTAGCCCATTCTGTATAATTGACGACTTAATGCCTCAAGAAAAGAAACAATACTATGGAACTGTTCTCATATATACAGAAAGGAATCAAGAGACAGAAGATAGTCACATCTGGAAAACAAACAAAACACACAGACCGGTTTACGGTTTGTTTTCACATTACAGTCTTGGTAAAAACCAAGCCTTCTATTCAAAACTTTATTCTCTATCATGTATTGTCATTTACCAACAGAATATTACATAACACATAAAAAATATGCTAGTTTAAACGAATGTAACTTCTGTATTTCCACTCACATACACAAAGACTATACTGTATGATGACTACAGATTAACAATTAACAAAATTGAGTTTTTGTTAATAAACACGTATCACAAAATTTAACAACATCTACATAAAAGTTTTTTTTTTATACAGTTCAAGGCTATGCTTAAGAATACTAAAAACCCCTTTCATGGAAAACAATAGACATCTTATTCATGAAACAGCGTTTAAAAAAAAATTAAGTTTAATCCCGAGTTATCAATGCCAGTTGGTTGAAGAGCCCCTAGTGAATTTCTCTTTCACTATTCAACAACAAAAACCAAATTCAGCAAGTAGGCAATATTGTGCTTATCATGATGAGCAAAGTAAAAACATTAAACTCAAAAATTCAACCAAACACCCGTACATTATAAAACAAATATCAATGTTCCTGAATGTGTTACACTCAAACTTTCAGATGTGATGCTCAGAAATATTTTTCTGCTTCTGAAAATTGTAGATATGATCTCCAATATGATTTTTAATGCCGTTACTTCTATTTTCTCAACAGAATATGTAAATAACATTGGCAATATATTGTCATAATGTGCTATAAACAGTTTTTGTGTTTAAAATATATTCTACATATTTAACATTTTCCAAGTAAGAAATAATATAACAGTAAAACAAACTTACCATTTGATGATTTCAGGTCTCGATGGATCAGAGATATAGGAGCTTTATTATGCAAATAATTCATTCCTCTTGCAATCTGTATTGCCCAGTCCACTAACACATCAGGACGTATTTTACGGCCTGCCAAAACTCGGTTTAATGAACCACCACGAGCATATTCCATTACTAGGCACATGTTTGGCATTTGTAAACACACACCTTCTAACAACACAATATTTTCATGCTTAAGTAACCAAAATAACTTTGCTTCTTGTCTAACATTTTCTAAAGTTACACTAATATCTTCATCAGGATCTTGTCTTGCTGCTTTCACTGCCACTTCCATGTTATTCCAAAACCCGCGGTATACTTTTCCAAACCCTCCCACACCGATCACTTCCTCAAGAACAAGCTCCGAGAAATCAATCTCAATCGGTTGAATATCTGCTATCGCATTAGACACACGGTCCATAATATTTTCTTCCGCGACAAAATTGGCAGGGAATATTCCCACCTTACCCCCGATCTTACCTGTCCACCAACCTTCATCCCCAGAAATTTTTGAATCCATTGACAGTACTTCAACAATTTCTCCTCTTCGTAGGCTAAGTTCATCTTCACCCTGAGCTTCATAGTCGTAAAGAGCTGTCCAAAGTGACAAAGCACCTCTCTTGCTGCTGTCATTTTTTTTGAAATAGTATGGACTACTCTTATCTTTTGTGATGCTGGTGCTGGTACTTGTCTGTTGAGCTGTACTGATTGGCGTCGGAGAGGCTGTACTGTACACATCACGGCCGTTGGAGTTTCCATACACAGTCTTAGTGTGTTCCATGGACGTCAATAGGGGAGGCATTCGTTTATTCTTGAATGGATTCGGGATCCTCTTAATATAACCCAACAGTTTACTGAAACTAAAATGTTACACTTCGTCGTGCTGGCTGCATTCATTGACAGGTGTTCAGTGCTGTGACACTTGTCTTGTTCACTACTTTGCTGCATAAAAACAATCTTGTAAGAAATTGGTCCACTTATCATGACCCTGAAGTACACAATTTACGCACAAATTTCCTACAACTTCTTGACAAAACTAAGAATCAAATTAAACAAAAACTTTTGATTCATAAAAATATGAAATAAAGAGCTTTGCACAGTACAAGAAATTTAGAATAAACGTAACTGCATTATTCACAACAACCTACACTTAACCTCCGCCATTTTCACACCAACTGCCGTAGAATAAAGATTTTGTCACGAACACCTGATATCATTTGCAAATATGTAGTTTGTCGTTTACCAGTAGATGACACTACCTCCTAAACGAACGAAAGGTGACAGTTGTAGCTTTCAAACGTATGTAATTCTGTAATTTTAAACTTATTTACATGTAATATACAATTACACACATATGTATCACACAAAATGGTATGAAATAAATATATCAGTGCGTTTGATTTACTTCAGTGGAAATAACATATTCATAAATAGAAAATATGTGATAATAAAATATACAATAAATATATAAGTATAAATGTAAATACTAAAGTGGTAGTTATATACTTACTCGCATTATATAAATTAGTTTGTAAGTGATGACTAAAAAGGAAACACATACTTTCATAAATGTAATTATATGTAAAACTTTATCGTAGAAAAAATGTAAACGTTCAAATGACGCATGATGATATTAATTTTATGCGTACATTATTTGTTTTAATCATAATAATGTAAGAGTAAGACGCAAAAGAAAAGTATCGTCAAGTCGAATTAGTTTCCTTCGAGAATGCCAAACCTCTATGCCAATACTTTCTCTTTGCTTAAAACTCTGCTAAGCGCTAATGACATTTTGAATATACTACATACCGAAAATGTGTATTGCTATGTGACTGTTACTTTTCTATGACATAAAACGTAAATATTTAGAAATGCATACGTCAAATTTTTGTTAGACAGTTTGGGTTATTATATGACCTTTCAAGTGGTTTCATTAGAACCGTATTTTACAGTACACTACCCATTCAATCTAATCTCATATACCGAACTTTTCATGGAGCTATAGTGTAGATGGAAGTAAAATCAATTCATGCCTACTTATTTTCTTGTAACGAGACTCTGAATTCCAAATTTTATTGAGCTCCTAAGGGCTTTTTCACTCTTCTGAAGTTTTAGTTCATGTTGGTTTGTTATAAGATACATTATGTGACAAACTCTCATTTACTTTCATTGGATCTGTCACAATAATTTAAAATACCGTAACAAAAATATTAAATTCTTGGATTTATATAAAAATATTAAAAGATAGTTTTAGTTTTTGTTTATTTAATTGATGTAAGTTTATTTTCTGGGGAATTCATGAACAAGAAACTTTTAAAAGTATTGTGAGTGTTATATCAGGGACTCTTCTTTAAAGACGGCTATTATGGATTGTAGATATTTGAATTTAAATCTAACTATCACCATCACAGAAAAAATATAAATGTTATGTTTTGCTTACCCAGATAATCAGCAGCCGTCTTCAGGTTCACAGAAACATGTATAGAAATAAATAATACTCTATCAATGAGTGATAGACAGTCAACAAAATAATAATAACAAAAGTTCACATAATCCAGCAATTAAATAATACAAATGAATACTTATTATGAAATAACGCACAACACTTACAAAACACAATCATGGTGCATTTATTTTCTGAATGTTTTACTAACATGTGAGTAATTATGCCAACAATGGTAGCCCCATTATCTGAAGACAACTGGTCCCCTACTTCCATCCCCAGAGAAGAGGATCTTCCTTCTTCACTATTCTCTGAAGTATTTGACATCATTACTAATCGAGGCAGTGTATTGATCTTGAGTATTTAAATTACTACAGATGTTTAGCCCATATCAAAAATCAGTTTGATGAACTGATTCCACTGGAAAGCCTAACCTTAGAATAAAAATTGGGTTAGTCAAAATTACAGGCTAAGTGCAAGATTTAAGGTAGAGAAGTTATGACGATTGTCTTGCACAAACCCTTACGTTATGTTGACAAACTGTCATCAAATTAACCATGATAAGCTTCACACCTTAATTTGCCCGGAGCCAAAACTACCCCTGAGTTAATTTCCAATGGTAAGAAGCCCTGCAAAAAACTTTAGATATTTAAGTCTGTACATCTACCAACAACAATGTATAGAGCAGAAAGTTGGATCATACTTGATAAATCGTAAGTGGAATAACATTAGCAGAGATACAATTTATTAAGAGAATAATGGGGGAAATGAAAGGAGCTCAGATGAAAACTAGAGCTATATATTCGTACTCTGTGAACTAGAGCCTGTGATGGATTTACTGGATGTAAGGCAACTGAAGTGACTAGTGAATGCAAAGAGGCCAGATGAAGGGAGAAAAATAATACAGTTTCTAACATTTTCAGGAAATGAAGATTTTATGTATGGATAGGAATTGATGGAGTAGATGGTCAGAGACCAGGCCCGGCTCCAGGCAAGGGCGAACCGTGCCACCGCCCAGGGCGGCAGATTCCGGGATGTTAAGTTTTAAAATTGAGGGAAAAAATAAAATTATTCACTTAATTTCATCAAAATAAGTAAGATCAGTAAGAATTATTACTTTATATATAAAGTCAGCGGAGTTTAACGAAGAGTCGAAAACTCGTGAACGAGAGAACATAAACCTGACAATGAGTGCAAACATTCCTAGTAGTCATTTGAAGGCAATCGCCTTATCTTAGAGTAGGTCTAGTGTGCGTGAATGTGTTAAGAGTTAAAATAGGGAGGGGGCGGCACTCATATACTGCACAGGGCGGCAGAAGCGCTGGGGCCGGCCCTGTCAGAGACTGTATACAACCTGATCCTGAGAATTATGGTTCGGTAAAGAAGCAATAACTATTAACACACAGACACACACAATATGTATGTTTTTGTATATGTGTGCTATTATAGCAGGAAACAATACTGTAGTAATAGTTGACCAATAAAATATCAAAATATCACGAATAATATTATCTAGTTATCAGAATACAGTTAAGCATCACTTTACTAAAAATGAACTTTATCTTGTGAAAAACTTACTTTTTTCGTCGGACACGTTTCGGCTTCTTCAGCTTTTTGTCAGACTGCCTTCATTTCGTAACGGTTTTTGTGTGGAAGGTGTAGTGGGGGTGGTGTGTGGAGGAAGGGGATTGGTGCAGGGAATCAACTTGATGTTTGTTTTTTGTAAAATTGTGTCAAAAAGTGTATGTGATTTATATTGTAATTGATCGTTGAGTATGTTGTTTGGTTGTGTTGTGTGGTGTTTATATATTTCACAGAAATAAACACCGTTATTCGTGAAAGAAGAGATGAAAAATCAAGACAACTACAGTTAAGCATACTCATTTATAATACCGTGATCTTGTTGATATAAAATTGCAAATCATGTATTAGCCTAATTACGAGGATCATGCATATGGTGATCTTATAGGGGATTAAATCATGAACTAGATAACCACAACTTTTATTAATATGTTGCAAAAATAATCACACTCGAAAACGACAAAATAGGTAATATAAGCAATTAAGTCGATAAATGGCATTACCGCAACACTAGAGTCATAAAAATTATAACATTTTAGTAACTAAACACTTGCATTAACACCGCACTCAGTATTTGTAAAACAAATCACAGAACTGACTGAACTGCGCTAAGTTGCGCGCATCTTATAAACAATGCTGGCAATGAGCCGAGAAAGCATTACGACTTGTTAACTCCTTTATCGAGATACGATGTTTTACTCCATCTATCGAAATGTACATGTTGATTTTGATACTGATTGAAGTAATTTTCGTAAGGAGTTGTTTTATTAAGGATCTATAAATGATCTAGTTTTATTATTATACTTTTAAAAATTTTTATTATGAATTTAAAAGTTATAAATTCAAGGAAGCTGAAACTTTTATATAGATCATGATTTATTTTATTTTTTGCCTATTACAACCTTTCTAGGTTAGCTTTAAGGCACTATATCGTCATATATCCTAAATTATTTTATAGAACAACTTGAAGATAGTTATCCTAAGTAGGATATCTGTCGACAACACTTAATTTGTCATAAATCTGACCCGAACAATGTCTGTTGGAACAGCTGTCAAGGGCTTTCATTACGTCACAACATTGAGTAATGTCTATTTGTATATGTGTCACCCGGCGTTGTTTATAGCGTTATGAAGTAAAAAGAAATGATTATAGAAGAAATTTGCAATGATATGAAAGCTGCTGTTGAACAAGGAAGAACAGACATTGTGAAAACACTTTTGGAAGCTTGTAAGTTGGGAGGCCTGATTGTGCAATTGAGCTTGGTTTTAAGGAGGTTATAAATGTTTAGGTTAAGTGAATGTGGAGTGAATAAATATTATTCATTCATTCATTTGTCTTATGCTTAGTGTTAAACTGACTTGATTTGTATATTTAGGCTCGGAAGAAGAATTTAAAACCAATAGAAATTCCACCGTGTCAGAACTACTGAACGGGATTCTGATTGATGAGGGAACATTTCTTTGCTTAGCAGTGAAGGTAAGTTAATGTTGCTGATTGTAATATCACTGAAAGAGGTAAATAATAAAACACGGAAAACGTAATTGCATTCCAATGGTAAACATTTTAAAAATCTGTTGTATGAGTTATCCGTATTTTATAATTTCACTGTCTTGAAATTTTTTCAAGTTTAATTAATGATGCTGGAAGTATAGAATACATTTATTATGTATGGTTTTTACACAGTAGCAGATGTAACTTGTAACTGTAATATTACTGATGGTAAATTTACAGACTGTAACTGTGCTGCAGATGAGATATTTTTTTAAATCACGTATAAGGTAGTACTTTTTAGTTTAGGTCTATTGTGCCAATATCATGTCACTTTCTAGTAACCTGATAATGTTTTTTAACAGTGAGCTTGAGATCCAGTGTCAGCAAACACCTCGTGGAAAGGTTAACATTTTTTTTTGATTTCACACGAGCAAAAGATTTGTAGGCTACATTGTTTCGTAGTGCAAGCAGTGGTAGCAGCAAAGATGGTGTGCAGTCACTTATAAAGCAAACTGTGATGACAAAAGTATGTGTGCTGCTTGTTGAGATCTATATAGCAATGTAAAATGTATCGAAAACTGAAAATTACTTTTGTTTTCAAAATAAACAAGTAGGCTATGTGAAGTAAACATAACTGATAAAATTATAATGTTAATTGATTTTTGCCGAGAATATCAGGGCCCTCCCTCCCCCTCCCCCTCCCCTACATAATAAATATGTACATTTTATTTTTAATATACTGTTTTGTAACTATTGTGTATGGTTTCAGTTGAACCAGAAGGACATTGTGCGAACCCTGCTAGCAGCTGGAGCTGATCCTAATATTAGGAACAAAAATGGTTTGAATGCTTTACAGTTGGCCTCCTCAGATAACACAAAGCAGGTTTTTGTTGAAGATTTTCTGAAAGCAGTTGCTACTTCACAGTAAGTGTGAAATTTTTCTCCCATTCTTATATATACATTTAGTTAACTTTACTTAAATACTTAATGTTTGCATTTAAGATTGAAGGGTATGTATGTCAGTAGTCATCTTTTGGTCAGCACTACCATAATTTGTTTTGCAAGAGGCTCATTTTTCAAGTAAGAACCGTTTGCGCATTATGATCGTGCAGGCTGATGGCGGCAGTAGTGGCAAGGTCATGCGAGGTGAGCAGCCCCCCCGACTATGCAGCCACTAAGTTTCAAGTGTCTGCATGCTTTAGTCGTTTGGTTATGCAGTATTGTTCAGAACCATGTTGATCGATAATTGCACCGATTGTGAAGTACGTGCTATGATTAGATTTTTGAATGCAAAAAATGTCTGTCCTGCTGAAATTCATTGCCAGCTCGTAGAAGCGTACGGGGACTGTCACTGAATGATGAAAATGCGAGTAAATGGTGTAGGTTATTCAATGAAGGAAGGACTAATGTCCACGACGAGGACAGGTCTGGACAGCCTACTGTCATTACTGAAGATTGGATAAAAAAAGTCGACAACTGTATTTCTGAAAACAGGCTATTCACTGAGTTGGACCTGTCATTTCTTTATGTTTCATGATCTGTCATTTATGACATTGTTACTGAGAAGCTTCACTACAAAAAAATTTGTGCATGATGGGTGCTAAAAATGCTGACAGAAGAGCACAAGAAAAAGTGTAAGGCCACTCTTTGATGTTTTTGTAGCGGCATCACAAGGATGGCAATGAGTTTTTGAACCATATTGTGACTGGAGATGAAACCTGGATCTGTCACTATACACCAGAGACCAAACGACAATCCTGAGTGGCATCATTCCTGAGCACATATCATCATTCGGATTTCCATCTTTTCCCAAAGGTGATTGGTGTTGAAGGAAACAATAAAGAAGCAATAGGATGTTATAAACAACTATTAATCAGACTTAAAACTGGACTTTAAAAAAGGCATATTGAATTTAGTGAATCACGATCTGTTATATTAATAGACATATAGCCTTCATACGTCAGATACCTTGGGTTGACACTGGATACTAAAGGTCAACCTACAAATGTGTATTTGTTTGCCGAATGAAGCTAAAACGGGAAGTATGGACAACATCTGCTGAATTGAGATGTGGTAGGGGTGTTGCCACCATTTGCATCATGTTGTCGCATTTCATGTCCATTGCAATTAATGTTTCCATAATGTTAGTGATTTTTTTGCAAAGGGATGTGTGGGATCAGACAAGAACAACAACACATTTGGGGTTCAGTGAGCAGTGACAAAACATAGGAAAACATGGTGAAATGCTGGAACTGGAAATTCGGCTCCATTTGCCAAATGGAGGCAAGTGAAGACATATGAAAGGGTCTTAAGTAAAAGGCCTGTGTCAAAATGAAAAGGATAGTACTGACAATTATATGTAAAATGTGTAATTTATGTTGGGTATAATCTTCAATTTATGTTGGGGAAGTTCTCCAACTTCTTTGGGCACTTGCAGGTATGCTTCTTGGTATTTGTACTGTTCGATGTATATATAATGACTGGATTTACTTGAAATATAAATGGAATCAATAATTTACCAAACAGATACAAAGAAGAAGAACATTATTTAAGATTATCATTTAATTAATGCAATATTAATATTGCATAGTGAACAGTATTTGTGTCTTTCAATACATCATTCAGCAAGCTGAGAGATACAGCAAAACAAATATGTGCACTGTTCACGTGATGGATACATGCATTGCTGTAACTCTGTGTATGATAAATAACTGCTGTGTGTTGACTCAACATTCTGAGAATTAAGGTTGGTTCACGTTGCAAGCAAAGTTTAGCTAAGGTTTGCAGTGCTACACTAGGTTTTGTCAGTTCGATTTTCAGTGTTAGTTTTTATAGTGAACTCGTTTTTAGAATGATGCCATTGCCTTAGTTGAACAGTTCTGATCATGTGGATTGTTTTTTTTTATACTGTCTGTGGTCTCTTTGAAAGATAAGGTTAGCATTATACGTTTTTTTATTGACATTTTGCACATACTCTGTGTTTAAAATTTCATTTTGAAATGATTAGTCAACCCACATTTTTATATGTTCAATACATAATTGGCAAAGAAGGCACATTTAAAAGCTGTGCTGATATGATAGGGTCGTAGCTGCTGCACATCAGATAGCTTTTAATTTTGTGGATAGTTTTGTATAAAGTAAGAATAAATTATTTTAGATCAGCTCAGTGATTTTTACTTCCATGTTCCATAAGGAAATGGAAGTATGGTCATGGCAAAAAAAATCATGTTCGAGATAACGAGGGAGATTCTGATTGTATTACCATCAAAACATGAAAAAAGGTCATTATTCGAAAAGTGTCTGTGTGTAGAATTTGTTCTATGGCAAACGATAACAGCCGCAAATTCAAACAGAATCAAATAATTTTTTGCATACAGCCCTGAATTGTACAGAACTCAAGGCCTATTGTTTTTGGTGAAGATCGGTTATGGGAAAGGGGTAGTTTACCTGCAACGTTTTATGTTTTAACAAGAGTAAAGTGCTTAATTTTGATAAATAAAGTATCCAGAAAAGAAGGTCATAATAATCCACTGTAGAAAGGTAGATGAAATATCTATAAATGAAAAGGGTAGTTGGAGGAGGAGGGGGTAATTTTTTTATAAATTAAAATGGTAGTAGATGATGGAGGAGGTGAATTTTACTTCCATGTTCCTTAAGGAAATGGAAGTATGGTGATGGCAAAAAAAATCGTGTTCGAGGTTATTGCAGATTCTGATTGTACTACACTCAAAACATGAAAAAAAGTCGATTTTCGAAAAGTGTCTGTGTGTCTGTCTGTCTAACAGAATCAACTACTCTTTTGCATACAGCCCTGAATTGTAGAGTTCTCAAGACTTATTGTTTTTGGTGAAGATCGGTTAAGGGAAAGGGGTAATTAATACCCTTTTAACAAGGGTATTTTATATGGCAAATGATAACAGCCGCAAATTCAAACAGAATCAAATGATTATTTGGATACAGCCCCGATTTGTAGAGTACTAAAGACCTATTGTTTTTGGTGAAGATCGGTTAAGGGAAAGGGGTAGTTTACGTGCAACATTTTGTTTTAACAAGGGTATTTTATATGGCAAACGATAACAGCCGCAAATTCAAACAGAATCAAATGATTATTTGGATACAGCCCCGATTTGTAGAGTACTAAAGACCTATTGTTTTTGGTGAAGATCGGTTAAGGGAAAGGGGTAGTTTACCTGAAACGTTTTATGTTTTAAAAGGGTATTTTCTATGGCAAACGATAAGAGCCGCAAATTCAAACAAAATCAAATAATGTTTTGCATACAGCCCTGATTTGTAGAGTACTCAAGACCTATTGTTTTTGGTGAAGATCGGTTAAGGGAAAGGGGTAGTTTACCTGTAACTTTTTATGTTTTAACAAGGGTATTTCCTATGGCAAACGATAACAGCCGCAAATTCAAACAGAATCAAAAGATTATTTGCATACAGCCCTAAATTGTAGAGTTCTCAAGACCTATTGTTTTTGGTGAAGATCGGTTGAGGGAAAGGGGTAGTTTACCTGCAACGTTTTTTTAACAAGGGTATTTTCTATGGCAAACGATAACAGCCGCAAATTCAAACAGAATCAAATAATGTTTTGCATACAGCCCTGATTTGTAGAGTACTCAAGACCTATTGTTTTTGGTGAAGATCGGTTAACGGGAAGGGGTAGTTTACCTGCAACGTTTTTCTTATCAAGGTAATTACTTTTTTTTCTATGGCAAACGATAACAGCCGCAAATTCAAACAGAATCAAATAATGTTTTTGCTACAGCCCTGAATTGTAGAGTTCTCAAGATCTGTTGGTTTTGGTGAAGATCGGTTAAGGGAAAGGGGTAGTTTACCTGCAACATTTTATGTTTTAACAAGGGTAATTTTTTCTATGACGAACGATAACAGCCGTAAATTCAAAGAGAATCAAATAATGTTTTGCATACAGCCCTGAATTGTAGAGTTCTCAAGACCTATTGGTGTTGGTGAAGATCGGTTAAGGGAAAGGGGTAGTTTACCTGCAACATTTTATGTTTTAACAAGGGTAATTTTTTCTATGACGAACGAAAACTGCCGTAAATTCAAACAGAATCAACTACTTTTTTGCAAACCTTTTTGAATTATAGAGAACTCAAGAGTTGATTTTGTTGAAGATCGGTTAAGGGAAAGGGGTAGTTTATTTTATTTTTATGACGAATGATAACTGCCGTTGAATGATTCAAAGAGAATCAAATAATTTTTTGCATATATTCCTGAAGTTTTAAGTACTCAAGGTCTGTTGATTTTGGTGAAGATTGGTTAAGGGAAAGGGGTAGTTTACCTGCAACATTTTATGTTTTGACCATGGTAATTTTTTCTATGACGAACGATAACTGCCGTAAATTCAAAGAGAATCAAATAATTTTTTACATATATGCCTGAGTTGTGGAATACTCAAGGCCTGTTGATTTTGGTGAAGATCGGTTACGGGAAAAGGGTAGTTTACCAGAAACATTTTTGGTTGTAACAAGAGTAAAGTACTTAATTTTGATAAATAAAGTATCCTGATAAAAAGATCTTAATAATCCACTGTAGAAACATAGTTGAAATATCTATAAATGAAGAGGCTAGTTGAACGGGGTGGGGGTAATTTTCTATAAATGAAAATTATGATTGAAGTGGGAGGGGGGATAATTTTTATATGTGTACTACGTTATTGGCAACAAAGTAGTAGTTTGTTGTTAAAATTCCTTCCCGGGCTGTTTGGCCGTAGTCCAATGTTTTCTGGAAAACCAGACATTTCCGCAGTGCCGTCGACTGCCATCATCAGTGAAAATCGAGTGCGATAACATGGTGGTGGTATACGTTATTGACCACAGTACTGTGGTTAAGACTGAAGCAATAAGTGGAAAGAAGTAGTTTCTATGGAAACATTTCAAAATTTTGTAAATGATTTTAAATATAAATCTTAGAACATGGAAGTCATGTATGGTTCTTCATACCGATATTTTATAAGTTTTATATGTGTACTACGTTATTGACAACAAAGAAGTAGTTTCTATGGAAACATTTAATTTCACTTTAACAAAATTCTATATTTTTCATATTAATTTAAATCACGTATGAGTGAAAATATATCGTTCCTGGCATGCAAGCATATCTGAATTTTCTAATGTTTACTTTTCCAAAGTTTTATTATTGTGATTACCACAATAAAAAGGCAGGGAGCGCGCGTGCACGCACGCACGCGCGCGCACACACACACACACACACACACACACACACACACAATTCGCATTATTTCTGGCCTCACTCATGTTTATTTTTTATGTTTGCACGCTTTTTAAATGGAAAATGCCGAAACCCACACCAACACAACGCGTGCAAGCCGAAAAGATGGACATCGATTTGCTTCCTCTGGATCGCTGGGCAGTGTTGTTGTATTAAAGCAATTTATACAATCTATGTACTTATTTCTATTATGATATGAGAATTATAAACTAATATTGCATGTGTGTGTGTGTGTGTATGAAAAATATATAAATATTTCTCTCCTTTGGAAAATTTTTTGCCCCTCCTTGAAAATATTTTGACCTCCCTGATGGTTAGTTATTTACTAGCCTGTGTGGAATATAGCATTATGACATGGATCAGAATGGTGGGTGTTTAACATTAGACACAAACGTATTAAGGAAGAAATGTTTTGCTGAGAAATTTATAATTATACGGGTGAACATAATAGTCATTCAGGAAATCAGAAGACAAATGGAAAGAAAGAAATCAAGACTCGATTTTAAAAAAGAAAAATGACTAGTATAGTATTGACAGGAAAGACTTTGATAACACTATAGACATCCTCGGCCCCTCGCAGCGAGAGTCCAATTTCATTTCAGGAATCAGATCTTCGTTCGACATACAGACATTTTTTTCCAAAACTACAGTCCTTGCTCACAAAGGTTGAGGATAGTCTTAATCCACCCGACATGGTGGTACCATTTTAGCTGATACATAATTTTTTCAGAACTCAAGCATTCACTTATTTAATTAATATTTAAATGATTTTAAATATAAATTATAAGACATGGAAGTCATGTGTGGTTCTCCATACCAATTTTTTATTCTGAATACAAATTTATTTTTAATGTCTTCATGTTGGAGTCATGTGTATATAATGATTTATTTTGTGTTTATAATAATTTTTTGTGCAAAATAATTGCAATGTAATTGTAATATTTTTTTATTATTCAATACTAAATTTTTAGGTTTTGTTTATAAATTATTTCTCCAAAAATAAATTCGTGGATTTGGTCATGGTAATAAGAATAATTTATGCCCAGTTCCACCAACATCCAACCTCCGTTAAGAATTTAGTGACCAGAAAATCAACCCTTAAGGATTTAACGGGAGATAACCTGTTTCATGAAACTCAGTTAAAAGTAATGGCCGATAGAATCATCTATTAAGTTAACGGGAGATGTTTGGCATGTTAGATAACTAATGACTGTTGAAATGTCGAGAGCTAACCTTAAAATCATTTGGTGTCGTTTATATACCGCTGCATTGTTTCTATTGAAATAGGTGTTTGTGTAACATAAATAAAATATACATACACATATTTTTTGGTTTCTGTGAGCAGAAAATTTGTGTTCTTTGTTCCTCTATTACATAATTTATTTTATTTTCAATTGTTGCGTATGTATGTAATACAAACTATTGTGACAAACGAAAAGGGATCAGAGAGAAACGTTTTACACTTAAGTAATATTGGTATTAAAAAATTTTCAAAATGAAGGCAAAAACAAAAGTCACTGGTAACAGAAATAGGCCTATTGGTTTTGATCATTTGAGTGAGTCAAAATTTATAGAAGGCTATAGGCGTCCAAAAAAACTTACTCTTAAAATTCTTGAAGAATTTATGTTACATGGGAATATCCTTGATAACAGAAATAAAACAAATAAAACTATAATGAGATATAAAATAAACTATACACTTAACAAGTAGAAAATCATGAAATAGGAACACCATCGTACAAGTAGTTTACAAGTTATTTTAATTTTTCACCTCATCTGAAGCAAAATCTACACTTATCATGGCATGCTAGCAGAGTCTTGTTGATGAGATTTTTACTAACCTGGTCCAAATGGACTTGGTGAAACGGCCATTAAGATAATGGCGGTTAAAAATTATATCGGTGGGTAACAAATTGTCTGTTAGGAAAAAAATTACTAATGCAGAGGTTCACAAATTTCTTCTCCATTCCTGGTCCAGGCCTGAGTCTCACATATTGTAACGATAATAAAAAGTATGAGGATTCCTTTTTACTTAAAGCCCCACGATGGGTTCGTCAATATTTAACGATAATAAAAAAGGCTCGTGCGTACCTGTTAAAATGTGTTTACATTTGTTTATTATGTGTATTAGTGTTAATGTGGTGTGTTTGCCTCACACCGGTCGTTACATTAATCGTAGTCACTACTGGAGTCTGTAGCGTTGTCAAAATTACCAGTACAACCTACCTGTTAATTCATAGGGGTTGCGAATCCCGGGTGGCGCCAAATTGTTTATCTCAAAACAATTAAAATAGTTAAATTACAAGTTGATAAGTGTTATTAGCGTTGACAGCTGTAGCGTTCAAATGGTTCCCGCCACTGTACAGGTTGCCGTATTGTCCACTCGTGACGAGCGCTAGTTGGTTACTGAATAAAAATTGCTAACACACATATATTCTACAACGTCCTATGAAATAAAACGATAGTAATACTCTGTACTGTACTTTTAATACAAATTCAGTCATTAATTAATATGACAAAAGGATTATAAATGGTTTGATAACAAATTGCTCTGGCTTAGAACATGAGACGCCAATATTTCAAGGTTGGCAAATCGATTTTAAAACAAATTATTTCGATGCCGAGATGGCTACTGTTTATATACAATATATTAATCTGTTCAAAATCTGGGGTCCTTTGGATTATAAAATAAGACATAAAAGTTGGTTACATTAAAAAAGTACACTACCATACCTTATACGTACTTAGAAAGTATAATGTGTTTTTACAAATTGTTCGGTAGTGTCGTATTTTTCTTACAAAGTTTGCACACTAATGCGAGGTTATATTTTGATTAACAAAATGTTTTTACGTAAGTTAATTATGCATTAAACCTTTGAAAGAAAATTATATTTGTTCAATAGTGAGAAATTTGATCATTTGAGAAATATTTAAAGTAATTTGGTTTCTGGGAGAAAGGAATTTATTTGATACTTATCAGTTCAGACAGTGTTGATGTGTTGTCATCTGGGGTAGTGGAAATTCTGCAAATTTGGAATGGTTTTAGGCTTCGGACATCTTTTTCAATCTTGTCTTGGGATTTCTGCTAATTAATTTATTGTTATTTGGCTCCAGTACATCGTTTAATCTTGGTAGTTCTGCATCTATTCGTCTTTGGTTTCTATGGTTAACTTCCGAACGTCTTTTTAACTATTTAATTGAAAATTTCAGTCATCACAATTTAGCGTGCCGCTTACCCACACGTCATTTCTTCAAGTCTCATAAATTTAACGGAAAATTCTTATTCAACGGCCCTTATTTTACTATGGTAACAGTAACCCTTTGATTGGTTAAGGCCTCTTTCAAAAGCATTGTTAAGAGATTTGAATTTTTATTCAAATTTATTATGTATTTTCTTAATGGTTTTATTCCTTTATCGTTCCTTTGGGGTAATAAATAATATCACTATTGTATTTCTTTCCCTTCAAAGTTTAAAATGATACCTCATAAGGTCATATTCTATTATACATTAACTTTAGTCTAAATATTTGACATTTGATAAATTACATATCTCTCTTAAATCAAACTTTTATAATAACATTTCTCTTTTAAAACAATTTACATATAATTACTGGCCATTTACTGGTCTTAGATTACTAAATTTCCTTGTGAATTGGTTACAATTGACATTTGTGTGTGTGACAGTTAGATGTTTTCATAGCCAAGAGTAGCCATGATGGTTTTTGGTTTATTTCTTTTAAATTACATTTTTAATTCAGCCTGATGGGCTTCACTTTGTTATCATATTTGTTTGTGTTGTGTGTTGATTCTGTTTGTGTTTTAATTACTATTCAATATACATTTTCATTATACATATTTTAAAATATAACAATTAGGCTTATGAACTGCAAGTTCCCTTCAGCCATATCCTCTTCATAACATTGAAACAAACTATTCTTTATAAGTTATTAGTTATTGTTGGTTTTAACATTAATTTCATTCTTTTGTTACTACTTTGAGTGATAAACATCATCACTTCTTGCAAACTTATTAAAGTTATTTCCCCTTTTAACATGGGGTGTGTTCTATTCATTGTATTCTTAATTTTAAAACAAAACCTTATTTCTATACTACTATCTCCTCCATTCCATGTTAATACAAACTGTTTTTATCTGGGCTTTCTCCCTGAATAATATCACATGTTTTACTTATCTTTATTTGAGATACTATTTATAATTATTTTTAATTATATGAATGTTCACAAGATCACTCAAATCATTGACTGTTTATCAATGCTTTATAAAGTGTTTTCTTATTTATTATTACATCTTTATTGCTTAAAATATCTATTTCCCCGTATCACCTTCACCTTTAATTAACAGAGGTTTATCACTGATACACTCTCACTATTTTTAGGATATTTATACTTTCACTATTGCACTTTATTTTGGTTCACTGTTTGTATTAAGTGTTACTTAATGGGTAATCCCTATACTTTTCTTCTATTATTTCTCACTATTTCTTTACAACATAATTCTTATTGTTAATAACATTTGGTTATTTATCTTTCATTAAATCTAACCTTAATAATTGTGTTAGTGTACTTTTCTACACTACGTTACTTTATAATTGTCTTTTGTCTTTAAAATAGGTATATAAGTTATTTCATTTACAACAATACTATTTGTTTCATTAGTGGATAATTATTTGGGGTTTATTTACAGTATTCTATCTTTGAGTCTACCATTTCTCCCCTTTATATGTGGTGTTAGTTTCTCTTTGGGTTCAACCTGTCTCCTCTTCATTCTTCCTCTTCTTCTTCTTCATCTTCTTCAACTTCAATTGTCTTCATCTTGGTTCGGTTCTCCTCTTCTCATCTGGTTTAATTTCTATTTAGTCGTAGGAATTTGTTCACTTCCTTTGATTCTTCTTTAGTTCTGGTTTCTTATCTTCTTTTGTTAGTTCCTAATTGTTTGGTCAATCACCTTTTGTCTCTGTGTATGTTTCGTGGTTCCCTTCTTTGTGTTTCTGTTGTTGGGTCAATCACTTGGGTTGGGTAATATCGTCGTTTGTCGTGTCATAATATTTATATTTTATTCATTTTTAAACATTTTATTTTATATGAAGTATTTTTACATTAAGAATTATCTTTTTTATCCCTGGTACGGGGTTGGCTTATTTGTGTTGTAACAATATGCCATTCAGGAGCTTCAGTCTTCTTTCCCTCTTGTGTTCTCTCTTTCCACTGTTCCCCGAGAAACTATTAGTAATTGTCTTTTGCTGTTGTTAGTGTGTTCAATCTAGCTTTTGTTTGTCCTCAGTGTAATCCTTAGAAGTGTTCCAAGAGTAATTACTGAAACAAATTAAATGTATTGTAATAATTTTTCAAACAAATTACATGAAAAACTGTGGCATTTATGGACAAATACACCTTAGAGACTAAGATTGTATTGGATAATAAGAGTATAGAGCAAGCATTACATTTCTGCTATCTTGGCTGTGACATCTCTTATAATATGGATTATGATGTTGATCATAAGTTGACAAAGTTTCAGTCAGTGTGTGTCACAGTTTGTCGTGTGTTATAGAAGAAAACAAGGAAAGAGACTTCACTAATATTTTATAAGATAATGGCTGTGATTGTGTTATTCTGAAACTTGGGTTCCGGTGAAAAAAGGCAAGTAGGATACAGGCATGCAGGAGATAAGATTATTGTGATCTGTTAAAAGTTGCACACGAAGAAATAGACTCTATTTATTCCTGTCTATAAAGTCGTCTCGTCTTTATAAAGACGTTCATAAAGAGTTGAACATTTTTGATATCGAAGATTGTATTGCAGGAAGCAAAGAGAGATGGATTGCTCATCTGAATAGGATGCCAGATGACAGGTTGCCTAGGGAAGTTTGGCTATTGGATAACGAAGTATAGGAAAACCTAGGAATCGTTGGTGAAGTGGATATATTCCTTTGGGACAGGTACAGGTGATTCGCCTAAGTCCCAGATAGAAAAAAAGCAGTCAATTTATACCGTTACAATTGCCAGTTTCAAAGAAAAAAATATTTTATAGTAAAATCGTCATCTAAATTCAAATGTATATTGTAAATAGTGTTCATGTATATGAGTGCACTTGTTTTAACTATTGGTTCTGTTTTTGTGTTCGAATCAGCGATAACTTCTTTCACTTACAGTGCTCCTAGATCCGTTTAATCTGCTAATTTACAATTATTAGAAAGTTATTCTGTCAGCTTAATGTGGAGTCTTTTAAACTGTTTAAAATGAAATATTTATAATGTTACATTAGTCTGTATATATGAGTGTAGTTTACATTGTATTAAACGTGTTTGCTGCAAGAGACCGAGTGATAAATATTGCTAATGTTTGCTTGGTCTGATTTTTTATCTTACATGTTTGTAATTGTAGTGGTGGCAGTAATGGCAGAGACGTAACTTTTGTACTCATTCTTACACCGTCCAATATTTAAGAAAGTTTTAAATTATTAGCAAATATAAAACCATATCTTTTATTTGCGTTCGTGTTACATACAAAGAGATATTCGTATCTCGCACGGTTGAGTAAAATTTTGAATTAGTTAATATAATTTTAGTGTTGGATGCAGACATGAAGTTATCAAGTACGCTGTGTTTCTGAAAAAGTGTAATGATATTTTGACATATTTGTGGCTAACATTTGAGTAATTTATGTTTATTTATATTTTCATTCTTTCATGTAGATAATAATTAATTTCTAGATCATGATTATTTTTAAAGGATATTTAGTTTACTGTAAGTCAGTAAAATTTTGTGTTTGATTATTATTTTGTATTGTTTTTTACAATACATAGTGAATGTCAGCATACAGATTTGTTTTAGTATATTAATAAAAATTGTGTTTTATAAAAACTTCTATGTTTATGAAACATTATAGAATGAATTTACCTGTACCGAGAATAAAAAGCTTACCTCTTATTTATTTCATGTTATGCTAATATGATATTAAATATTCTTCAAATCATGTTATGTAGATATAATTATATTCTTCAGTTCCATAAACTGAATGTTCTTTGTTCATCCATTTCCTTTTCTTTTATCTTTCTCAATGTCGTGATTTACTTAGAAAGAACAAGAAATAACACTTGAATGTTGCCATTTTTAATACAGTATGTATATTTTTTCTTGTACAGAGATGAAAATTTTTTAAGACACCTTTTTAAAAAGTATAAGTAAATGTGTCACATTATCTGTTGTAGTGTGTTTTATAGTATCAGAAAACATTTAATATTTTGGTTCGGTTTCCTGAGGGGGCCCCTCCATGTGTGGTGACTGTAAACACAAAACATATTTCAGAATTTAATTATGAAAAAGGTATTAGTTTGTTAACAGTGGAGAGGGATCACTGGTTTTGTTTTTATTTTTTTACCAGATTTACACCTTCGTAATTAGTCAAGTTTTGTACTGTAGATTGAAAATAATACTGTATCTCTTTATTTATTCAGTCTGTACTCATTATCTTAAATAGATAATGTTTTTAAATTTATGTACATAAGTACTCTGAATTAACAAAAAATTACTCTGAACCACAAGTATATAGACTACAGTACTATTGAATTACATTGTAATTCAATGTATATTGATATTGACCAATAACTTCATCCCTAATAATTCCTTTTTGCGGAAGTGTTGCCCGCCCCCCAACCATTAATACGTACAGAAAAAAGGTTAAGTGTGGTCAGTTTGACTAGGTACATTTCAACTTCATTTTCAAATAATTAGCACACACACACGCACAAAGTTGCCTTTCTACCCATAGGATGTAAAGATCAGCTCAACTAATGTGTTCATTCTTTATAAACATGTCTCATTCCTTTCTGTTTTGCATCAGTTTCTTTTATCCACCAATTTCACTCCCTTTCCCTTCAGATTTTCACTTAGTACATCATGTTGTGTCTCTTTAAGTAATATCAGCTAGATATTAAGGTAGTGGGACAACATTAAGGTAGCTTAATATCTAGCTTATTAGCTTAATTAATACCTAACGTATTAGCTTAATACCAAAAATTCTTATTTTTTGGGTTGGTTTTTGGATGGAAAGCGGCAGCTCAAGAAATCAGATGTGTAAGCGAATCAGTACTTATGTGTACAAACTTAGTGACAGAAACTAGCTGTCCTCTGCTAACAAATAAGAACATTAAAATTGTTGCTGAAATTCCTTTATCTAGTTTCCATTACTGTGAAATTGTATTGCTTGTGATAAGCAACTGAAATTTCTAACAACTCACTCTATTTAATTAAGAAAGTTGTGTTAGTGGTTATAATCACAAACAGAATTAACACTGTTGCACACCACTATAAAAAAAAAATTATTCCAATTAGCACTTTCAAACTTCACAGCTCATCGGCCTACTTTTTTAGCTACCACATTCTTATTTTTAATTTTAACTTGTGCGTATTTCGGAATGACATTATTAGCCAGAGATTGTTTATTAAACCATATTTTACTTAAGACCCTCTTCAGTTGACTTTTAACTTGAGATATTTAGAGACTTTACTTACCTTATTGTTGTCGTTTATTACATCATTGTTGTCATCCATTACCTGTCGTCGATTGCACATCTTATCAGAAATTTAATTAAGAAAGTTGTGTTAGTGATTATAGTCATGGACAGAATTAACACTGTTACACACTACTATAGAAAAATTATTCCGATTAGCGCTTTCAAGCTTCACAGCTCAGGACGATGAGCTGTGAATCTTGAAAGCGCTAATCGGAATAATTTTTCTATAGTGGTGTGCAACAGTGTTAATTCTGTTTGTAACTCACTCTATTATGCAGTAGTCCTCTAGGGTAGTTTAATCCGTCTGTATTTTGTTGTTCGAAGCGTGTTTTTTGTTCTCATTCATAGTTGCAGTGTCAATAATTGATAAAGTGCATTGTTTCGCCGTATACATGTGCATTAAATATTGTTTCAGTGACTGCGGGTCAAGGTTAAAAACAAGACTGTATTTGTACACATACAGTGAACGACTTTGTAATCAAGACTGTCATTGACTTTGTATTACAACACATATTTACTATAGTGACAGGTGTAAACATTTTTAAAAATCATGCTTTGAGTTGGATTCCCGATGTATAATTTAAATACTATAAACAGTTTTCAAATTTTTTTTCCAGTTTTTCTACTAATAGATTCTTCTTTTTCTGCGTTTCTTATTGTTATATCATTTCTTGGTCATGTGGCTTATAAATATACTTGTGACTCCATTTCGAGGTTACTTTGTCTCTATTGTTTTAATTTTTTTTTTTTAGGCCAAATTCTCAAATCAGTAAATTCATATTGGCCTGAAAACCGTTTTGTGTATGACCATTTTTTTTTATCTTATGAAGACAGTAGCAAAGTCTGCACACAGGAAACATTAAATGTATCAGAATAGTAATGAGGATGAGAAGAAGGAAAAGAAAGAAATGAGGATGTAAGGAAAAGTTAGGGATGAAATCGGCAAAAGAATCTCTAGAAGACAAAACTATGATTTCGACTGTAGTAAGGGAAGTAAAGAGAGGAATTAAGGAAGCGAGACATATCATAAAGATTAGAAGAGGAAGGCTGTGGCAAAAGTGGAGTAGGTCAGTTTAAGTTATTTTAACCAAGAAAGGGAGAAGTTTGAGCACACTCAAAGAAACAGCAAGCAACATAAGAGATGGTGACATATATAATATTTAGAGACAGAAGATCTAAATGGTGGTAAAAGAAATGTCTGAAAGTATAAAAGGAATTGTTTCTGTATGTATCTAATTTTTTATGTTATCATTACTTCTGTACCGTACACAGCTTTGAACAAAACATTGGGTATTTTGTAGATGATGACAAGGGGTAAATTTTAAAAGCTAGGTTCTGGAAACTAATATTGACAGCATGTTAGTGTAACTGAAAACGAACAAACAAAATTATATTAAATTACTCGTAACTATAACATTGTCATTCTTTCTTATCAAGTGCTTATTGCTTTGCACCGCACAAGTCATTTTGAAAGCTCCATCAATTTCAAGTCCCCCAGCCACATTAACACCCTAAACTACCCCCCCCGCACATACATAAACACATATAGCGCCTTGTGGATGTTTGTCCATGGCCAGTATTTGTGGTCAACCAGTTCCTGCTTTGTGAATTGCCTGCCTCCTTTTGGTCATCCTACACTTCATTTGTGTAGCATCATCAACCAGTCTTTTTACTAGTTATGAAACTGTGCTGTGGAATGTTATAATAAACGACATATGTAATGCTTATTGAACATTTGAAAATATTAAATTACTCTATTTCTAAGTGAATTTAAGCTTTTACGAGTGACAAAACTCACATCAGTAAACACAGGTGACACTTTTGTCTGGGACAAATGCAGAAGTCTGCCATAACTTGCCGTGTCCTCAACTTGGCAGTACTTTGCTTGGTTGTAATAGGAGGGGATGTAAGGGATGTAATACACAAGCATGGGGATCACAGCATAAGAGAGAGGAGTCCTTAGCGCGCGATACGTACTGGGTACCGACATTCCAACATGGTAAGATAGCTGAGCCAATGAAAAAAAAGGATGATGATGTGATTGGCCAATTAATGACCAACCAGCACCTTAAAAAATATATAAATAGAATTACCTCAACAGGACAGATAAGTCCATATTCGTTTGTGGGTGTTTGTGATCTGTCCTCATGCCACTGAAGATATCTGTCATGTGTATGGATAAAACATCTGGAACTACAGACAATCTGGACCATGGCCTAATAGCCTGGAAAATGACAGTGTAATTTCTAAATTGTCATTAATTTTTAACATGTCAGTATCCAGTATGTAATAATGTAAGTGAACTCATTTATAATATATAATGGCATTTAACATATTCAGTAATGTACAAATGCAAATATTAATAAGTATGCATATGGTGAGTATACTGTATATGGTAGCTATAGTATTTCATATTACAGAAAATTAAGTAATTACTTTGTGATTTATTAATGTGTTTAATAAGATTATTATGTTAAATAATTATAGGAAACAACATTTGTATTTGTTACTTATAAAATAACAGCATTGTTTAAATAAGGAGCCATAGTACTTCAATAATACTTTTTGTTTTTAAAAACTTTCAGAGAATTTTGTTTGTGCTTTGCTAAACTCACAGAATAGTAAATAGTGTTACGACAGTCTAACTGATCGTCATATGCTACACTGGAAAAACAAAATATAAGACACCAATAAAGTCACTAGAAACCAGCTTTAATGATCACAACAGTTTGCAATCATCAAGTTATCCAACAAGATTACTCTCGTACAACAATTCAAATTGATCTGTCTACAAAATAATAATGTCACTATTATCCCTTTAATTTTGATATCACTTCCACACCATAATCACTTTTTACTAATACACCACTTGAAACGCGCTGTGTAAATCGTCCGACAATAACTCGAACCTCACTTGAATAAATTGCCACTTCAACTGAAACTAAGCACTGCTGAATGCCCATATTTATACCCCGCTGAGATTCCAGATTAATCCATAATATGTGTCAACACTAGAGCGTAATTGCTTGTGCCCTTGAACACAGCATGCGCGGACCGGTGAGTCTGAAACAGTGTCGTTAACACCTGTTAAGAATCACGTGCGCACCTAACATTACAGCTGGTTCTGCTGGGACAGCCGAGAAACGTGTAGAACATTCCGTAATGGTGTAACAATAAAATGTTCCCTTCATGTACTATGTTGTTTTATGTTTTGTTGTGTGAATTAAAATAGTTTTACTTTTTATATGTTGCAGTCTTGAACGAATCCAGCAGCTAATAAGTGCAGGAGTCAATGTAAATGCAGTGGACAGTGAAAGCACACAGAATTCCCCGTTACATTGGGCTGCTTGTTACTCTGATGTACAGATTATCTCCTATCTTATAGGTAAGTTAACAATCTCTTCTGTTGGCATAAAACTGCTGCTGACTTTTATGTTGTCAAAATAGTATCTCAGTATAATTCTGTGGCCATCCCATGATGAAATTTTACTACAAGAGAGAGTCAAATGAAAACCTTAAATGGTTTTTTATCTTATAATTTATTGAACAATAAAGAAATACACATTATTTTTCAACATAGTCTCCATGACATATTACACAAAAGTGATCCAGTCATTTGAAAGCATATGGATACCTCTAGAAGAGATATGATTGTGAGTGTAACCACTTATGCACACCTGTATAACTTCTTTGTCGGACTTAAGACTTACTTGCCTCCTAGCAGCTGTTTTTGTGGATCAAACACATGAGAATCATTAGGTGTGAGGTCTGAAGAATACGGTGGACGTTATAGACACTCATATTTCAGATCTTGGACAGTTGCAAGTGTTGTACTTGCAATATGGGGTTGAGCATTGTTATGTTACAAGTACTGAGAAATCCTTGTTATTTAGATTGACAGCAGACAGATGGTTCTTGGGAAGACCTCCATACATTGTACTGGTGACTATTTCTCCCCCTAGGTGTGCAGTGCCTCTTGTAATTTACCCCTCGTTTATTCCAAGAGAGTCAGCATAACGTTTCCAGCTGATGGTTGTGTGTGAAATTTGGTGAGGAGCTATGGCGCTATTCTTTGCTTGCTTTTTGATTTCCAGTTGGTGGTAGTGAACCCATATTTAATGCCCAGCGACAGTTGTTTGTAGGAAGCCATCTCCTTCAGCTTTAAAGTGGCTTAAAAAGTTCTTACATGCATCAACATATGTACCTTTCAATTGTGAAGTCAACTGGTATAGTACCCCATCTCACAAAAACTGTATTGAACTGTGGAACATCATCGATGACATGGTGTGCTGGTCCATATTGGCAGCTTTATGGTGGTTTCAACTGCTGCAGTGCTCTCTGGTTTCACTTCTTGGGTTGCCTGATCTGGTTGTGGAAAATCTGCCACAGAATTAACGGTGTTTGCAAACTTCCTACACCATTTGTACATCTGCTGCAATGACAGACATTCATCACTATGCTGAACTTTCATTCTCGAACAAATTTCAATGAGTTTTATCCCTTCACAACACAAAAGAACGAAGCATGTTGCATTGTGCAAGTCCCTGTCTTTGTACA
The DNA here is from genome assembly GCA_034769895.1 of Magicicada septendecula. Classification (NCBI taxonomy): domain Eukaryota; kingdom Metazoa; phylum Arthropoda; class Insecta; order Hemiptera; family Cicadidae; genus Magicicada; species Magicicada septendecula. The sequence continues at coordinate 847,867,324 of CM068368.1, forward strand.
GATGCCAAGTCATTGTTTACTAGTACATGTCCGTGTATTAGTAAGATGATGCTGGCGAGACATATATCTTAAAAGAGGACAGTCGTGAATGAGTGGGAAAACTACATAAAACTCAAAACCAATTACTAAAATCACATAATGTAACTATGACAGTTTTTTAAAAATCAGAGTACATTAAAACACTCATAACACTAAAGTATTCACGAAATCAGGTGGCAGCAGTACAGCCAACATGACAGAACTACGCGACAACAGCAGCATTAGCCCCACAGCTTCATAACTAATGGTTCCTCAGTTCTCACATAGTTACTAACATGTAAGCATACCCACTGTGACATACAGGGTAGTGAAATTATATACAAATAAATATAAGTATAGTTAATTTCAAAAACTGAAAGATAATTCAAAGCTTTCAACAATTGGATAATCAAGCATGTAAGTTTACATAATACAATTCATTCTCACAGTCCACATGTTGTGTTTAGAAATTATTTTTACATGCTGTTGGATTTACGAGGTGTATTCAAAAAAAGACCCAACTTTTTGAATAACACATCAACCCACGCAAACAACGCGCTGCGACTTTGGGTGCACCTAGTGATAATTTTTGACAACAAACTGCCATTTATTCTGTTCTGCTATCTGCATTAGTCTTTGAGGTATATCAGATTGAGTGGGGACGTGCACATGCTGGCCGGTGGATTAGTGACAAAGTGATTAGGAAAGACTGCGAAGAACAACGTGTGCGTATGAAATTTTGTGGCAAAACTAGGTTAAATCTTTACAGACATTCTGGTTTTGAATTAAGCATATGTGGAGGCCTGCATGAGCTGAATGGTTATTTCAAGAATTTTTAAAGAGGGCAAAAACAATGGTCGGTGCAGGTCAAAGCGATATCGAAGATCATGGGAAGAGAACTCGTGATGTGGTAACTGTAAATCATTTAACTGCGGACACCTTCTGAGAGAATATGCATCCATAAAAGATCGTAAAATTAAATTTTTATAGAAAAATTTTAATGTATCATATCACTGAAAAATTCTTACTGCGTTTGTTGATGACGATCAAAAGAAACCCATTTTGAAATCGGTCAACAACTGCGTACCAATGCAAATGGTAATGAAAACTTTGGAGTGCAATGGAAATAGCTCTGTAAAGATTTTACAAAGTTAGCAGAAAAATTTTATACACACACGTTGTGTTAAGATCTTCATTCTCACTTTGTTATAAATCCGCCGGATGGTATGTGGCTGTGCCCACTACAGCGAGTGTAGTTTAAAGACTGATGATCATGACGGGACTGAGAAAACAGCATTTTGGCATCAAAATCTGTCGCTAGCAGCACTTAATTGTGCAGCTCGCTGTATGCCCAGGTTGACGTGTTACAGAAATAGTTCGGTCTTTTATTGAACACTTCTCGTACATTATGTTGAGTTAATCAGATGTGTAATGGGTTTTGTTTTAATGGTGTCTGCAGAACAAGGAGCAAATATTAATGCAATGAACAGCTGCGGAGCGACTCCGCTTCATGAAAGTATTGATCGTGGTGATGAGACGATCATAACCGAACTGCTGCGAAATGGAAGTGACTTAGATATTGCTGCTACACGCGGCAAACATTCAGGAAAGACTCCGCTCGTTCTCTTGCAAGACAAACCACACCTTATGCACCTTCTTTATAGTTTTGATAATTCTTCGACGCCTAAAGGTAGGTTTTTGTGCTTGTATGTGTTTTAAAAAGAATATTTCTGTTTACTGTTCATAAAAATGTGTAGTATATAACACACACAAAGCATTCAAATGTATCATAGAAGCTCCATAAACAGGGTTTATAGTCAGAGTATTTTATCAAGTAATATGGGTAAAATCTTAGTATGTGCTATCACATTTTTCTACCCACCACAACCCATTTTACTTATTTTGTTAATTATCAGATTCATAATCTTCCTTCTTATCTGGCATTATAGCCTTTGGTAGGCTTTAGCCTCCTCAGCAATACTCGTACATGCTTCCCTGTTCTCCCTCCTGTGTCTCCACCCTCTGATTCCCATGCTAGCAAGATCTTCTGTTATGCTATCCAACCACCTCATCCTTGGTCTGCCTTTATGTCTAGTAGTATATAATCTTTCCTTCAGCATTCTTTTAGGCATTCTTTCCTCATTCTTTCCACATGTCCCAGCCAACGTAACCTCTCTGATTTGATGAATTTTACTATGGCTTTTCCATGCATAAGAGCCTGTATAGTTCATTGTTATTGGGTATTCTCCAACTGCCTTGTTCTATTACTGCATCATAAATTTTACATAATATTTTGCACTCAGATGATTATTATTCGATCTCAACAAACCACATCTTTTGCCTTTTTGTCTGTCACATTGCACATCTGTAGCATTGTAGTGAAAAAAAATTTTCGGAAAGGACTGGAGTCGAGGTATTGAATCCCATTTTCAGGAAGGGAGCATATTAGAAATTGCATGTTATGCACAAAATTTTCTTGGATTAGTATGGTGGAAAATGCATTGTATAAATGTCTTGTAGAACTGGGGCTGTTAGATTTAGTGGTTATAAGTTATGTTATGTGGTGGACCCACATGTGAAATACTCTTAGCTGTGAGTGGAGTGTGGAGAAATGGCTTGTTAAGACCAAGCATTATAATCTAATGCTTTGATGTCTGTGACACACGAGTGGTGTTTTTAGTAATTTGCAAATTGTTAGCCAACTCAAGGTGAGTGAAGAAGCAAATGCAGAGATCTGTCACATACGGTATGGGTTCAGTATGTAGAGTGTAAATGATGAAAAAAAAAGTATATACCTCAACTCTCATTGCTTTCCAGCTAGAAATTTGTTTCACCTATAAAGCAACAGGCCTGTATTTGGGGTCATTTTCACAAAAATTTTGGTAAAAACTTGAGATGAAACAAGTACATTATTCGTATAATTTTTGTGTTGGAAACATTTGATAGTATCAAAATCGAAGAAAATATTAAACTGTTTTCCCCTTTTTGTTTATTGTCATTATTTCTACATAATTATGTTCATTTCATAATACAGAAATAATGAATTACAGCAACATTTATTTTTGTGGAGCCTAAATTAAAGTAGTGTGCAGTATTGGTTAGGTGCTAGTATGTTTCTGCGGGCACTGAAGCAAGTGGAAATTTTATTAGTGCTCTCAGTTGTAGCTTTTTTTTTAACAGAAACTATCCATGCGCACGCTCGTTATTATTTAACAGTAGTTATTCGACACCATTATGTTGTGTGTGTATTTTAGAGTCTGTACCAATGGTGAATTTAAAACGTGCTCATCGGCCAAGCCGCAGTATCTCTGTTGATTCGTATCATATGAATAATAAGGCAGAATCAAATCACGACTATACGGACGGTTGTATTATTGAAAGAGATGGGTTGAAAAAGTCGTCAACATCTTCTCCACCACTACTGTCAAGGGGTATGACAGCTTCTCAAGGGCCATCATTGGATCTGAGTCCTAGACTTGATCAGGTAGAACTGAATAATGAATGGGTCATGGATTGTGTATAATGATGTTATTATGTAAAGCATAGTTAACAGTATGCATTAAGAAAAGACAAGTAACAGTTCATGTTACACACACATTCAGTGCAAAGTTTACCTTCATGCATTTGGAGTCATTGTAAACACGACAATTAAAACTTATAAAATAGACTGTATTAATTCTTATGTACTGTAGTTATGTATGTATTTAGGTAGTCACATTTTTAAGACTCTTACAACTGCGTTTTTACTAATAAAGCTAAACTAAACATGTTTTAAAAACCGTTTTACAATTTTTACATTATACTCAATGTCAAACTGATCTCTACAAATCAAACTTAACTACACATTTATGAATAAACTGATTTAAGTATTGTAAAACTGATGAAACAGTTTGGACAAATTTGCTAGATTAATAGGTTAACCCAGGAGTAAACCTGCTAAAGTTGAAACCTATTGGATAATATCATACATGGTATCAGATAACACGATACAAAATTTAGCACCACATACTCCTCTGGCATCACACTGAAATTAGGGTTAAAGGGGTAAGCCCATTTTTTTTATGATTACTATGCACTCCTGCAAACTATCATGAGAATAAAAATTTATAGTTCAAAACATATCCAATAAAGCAACATTCAGAGAAAAAGTGACAAGTAAATTTAATTAAGAGAAAAAGGTAAAAGTTGTTTAAAAAATGTACCAGTATTGGTTTTTTTTTGTTTTTTTCAGCCCATAATGTCTTAACACAATGTATTTGGAAACTGATGGCTCTACGTTAAAAACGCGCTCCATAAAGACAAAATTTTATGAAGTATCATGCAATTATGTTTTACTGTTAATTACTCTATGATAGCAAATACACGCAGTGAATAGTAGTTTAAATATGCCTGTATTTTCTGCAAAGAAAAGCAGCAGGTGATGCACATGTTGATGCTATGTAATGTACATAGACTCGATGCATTCTTTTGACCATATTTGACTTCACCAATTTTTCAGAAAATGTTCTACTTTTCTGATCTGCTAGCCTTAATTTGGTCAATTTAATGAAAGGCGATAAAGAAAAATAATATGTAGGAGATTGAGTATGTTTTTCTAAGAATCAGAAGAAGACGTTTTTGTGCAGTTCCCTTAGTTTGTAGAAAAGTTGTGTTTGAAAATTAAAAAAATAAGGTGGTTAAAAAGTAAAAAACGGCAGTTTTTCAACTGTCTCAGTCAGTTTTCATTCAAACTGAGTATACTGTAGTTCATTTTCCTTGGGCATGGATTGCACCTTAAATTCCTTTTCTGGTATGTGATTAGGAAAATGCTTAGTTTCTGAGGTAATACACAAAAAATAAACAGTTTACATATATGATATGATATTTGTAATTCGATAGGTTTTTATCTTCAGTGGATTTGTTCTTGGGTAAAATACTTACCTAATTCACCTGAGCAAGTCTAATCTCAGAAAATTGTATAATTTAAAATGCCGAGCTGTAAATAAATTGTGTGTGTGTGCGCGCGCGCACGTGTGTTTGTGTGTGTGTGTGTGTGTGTGTGTGTAAAAATGTGCTTAGCATTCACACATACACATCACCAAATTGCTTTAATAAATTTTAATTTCATGGATGTAATTTAAGTATTTGAGAAAAAATGTTAATGTTAGTTACCATTGTATTATAAATATTCAAGTGCATGTTTTCGTGAGCATTGTATTTTACTGTTAATAACAAGTATCAGTTTATAAAATGAATAGTCAGTAATACTGTTTAAGTATAAAATATAGATCACTGTATCATGTTATAGGTTATAGAGAGCCTTATTCGTACACATGTAGGATCCCCAGTTAAACCATTGGTAACACATCCTTCTTTACATTTACTGTGGCCTCAACCACAGCATATACTGGAGCTGTCAGGACCACCTTTTGTACCACAGCACGATCTACAAATATCTGTTACTCAGGGAAACACATCTGTTCACAGGTAAAGGAGCTATTTTTTTTGACTGCAGTATAGTTAATTGAGTATTAGTTGATCTGTGTTTTCTCTTTGTGTACCATATTCCTGTACATAAAGTGACTGCCATTTTTTTATAATTGTTGCATACGGATTATATATTTTGTTATTTCTATAAATAAACTATTGTATTTGTATGGCGTTGTTTTTTCTTTCTATTTTACAGAAGTTTTTATTTCAAAAAATTGTTCATAAACTCTTATATGGTATAACATTAGTTATTACAAATTATACACATTTAGAAGTGTTCTAGAGTTTAATAATTTAAACTTACATTGATAGCTTCTATAGGTACTAACTAGGTCTCATTATACAGAGTGTGTTCAAAAAGTAAGACTTCAATAAATTACTTTATCTGGCAGTTACTTAAATATATATAATATTTAGTTATTGACATAATCATCGCTATTGTTCAACCACTTATTAAACCTGGGAATCGGTTTTTATATTCCCAAGCCATAGAAGTCTGCGCCAGTCCCTTAAAACAATGATGAGCCAGTTTTTTGTCATTGAAGAGTGTTATATCAAGTTTACAGCGTATTAATGTTAAATGTAATTTGAATTTAGTAATACAGATGCAATAATCAACATTATTGATAATGATAAACCTTTATGATCCCTTAAATATGGGTTTATTTTGAAGAGATTCCATCTACAAGTGAATCGTTTTTCCAAAATGACTTTATTTTTCTTATTAGGATGTATTTCGTATTTACACTAAAGTTTTACATGGTCACAAGAAAAGAATACAGGCCTTTACAGTTATGTGCTTATAACAAAATTTTTAATTACATTTTTGACTTGCTCTAATTATTTTTTTTGCAATTAAATCATAGAACAACTTATGAGAACAAAATATGTCCAAATTGAATATTATTTAATTTGATTTTGTTAATGAATAACTTTTCACAGTTTTGGACAAGAAGATATTTATTGTATAAGAAAACTAAAAGTAAATACTGATTATATTAAATGTCAGCATGGCACAGTATAGGCATTTAGTTGGAGTTTAATAACCATGCACTGTAAACTGTGATCTTAATTAAGTTTATAAAGTATACATATAGATGCATCTACGGACAGTGTATATATACAGTACATTTATTCATATTAGTTGAATAAATATGAATTGATAATGAATTAGTTATAGATTGTTAATGAAGATATTCAATGTATGTCAAGTTGTAATAAATATAAATTATATAATATATAGGGAGGTGCATATTTTGTTTGTAAACATTAATTTGATTTTTGTGTTTAGTATTCTAGATGTTTGGGAAGTACATAGGCCAGTATTATTGTCACTTGGACTCGACGTTAGAGTGCGTGACGTTCAGCCAGGCTGTGGGCGTTACAGCGACAGCCAGGTTCACTGCACGGTAAACCCTCAGCTGTTCTCTGCTCAGCATTCCTATCAGATACACGTGTCTGCTAGTAAGGTAAGCAAGATATTGGTCGGTGCAAGTTTATGGTAATATTGTTAAAAGAGGGAAAACTTTTTGAGGCAAAATTAAAAATGAAATTTAATCAGTACATCAATGGACAAATGAAACAAAAGTAAAATATAAGAAACTATGATTGAAATGCAAAAGGTATGATTTTTAGAGATTTGCTGACATATTACTATTGCAGTTATAATATCCAGTACTTCCATTATTGTAAAATACTTCAAGTAATGTGTATACATTGTTTTTTAAATTTATTATTATTATTATTTTATTTATTTATTTATTTATGTTTTTTTGTAATGTCTTTTGAGTTTTCTCTGTGTGCATACGTAATGCGAATGTCTGTTGGTTGGTGTGTGTTTAGGTTCAAATAGCCAGTGATAGTATAACAGGCCTTCATTATGCTATAGCAACATTCACACAGCTGTTGCGGCTTGCCAGTGTACAGGGATCCATTGCATTAGTGCCTGTTCTCATACAAGACTATCCTGCGATGAAGCACAGAGGTGTTTTACTGGACATTTCACCAATGAGCCGGGTTCCAACTATGGTAAGTCATACTAAAGTGCATATAATTTCTGTTGATGATTACATGATTTTTTAATATATTTTTATAAGCAATCAATATGTGATGTATCAAGTAAAATTGAAAGTTAAGGGCATATGCGCAGAAACCAATTTATGGATGGACGAGTCCACTTTGAAATTGTGAATGGCGGGAGTGTAAAGGAGAATCACCTGGTAAGCAAGTGGAGGTGTTGCCAACTTGCGTGTGATGTTTTAGTTACCAGTACACTGTTAGTTACTGTGTAACGTACTATCTCAGTCTTGCATTTGTTATTGGTATTTCAATTTATTATTAATTGCAATCAAAATGATCAATATTGCACACCACTGTATAAAAATTATTCCGATTAGCGCTTTCAAGCTTCACAGCTCATCGTCAGATCAGGAATACTTCACATTGTCTTGTTCACAGTTACTAACACACATAAACAAAATACATAAAAACATAACCTTCACTGCCGAATACGAACACAACAATACCATAAACTTCTTAGACCTCTCCATCACAAAACTAGAACACAGGCACAAATTCAGTATATACAGAAAACCAACTACAACTGACACACTAATACACAACACCTCCAATCACCCAATACAACACAAACTAGCTGCTTTTAGAACCATGATACATAGACTTCACAACATCCCCTTAAATGAAATAGACTACAAAGACGAACTAAACACGATAAAATATCTAGCAGAATCTAACGGTTATGACAGAACAATAGTCAGTAAACTCCTACACAAAACACAAAACAAACAACAGACAAAGACAGAAAACAACAAATTCATAACACTAACATACATCAACAAACAAACAGAAAAAATTGCCCACAAATTCAAAAAAGCAGGATACAGAATCGCTTACAAAACTACTAACAAAACAGAACACACACTATCAAAACGCACGCCCAAAGCACAAAACAAATTCGATCTACCCGGTGTATATAAACTAAATTGTTCAAATTGCAATAAATTCTACATAGGCCAGACAGGACGTAGCTTCAAACAGAGATACATTGAACACACAAAAGCACTCCACACCACTACAGAATCTACCTTCGCAAACCACCTCATTGAAGCAAACCACACATATAAAAACATCGACAATAACATGAACATACTACACGTACACACAAAAGGCCGAAAACTAGACACTCTAGAACAATTAGAAATATACAAACACACAAAAACAAATAAAAACGACATCCTAAACGAACAGACACAATTCAAATCGCACGCATTATTCGAACACATCTCACCACACACACACAGCTTCGATCTTTCGAAACATTATCTCGTCGCCAACAACAAGACGAACAACGCTACTAACGACAGCCTCTGATGAAGCCTTCTATAGGTGAAAGCCGGTTTAGGCTGTAAGGTAAAACTTTACGTTTTTACTTATAAAAAACTTAGTGTTCCGAGTCGTCAATATTATAGTGATATTTAGTACGTATTATCATAATTATTTGTGCTATTATCCAGTAACAAGATTTGTTAAAATGGATACTTCTCCTTCAACTAGCAAAGACAGGAAAGTTATTCATAGTCAAGCACGGGAAGTAATAATAAAAAGTTTGTTGTTTTCCAGGATTAAAAAGATTCTTGCAATTAAATTAATACGAAGAACGCGTTCCTTTATGTAATGATAAACTGTAGAGATAGTCAAGTGTAATTATGGAGTGGAAGTGTACAGTTTGCAAATTCCATTGTGATAAGAATGGTCAGAAAGGCTGTAGTTTTTTACGTCTCAGCAGTACACAATGACAGAACCAAACAACACTCAGATACGTTTATAAAACATTCTGATATGTAACAGCAACAAATTCCGATACGTGTGAACAGTATATATCATTTGCTTGATTTGTATAGTGATACAATTACAATATTATTGCTAATGACAACAATTCTCTTTGCACATCTCGCAGCGACTCCCGCCACATCGCCTTTCCCCTCTGACCTTAAGCGTTTCGCACATTTCCATGGCCTTAACTTTCAATTTTGCTATACGTAGGTATTAATTATCGGTAGTGAGTGAGTGAGTGAGTGAGTGAGTGAGTGAGTGAGTGAGTGAGTGAGTGAGAGAGAGAGAGAGAGAGTGAGTGACGTGAGGCTACCTTTCTGCTATATTCATTGTAGGGTCTTCAGATTCCAAAATTCTGTAAAATTTATTCTTCATTCCAAAGATCTCCTCAACTGTTGAAATAAAAAAAAAAGACGTATCATATAAATATGGATTTTAATTAAAATTAATATTTTTGTTTGAATGTGGTTTCTTGAAACCTCAGATATAGCAAGGTTATATTATTTAGTGTTATTTTGAGCATATTGTGATATCCAAAAACTGTGTATCATATTATAGCTGTGAGACTATTATAAATTTCAAGTGCTATAGTCAGTGGTTATCATGTGTGTCCAGCAGTAGTCTTCTGCGACATATTTATGAGCTTTGTAAATCGGTTGGGAGACTTTGTGCAATGGTGTCCTCTTGTCTGGGCAAATCAGTTCATTCGGCTGAATTTTTTTTTTTAGTATGTGGTATTAATAAATGCCCAGATATTTCTGTTTATTTACTTATTATAAGTGAAGTCACAAGCTTCCAAAATTCGTTGTTTGATATCTGTGTTTGATATCAAGTAGTCTTTTTCAATAATTCTCATTATGCCACTGTCCAGGTTTTAACTCTGTGGACGATTGCATCTAATGACAGTGAGTCTCACTAGTGTAAAAAGTAGAAAACACAGAATTGTGTAGGTTTACTCTTGCTTTTTCTGCAGTCGAGGATACAACTCGGGACTCTATAGTGTCCAACAGGTCACAGTCAGTTGTTCATACATTATCCATGCTTGGTAAGATGGTGTGAGTTTGTTTTGAGTAGAAGATGTAGCACACCTTGCAGAAGATTACTGGTCAGTACATCAGCTGTGGCAAGAAGATGGTTTAACAGAAGCTTCCTTTTGTTTGCTGTATTATGATAGCCCTCATATGGCTCTGGCTGTCTATTTTTTAACCAGGGCATGAAGAGCCTTGCTGGTGTATGACATACTCACACAGAACGTGAACATAATTGAAGAATACCAGTAACTTGTACACAGCACGTACTGTTTATTCCAACAAAAGTTTGTTTTCTTGTCTGCAGGAATACCTTTTTGAGATGATAGATGTGTGGTCATCACTGAAAGTATCCCATGTTCATTTGTACACAAGGCTGATACCTAATACTGACTGGCAGCTGTGCTACAAACAAAGGTAAATTGTCCTTATAGTTTTATTATATTAATGAAAGAGCATTAGTTTATGACCTAGATTTTAACTGTATAATTGTACACTCACAATTTGTGTGATTGACTTTGCAGTGAGATGGTTACACTAGACAGATACTGTCATGACCGTTTCATCAGTTTGTTGCCTGTTCTGGATGTAGATAATAATGTAACTAGAAGTGATTTGAAAGAAATGTGGCCTGATTTTCAAGACATACTAGCTACATTTACCGATCTCAGGTACTAAACCAGTATTGAATATATTTAGTGAACATATAGCAAAATTGAAAGTTAAGGGGATGGAAATGCGCGAAACGCTTATGGTCAGAGGGGAAAGGCGATGTGGTGGGAGTCGCTGTGAGAAGAGAATTGTTGTTATCAGCGATGGTGCAGCCAACCTATGAACATTATTTCTAATAGTAACAAAAACTCGCGACTGTTAAGGTTAGTAAATGTGTCACCATGAATCTCTATATCTACATGTGTGTGTGTGTGTGTACCTACAGTCACACAGCTGGCTTTAAAAAAATAATTATACGTTTATTGTTTCCTACGTAAATCAAATAATAATAACGATAATAATATTGTAATTGTATTACTATACAAATCAAGCAAATGATATGTACTGTTCACACGTATCGGAATTTGTTGCTGTTACATATCACAATGTTTTATAAACGTATCTGAGTGCTGTTTGGTTCTGTCATTGTGTACTGCTGAGACGTAAAAAACTACAGCCTTTCTGACCATTCTTATCACAATGGAATTTGCAAACTGTACACGTCTACTCCTTAATTACACTCGACTATCTCTACAGTTTATCATTACATAAAGGAACGCGTTCTTCGTATTAATTTAATTGCAAGGATCTTTTTAATCCTGGACAACAAAAAACTGTGTGTTATTACTTCCCGTGCTTGACTATGAATAACTTTCCTGTCTTTGCTGGTTGAAGGAGAAGTACCCATTTCAACAAATCTCGTTACTGAATGATAACACAAATAATTACGGTAATACGTAATTACAGAATAAAAACCACCGATATAAATTAACTAAAAAATTGAATAACTCATAAAAATGAGTGACTGTAAACCAACGTACAATTAATAATAAATTGAGATAATAATAACAAATGCAAGACTGAGATAGCACGTCACACAGTAACTAACAATGTACTGGTAACTAAAACATAACACGCAAGTTGGCACACCTTCACTTGCTTACCAGCTGATTCTCCGTTACCCTCCCGCCATTCACAGTTTCAAACTGGACTCGTCCACCCATAAATTGGTTTCTGCGCATATGTCCTTAACTTTCAATTTTGCTGTACTTTGTATATTTTGTATTTTATAGTTAGTAATTAATCTCATGGAACATCAATTATTTAGTATAATCTGCCCAAAATAATTGGACAACCAATGAAAAAAGACTTTATTCTTGGACATTTTTGAATCACTTGGGTGATAGTTACTTATTTTTAACAATTTTTTGTGCAAGAGGGAAAAAAATGTATCAAAATTCATTTAAAAAAAAAAATTTATTTTTTGGTAGATTTGCCGGTTACGAGTGATCTTAAAATATCATACATACGCTCATGTGAGACATCTGCCATCACGGCAATGTCATCCACTCTCACTCGCCGGTCTTCCAACATTGTGTATGCAATTTTTTAACAATATCTGGAGTCATTGCCTTTTTTTTGAGCAGAATCTTACAACACATGACAAATTTTAGTTCTACCACTAAGATATAGATGTCGGTCTGAGAACTTTTGAGCTGACCCTCGTATGCTTATGAATAACTATAGATTACTATAATTAATTATGTGATTACTGTTTGAAATACAGGTACGTTCATATTGGACCACGCCTAAGCAATCTACTCATCGAAGGGACTGATGAAAGTCGGTCTGATGATTCAAGCTTAGTTAATGTTCCTGGCGGATCAAACGGTTCGGGCCTGCATGAGATATGGCACTTGCTCTCAATACCGCTGAATGTTACAGTTATGTTGTGCTCCAATGGCCTTCATAATCTGGACATTACTAATGTTTTTATACCAGCTAATATGGTTTTAATGGAATACGGATTTCAGGTAGATTGAGGAAATTTGTCTCATATTAAATGTTAAATTACATCAAAGACTGTTAATTCTTAGAATGAAAGGTGGAACAATTTTATTTTTAATTCAGCTTGTGTACCTTAATAATAATAATAACTATTATTATTATTATTATTATTATTATTATTATGTTAATGCAGTGTCTGTGGTATCATATAAATAATTAATAGAATGTATTTTGAGGTGAACAAAGCTTTTAAATTTCTAAACCATTGTCAAGTTTTTAATTTTATAAGAAAAATTTAGTATGTAGTTAATAGCATTTAAATTAAGTATATATAGAATAGTAATAGTAGTTGTAATGATAAAACATAATTGCCAAAATATAAAATAAATACAATCACTACCAGGACTTACCTGTTGCAGAAATTTCCTCAGAAGCCCAGAGTCGCCACCTATATCTTTGAAGGACAGATATGGAGACCTTTACACTTTACCTTAATAAAACGGACAATTTTGCGATCTGACCCCACCCAATTAATAATTCAGAAGATCCCGGAACGTTAGACGAATTTTTTCAACACAGAAATGAGGAAGTGGTAATGGCGAAATAACTTAGTCTAACACATTTTTATGATATGAAATGAATATTTTACTTACGGAAATACTGAAGTCCTTAATACAACACACAAAAGAACAAAACACATTTTGTTAGGAAATAGCTCTTACATTGAAAATACCATTCTTACACTTATAAGGTAGCCCAGCTTTGCTCACTCTCTCATATTATCTACAATACCTTCTTTTTAGAAAATCCCCTTTAGTTTAACTCGCGCACATATATCGAGGCCTCGCCCGAACACGCGTTCTCGCTTCGTTATTCACGGCACATGTTTCACTCGCTGACCACTGTACTTCTCTCGTTATATATCCACTACTTCCTCGGGTCCCGGTCGGTATTAACTCTATTGTTGACTCAGTTACATGTTATAAACTACACCGACCGGGTCCGAACAAAAATGTCTGTGTCTGTAGCTGAAGTTGGTTGTTCGTGGACTATATGGCGTCGCTGCTTAATGTCGACTGGGGCTGTCACCGAGAACGTAACAGGTACATGTTCCTTTCTCTGGCGGGAATTGTTGCTCACTGCCACTAAGTTTTCGTCGCTCATTGCTCATTTGCTGTTAGGTAACCATTTTATATATGTAATAGGGGAATTATATTCCGGTTACCAGAGTACAATATGGGCTTTGGCTCTGCTGACGTCATTGATAGTAGACGGTCTCTTGCCGTATTTCCTGTTAATCCTGGAGAAGATGATGAATATTTTTTACACTCTGGCCATCTTGAGTTTTTAGTCAGAGCGTCCTTTTGAGCGCGCTTGCGTGGGTATTCGCGCCTGTGCGTCGACACACTTGCAAAGTTCTTAGAATTTTGAAGGGTGCAAATTCTTCAGCCGCATTGCTCAACAACAAACTGCGTCTATGCTTTTGTTTCAAATTGTTGCTTAACACTGTTCTGTTATACGGACAAATACGTTGCACAATAATACGGTTTTACAATATTTTATACAAGCCCGCCCGAAAACGAAATAAGTAAAAATATATAAATGCCCCATACGGTTAAAATAAAAAATACCCAAAAATGACCCGCTACATAGTGTAACTAGGAGCTGCTTGTTGGGGGCAGGGGTGAGACTAGTTCTGTGGGGGGATAGATTAGCTTCAACGTTTGGCTCCATACTTTCCTCAGGACAAATGAGAAATTCAGGATTCTTCCCATGTACCTTATTTTTGAATGTGTAATGCACCCTCATTTTATCATAATATTTTCCAGAAGAAATGTAATTCGTGTATAAGGCACATCTGTATTTGTAATGAACAAATTTATTAGAACGTAGAAAGAAATATATTGTTTGAATATTATACTGTGCAGAAAATGTGTTTTATACAAAATAATAAAAAAAACTACTTGCCATGCGTATTTACTTGCAAACACAAAACAGAAATTAATAATATTTAAATCATATAAAATTTATGATTTATTATTTATTTATGATTTTAAATCACTTTTTAGCAATTTTGACTCTAATGAACCTTGTTATGCCCCACGTTCTTTGGGAGCCATTTACATTTGGTGTGTATAAACGGAATTGGCAATTAATTGAGTAATTATGTTTGCCGTGCCATTTATATTGAGCGTAATTATGCTAATTATGGGTATTATTGAATTATCCAATTATGAATTAGTAAATTGGCTCTAATTTACTTCGTGTACTAATGGTATGAATTCAAACAGAGTTATAATTGACGTTAGTTAGTACATATATGAAATAACTTATATTTGTCTGATTAGACTCTACACAGTTGTCACATCAATATGTTTGTATGAGCCTATTAATCGGACATTTCAATGGTCGATTTGGTTGTGTCCATTGATAATTAGCATACTTTGAGACTCTTTATGAAATGCTTAGAATGAGATAGATTAATAATCAAGGTTAATTCGCAATAATGAACGCAAGATTTAAATATAAAATAATTACTTATTTATTATATTGTTAGTTGAGTAAGTTACTATGTCCTGCAAATACATATTTAAAAGACACATAATAACAAAATATAATAATATCCGTACGTTGTTTCCTGAAAACACAAACAAATGGTACATTCAAATACAACAAATAATATACATATACAAACAATAAACAATCAAATATATGTTATCCCTATCTAAATGCGTTCATTATGCTCAGATGATGAATTACTTTAATATTACTTTATAAGATTTATGATTTATATGACTTTATAGAATCTCTCGGGAGTAGCTCTTTGAAAAGATGAGACAGTGCAGTAGTATATGTATCACTAAGATTTAATAAACATAGAGGCTTATCTTGTAAAAGGGCTTATCCAACATTCCATCGGCGTATGATGACATCCGGTGGTGGACTCGTCGCACATCCTAATTACTATTAATTGGAGAACACTTCACTTCACTTCACAATTTCACTCTCGTTATGTGTATCGTGTTGTCGTACTCCCGCTGGTGTCGAGTGTATGAGTTCAAGTGTTCAGATGTCTATATCGTCATTAAGATGAATTACTCTTATAGTTTGCTGTGTGCGTGTTCATAGTTAACTGTTTCATCTGTCTTGGACGTAGTGTATTCTGTCTGCGTAATTGTGTTCGGTATAGTTCATTCAGTACAAATGTTCAACATAGCGAATCATTATGATGTATTAGTGTTTGAATTGTCACCCACTGTTATACTTTTAGAATGTTAATCACTGGTGTTATTATGTTGTGGTGTCGGTCGTCGTTTTAAGACACGTACGCACTGATATTTAATGATAGTTATGTTTGTACACACTGTAGTTTGTCAGAGCACATATAATTGTCGAACAGACTTTTGCGTAATTGAGATCTAAGTTCATTTATGATCGCGACATGGTTACGAGTTCACCGAGTTAAAAGTTCGGTAAGTTGCGCAAACTATTTCGATTACTAACTGTATTACCGCTCCGACTATAACCAACTGGCTTTCTGTCGTATTAACTTACTGACTTATTTACAGACTTATTACTTATAGACTGACTTATAGACTTCTGACTTCTGACTTCTAACTCTCACTTCTGACTGCCGCTCCGCGTCCTCGCAAACAGTTTTATTAAAACATACTACCCATAAGGCCAAATTCTACATTTCCACGCCTTTTCGGATTTGTGATAGGTTCTCTAAATTCCTACTACTCTGCAGATCTCCTCATCGGTTTCCCGATTCGTCGTTCGAACCCTTCTTACTCTCTCCACGAGTTCTTTAAGAAGATGCTTAACGCTGGTTGGTCGTCGTCATCCCCGGAGTATTCCATGCGACGAACGTGGTACAGATTCTTAGAAACTAGAGCAATTCCCTCGCCTGTCTGTCAACCTTTGTTTCGACTTTGTCGAGGTTCTGACTTAGCTTTTGTTAACGGACAGCAGAGTCCTGGTCAATTGTTCAATTTACTTGTCGCTCGTTCCGCTGATTATCAACTCTTCGCTGGAGTTGTCCCTAGTCGAATCCCACGCTTTCTAGCTGTAAATTTTAGTTAGCTGTCATAGTTTGTTTTCACGCTGTGCAGGGTGTACTTTCAGTATTCACTCAGTTTACGTTCTATTGTTTATACGTTTGTCGAGTTTCCTCTGTACTCCTTTGTATCTGGGTGTAGCCTTTCATATTTGTGCTCGTTACAACTCACCCCCACAGCAGGCGTTCCATTTCATTTCTGCGTAACCAGGCAGCTGGACTAAGTCTTTGTTTCATTCGCTAGGTGCTGTAAATTGTAACAAACTTCGAGCTGTCAATGACGTTCCTTAAATTCTTATTGTGTCGTGTACATAGACGTTTTTTCCTTGTCTTCGTACTGGCGTCGGGTCTGACGTGTCCCTAATTCGTCATTATTTACGACTCGGGCTTGTGTCCGTCGACTCGAGTGTGTGAACGTGCCACTTGATCGAGAAATTGAAATTTTTTAAAATTTCGATCACTATATTGTCCCCAAATTGGATTGGATGTTGGATTACAGGAGACATCTGATCCAATTTCTGCGCTCTGTCCCAGTCGTGGACGTTTGCTTTGGAATGGACATGGTTGAATGACATATGTCTCTCATATGGAGCAATTAATAGTAATTCCCTATCTTGGCGTCTTACATGGTCATATGAATTTATTGCCGCCCATCTGAGTGAAATGAACGCATTTTCTACATTTTATCTGTTTATATGCGGATTATACAACATTATTTTATGTAAATAATTGAACTAAGACATATACATCTGCCCATTAGACAGTTTGTTTTGTCATCGTTTACATTCTTTCGTTCTACCTATATAACGTAATAGATTAGCTGCAGATTAGCTAACAATTAAATGAATCGATCATATATCGATGAATCATATAGCAATAAAATATTTTTTTTTAAACTCGTTATTAGTATCTCAAGACTATAGTTGCTACAACTAAACATATATATAGGATTAACTTGTGACATATTATAAACGACTACATTGATAAATGAAATATGCATATTAATTAAACAATTGAGGATTCATCATACTTCATGATGTATACCTAAACGCTTACTCCTAAAGTTACAAAACGATTGTTCATCTTTAAATTATTAATTACATAAACAAATTACTTGAATCACTATATTTTAACAAGTCATTATTATTCACAATTATTAATGTCTTTAGTGTCCTGTATCATAGTATCATAATGTCCTTTTGACACATGGTACACGTTATCAAATCCTTTATACATATTGATGTTTAAATGCCTAATTAACATAGTGAATAGCGAATACATGATGATCACAAACACGATTAATATTGAATTATGAACTGAACACAGTATGGTAAAATGTACATCATTATTTGGTTAGCTGGACTGGTCGCGCGAGCAAATTACCTAACTTACGTATTCCGCTTTCCAGTATCTATCAGCTAGAGTCATTGCTACCTTCTCGTGTAGTCCGTACTTCTTTCGCCGGTCCATGATACACTTTAATTTGTCGTATGTTAAATCTCCCTCGCACCTTTCCGCTCTCGCATTCCACGAGCTCATATGTGGCCTCGCCAAAGATGCGGTTGATCTTATACGGTCCTGAGAATAGTTCGAAAAACTTGTCGATTCTTCTCAACGTGGCGTCTGATTGATGGTATGTTCTCACCAATACTTTGTCGCCAATTGAAAACTTCGTAATTTTCTTTCTCTCGTTGCAGCGTTTCGCGTGCTTCTCCCTCTTCTCCTTGATTTTCACAAATATGTTATTCTCGCGCTTCCCTTCACTGCTAATGATCCCCTTGTCCAAGCATTGCTCCCATGCTCATGTAGGTCTCGTGCCGAGGTGTGCTTCATGAGGGGTAATTTCGATTGTCTCGTGGTACACCTCGTTCAGACACGCTTCGATTGTTTTTATGTATTGGGACCACTTAGTGTGTCGGTCACTTACGAAAATTCGAAACAAGTTCCCAGGTTGCCGGTTAATCCTCTCGGCAAGATTAGTACATGGATTATGTATTGCGGTAAACTTCGGTTGGATGTTCAACTCCTTTAAACCGTCGACCCATTTTCTGGAGGTGAACTGTGTCCCATTGTCCGTCAAAATGGCCCTTGGACGTCCGAATTGTTCACAATACGTTTTTATTCTCCGCAACGTCGTAGTGGTTGTTGCTCTTCGAAGGGTGAATAATTTGACGTATTTTGTGAAGTTATCCACTATTACTAGCAAATATTTAACACCACCCGTTCCTGTCGGTAGGGGTCCATAATAGTCTGCACTTACCAGATCTCCTTTGGCTGTAGGTATCACAGCGCGTGTGCCACCAAATAGCTCTTTGTTGTTGGTGTCTTTGCACTTCTGGCAGACGTCACAGGTTTGTATATAAGTTTTGACCTTCTTTAACATCCGGTCGAACGTGAAATGTTCCTGGAGCATTTTCATACACTTCTTCGTTCCTAAATGTCCGAACATTTGGTGGATTTCAGCGATTATGTCCCCAGATATGTTGCTAGGAACATATAGCTTCCATTCATTCCGCTGCCATCTATATAATTTGTCAATAACATATTGATAAAATTTATTTAAATTTGGGTCTATACTTCCCTCCTTAATTTTATTAATGATTGTTTTAAGCTTATCATCTTCTATTTGGTGCTTTCCAATATTTTGGATTAATTTCCGCACTTCAAGTTTCATTTTAAGGGTGAAGTGATTGACTAAATATTCATGTGTATTGTCGTGAATTTCATCTAATTTCGTATCGTGTGGGTACCTGCTTAAGATGTCGGCTACGATGTTGTCCTTGCCCTTGCAATGGATTATGTCGAACTTATATTCTTGCACTGCGAGAATCCATCGCGTAATCCGTGAATTATTCAAGTGGCATTTGTTTAGGAATGTCAGCGCCTTGTTGTCAGTAATTATCGTCAACGGTTGTCCGAGAACATATATGCGGAATTTTTCTAAGCATCTGACGATACTTAAGAGCTCCTTTTCTGTAGTGTAGTAGTTCCGCTCAGCACCCTTGAAGGTTTTACTAGTGAAGGCAATTACGCCAATCTCCCCTTCTTCATCAAGCTGGTAGAGTTGTCCTCCGTATGCATAATCACTAGCATCACATTGTATGTAATACCTCTGGTCTGGGCGCGGAAATCTTAAAACTACAGCATCCACAAATAAGTTCTTGACTCTGACAAAGCAATCGTCTAATTCAGCCGTCCATACAAACTTGCGATCTTTCTTCAATAATTCATGGAGGGGTTGCGTGGTCTCCGCATATTTACTTGTGAAGCGGTTATAGAAACTAGTGAGGCCTAAGAAACCTTTTAACTGTTTCTGATTACTGGGCTTCGGGAAATCCATAATAGCTTTCACTTTCTCTTCCGTAGCTTGGATGCCGCGTGTTGTCAGTTGGTATCCAAGATACGATATTTCTTTTCTGAAGAACTGTGATTTATTTAGGTTGACGGTCAAGTTTGTTTTGTTTAAATTGTTTAACAGTGCTTCTAAATGTGCTAAGTGCGTCTGAACATCGTCAGAATAACATAGGCAATCGTCAACGTATATTAGCGTGTTTCTCTTGACATTTTCATCTAAAACTGTATCCAATCCGCGTGTCAGTGCCGCCGAACTGGTACTAAGGCCGAATGGTGTGACGGTGAATTGGTAGCACCTTCCCTCATACATGAACGCGGTATACTTTCTGCACTCTTCCTTCAATGGCACTTGCCAAAAGCTGCTGGACAAATCGACGGTAGATAGGTAGTGCATCTCACTACATCTTGCCAAAATTTTGTTGATTGGGGAAACGCCTTCATAATCGGGAATCGTAACGCCGTTTATCTTTCTTGCGTCTAGGCATAAACGGACCCTTCCATCTCTTTTGATGACTGTGACGAGTGGGTTTATGAACGGACTCGTGCATCGTTCAATCACTCCGTACCGCAGCATCCTATCAATCTCGTCCTTTACTTTCTCTTTATATGCAAGTGGTACAGGCCAACCCCGTTGAAAGTAGGGCGTCCTGTCCGTAACTTGAAACTCATGCTCGTATCCTTCTATCCTCCCCGGGCATTCCCTAAACACTCTTCTATTCTTAATAAGTATTTCCCTCAACCGTTCCAATATTTCTTCGTCTTGACAATCCATGCTTGCTATCTTCTCGTCGATGTTCCTCAAGATTTCTTCTTCTTCTTCTCCATTATTCAGTAGTTCTATGTTCATGATGGGTACGGCGTGCACCTCCTCATCAGCTGCATTCGTTAATTCTATTTTCTTATTACCGATGTCGATGCGACATCCCACCTCCTGTAAAAAACTTATCCCTAATATACATTGCTTAATAAGGTCAGGTATAACTAAAAACACATTCATTCTTGATCCCGTCAATTTCAATGTCGCACAGTATCTGTTTTCTGATTAGTTTGGACTTATTCCCAACAGCACTAATGATTAGAGAATTCGTCATAGGTAAAATTTCATATGGTTCAATGTCCCTTTTCACTCTTCTGATAACCCGTTAATAACAGAGATGGTGTCGATAAGTGCTAAAACCTTAATGTCATTGTTGAATTTAATGAGTACTTCGGGATATTTTAATATTTGTTTGTTAATGTCCTCGTCGTATTCTTGTAGCAGGTCATCCCTCAGGTCTGGTAATAAAATGCTGACATTATTGGTGAGGTTGTTTTTGTTGATAAAAACTAAGTCGTTCGCTGTACAGGGGTGTTTTTTTTTGCTATTCTGGTCATTATTCGACCTTGAGTTATTGTCGTCTGTAGCCTGGCTCGTGCTGGGCTTAGAGTTAATGAACTCAACAGTGTTTACCCTGCCTTATTGTTTGCCTTCGTAACGGTTACCGTTTTGCCTTCCCTGCCAAACTTGTTTTCTGTCACCCTCATTTTTGTTTACAAAGCTCCCACTGGGTCGGTCGCTAATTCCGGTTTCCCTTTCATTATTTGACCGATATTGCGCCCGCCTGTTGCCTGTACTGTTTGACTGAATACTTGTATACTCAGTGATCAAGGCTTCAAAATTAGGTATTGTGGTGATCCCGCGTGTGATAACAGCGATCTGCAAATCCCTCCCAAAGTGCCTCGAGATTTTCCTTATCAGTTGGCGGTCGGTCAATGCCGGAGTTAATTGTCGGCTTTCTAAAAGGATTCTTTCAATATATTGGATAGCCGTAACCGGTCCGTGCCATTCAAATTTTCCCTATTCGAGGTTGTCACGAATGATGTCCTGTCGCTCCAATCCCCAATACTTCAATGTGAACGCCTCCTTGAACTCTTCGAAGGTGTTTATTTGGTCCCGGATCACGCGCCACCATATACTCGCGTCCTTCTCTAAGTGCTTACTGATCCATTTGATGTCACTGTTTGGGTAATACATTTCTTGAAACTCCGACAATTCTTTCAGGAACTCCATCGGGAATCTGTCGGTTCCGTTGTACTTAAGCTCCACCTGTACTTGCCCGTTGACTGTCCTGTTAGGCCCAGACTCCCCGTCGGTTATCTGTCGCCGCAGTCTTTCTAATTGACACCTTAGTTCTTGAATGTGGGTCGTCTTCTCTTTGACGTTTTCGTCAAGTTTCTGTTCGGTCGTCTTTTGCCGGCCGTCTACTTCATCGATTTTTTGTTGCAGTGTATTGTTGGCTTCACCTATCTCTTGTTGCTGCTGTCGAAGTGTGTGATATATTTCTGTTTTTAATTCTTCTTGTTTCTTCTTATTATTGTTGATATGTAGTTCTAACTTATTGTGAACCTTTTTTATACTGGATTGTGTGTTCTGTGCAAGGTTCTTGACTTCTTGGCGGTCCGACTCTCGGGTTTCCCACACTTCTTCAAACCTCTTAGTGGTGTCATCTTTTAATTATTTTGTAGCGTCCTCCTGTTTCTTCAGGACTTCACTAATTTTGTCGTCACAACTGGTCTTGTAGTCGCGCATTTCCGATTGTATCTGCGCGAGCTGTTCGGCCATCTGTCGCTTGACATCTTCTTTATGATTGTCTAGTTTTTCTTCTAGTGTGTTGAGCTTTTCGCTCTGCCTGTCGAACTTCTCGTTCTGTTCTCTTCTATTCTCTTCTAAATTTTCCTTAATTACTTTGAGATTCTCATTTGTTTCTTCCTTCTGTTTCTCGAATTTCTCGTTCTGTTGGTCGAATTTCCCATTAATTACTCTCATGAAATCCATCAGTGAGCGCAGTGTCACTTCCTCTTGTGGTTGTTGGAACTCCTGTCCCCGCGCTCTGACTTCTGACGTCTCCTCAGTCATATTTGGTTCGACCGATGAATTTTCTTCGCCGTTGTCGGGTACGCCTAACTGGTTATTAACGTCAAAGTCCATGCTGTCTGAACTACCGCTAGCCATTTTAGCTTTGCTTCGCGTTATCATTCAGTTACCAGTCAAGCTAACCTTACATGCTAATTGTCTTATGTATTATATTATTTTAATTAATCTAAATACTACTGCCTGCTCTCTTTTGCCATGCGATGGGCGCCATTTACAATTAGCAATTTTGACTCTAATGAACCTTGTTATGCCCCACGTTCTTTGGGAGCCATTTACATTTGGTGTGTATAAACGGAATTGGCAATTAATTGAGTAATTATGTTTGCCGTGCCATTTATATTGAGCGTAATTATGCTAATTATGGGTATTATTGAATTATCCAATTATGAATTAGTAAATTGGCTCTAATTAACTTCGTGTACTAATGGTATGAATTCAAACAGAGTTATAATTGACGTTAGTTAGTACATATATGAAATAACTTATATTTGTCTGATTAGACTCTACACAGTTGTCACATCAATATGTTTGTATGAGCCTATTAATCGGACATTTCAATGGTCGATTTGGTTGTGTCCATTGATAATTAGCATACTTTGAGACTCTTTACGAAATGCTTAGAATGAGATAGATTAATAATCAAGGTTAATTCGCAATAATGAACGCAAGATTTAAATATAAAATAATTACTTATTTATTATATTGTTAGTTGAGTAAGTTACTATGTCCTGCAAATACATATTTAAAAGACACATAATAACAAAATATAATAATATTCGTACATTGTTTCCTGAAAACACAAACAAATGGTACATTCAAATACAACAAATAATATACATATACAAACAATAAACCATCAAATATATGTTATCCCTATCTAAATGCGTTCATTATGCTCAGATGATGAATTACTTTAATATTACTTTATAAGATTTATGATTTATATGACTTTATAGAATCTCTCGGGAGTAGCTCTTTGAAAAGATGAGACAGTGCAGTAGTATATGTATCACTAAGATTTAATAAACGTAGAGGCTTATCTTGTAAAAGGGCTTATCCAACATTCCATCGGCGTATGATTACATCCGGTGGTGGACTCGTCGCACATCCTAATTACTATTAATTGGAGAACACTTCACTTCACTTCACAATTTCACTCTCGTTATGTGTATCGTGTTGTCGTACTCCCGCTGGTGTCGAGTGTATGAGTTCAAGTGTTCAGATGTCTATATCGTCATTAAGATGAATTACTCTTATAGTTTGCTGTGTGCGTGTTCATAGTTAACTGTTTCATCTATCTTGAGCGTAGTGTATTCTGTGTGCGTAATTGTGTTCGGTATAGTTCATTCAGTACAAATGTTCAACATAGCGAATCATTATGATGTATTAGTGTTTGAATTGTCACCCACTGTTATACTTTTAGAATGTTAATCACTGGTGTTATTATGTTGCGTGTCGGTCGTCGTTTTAAGACACGTACACACTGATATTTAATGATAGTTATGTTTGTACGCACTGTAGTGTGTCAGAGCACATATAATTGTCGAACAGACTTTTGCGTAATTGAGATCTAAGTTCACTTATGATCGCGACATGGTTACGAGTTCACCGAGTTAAAAGTTCGGTAAGTCGCGCAAACTATTTCGATTACTAACTGTATTACCGCTCCGACTATAACCAACTGTCTTACTGTCGTATTAACTTACTGACTTATTTACAGACTTATTACTTATAGACTGACTTATAGACTTCTGACTTCTAACTCTCGCTTCTGACTGCCGCTCCGCGTCCTCGCAAACAGTTTTATTAAAACATACTACCCATAAGGCCAAATTCTACATTTCCACGCCTTTTCGGATTTGTGATAGGTTCTCTAAATTCCTACTACTCTGCAGATCTCCTCATCGGTTTCCCGATTCGTCGTTCGAACCCTTCTTACTCTCTCCACGAGTTCTTTAAGAAGATGCTTAACGCTGGTTGGTCGTCGTCATCCCCGGAGTATTCCATGCGACGACGTGGTACAGATTCTTAGAAACTAGAGCAATTCCCTCGCCTGTCTGTCAACCTTTGTTTCGACTTTGTCGAGGTTCTGACTTAGCTTTTGTTAACGGACAGCAGAGTCCTGGTCAATTGTTCAATTTACTCATCGCTCGTTCCGCTGATTATCAACCCTTCGCTGGAGTCGTCCCTAGTCGAATCCCTCGCTTTCTAGCTGTAAATTTTAGTTAGTTGTCATAGTTTGTTTTCACGCTGTGCAGGGTGTACTTTCAGTATTCACTCAGTTTACGTTCTATTGTTTATACGTTTGTCGAGTTTCCTCTGTACTCCTTTGTATCTGGGTGTAGCCTTTCATATTTGTGCTCGTTACAACTCACCCCCACAGCAGGCGTTCCATTTCATTTCTGCGTAACCAGGCAGCTGGACTAAGTCTTTGTTTCGTTCGCTAGGTGCTGTAAATTGTAACAAACTTCGAGCTGTCAACGACATTCCTTAAATTCTTATTGTGTCGTGTACATAGACGTTTTTTCCTTGTCTTCGTACTGGCGTCGGGTCTGACGTGTCCCTAATTCGTCATTATTTACGACTCGGGCTTGTGTCCGTCGACTCGAGTGTGTGAACGTGCCACTTGATCGAGAAATTAAAATTTTTTAAAATTTCGATCACTATAACTTATAATCGTACAGTAACAGAATGCTACAACAGAGTACCGTTATAAGTCTACGTTGTGAACAAATAACTTATGTAGAAGGAGTGAGAATTGCAAACCAAATTACTGGTAAATGTCATTTTATTATTACTAAACTCAAGCCTCAGTTTTAAGCAACGTTGTCAGCTGTGCACAATCTTGACCATACATGTACAGATCTACAATTTACCATATAAATTATATTATTCGTGTATAGTGCGCACCCACATTTTTGGGAAAGAAAATCTGGAGAAAAAAGTGCGCATTATACACGAGAACGTACGGTAATTTTAAAAATAGATTACACTAGACACAGCATCAAGCGTGGAAGGGAAAAGAGGAGATGAAATTAAATGAAGGTGGACAAGAAGAACTGGTCAAAAATATGGAGAAACGCTTGTATCTTCATCAAACATCAAATAGTTTAAGATTATTTCTTTCATTCAAAACTGAAGTAGGTCGATTTTGAATATATGTGTGTTATGTATGTATATAGTAAAAAATGTAACAGGTAAAAAGATTAAAAGTATTAGATTAAACAATAAATACAAAAATGTAACAAAAAATAACACTTAAAGCTGATTTTAAACACGCCAAAATGATAGTCAGTCTGTCATTTTACAAGTCCAGAGCCTGGAAAAGTATGTCTCAAAAGTCTTTGAGTAAACCAACATGAAATATGTTGGAAATTACAGATGCTATTTACCAAATATCGAGTGTTTGTTATTATAAAGAAAACTCTTTAAGTTTACTACATTGACAAATATTGTAATTCCTTTTATTTCTATGATTATTTATATGCCATATTTTGACACACGCAACTGGCTTAGAATTAGGCCTAGCTTAAGTTATTATGGAAATTAAATTAAATTTTTAAAGTTGTTGGGGGGGGGGTAAATATTTCACTGTCACAAATAGTCTTGTCTGTCAAGGAGAAATAAAGAGACAGGACCATTTTTTTCTTTGTGTTTTGTGTATTTCTCCATGACTGATTAAGCTGTTTGTGACACTCAATGATGATGACTTTCTATACTTTTACATGTCTTCATTATACACTACTTTGCTATACAGTCATGGGCTATTTGCGTTAAAAAATATTCAAAGCTGTGCATTGTGGTTTGAATTTATGTCACAAGATCATTTTTCATAACATAAAAATAGGTCAGCACAACATTAATGGATAAGTCTGCCGTTATCAGCTGAGGTAATTAATTCATTCTAGGCATATTATAAACAATATTACTATACGTGTTTACAGTACGCCTTAAATTAAGTAATTTAATCTGTGTTGATGTGAATTCTTAAATGGGAAAGAAAAGAAATGTTACCTAGTAATGTTGTCATGAAAAACTAGATATGGATCATTCTTGTACTAGTGAATTATATTGTCTAAATTGTCACTATGCATAGTCAGAGAATTAGACGTTTGATCTGACTAAAGCATACAAGACATAAAACAAACTGAGGTACTGAGGGATTCCCAAGAGAAGTCTCAACTGGGAGTCTGCGATGAGTCTCAAACATAATTATAATTTCAAATAAGATGCTGCCTGGTTAGTTTGTAGATCATAATTATCAACAAACTCACAATAACATATAATGAAACCTTATTGTGTTTTAATACTTTTTTAATGTTTGTTTTTTCTCAAGGCGGATTATGACTTTCTTGATTGGACACAAGATTTCCGTCAACTTGGTTGTACAACATGCTTCTGTCCTGGCACAGCAAGTTGGAACAGGTGTGTGTGTGTGATTTATTGTAATTAATATTATTAGTGTAGTGTATAGTAGAAAAATACTGTTATATTTAAAATAATAATCATACTTAATTTTACTGTAAGTACAACTTACAGTAACACAAAGTTACAACTTACTTTAATTATGATTGTCTCTGTGCAGTTTTCCTGTAACATCTGTTAACTTTTTTATTGTAACAAGAATATGATTTCTGTCTGAGATTCTGTAATTTTTTTTTTCGTATGAGCCACTGTGGACTATGTTTGGTTCATCTGGTTCCTCCCTTCTCCTCTTTTCCTCCTTTCCCATATCTCCTTCATTCTTGATTGATGTCTTTCCCTCCTTTCATGAGTCCAGTTGACACCTGTCTTCTTCTTGTATTTTCCCTGAAAACCTTGCCCATTTTAAAAATTTTTTTTGAGTAGTAAGCGTTCTTCAATGTCTTTTTGAGTAATCTGGAGTTCTTCTATGTCTTTTTCTGCTTCTTTGGACTACATATTAGGCATTTGAGCTTTCTGAAATAGTTAAAAAGTTTCCCTGTTAGTCTGTCAGGATTCATTCTTTGAATATGTCCGTAGAAAGTAATTCTTTTTTCTAATTACATCTGTGATTTTCCCAGTATGTGTGTACAGCTCATTATTGTGGCGTCTTCTGTATTGTTCTCCATCTTTTATTGGTACCAAGATTTTTCTTATTATTTTCCTTTATATGACTTCTAGTTCTTCCATCATCATTTTCTTCATTTTCATTGTTCAGAGGCAGACTCTAGTTCTTCCATCATCATTTTCTTCATTTTCATTGTTCAGAGGCAGACACTCAGCTGAATAAAGTGCTTCTGGGTGAACTACTGTTGAGTAATGCCTGTTTGGCATTATTGGATATTGATTTCTTGTTTTATGTATCCTTGGTTAAATGGTAAGTAACTTTCATCTCGTTATGCGTGCTTTAATGGCTTCTGTCTCTGAGACATTTTGTTCAATAACGTCTCCCAAGATACTTGAATTTGTCAGTTTCATAGATTAGCCCATATCAAGTTTTCATTTTCTTGGATATTGTCTTGATGTTTGTCATGAACGCTGTTTTTGTTTTTTGAAAGAAATTTGTAAACCTGCTCTTTCTGCTTGTTCTGTCAGCAATTCCTCATGTCTAAAGGCTGTTTCTACTGAATATGACAGGATTGCTAGATCATCTGCAAATGCTAGGTAATCTATTGACAGGTTATCTCTGCTGTAGCGTAGTCTAATTCCTTGGCGGGTGATTTTTCTCCAACGATTTTCTCCATTCTCTTCTTACTTTTTCCAGAACGCATTTAAAAAGCAACAGTGATAGTCCATCTCCTTGTCTGACTCCTGTCTTACTTTTTTTTTTTTAGTCCTTGTCCTGTAACTTTTTTTTAAAATTATAATTAATATAAATTTTTACAGTTGGTAGAAAATGACAAACTTTATTATGCAATGTTGCGTGTAAACTTTTGTGGTTCTCATTAATAATAACAACACTGTTTTTGTTTTGTCTAATACAGATTTTATTGATTGTAAAACTAAATGTTTCACCCATACTACAATGATTCATCTTCAGTGGCTCGACTGAGACAGAGCACACAGTAAGCCCCACCTCACAATATTACAGACAAGCCTATAATTTACAGCAAAGTATCCCCATCCAATAACTGGAAAAGTTACCTTAAATCAGGGGTGCCCACAGCATGGTGCAATGGTGCAAGTCGCACCACTGGAATTTTTACGGGGGGGGGGGGGGATTTTTCAAGGCTATTTTTGTAATTTTGGGAGGGGAATTTCCGCTTTCCTTTTTCCTTTCATAATCTCTTGTTGGAAATAGAAGTTACATGAATTAAAGCCAGTTGCATAACCAAAGGGGCCAATTACCCTCTTACAAGCATCGTAAATCAAACAAGTCAGTGAAGAAAAAGAATGCAGTTACAAAATCAAGTTAGATCATCTTGATAAGGCCTAATGTACTACTAATTATGTTAGGCCAGGTTTGACCAGGCTTTTAAATTTCTCATAATTTAGTTACTAGAAAACCTTTTGGTATTGATAAAAAGAATAACATTAGTTTTTTGATTCCAATAATTGCTTAAATGGCTTTAAATTTTCAAAAAGTTTTGGATGAAGCCCCAAGGTCCACTGTTAACTGGGGGGTTACTCCGTACCCTCATATTGTGATCCCCCCTACCTATGAAATCAAATTTGGAGGAACGGGATTGCACCATGGCCTTTGGGGTGGATGGGCATCTCTGCCTTAAATTATTGTTTTTTAGAAATTAAAACATAATACACACAAGAAACATTGAACCGCAATAACATTTAACCATTTTTACAACACAGATATTGTATTTTATTTGTTACAAAATAAGATACAAGATTTACCTACCTGTTACCTTTTTTAAAACAGGTTTCCAAATTTCCAGCAACTTATAACAGTTGTCTCTGTTAAAGTTGTTCTTATTTTTGTAATTTTCTACCACCCTTCTTATCGCCCATGGAAAAACAGTTCTGAATCTTTGCTAAAACCACTGTTTCGTCAAACAAAATATGTTTATTTTCACAGCTGTGCTCCGCTATTGCTGATTTCTCTGCGTCTCCTTTTTTTGTGTGCCTCATGTGTTCTTGCAACTCTCATCATCACCTGTCTCCATGTTTTATCTATTGATACTTTTGACATATTGCATACAGAATTTTATTATTGTACATTTTTAGCTGACATTCACATTGTTTGACCTCAAATATCTTTTCTCTTTGCTATATTCCTATCAAATTTATAATTCCATATATTTTCATACATCTTTTGTCCAAGTTTTTCCTTTTATGTGTTAACTATATTTTACCTCATTGAATAATGAAATATATATTTTGGACGATATAAAATTTGTGTCTTAACAAAATTGAGCTCCAAATACCAATAATTCATCCACAAGATAATAAACTCCTTGAATATAATAATAGTGTCTATAACAGACAATACAGTAATAAAATAATAATAATAGTGTCTGTTACAGTTTAGCAGGATGTCCAGAAGCATCAATATGTAATGTATACAAAGCTACACAGGCAGTATTAGGCTCTGGAGGACTCGGAATAGTTGTTGCTCATTGGTCAGGCTCATATCACCTGACACCACATCCGTTTGGTTGGCCTGGATTTCTTGTGGGCACAGGGTTAGCTTGGAATACAGCAACACACTGGGTGAGTGTGCCACTAACGTAATAATTAGATAAACTACATATTTTAGGCCTGTAAATCTTACTCTAATTTTAAAAGTTTTGTAGTTTCTGTTATTGAAAACCGAGACAGTTTTGGGCCCTTGCCTGTTTAATGGCTAGAGGATCCAGACCTTCCCTGACAACCCCCCCCCCCCAGATAGAATTTAATACTAGCAGAACAAGTATAATGATAAAAACTCAAAAATATTGTACAAAACGTCCCCAAAATTAAAATATCAAATTTACTGTCTTACACTTGTATAGATGGGAACATAGCATCTGAATCAGAGTCCATAATTGGTCTAATAGGGGTTTAACCCAAAATTTAAACCATTCAGACTCATTAAGGGGCTCTAACTGAACAAAAGGAATGAATTGTGGTACTGTGGTCATGAAAGTAAATTATTAACTCATTATGATACCACTACTCATTTTTGTTTATTAATATTTAATACTCATACTCTTTCAACATAAATTATGAAGCATGACATGATATTGCTGTCTGAATTAACCTAAATGCACACATGTGTTAATAGAAAAACACTCAACACCCATGAATATTGTTATGAACCGAAGTCGTACCCGTTGAAGCCTCACCTTGCTTTGCCAATCTATTACCTTATTTTATTTTACTGATGTTGTATGTTGTTTATTTCCTGATTTAGGCACCAAATTGTTTTGTGATTAAAACAATTAAAATTACTCACTTTCTGTTTTATTTATTCACCTTCTCTTTATTAGATTTGGTCGACTTACCTTTTTAATAATTCAATTCAAATTTCGTTCCTAAAAACAATTGTTACCAACTTCCTTTTTTACTTCCATATTCCTTAAGGAATGGAAGTATGGTGATGGCAAAAAAAATCGTGTTCGAGATTATTGCAGATTCTGATTCTACTACACTCAAAACATGAAAAAAAGTCGTTTTCCGAAAAGTGTCTGTGTGTGTGTCTGTCTGTCTGTCTGTCTGTAGATTTTTTTTCTATGGCAAACGATAACTGCCGCAAATTCAAACAGAATCAAATAATTTTTTGCATACAGCCCTGATTTGCAGAGTACTCGCGACCTATTGTTTTTGGTGAAGATCGGTTGAGGGAAAGGGGTAGTTTACCTGCAACAGTTTTTTTTTAGCAAGGGTAATTTTGTTTGTTTGGCAAACGATAACAGCCGCAAATTCAAACAGAATCAAATAATGTTTCGCATACAGCCCTGAATTGTAGAGTTCTCAAGATCTGTTGATTTTGGTGAAGATCGGTTAAGGGAAAGGGGTAGTTTACCTGTAACGTTTTATGTTTTAACAAGGGTATTTCCTATGGCAAACGATAACAGCCGCAAATTCAAACAGAATCAAAAGATTATTTGCATACAGCCCTAAATTGTAGAGTTCTCAAGACCTATTGTTTTTGGTGAAGATCGGTTAAGGGAAAGGGGTAGTTTACCTGCAACGTTTTTTTAACAATGGTATTTTCTATGGCAAACGATAACAGCCGCAAATTCAAACAGAATCAAATAATGTTTTGCATACAGCCCTGATTTGTAGAGTACTCAAGACCTATTGTTTTTGGTGAAGATCGGTTAAGGGGAAGGGGTAGTTTACCTGCAACGTTTTTTTATCAAGCGTATTTTCTATGGCAAACGATAACAGCCGCAAATTCAAACAGAATCAAATAATTTTTTGCATACGTCCCTGAATTGTAGAGGTCTCAATGACTTTCGATTTTGGTGAAGATCGGTTAAGGGGAAGGGGTAGTTTACCTGCAACCTTTTACGTTTTAACAAGAGTAAAGTACTTGAAAATTTATTTAAACTTTTTGAAACAATGGTAATTGTTAAAAATAAAATAATTTTGTTGCCAGGCAATAAAATTATAATTTTTTCATTTTAATGTAATATAATATTTTTCATTTAATACAGCAATAAAAAGGCAGGTAAGACACAGCCTGGCTGTTTGGCTGAAAATGATTTTAAATATAAATCTTAGAATATGGAAGTCATGTATGGTTCTCCATACCGATATTTGATAAAAAAAATTTCACCTTTTGCTGTATGAAGAAATAAAATATTATTAACATAGAAATAAATTAACCATACAATAAAAAATCTTCAATATTGGTTTTATTGGTTTTTGATTGTGTATTTCTTTCCTTTAAAACAATTAAATAATTTTATAATAACATATATGCTCCAGCTACGATGTTTAAATGCTCAGCGGTTGGCAACAAGGCTCTCAAAGTTGATATTAAACAAATTTTTATATTAAAACTAGTTCATTAGGTCCTTTGGATTACAGAAAGTTAACAAAAAACACCCTTTAGGAAGTATAAAGCTTCACATAAACAACATTTAAATATTATATAAGTTATGAACAACTTAACTTTAAGGTTATAATTATTTGGTTTATAACATTCAGTGTTTGTAGGTTAAGTGTTTTATGAAAATTATTACACTTCCAATAAGTCTATCACCATGGATTAATAATTTAATAGTGATATTAATTAATGATTACAAGTTCTTTATCAAGTGAATAGTGAAATATAGTTTATGTGTGATTGGAATTGTGTACCAGTGTAATATAGTTTATTATACTGATTAGTTTTTATAGTCTGATATTATACTTATCATCTTCCTTCACATATTAGGTTCAACACATAATTCACTGTTTTTGAAATTCTTCTTCTATTTTAATACGATTTTAATTCGAATTCCTTCCTTTTATATTAGTATTCTTCATAACATCATTTCATTTTCATTCAATATCATTTTTATTTCATCTGGTTGTATGGAAGTTTAATCCTTTCTTCTCTGAGTCTAACAATGAACTAACTATTTCTTCATATACTATTTTGGTTGTCATGGCAAAAGGTATCTAATTCCTATTGGTTGAAAATTTGTTTCATTGTTAAACATGGCTACTGTTTTTTGATACAAATTTAACAAATATCTTTAAATTAGTATAATCTTTTTAAACTATTTTTAATCCTAAAGATAATAACATCATTGTCTTGCTTTCTTTACATAAATTGATTTGAAATCAAACATGAATGATTTCTGTCCAGTACTTACAAAGTTACAATTTCAACAATTTTGTTTTCTATCATTAATTAATTTAAAAATAATTCTTTTGTATACATTTGGTTTCTCTAAAACTATATAATCAAACCTAACATGATAATATACATGGTACCACTAATTTATACTGTTTTCATATCTAATTTTCCAAAGTTATCAGTGTTACCATAGGGTTTAAGGCCTAGTTTTTCTGACTTTCTTTATACATTTATTATAATATATTCCTTTGTTTTTATTAACCTTACACACCTTACAATGCAAATACAACGAACTAAATCAACTAATACACAACATTTGATTAGTCATAATCATTTTTATACATAATATAACTCTTTTTTTAAACATTTTATACAAATACCATTTTTCAATGCAGAACATACACTCTTTGTTTTACTAATAAAATCATTCATTAAGCATTTTCTTTACTTTTATATTGTTTTTAGTAGTTCACAGTATATCTTATCACTTCTTTACTACTTTACTTCTTTACTTATCTTCACTATCAGTTACTCTTAAAATTATATTTTGTTTCTACTACTGACTTCCAGTTAGTATAACATTCATGGGTTCTATACACTCTACTTATATCACTCACTGTTTACATTCCTTTTATTCCCTTTAAATTAATCACATATCTGAACTTACCATTAAACATTGTACATTCCTAATAGTTTTATTCTTTTATATTCTATTAGCCTTATTATCATTATCACTAACTAGTTACCTCTATATCTCTAGAGTTTTACATGAAACTATTATTATTTTCTAATTCATATTGTAACATTACATAACCCCTGCCCAAATATGATAACATAATCACCAGAGTTAAAACCAGTAATCACCCATTTTTAAAAGTCAGAAATGGGGATTAGGTATCAAGCTATGAGAACCTTTGTACTTTAAAAACACTGTAAACAATAATCATAAAAGTGCAGTGTACAGAGTGGAACATAGTGTAATCGGTGAAAGTGTAACACATTTAAAAAGAGCATCTCACAAATTTGTGTTGGAGATGAAAAAAAATAAGTATTGTAGCAATAGTCTATGATACTACTGACAAGTTTCGTATTTTTTGTATTTGTTGTAATTTTGTATTGTGTAGGCCACAAAGGTCTTGTAACTAGGAGTAATATTTTTGTTTAATATAATTATTTTGTTTAGATGTAAAATAATCCAGGGTTATGTATAAAATAATAATAATATACCAAATAATACTATGTTAGCAAGATGGCATGTAAAAAATAGTGTAGAGTAAGGATACCTTAAATGAATTATAAATCATAAATAAACCAAAATAAAAGGGATTAAAATATAAATTACCAGTGGACCAGTTTAAGAAAAAATATAAAGAAAAACTGAAAATAAATTAAATTTGATTATAGATAAAATCTATAAAGGATTATTTTTTCTAAAAAGAAGAAATGAAATAATAATAATTATTATTAGCCTATATACTAAAAGGTATCTAGATTAGCCAATAAAAAACCATAAAAATTCTTGGTTACTAAGAGTAACTAACTAACAATAATTGAATTAATTGTTCAGATATATTGGAAGTGAGCAGTTGAAAAGTGTAATGTCTAGAAAAAATTAAGAAATTTATAAATACCATTCAGAAATAATCAGTGCCAAATTAATAAACTTAATGAGTGATATCTACTACATCTTAGACATCCTTCGAACAGAATAATTCACGCCCGCAAATTGATGAAAATTGAAAAATCAGCCTTCCATTTTCAAGCCTAGCCTACCGAAATTCGACTTTGTTGGTGAGATCGTTTCCTATTAAAAT
This sequence comes from Magicicada septendecula, assembly GCA_034769895.1. NCBI lineage: Eukaryota > Metazoa > Arthropoda > Insecta > Hemiptera > Cicadidae > Magicicada > Magicicada septendecula. The sequence continues at coordinate 847,903,025 of CM068368.1, forward strand.
TTAACTAAATTACACCTCAACTATAAAATTAGAACACTAGAAACAGCACAATCTCTTTAAATACTTCTGGAAAAGAGGTGGACATAAACTTTATTTTTTATTAACCAAAAAACAGCAAAACGTGGTCTTGTTAATCACTTTCCAGCCGCCATGATGTTTTAGTGTCCGTTTTTTCGTCAGTGAAAAAAAGTAGCCTGCGCTCTAGCGATCAAAAAATCAACTACATGATACCAATTATACTAATTTTAAAATAATTTATGTAAAGCTTGATACTGACCCATATACATTTCTGACTTCCTCAAAGTTCAAAGAACCTTAAATAACCCTGGGAAATTAATTACTTCTTTCTTTCTTGTTATTAAAACTGAAATAAAAATATTTGTTATATGATATATGTTTGTAAAAGTAAGATCGAACTAACTCTGTGTTTTATGAAATAATCGATTATCCATTCATGTTTTGGGAGACCAAAAATAAAAAATGTTAAATAAATTCAAGGAATGCCTTGTGGTTTAAATAGTAAAATGTGTATTATTTCCAGTAGATGGTAGTTGGTTACAGGTTGTAAGAAGATCGAGAAGAGAAAGGAAATCAGTCCGGACATCCAGAATTTATTACGTACCATTTGAAGTCATTTAACCTCAAATGGGTTCGTAAAAGTAGCAATCAGCTGACGCCACAAGCGGAAAAATTTGAAATACTCAAACTTATACTGAGAGAGTAATTCTCTTTGCCTTTCTTCACTCTCTCTCCTAACTACTGTCAAACAACGGTATTGATTTCACATAAACAAAATTTAAGAAAATCATTCAATATCTTTGCATAATCACACACATTTGATTTTGAAGGTATATAACATAAAGATAACAAATTCTGTGACTCTTAATTAAGCGAGATTTTCGAAGGTTAATATCAGATAATTTACTCCGAAAAGACTCACGAGACGTTACAAGATGACGTACAAACGTGGGGCTTAATTAGGAAAGCTTATCGAAGAGTACAAATAGACGTAACTTCCCAATAATTACTCGCGAGACGTTACAATATTTTTATCTACAGCTTTGTACTTCCACTTTTGTTTATCATATTCTTTTTGTGTGTAAAAGGGTTGGGGAATAATCATAAAGTTAAAATGTTTTTCACTCACACCACCAATCAATTGGGTATTGTCTTAGTCTGTCATTGTATAGTCCATATTTTAATCTTGATTCTGTTTTCTAAATTCTGTCCATCAATTCTTTCGTAGTTTCTAATGATAATTGTTTTATCGTTCTGCTACCTTATATCACGTTACGTACTGCTCCGCCACCAAAATTGATTATTTCCGAAAATACAGTACTGTTGTTATTTTTGTTGAAATCATCAATTACTGTTCATTGGTTTCTATTTTATTACTTCATAATCCATTATCTTTAATCTGGTATTATATTTCTCTCTTAGTGTTTTATCCCTGGAATATTTTACCTCCCTAATTCTCTTCAATAACATGTGAGTTGGTACAGATCGAAGGGACACTTTCGGCTCCATTACTCCGCTGTCCATCCTACACCTTCTGAGTTCAGAGGAACATACCGTCTGCTCATTAAAACGATTGCTGGAACTTATTTCTTCAGACAATCACTATTTATAAAAAGTAGTCTATTTGGGACTAACACATAAAAACAAATAAAAAAACACTCGGGATTATTCACTTTGTTGTTGTTCAGATCTGATGATTTCCTTCTTATCTATTCATTCGGATGTCCTGTATCTATCTGTGAGGCAATGTTGTTGACCTATATAGTCTGTAATATCCTTTTTATCTTCCTTCTTGCAATAGATGTTTTCCCTATCTCTTTTCCTTTATCATTTTCAACTCAAAGAAATTCTAAATTGTAGCTGTATTAATTATTATCATTCTTTAGTTTCATTGTAATTATAGTCATTAAATTATTCGTTGTCCTTCATATTTTACCGTCTTGTCTTAGTACATTACCCTAAATTGGTTCTTGTTATTTAATAATTTATATAAGTTTATTTTATTTTTTTTCTTAGTTGATTTGCTCTGTGTCAATATCCTAAAAATCCGCCCCTTTTCCAATGGTGTATTTGTGCTTAATTTATCTGTGGTCGATTATTTCAGTTGCCTTTATTTCTCAGATTATTCTTGTATTCTGAATTATTTCTGTCCTTGTTAGTTCTCTCGCTACAACCTGGTGTTCTGACTTTTCTGCTGCAAACTTTTCACTTGTTTCAAGAGCTATTTCAATCACTTTATCATCTAATTTACTAAATGAATACTTTAATGGTATATTCATTATTGATGATCTCACTGACATTTTATTATACCTTTTTATTTTTGGTATATTCCATTTTCTAAATTTTTGGTATTTTCTAAATTCTGTCCATCAATTCCTTCGTAGTTTCTAATGATAATTGTTTTATCGTTCTGCTACCTTATGTCACGTTACAATATTCACTTTCTTGAGTTAACCTTAAAGTGAACAACTTTTTAACATCTTTGTCACAATATGGTACTTCATTGAAGTGGTGAAAGTGTGCTTGGGAGCTTGATCTTTTCTTGACCTTGAGCTCATTATAAAACCCACGTGTTGATTCACGCTACACAAATGGCAAACCTGTGGAGCTGACGAATTTACAAAATACGCCGTACTTTTGCAGGCACAAACACGAAATTTTTAAATGTGAGGTTGCACATATATGACGGGTATGGTTTTTGGAAGGCCATTTCAAGGAAAAAAATCATCTTATATTCGGGCCAATATGATATTTATGTCTTATGTCAAACAATGTTTCCATAAAATGTTTATCCTGTCCTGAAAATTGTCCATAGTTCTAATGTCTTGTGTACCTGTCTTATTTCATCTTCTCTTAATCTTAAGTCATGTTACTTGAAACTGTACACTCATGGGCGTATCCAGCTCAAAACGGAAGGGGGGGCAGTTTTCGAAAATCAACCTCTTTGATGGCGGGGGGGAGGGTCCATAGTGCCATACTATATAATAAACAATACATAATAAACAATAACATAAGGAAGAATAACATTTATTTAAAAAAAAATTTTTAAACAATAGTTTTTAAGGATTAGTTACAAATTTTCTAACTACAGCTCCTTGTTCCTTTTTTGCGAAAACTCGTTGACGATGAATGCTTAGCATGGCTAAGCATTTAACTTATTTTACCAATACTTATTCTTAACCATGTTTTAATAAACAATAATAAAAGGAAGAACACCATTTATTAAAAGAAATTAATTCTTGAACAATAGCTTGCGAGGATTAGTTGCAAATTTTCGAATTACTGCTTCCATTAATCGCTCCTTGTTTACTAAAACCCATTCACGGTGAATGCTTAGCATGGCTAATCCATTTAATCTATTTTCACCAATAGTACTTCTTAGCCATGTTTTAATTCGGCGAAGAGATCTGAATGAACGCTCTATACTGCTTGTTGTGCAGGGCTGTGAGAGCAATATCAGTAGCGCCTTTCTAATGGCCGGGAAAAACAATTCGCCCTTTTTTAAAATTTCAGTGATGTCTGATGCTTCTTGTACCTCATTCCACATTTTAAACCACAATTCCCTTTCCCCGTTGATGCCTTCCAAATTGTAAAATGTTGCACAAGATGCAGTACTTTCTTTCCATTCCTCCAATGAAGCATCTCTCATGTTACTCGGATGGAAATGTGTCAATGAAAATGCAAGCGATTTGTCTGAAGAAAATCTAACTTCTAAAGATGATATGATGGAATCCAAGTAAGGAATTATTAGAGACCTTCTCCAAAATTCGGATAGATTTTCAGCAAGAGGATTACTTCTATGCTTTTGTCGGCCAGAAACGCGAGTGTCGGTTATATCAAAATGCTTTGCAATGTCATATGCTTCTTTCAAAACGTCATCTGTGATGCTCTCTGCATCTTTCCGATGATCTCTTAGCATGTCGAGAATAGTTTGAATGTTCTGGTTGGCTTTGACTATGTCAAGTGTCTTCAATTGAAGTGTATTTGCTATGGGTTGCAGTATAGCGGAATACTTTGCAATTAATGCTACTGAGACAATAAATGAAGATCTGCACGCCGATGCATGCATTTGATATGCTTTATTTCTGGTTGGTATATTTCCCTCTTCAGCTAATATCTCTAATGCTTCAACAATATTGATGAAGTTATCCTTAAAAACATGAATGCTCTTGTACTTTTCTGACCATCTAGTCTCACACAATTTAGGAATGTTTGCAATAAGCTTGCGTCGTAAAACGGACTCGCAAAAAAATGTGATTATCTAGTTCCAACGCAGTTTCGAATTTCTGGGATAAGGTTTAAGTCGTTCATGACCAGGTTTAGCTTGTGCGAGGAGCAATGGAAGTATAAGGCTTTTTTGTACTTTTGCCTCAAGATTGCCTGCACACCCCCTTCTTTGCCAGACACGGTGGAACATCCGTCGAAACCTAATCCCACACACTTATCAGGGTCTAGATTTAAGTTTGTAACTAAATCATCAATAGCTTTGGCAATACTTCTGGCATCAAATCCTTCAATCTCTACAAAGCCTAAAAATTCCTCTTTGATTTCGTGGGCCTTTTCATCAAAGAAATGTAATCCAATAGACAGCTGTTCTTTTCCAGAAATATCTGCGGTTTCATCAGCTAGAATGCTGTAAGCGCAAGCTTCTTTAACCCTTGTGATGATTTGTTCCCTGATTATAGCACCACAGAGATCAATTATTTCATTTTGAATGATAGGTGATCGGTATGACGCGTTTTTTGGTCCATGCCTTTATAAAAAATTTAGTAAGATTACCAAGACGTATTAATAGGTTAACTAGGTGAAATATGGTACACATAGTAACTGACCGAAAGCACGTTGGAGAATAATTTATACTAAGCTTCTTTTAACTATTGTATTTGCATAAGCTAAAAGTAAGCTAAAGTATAATTGTATAATTTTTATAACATTTTTTTTAGAAAAATAATTTTAATTATATAAATAAATGAAACTTCCAAAGTCATGCTTAATCATGTAAAATAAACGTTGATGATTGCTAGAACACACTTAAAGTTGTTCCTTTGTGCAAAATTGGACAAAGTAAAGCACGCAATTTGCCTTTCTTCTTCAACAATAGCTTAACTTCTTCAACGTTTTAACCTCTACGTGATTGTTCGTTTCAGTTCTTATGTTTAAAAAAAAAACCAATAATGTAAGCTTACATTTGTGTTTTAATGATCACCTGAGATCATCTTATAACTAAGCAAATGAACAATGAACTGTTAAATAGAAAAAATAGTTTAAGTGGTTGCTTTAATTAATACTGCAACGCTTCTTCGTCATTCGCATATTAGGAATAATCATGAGTCAATATTTGACTCTGACTGTTGTATAGCCAGATACATCTCGTGTATAATAAAAAGCTGATAATTGTGGGTTTTGGAACGGAATAATTGGTAGTGTGAAGGTCCTCGCCTTCTACCCTCCGAACACAGTTTATTATTACCTTACGTCATTTTATATTACTTGGTAGGCCTACTTTTGTATTTTTCGGCCTACCAAGAACTCGTCCGAGGCTACCGTTTTTGTTCTGGTAACTGTCTGCTGATTGTCTGGCCGCTCAGCCGTGCGTTGCAATGGAACTGGCCGCACGTTATTATTTGTACACTTTTAATACTTTTGAATGTTTACACACTTTCTTAGATAGGCCGGATTTATTTTAACGGCCTATCTTGTAAACCCGAGACCACTGTTTTTTAATTAACAAACTTTACTGTCTGATACTGCTTACTACTGTTCACTCTCTAATGACACACTGCAGACTGTAGACTGTGTCACAAGGCTGCTGCTGGCGGTTACGCAGTGCGTCTGGCAATTGTTTTGGCTAACAATGTGCATTGCTGTACTGGAGGCTCCTTACAGGTGCAGTTAACTATTGAATTACTGAATTAAATACTGATTTATATAAAATAAAATTCCCATTTCTGTACCGTTACAGTAGGGCTAAACGTGCACTTACGGATTTTATTCTAGCAATTATTTGAGAGCAAGGATAGGTTACACCGTTATAAGCCCCAAAACCTCCCCTGGTTAGGCTCATGAGTGAAACTGACTACAGGAAGTTGGTTATTTTATTAATTGAAAAATATAACTCATGCTTTTATGTACTCATAATGATAAATCATACATTAGCGAGAAATGGGACTTTCCAGGACATTTAGGAGTTTCCGAGACGGTTGTGGATTCTCTTTTACGTAAAACGTGACTATTCCGGAGCCATGTCCCGATTTGTCCACGACGAAATTCGGTTAAAAAACAAATTTTTCGCAAAACCACCGTTTAGGTTAGGTTAGGATAGTTTTAAAATACACATACCAGTGAAAAAAAAAACTCGAAAAAGGGTGAAAAAGTACTTTGAGCGAAAATTATAGGGTTGAAAAATCAATGTCCAGGATAATACCGTTTCCGTTTTATACATTTAAATATATATGTAAATTGTAATATTGGTTATTTTGCCCACATGCCCAATTTTTTTGCCTAAATAACACATACAAGTGTAGATAACCAAATAAAAGTCCTTACTTACCACAAAATTTTCTAATATCCATTTATCTTTCAGTGTATGGCTTCTTCCTGTAGTAAAAATTGTGGTAATTGACTTCTTAATGTTGTAAAAATTGTTACTTGCGAAAGTAACTTCGCCGCACTCACTCTAACGATAAGTACTGTAAGAGTTGTGTTCTAATAAGGAAAAGAGGTTGTAGTTCTTATCACTTCTCACTTCTCAGAGATGGCGTCATGGCGTGTAACAGTAAGAGTTGCGAGTTACATAAGCTAATCTTATGAGAAATCGTAAGGTTATAGTTCTTATAACTTCTCATAGATGACGCGAGTGTCTATTTCGTAATTAGTTTCTTTCATTTTGAAATATCAACAACCAGTCTGTTAATAAATTATTTACAAATTGGTTTTTTAAATTTTTTTCCAGTTTGTTGGAAGGGGGGGCAGCTGCCCTCCCTTGCCCCCCCTTGGATACGCCCATGTGTACACTAATGACAATAAAGAATCAAATACACCATGCTTTCCTTTCCTGTGCACTGTCCTTGTACTCTCCGTAGCTGCAACTGTCCTTCAGATCAGATCGTTTCTCTCTTTTTGTCTTCTTTCCTTCTCTCTTCTTTCTTCACTGCTTCCCACAATTTTCATTCTCTGGATACAGTTGTGTCCCAATATGAGCCCTACCCACTTCACCATACTGCTTCTTATTGTCTGAATTATGACTCAATAATTCTATTAATTCTACTCAGAACCTTCTCATTAGTCATTCCATTCTCCCAAATGATTTTCAGTATGATTTTCAATATATTCCCCCCCCCCCCAAACACACACACACATTTCACAGCTCTCCAAATATGTGATTTCTCTTTCCTTCATTGTCTAAAGTTTCCACACTGTATAATACCAGTATTCTGTACCAGTACATATGCTCCAGTCAACACTGCTGACTTTTTTCTGAAACTCAGTGTTATTCTTTTTTTTTGTGATTTCAAGTACTTCTTCTTCTTCTGGCACCCTGGCCTGCTCAATGATTCTCCTCCATTCTTCTCTGTCCAGAGCCTTACTCCTCCAACCTGCCACTCGCATCTCTCTCAAATCCCCTTCCACATTTTAATACCATTTCCTCCTCAGACATCCTCTCCTCCTTACTCCATACAGCTTTCTTTCCAATGCCATTTTTGGGCCTCGATCACTTCTCATTCTCACCACGTGCCCCAACTAACTCAACCCTTTGCACCTTCACTGCCACAACTACAGGGTGGGGCAGAATAACGGGCGATTTTGAAATGACTGTAAACAAAAAAGTATTCATTATGTACTAAAATTTATTCTCACCACATTAAAGTATATAAAAAAGCATTTAAGAAAAGTAAGTTTATAATTTAAAAATTACATTTGAAAGATGACGTCCATTTAAATTCAAACATTGTTGAAGCCGGGTCTTGAAGTTCGTCATCACATTACGCAGCATTTCCGGTCGGATTTGAGCCACTTCATCTCGAATCCGTTCTTTTAAGGCCTCGATTGTTCTCGGTGGTTCTTCCTGGTAAACTCGACTCTTCAAATAACCCCAGAGGAAGAAGTCACAAACTGTGAGATCTGGCCATGCCCCTGTTTCGAGAGATGACGTGATTTGGAAACAAGCTGTTGACAACATTCATGCTTACTCTCACTGTGTGGCTGATAGCTCCGTCGTGTTGAAAAATGTCTCCTCGTTTACATTGTACTGAGCAAGTTGTGGAGCAAACAAATTTTCCAACATGTATGCATATCTCTCCGACGTCACAGTCACAGCATTTCCAAGAGCATCCTCGAAAAAGTAGGGCCCTACGATCCCGAAGAAGACATAGGGCACCATACAGTAACTTTCGCGGAATGGAGAGGTTGCTGATGGAGTTGTCAAGGATTTACATCACTCCAAAAATCTGAAGTTTTGTTTATTTACGTAACCAGACAGATGAAAATGGACCTCATCACTCACCCCCCATAAGTTGTGTACGATGTTCTCATCTTGGTCAACCAAATTCAAAAACTCTTCACAGAAACGTCTTCGGGTGGCATAATCTGCTTCATTGAAAGCTTGAACGATTTGAATTTTGTACGGGTGATAGTGAAGATCATCGTGTAAAATCCGTCTTACCATTCTGGTGGAAATTTGAAGTGTGCTGCTATGGCGGCGAGCCAAATGATGCAGGCTTCTTCCGATCGCAACTCTCACACGCTCGATGTTTTCGGGAGTTCGCACTGATTTTGGTCTTCCAGGCTTCTTTATTGTTGATGAAGTCTCTTCAAAGTTCTCAACCCACGTTTTAATCTCATGGGCTGATGGCACTGGCTGATTCCGATGAATGTTAAAATGGGCATGGAAAGCATGACGCGCACATTCGTAATAGCTACCATTTTGATAAAACGCTTTGACAGCGTACGCTCGTTGTACACCGGTCCACCGCTCCATCGTAACTAAATGTTACGGTGTGTAGAACACGCCCGACAGCCTTCTATTCCCCTCCCTTCAGTGCAGTAAGATTGCCAACCTTTTCAAAATCGCCCGTTATTCTGCCCCATCCTGTATGTCCACTTCTCCATAAAAATCTCTTAGCTCACAATTATTTCTTATCCTCCACATCTCGCCGTCTCACATTGGTCTGTAAATTCTTATCAGAATTTTCCTCTTAAAAACACCAAGGTTTTTTCATATCTTCCAACTTCAGCACCCGTGTCTCGCTTGCATATGTTACTATTGGTCTGATTACTGTGGGAGGTTTTAAGTACACTGATCTGTAATTTGTTAGCAAACTTATGAAGTAGTGTGTAATTTTAATTGTGTGTGTGTGTGTGCTTTTGCTTGTTTTATCTGTAGCAATATATCATGTAGGATGTAAAATATATTAATAAATATAATGTACAGCATTATGTTAACAGGATTATTTACACAGTTCGTTACCATCATTGTTAGACATACACATATTCCAAGATAGCTCATGCAACCTTGGAGAAGTCATACTGGATCTCGGACACGTTGATACATTTATGTTGCGTTGTTCGCGTGGCCAGCATTCGTCAGACCTTACCAATTTGCCTTCACACTTAGGTTCAACACTATACCAGCTGCTCACTGATCCAGATAATGTAACTCTAGACAAGCTGACAGTTGATGTATTGTCTGTAAGTTATACGTGTACTTATTTTAATATTGTAGAATCATTTATTTTAAGACAAAAACCTATGACTGTTATTGTTATGTATGAGTAATGTTAAAATGTGTAAAAAAAAAACACCCTGAACTTCTGTTTGAAATTTAGACCTGTTATAGCATCATACCTGATATGCAACTAATAAAATCAGTATCATCATCATTAGTCTTGCTTCTAAAGTTGTGTTAATAACAATAGTGTTTTACAGTTTAATATAATATAATATTTATTACCAATTTTCCTTTACATATAATAAAAATTATACAATAAAGGACCTATAGGGGGCATAAATGCCCGTACATAGGTTGGTCCTTAGAATTAATATTTATATACTTAATACTAATTGTGAGTTTACCTCACCGATCATAGTAAATATTAAAAATAAATTATTTTTCAATTTTAACAAAAATTTTAGTTTGTACTATAACACAATTCAATAAATAAATGAAAAAAAAAGAGAAAAAAAGGTCTATATAATAGACTGTTTTTTTGATTATTCAATAACAATGTTCCTAACTTTTTCTTTGATTTTTTTTTAAGCACTTTTATATTTACACTTTAAAACAATTTTTTTATACCATTCAGGAGTGAAGCATCCTCAGTGGTTTTATCTCACTGAGGAGGATGACTCGTTGTAGAGAACATTCTGTTGGAAAACATTTGGTGCTAAGAAAATTTTTTTAAAGTAATTATAAATAACGTGAATGAAACCAATAAACTGAGTTTGGTATTAGTAGTGTCATCATCATTTACATTTAATTTGTGCTGTAGATGGGTGGGTGGGTGAGTGAGACATCCGTGGTAAGCGAAACACAGATTACTAACAAGCCTTACACGTGAGTTTTGGTTACTATTCGAAATAATATTCATACAGTGACGCTCATAACAATAATTTTCTTCTCGCAGATCGATGCGACTCCCACCACATCACCATTCCCCTCTGACCATAAGCATTTCGCGCATTCCCATGTCCTTAACTTTCAATTTTGCTGTACTACTATAGTCACAGCAAACAGCTGAAAGGCATAACATGCATTGTTAAAAGATACATGTGATATATTTTTCGTACACACTGCGTGTATTAGTCCTTTAAACAAAGTATTCAGCTCACTGCAGAAATTAAAATGAATTAGACTTGTGTTAGTCTTTCTTTCATGTGAGCAACCTTATATAGAGGAACCTTACAACAGACAAAAGTTTCAAGAATAAATACTCTGATTGTGCACAGATTTAAAAGTGCAATACAGATACAAAAAAGTACTCAATTTTTAAATTTTACGTGTTGATCTGTTACAGAGAGTGACAAAACATATCAAGAAATCGCAAAATTATTTGATGCGGTCAAAACCAGAGTGCCGGTACGGATCTATGGTACTTCAGGAGATTGGTTTAGCTATAGACATGATGTTGACTGCACTGAAGATAGGAAGAAATCTCATCGTTGCTGGACTGAATCCGAATAGTAATATGGGCCTTGCTGTCATTAATCTGGGAGTATGCAACTTGCCCCCGACATTTCGAACCGACATTGCTAACAAGTAAGTGCATTCCTGTTCCATTGTGTTCAGTTTACAGTCAGAAGTAATATGATGAGACTGACAGTGTTTATAGAGTGAAAAGTTGTCAGTTCGATTTGGTTGTACAATAAAGTTCAGAATGTATGAAGATTTAGTTAGTTCTGTTTTACGCTTTGAGTGCTTTTTCAGTTTAGCACCTAATTATGTAAATTGACTATAAACCAGATCTTGTTGGTAACATCTGATTTATTCTACAATAGTTACCACCATACAAGGTCTGTACAAAAAATATCCGATCTTGGGTGAGGAAGACAAGGTTCTATATCTGATCGCAAACCCCCTTCAAAGTAGGCCCCTTGTGATTCTACAGACTTAGTCCAGCAATCCTTTTGTTTCTGAAAGCAATGCTGAAAGGCTTCTTTTGGGATAGTGTGCAGCTGTACCATTGCGTTTTGTAGTATTTCCATTGCGACTCTCAAACTAGGATCCTTTTAGTGTTTTCATTAACTTTGGGAACTGCCTGAAATCACGAGGAGCCATGTCAGGAGAATAGGGAGCCTGATGAACCTGCAGAATGAACCTCCTTACTGATGGTCTTCCCTTTAAGTGCGTATACCTGAAAAAAATTGTGGTAGTTGAAAAGAACAAACCAGCATCACCTGTTTGCTCCGAACCTGTCCTGTTTTTTTGGCCTTCGGGGAACTTGGTCCTGCTTCCATTGTGTTCTACTGCATGTGCTGATTAATAGTCATCTCGTCTCACGTCATATGCTGCCGGTGTGTCCATAGACCTCATCGTATGTATTCTGCGACTCTGGTTGGACATCTAGTTTGTCCTGTGACTCTTACTATAGATGTGAATTGGCGTCGTCAACTGACACAACCTCCTGCGGCAACGGTTGAATCGAGAAGAAGAAATTTTATTAGCGCGACCTGGTATTTATATTCAGGTCGTGCAAAAATTCTTGTCTGAACAATATTTGACCTGTCAGATTCTGTCGAGCGTCACTTTCCCCCACTCTGGTTCAAGTCACAATTTTCGCCTATTTTCGCGAATTACGCAGTTTGTTTCACATTACTCGATGCTCAATCGATCACTAATTTTTATGTGATTACTATACGTAAATTGCACTTCTTTATGGTACTCACAAAAAGAGCAATTCATTTTTTACATATAGTAATTGCACTTTTCGTCACATCTGTACGGTTTTTTAACACTTTATTCACCTATAATTTCTATACACTTTGGTGTCAACAAATTTTTTACTCGTTTACCCGTACTCAAACCAGCTGCACATCTATGTATTTGTTGGACGCCATTTTGTCCAAATGCATATCTACTTACCACCAGGGTCAAATCAGGGTTTCGTGTAAGCGTGCTTGAAGTGCTGGATTTAGGTTACTGGAAATGAAAAATTTTAGTCTACTTGTTTCAGATGAATTTAGTTTTATTTGTTATATCATTATTTTAACTCTGCATATTCAAAACAATTTAGAGTGATTTAATTTCCCTTATAAACAAAAAATATTCTTTCTCCCTCCCTTATACATGTTACAATTTAAACAATAAAACAATACATTGGTTAATTAGAGATTTACCCTTCTTTTATATGAGGTTACATAAATTCAAAATAGTGAAAAACAGATATTTAAAACACAAATTAAATTTACTTAACGCATTTTATATTCATTACGTAATTTTCACTCACGCGCGCGGGCGCGCGCACACACACACACACACACTCATCAGGCCTTTATAAGATCTCAGTTTTTTGTGATTATAATATTTCTCCTCAATAAAGCTCTAAAGGTGTTTGATTTTGCTTTAACTTTTAAGAAAATAATTTGTTTTACACCCGTTCGGTTACTTATCTTTACATTGTCCAGCAGGCTTCAACTGTACCCATACCTTCGATCACTCCTTACATTTTTACTTTTTACGTTCGTAACACTGATTCTAATGTTCTAAAATTTGTTGCTTACGTTAATTCACTGGTTAAAATACATTTTTCTACGATTTTTTGTGGTCCCACACTAAAATTTTTTGGTCCACGGACTTTTACAGCCGTACGGCGCAAGAGTATAAATTCAACTGGAAGAGCAAAATTGATCAAAAGTCTAAGCTGGAGAGGCGATCACGTGGTCTCGTTCTTTTGTTTGATTTCTGTTACGTAGCCAGATTTTAAGGCGTTGCTGACCCCAACACACATTCCAGAGTGAAATCATTGGGTGGGGCTCATGATGTCGTGTGGCGTGATTCAAAATGCACATAGTTCAAAGTTCATTTAGCTTAAAATAACTGTCTTCTGCTACTAGATCGATGACCTTGACGCTAACTCGTATATTGCCTTTCCCCAATACAATTTACAAATAAAATGTTGATATTCCCAATATGTCTCCGAGCGGTAGTATTTGTACCATCACAAGTATGCTCGGCTGACAGCAAAATGAAGCAGATGTCCATCTCTTCAAAGTCGATAGTCCTGGCAAGGGAAAACCACATTTATTTCTCAAGAGTAACATTTTCTTGATACAGTGCGTAGTGTAACTGCCTTTGCGATGTCTTCAGAGTTCCATTTTGCACGGTTTTTATTTGACAGTAAGCAGTTATAATTTGTGTTTCAGTAAAAAATTGTCCTAAAACTTTTTTTATCTTATCTTCAACAAGTTTTTTCAGATTCTCGTCTTGACGTTTTAAATTTTCAAGAGCAACCTTTCTCTGTTCCTTCAGAAGTGTATTTCTCAGCTTCAAAGTCCCGCACATAGATTTCAAAATACAGTTTTCACTTTCCAACTTTTTTTACATGCTTCTTAAGTGATTGTACATCCTCGAGCTCAATATCGCAGTTTGTAATAGAGCTTGGGTCCATTTTAACTTTTTTGGGTGACAAAGCCGATAGGGTTTTTAAGGCTCTTTTCCTGACCTCTCTCGCATGACATCTCTCTCTTCTGCCACTGACTTTATTACTTTCAAGAACGCCTGATACCCCTGTATTATCATCACTGCGGCAAGGCATACCGTTATTACAAGCAGTGATGACGACGTGAAGATTCATATGGGGGACAGCATCTTCTCTGAGAACTCTTCTTGATGGTATATTCGTTAACTCAGCATGTAAGTCACAAACATAATCTGTTGTAGAAAAGTGTTTTGAGCAAACTGTAGCATTTGAAATATTAATATTATCTTTTCTGTAGCACTTCGAAATCCATATTTTTTGTACTTTGGGGTCTTTTGGAAATGAATGATATTTAATATCTGTCCCCTTCTTTCTTTTGTTGTGTGAATTACAACCAGCTACAGCACACGAAGGCATATTGGCAGTAAAATAAGGACAAGAGTAAGATCAAACAACAGAAATAATAGCTATGTTCAATAACGAAAAATCAAAATGAGATGAAACAACAAAGTTTACCTTGGTGTCACAACAAAAAACGAATACGCCTTGAAAACTAAAAACTATTGCAACAACAAGCAACAAGAAATTTAATAATAAATTGAAAATTAAGAGAAAGTAAACTGTACAAGAATAAAAGTACAACAACTAAAGTAATAGCTATGTTCAACAAACAACAAACCAACGGCAAAAAAAAAACAAATGATAAAACAACGTTTACCTCGATGTCACAACAACAACAAACATAAGCCTACACATATTAAAAAACCCAAAACTATGTCAACAAACAAAAGAATAAATAGAAAATTAAGAAAGGTAATTGAAAATAATTAAATTTTCGTAAACACCTATACAAACGTATTGGTAACCTAACACTGTTACTGTCGAAACGTTCTTTTGAAATGTCACGAGATAAAACAAACACTCAGATCACAGAAATACACCAACAATATTTAAATTTAAACAGTTCTGTACCACTTTTTTTTTTTCAAAACACTACACGTATTTGTTCTAAATCTGTATTGCTATAGCTATGAACAAACACATAAATTAACATTGATTAAACTCAATTTATAACACCCGGATAACACCTATATAACAACAATGTAACAATACTAAGCAAGCAGTAATTCCGTCTCGAAGGTGACATCATGCGCAGTAGCGTGGATTCAGAACGTGTGCTGCGCAACCCATTCGGGTCCCCCCTGGTATTACTTATTACTATTGTTAATTTACACAGGTCTCTTATTCTAATGTTTCTTAGTTTTAGTACAGTGGTTACATACAATTTGTTTAGATATTTTATTATTCTGTTCTTTCTCTATCATGGTCTTACAATGGTTTACGTTTGGGACCTAATTTATGTAATGGTAGAATATCATGTTAAAACTTGGATCTGAAGAAGAGACTGGTGAAGTGATTTAAATGGAGTGTCCTTTTACTTTTTTGGGTCTCATCTCAAAGGTGTTTTAGTGGCTCCAATTCCAATACCTGACACTCCGCAACATTTCCAACTCTCCCTGGTTCATCCAAAATGACGCTGTCAGGCGAGGGTTGCAGACTTATAAACAAACATAATGGAAGTACAATTTCTCTAATTGTTGGACAAGCAAGGGCCCACCCTCAATGCTGCCTTAGTGGCAAATTTCCTACTGGTTCTCCGGAAACGTTCCCGTGAACTTGCTTCAAGCCTGAACATTTAAATAATACAAACTTATATTGTTTTCTAATCTAGTTTTTACCTTTTTTTTCGTATAGGCCGTCTAAGGACCACATGCCAATTTCAATTCTTTACTCTTTGTTCTTTCCTTTTTTTTCAATATTCCTTCATCTTCTCACTGTGTCTCTTCTTCCTGTCTTCACTTTGAACCTGCGTTTTTCTCTCTCCTACCCTGGACTCCCTCCATTTTTAACACTTTTGTCTGAAAAACTTCTCCTTCAGTTGCTTCTTCTCCATGTATATTACTTTTTTCTAAATCCTTTTGGACTTCTTTAATCCAACTTGATGTTGACTTCTTCCCCCACAGATATTTGAAGATCTGCTTTGTTAACCTATTGTTGTCCATTCTATATAAATGTCCAAAAAATAATAGTCTTTTTCTTTTTACCTGTTTTATTAATAGATCTAGTTTTTTATGTATTTTAATGCAATATTATAAAAATGAATTTAAAACCGGTAAATATGGAAATCAGTGTAATATTAGTATTAATTTGAAGTGTTAGTTTTGTATTTGGTGACACACAAAATATTTACTTGATCAACTTTGTCGATCACATATACGTAGATCGACTTGTGCACCCCTATTGACTGCTTTGCAATGCACTTGGTGCAGCGCCATACTATGGACATATCGTCATTTCAGTTGTACCTATCAAAGGAGTAGCTCATAGTTGAAGCTGACTCACCACCACATAGCCGCATTGGACCCATTTGCAAAACCAGGTTTATACATTCGCCACACAGTACATCTCTGAATTCTTTTATTTTTCTATGGTGCAGGTAATCCCTTTTGTTCCTTCTACCTTTTTGTCCTCAAGGGACCTGCCCCCCCCCCCCATTTTAAACCTTCTTTGAAGCTTGGAGAATTTTTATCGAGGTAAACCAAATGTATGATTCTTTATTTCTTTTTAACACAACTTACTATTACTACTTGCTTGAGTCTCACCAGAGGAGTGTATGTTAAATCAGAAAGTTTTATGTCAGGTTATCGTAATTGTTTTCATAACTAAAAAAAACAACAGTGGTATTTGCAAAACCAAAAGTTTTCATTTTGTTGTGAAATTATCTTCTTCGTCTTTCTCCTCCTCCCCTCCTCCTCTTCTTCTTCTTCGTCTTCTTCACCTCACGGAGTAGGCACTTTGCCTGTTCTGTCTTCTACAGCTCTTGTACCAAAGGGTCTATATTGAAATGCACAACCTTACATAGTCGTCCGTCCTCCATTCTAACCAGATGATGTAACCATTCCCAGCGATATGTCCAGATCTTATCATTTATGGAGAATACCTGTAGCTCTTCTCTAATATCCTCATTGCGTAAACGATCCTGTCTCGTGCAACCCTTTGTTCTTCTCAGAAACTTCATTTCTGAATTTTGAATCTGGTTTTTAATCTTCTTTGTAGGAACCCGTGTTTCAGATCCATATAGTAAAACAGGCACTGCCACTGTTTTATAAAATTTAATCCTTTTCTCTTTCCTTGTCTTTGTCGTCAACAGTCTATGTATGACACCACACATCATCTGTAACCTCGATATTTTTGTAGTGATATCTTGGCCTGAGTCATTCCTAATACTGATAGTGCAACCCAGGTAATTAAAGTCAGAGACTTGTTCCAAAACTGTTCCCTCAGGAACAGTTGATCTGACTGGAAACTTCCCCCAAAAAGCTATGATTTTTGTTTTCTGCTTCTATATTTGGAAATCATATTGTTTAATATGATTTAAACGATGTAAAGAATACTGCAACTCTTCCTCTGTTTTCTGTCTTAAGACTACATTGTCAGCATACAATAAAATATCCAAACTCGTGTTCAGGTTAAGTCAAATTCCTGAGGCAATACTCGTCTCCATGATTGGATGATGTCATCAATATATATACTAAAAAGCGTAGGCGAAATACTGTATGCCTGCATTACTCCTTTATTTACTAAAATTTCTTCAATATTTGTCTTCCCTGTATTTACTATTATTTTAGAGTTGCAATATAGGCTTCTAATCTCATTTATCAAATGTTGTGGATACCCGCAACATTCCATAATAGTCCTGAATTTATTCCTGTGAAATTAAATTGGAAATAATAAGGATGTATTTAGATTTGCAGAGAGAGAAAGAAAATGACTTTATTAGAAACTGTTAATTGTTTCGTAGTAAAATTAAATTTCTATGTATAATATATTAATATTATTATTAATTATTATATGATTTAACATTTTTCATTGAATTGTTTAGGTTATTGGCATTGATAGAACAGTATAAAGGTGCTTGGTTGCAGCGCCATCTGCCAGCTGGTCTGCAGAATTCGCTTTTGGTGTTAACTTCATCGTTAAGAAGATTTGTTCCTGAAGAGCCATCATAACCAATGCTTAATTAGGAAATTATCTAATAGTAAGACTGAAACTGACATTTTGAGCATTCCTTGACCTTTTTGTGTCACTGAAGTGATTTCACAACATGTAGATTCTGTACATAAAAGCCTTACATAATATAATGGTATTTGTAACTGACTGTACAAGATGTAATAAATACAAACTTTAACTGAGATTTTTAATACTGTTTGCACCTGATAAGATGTTATTTGCACTAATCAATACTTACGTCTTTTATTTTATTGTGATACAATTACATGTTGATTGTTAAAAACAATTTTCTTGAAGCTATTTTTTGTATATGTTGTACATTGTCAGTCGGTAGCCGTAGTAATAATAATGTCAGCTTTAGTAACTAACAGTATAATTAAAATATAGTCATGAAAATTATAGAGCTATTCATACAGAATTATCTTTTTGTAAGCAAGCTGTGATAATGCAGTCAAAAATATAAGTATACGCACAAAATTCAATAAAATCTATATATTTTGTAGATTTACAATAATTATGTGTCCATGTTTTTGTTTATTTTTATTTCTTTTATTTTGTTCATTAAGCAAAAAGTATTATACATAAATTATATAAAATGTTAATCTGCTGCCGTGAATTATATTTTTATAGCAGCTGTTATATATGAGGTGCTACTCAGAAATCCCAGAGATTTGTTTAAAAAAAATAATTTTTTTCTGAAAGTGCAAATTTCCAACGTAACCTTCAAAATGGTCGTCCTGGTCTTTGCAACAATTTCAGTTGGTATGCCATGATTGAAAGCATACAATCACTGCGTGTATGTGTGTGTTTAGCACCATTGACAATTCTGTCTGTCCTTGATTAAGTCAAACTGCCAACCTGTCTGAGTATAATTTTAGAAAAAATGGTTGACGTTACAGGGGGCCAATGTCAAAATTATGAGTAAACTTTGTATCTTGAAACTCTGTGCACATAGTCCCCAGTGCTATTGTTGATCATTCAACACTTTGCTGAATATGTCTCATGATCAGTTCACCTGCCAGAATACGTTGAATTGTGCTCTAATGTTAAGAAGGATGACCCCCCCCCCAAAACACTTAAGGAAATATGCCAAATTAAATTCCTCTGTTGTTCAAAACTTACCTACTCCTCCTCCTGGTCCTGCTCCTGCTCCTGCTCCTCCTCCTCCTCCTCCTGCTCCTGCTCCTGCTCCTGCTCCTTCTCCTTCTCCTTCTCCTTCTTCTTCTCCTTCTTCTTCTTCTTCTTCTGAGGCGTGACAGCCCATTAAGTCAAGGCCTCCTTTAACAGCCTCTACCAGTTGTCATGGTCAAGTGCAGCGGCTCTCCAGTTCCGGGTTCCAAGGATATGGCGTGCAACGTATTGCAACTGTCTTCCCAACGTAGTTTGGGTCTACCAACTCTCCTGGTGCCATAGGTCTGTTCTGTGAGTGTCTTTCTGGGTATTGCATTCTCCCCCATTCTGATCACATGTCCAGCCCACCTGACTCTACCAAATTTTATAATTTTCACAATAATGGTTCATTCAGAAGAGTGTTCAGCTCTTGGTTGGTCCTTTTCCTGCATTCACCTCCCACACATGTTGGATCATAAATATTGCGGAGGATTTTGCGCTCATGAGCCAGCAGGCTTGACTCAGACTTTCTAGAAATGGTCCAGGTATCTGAACCATAGGTGAGAACTGGGCAGATCAGTGTTTTATTCTGAAACAGCTTGATGCTCCTGACAGTTGTTCTGCTCTGGAACAGGGGTCTGAGACCAAAGAAGCACCTATTAGCTGAGGTGATTCTTCACTTTATTTCTTCTGTTGTTTGAAACTTACGTACAGACTTCTCCAATTTGTTAGGTGAAGCCTGCTGAACAAAGACAATCGATCATGGTGTTAGTGGCACAAGGACAAATTAATTCATGTCTAAGATAATACATATATTACTAAAAGTGAATAATAAATAAAATAAAAACATAAAATTAATGTAACTGTTAAGTAAATGCATTAAGCAGTAGCATCAATATAAGAGGTGTGTTAAGAAAAAAAGAGCAAACTTTTGTAATAAAAATTGTATTAATGTAATTACAGTGTTATTCAGGTGTCCACTTCTAAGTAGTCCTCTCTGTTGGCAATACATTTCTTCTAATGTTTCTTCCATTTGAGAAATGGAACATGGAATACGTTTTTTTGGAATGGCACACAGCTGTCGTATCATATTTTTCTCAGTGTCATTTATCGTTTGAAAGCAATGTCCTTTCACAGTTGCCTTTGAAAAGTCTGCTGGGACCAAGTCTGGCGACTACAGTGGGTTGTCGGGTGTTTTGCCAGATATTTGCAGATAAGGAGTGATGCATGAGCTGATGCGTTGTGGTTAAAATCTGCTTTGTGTTAAAATTGTGTGTCATTATCCTGTGGTGATGCTCACTTCCTCAGCAATCTCTTGGACATTGAATTGCCATTTTCATGAATCATGGCACGAACTCCATCAACTTTATCATTGTTTGTTGACATTGAAGATCGTCCAGATCTGGGATCTTCATCAGTCCCAGATGTTCTGCCCACTTTAAAACAAAACAGTGCCCATTCGGAGCACTGCATTCAGTTCATACAGTCTTCCCCATTGTGCTTGATGAAGCATTTTTGAAGTGCCTGTGAACGTTTTACATACTTTGAAGGAAAATTTAACACAAACACATTGTTCTGAGTTCTTTCAATTTCACTGTTTTAAAAATCTGACTAGAAGTTAGTACACATGTTGAAACAATATAACTAATATCAAATTAATTAACTCTTACCTTAGGGTTCTTTTCCAGAGTTGTACAGACGAAAACAGCTGCAGATAGGTTATTTGGGAAGGACAGTAAAAATATAATAACACAGTTTATATTTTAACAAATTGCTTCTGATTTATTAGACAAATTACTTATTTCGTCCCACCTTGACAACAATCAAAGTTTTAATTTCTCTTCGGGTATATGAATATAAACTTATGAAATCAAACGAATTAGTAACATAAACATTTCTTAGACTACAACAAATTATTTATATTTTTTTAATGAATATTTATAAGGAACCAGTACGTTTTATTTTTATTTATTGAATTTATATCTTTTCCCTTAGAGATCTCTATTTATGGGTATATGTTTCAAATTTTCATTTTGTAATGGATAATCACCATTTGCTTAAAATTGGTGTGAATATTAGGATTCTGTGCGTTTAGTTACCCATCCACTACGTGTTCATATGGTTTGTTGCGCCACCTCGTGTTGATCGCTTTCTTCGTTTCGACGCACTCCGACACTATTTTACATTGAGTTTAGTTGTTGTTAATTACTTTAAATTTTATGCACTATAATGTATTATTTGAACTTTTATGCACTGTAAGGTATATATTTATATAGCCAGCCGGTTTGCCCGAGCACTTAGATGGTTAATGGCCGCGCTATACTGTTTGTACTTTAATAGTTGCAGTAGAACTTTTATAAATGTTTTAACACTTTACTAGATAGGCCGAATTTATTTCACGGCCTATCTTGCACGCCCGAGGCCACTGTTTTTAATTAACGAACTGTATGCTGCTTCCTACTGCTGTCTGATGTTAACACTGTGGTGACAATCTGGATACTGTGATTCACAAAGTCTGCTGCTAGCAAGCTATTACGTAATACGTCTGGCTTGGCTGTCTCCAGACATCAACAATAACACTGTATGTTGCTGGTTACACGGGGCACCTCACAGGTGAATACTGACAATTAAAAAATTTACTGATTTGAATTGAAACTATGGTAGCACACAATTCTGTACCGTTACAATGTTTACTTCAGTTGTTGTAGTTCAAATACCAACGATGGTAGACTGATACGTTAAAGGGCATCCTATATTTCCAAAAGTTGCTGCTAATTGGCACCATTTGTTGGAACATGATTATCAGCACATTATTACAAACGTTTGCTCTTTTTTTTTAACACACCTTGTGCATAGAATGTAAAACTCAACTTATGTCAGTACAGAAAATCTTCAGATCATCAAAAGAAAAACAAAAATAAGTAAAATAAATTCATCAAAACAAAGTGATGACAAACCTCAGTACCTTATCACTTCAACAAATAATTTTAAAAATAAACCACAGTAATTATGAGTATACATACAGTAATTTTGTTCAAAACGTCTTTCCAATGTATAAATATTTGTATAACTATTATATTTTCGTAATATATTTATAAAAATTTCAGGAATTGCACAATTGTGAAAAATTTTGTAGAACGAGAACATAAATTCAATGTATACAGTTCAATTATAAAAATATAAAATCATATTTGTAAATATGTAAATACAGTTGTATACATTTATGTTTATAACCAATACAAATCTTATAATCAAAATTTTAAATAATTCCAAATCAGTGCCTTTACGTATTTTAAAATATAAGTGGCCATACTGACATCAAGTATGTGGATACATACTATCAAGATGTATCTATGACATAATTTTTAAAATTAAAGTTTGGGCTTAATACTTTCATGAAAATCAAAGAAATTTGAAGATGCAAAAAATTTTAAATTACAACCGAATTAGGTTAGGTTAGCTTAGTATGTACTGAAATACAAAAAATAAACAAAGAATTTTCGTATAATATGTGTCATTTAAAAAAAATCATGTGCACCAAAATAAAGTAGAGAAATACACAATGAATAACATGCCGCATGCCAGCCCATGTTAGTTTGATGTGGCACGGTATGGAACTTCGGTAAGCCATAAGTCAACAAAAATAAGTCACAAAGCAGAATATGTTTTAACAGTGCAAGTATAAAGTCCTCTTTACATAGAAATAACAAACCCAACAGTTCTCCAAGTCAGAAGCAAAGCATTAGGATTCACATTTTATGGCATAATTTCTCTGTTAAATCTTAGTCACTATAAGTTTGTCAACACTGAATAAAGGTTTCTGCCATCATTTTTTATTGTTGTGAAGAAACATTTGATGCAGATCCTGTGCTCCTTAATATCAGCCACTTTTACAACAACAAAAAACGCCCTGTAAATAAAAATTCAAAACAAGAGAATGCGTGTGCTTGGAACAGTGCTAATAGTCAGACTGTTGATATACCATACAAGCCACATAGCCTTGTATGTCTACACTGTAGTTAGCTCGTTGAGGGACCATTCAAACTGCCTCAACTTTTGGGTGGTACCTCATATTTTTTTTTGTAAAATTTTTGCAGTTAGAGTAGAGAGTGTACTCTAATTTAATAATTTACATAGTATGTGACAGATTTTTGTTGCTTATTGTATAATAAAATATGATTATGTAATTTTTGTGGGGGGATTATTATGTCAGAATTGTGTGTACTGTAAAGCAACATTTACTTGCAGCACTGTTTTAATTTTAAAATAAAGTTTATACTGAAATCAGATATAGAGAACTGCTTGTGTATGTGTGTAACCTCAATCAGCAGAGCAGTTGGTTGCCTTTTTCTGCTCATACTAGAACTGAGCTACAGGCAAAGAGACTTGTGTACAATAAAATATTTTTGTTTGTTTCTTATATATGTACTGTAACAACAATTATATCTTTTATTTTTGTATTTACTTCTCATTTTTTGGATCGTGATTTTTCTTTTATAATGCTGACACACCAACGAGGGCCAGATTAAGGTATCTTGGCGCTTTAGGCTAATTATATTTTATTGCCCCTCACCTCCCATAGGCTACTCTACGTTTATTTCCAAGGGGCTGAATGAAGCTTTAAACACCCTACAATATATTTCTTAGTTAGGAATATTTCAAATATCTTACTGTTTTTGGAAATAGTCTCAAGAATTGAAAACTGAGGCTATTTTGCAGAGATACTTTTAGAATGACACCTTCAACCATTTGTAGATTGGATGGCTTTTTATAAGGAAAATATTAACTAAGTAGTTACAGAATTATAACAGTTTTATTAAGAGTACATTTAACATCATTTACACAAAGAAGACAATCAGTTAAGTATCTTGTGGATTTGTTAAGACTCATGTAAAGTTCAAGCTAGATTCTTTTTTCTCGCTTTAGATTGAGCAAGCATTTTAATCACCTCACTGAAATCAAGTCCTTGCAGAAAGTCACTTTCAATGAACAAGAGGGCTACACCGATGACTCATAACCAGAGAAAACAGTTTGGAAAGCACTTCTATTATTTACTTACAGTTTTACCATAATTTCTCGCAAACAGGCACTTGTGTTCAAAATTAACTCAAATTTTTATCCTTGTACTTTATTACTAATTTTACATTTAGCTGTAAAATTGTATTATTTTTTAGCTAAAATGTTGCGCCCCCTAAAGTGTCGCGCCCTAGGCTACAGCCTAGTCAGCCTAATGGTTAATCCGCCCCTGACACCAACAGCTGCACTGAAACATCTGTGTAAGGTCTTCTTTATACTGTTACGACGGTCTAACTGATAGTAGTGGAAAGCAAAATACAAGACACCATTGAAGTCACTAAAAACTAGCTTTATAATCACAATTAACAGTTTGCAATCAACAGGTTATTCAACAAGATTATACTCGTACAACAGTTCAAATTAAATTTGTCCATACGCAGTAATAATGTCAACTAATAGAGCCCCTCACAATAATATCACTTTTCACTAATAGTCACTTGAAACGCACCGAGTAATCGCCCGAAGTAAACTGAAAACAGGTGGGTTATTTATAGCCTGCAGGGTTCCATAATATGCATCCTTAACAAACACTCGAAAATTCTAGAGGATACTTCAGCGCGGTCTTGACAGAAAACACACTGGTAGGGCTAGTCAAGAAGCTTGTAGAACGACACCATCGAATGCACGAGAACGTTCCGCATTACGTAACAATACATACTGTGATATTTTAATCATACTTACATACTGGCTATAAAAAAAGAATATTATCAATGGTCTAAGAAATTATAGTGTAAGTATATTTCCATAAAAGCAGTTAATACATTTTATGGGTATACAGTGTGTGTATATATTTTCTATGTATGGATACATGCTGACCATAAGGTGTGTTTCAAAAATAAGGGCTGGTTGCTAATACCAGGTGATTGGCAACACCAAGCCAAGAGTAATAGTTCACATCTCTCATGTGAATAGCTTCATTTTGTTCATTAGGCAGCCATTGACCATTTTTTAAGCAGTCTGTTATCATTGTTTATTTTTCCATGATACTGAGTAATCAATTCCATGGCTGCAATACAACTAATCCCTGTCAATTGTGAAGTGCAGTCAGCAATTCAATTTCTCAATGCAAAAAGGCCTAGTGCTGCCAGAATTCATAGGGACAGTGTGAAATTTATGGGTTTATAATAATGATTGAAGTGGTGTCATGGTAGCAACAGTGGTGGGTGCCTTGAGTTATTCGAAGTCTGTATAAATGGTCATGTTGAAGAGGGGTTTGAGAAAGCTAACAGCTGATTCATAATTAATGAATGTTGTTGCCATACACAATTGTTATTACTGAAGGTACACAATATACAGCCCATTGTGTCATATAACAAACACATGAGTACTCCAACATACTGTGGGTAATTTATATTCCATCTTAAGAATGTGTCATACACTTTCACAGTTGGATTCTGTGAAATGGCAACAAACCGTGTTTTAAATTGGGACAGTATAAGAATGTATATTGCTGTGTTTAAAATTTTCAAATGTGCTGGGAAGGTTGATCCAAATAGTTGGGCATTAAATTAAATAAATAAATTATCAGCAGTCTTCCACCATCTTATGAACATTTTAATTGAAGATGTAGTGCAAAAAAGTCAACACTGTTTCAAATTAATACTTCAGAACCTGTGATATACGATGATGTAATATATTGTACATTGTCTATTGATAGCAGTAGTAATAATATCAGCAATAGTAGTCAACTATTAAAAAGTTGACTATTTGTGCTAGTGCAGTCAAAAATATGCATGAATCTAAACAAATCTGTATTTATTGTAAGTTCACAAAAGTTGTGTGTGCAGAGTTTATTAATAATTTATAATAATTAGAATTAACAGGAAATATAAATTGTGGTGCAAATTACAAGATTAAATTCAAACATTGTATCAAGTTTTATGCCAGATGAAAGAATATTACAAAAAATATATTAAAATTAAGTACATAAATTGAACACTTAACAAATCTAATTTGGCAACAGATATGACAAATACAAGATAAGAATTTACAGACACTAATAATACATGGACAGTAGAGTCGCATTAATCCAAAGTCTCCTAATCCTTATCTCCAGGTAATCAAAACTAAAGAATAGGATGAAACTCAACATTGGATACTGATATTTCTGTTTTGTGTCAGAAGGTTGCTCAGATGTGGAAGAAAGTAATATTATGCCATGGGTTAGTAGTGTGTCATCAGATCCTAAAGTGACAGTGAAATAAAACCAGCATGTAGATCAAATCAGTCTACAGCAGAAATCAGTTCTGAAGACATTTTCAGGAAATAATTGGCCCAAATCACACTCAAATGAACAAAATACTACAAGGTGGGTTAGTTAGTTTAAGAAGCAATCATTGAACTGATGACTCTGAAGTACTTGCAAAATTGCATAGCAAAAATGTAAATGTTAATTGAACAAAAAACACATTAAGAACAACTTTAAGTGCTTTCAGCCTAAGCAAATATTTTTTTTGGTACATTTGAATTTCCTTATCAAGATTCCATAGTATGCAAATATTTTATATCAAGTAAGTAAATAAGTGCATTTTATTTCATTTAAAAATTTTTTTTTGCCATTCAACCTTTGATCTTTTAACTGTTTTTGAATTCACATTTAAACACAAATTAATAATGAAGGTTATAGGTCTCTGTAGTTTTTTCACTTTTTCTACTGCTTTAACTATTTTCTTATTTGAAGACCGTAATGGGCAGATTTGTATAGTATTTCCAGATTTTCAACATTCTAGGACTGGTCCCAGTTCTGGATAATGAGACTCAATCTTACAAAGGCTCTATAAAGAATACTTAGATAAACCTACAAACACACGCACATAAACAGATTAATTCCTGAATAAATTCAGTACAATACACCACACTATTTTAATATGAATTTGAAACATTCATGAAATAAAAAATCTACCAGACACAGTTAACCAACCAAAGCATAAGTACTTTACCAGACTACGGATCAACACATGGTTGATGATAACATAAAGTGATGCTTCCAATATGTTTCACGTAAAGTAATACATCTCGTCAGTACTGTAAATACCTTGTCTGTATATTAATATTAAGTAATATTAATAGTTAATTAGCATATTAAGGAAAGGAACTTAACCAGTTAAATAAAAATTACAAAAGCATTAATACATAGTTAAATATAGATCACTTTCATATTAAATATTATATTGTTACAGCAGTCACATGGATCGGCATGATGTACAGAAGAAACAGAATTACTGACACCAGATGAAATCGCTAATTACACTTTTAATTATAGTTAAAAATAAAGGCATTCTTATACAGTTCTTCAAGGATCGTTCAACACACAGCAGTGTAACATAATAATCACAAAGTCACAATAACAAAGTCACTCTGAAATGCAATTTAATATCACAGCTCCCAAACTAAAAACTCTGCCGTGGAAGCAGTGCTTTTATACTTTGTGAGGTAATGGTCTGGATGCTGTTAGAATAAGTGACAGATGTCTGGAAAAATTAGGAGTATTGCATAATCACAATGGGTGTTAAGTTCATGTAGCCATATACGTTATCTATCACTTCAATGTAGCCATATTATATAATAGTATTGTACTTGTATTATCAATTATCAATTTTGTATATAGAGAGAGAATGGATATGTTTTGTTTGATAGGCAATCAGCAATATAATGTTGTTACACTGGGAAACTAACCAATTCAGGTTAGCGAGAGAACGACTCTTGACAGTACATTGCCAAGTCTAATGTGCATATTTTACCTTGCCTGTAGTACTGAATATGCACTACATATGTAAAGGAAACTATATACTTTTTCAAATATACCCGCCCAAAATCTTACCTACCTTCTCGATGTATTCTCGCACCTACCTTTCATTAATTGATTAATAAATTATTCATTAAGTGACTGAAAGTAAGTTTTCAATAGCACTTTCAGGATAACCAACATATTTTTTGGTTAATATGTAAACCGTGACACTCTGCCCCTTGAAAGAAAACGTTAGACTATTTTATCACTTGGTTCCCTGGTCTCAGAAGATTCTAAGCTCGTTAAGCGAGAATTTGACGATGGAAATAGATTAAGGTGGCAGTGCAATAATTATTCAACACGTGGTCATTGTGAAATAGTAATTACTTTTTATTTTAATTTTTTTCTTTGAAATTCCAACGGGCTTTACCCCGATATATAAGGTGATTATTAAATCATCCAACATGGAACATCCATGATCATTAATTAGACAAGATTACGTTACTTAACTCTATCAAAGCAAACCAGTACTTCTTTCACGCTCTCACTCATTCTCGTAAAAACCCCCTTAGTTTCGAGCTCTCATTGCATTCTGAATTTATAGTTTAATACTGGGTATATGGTTGTTGCTAGCTGTCTGGTCGATTTAAGTACTTATCTGGATACGTTAGTCCACGTGTGGAATCATCGCTCTTGTAGTTCACCTTTTTCAACACTCACTACACTGTTAGCTAAATTTGGACGATTACTTTTAATACTTGAAGAAACTCATTTCGCACTGTTCTGTATGCATTTTTTCACTGTTTTAAGGCCTAAATTGATTTTGTCCGTGGACTGGGGTCATACACCCAGTACGGCGTCTTACTGTTGATCGAACTGCTGCTTTCAGATGTTATTCGTAGACTGGCTAATGGCGATCTCGGAGTGGATAGTATATGAACTGGTCACGTGGTACCTTCCGCTCACCGCTTCCCTTCTCATCTGATTCCGTCGAAACATCTAGAAGTTTATTAAACGCCAAAATTGCGTTTCGTATTATAAAACGTGTTCATCTTGTGATATTCTTCTGACGCCAGTCGCATCACTAAAATTTCGTGCCCATATATGGTTAGGTTTATATATTCTGTGATGTCAGTGACTATGTCACACGGTCTGATTCATTGCATTCCACTCTCGAAAGTTATATTTTATTTAGTCTTACCCAGATCTGATTATTACACCATATGAAATAATTATGTCCCCTTTTTGTACTGTCACAAGTGTTCATGTTTAATCATACACCAGAACTGTTTGCAAACTGCCCACGTTTCTTTGTAGATGAACGTGTGGCAGGCAATACAGAGGAACATGAAAACATGAACAAATTCCTGTTTTATGGTTGATACAATCTTACAATGGTCGCACATTTTGCTCTCACCATGGCCAGGCCATAGCTTATACTCGTAGTCTGAAATGCTTCATTATAGCATGAAGTTTCACAAGAGACTTCTCCCTTAGAATCTGCAACATGACTTCCTAGTGTTTTACAGTGATTCAAAATTGATCAAGTTGTTAGCAGACAGACTTAACACTCATAAAAAATGGTAGTTGCTGTTCTATTATAAACATTCGATTTTGATAACACTGTCATAGATGCTAATCAGTTTACAAGTCACTGCTGAACATTAAAAACGTTGCTTCATTATTTTTATCTTTTCCTTGATATGATATCACCTTTCCTGGTCCCAATTCCAAACAACTTATTGTGTGATTATCTGAATCTCTTTTCCTGTAAGTCGATATCTTTCAATTTGTTAAAATAACTCTTTGCTTCTGCTCTCACTACGTGTTGAGTCCATTTGAATCTTTGTTTGTTGTATTACATTAACAGAGGAAAACATGTCAGGTTTATTTCTTGTAATACTGTTATTTCTTACACAATGTATGTCATGTTTCAAGAATTTAATCTCTACTGCTTGTTTTATACAACTTGACTCTCTTTTAAACATTACTCATGTTACAGATTTCATACGAGTATAGGAAATCCTTGTAAAATTTCGACTGTTCTTCTTTTCTTGTGTTTTTTTTTTAATTTTTCTTAACAGTTTCACAAATTCTTTGAAATTGTGTATCTTTCTCATAATTTTTTCATCAAACGTATAGGCAGTTGCACAGTGGCATGGCATGAATACATAACAGCTGTTGCCAGTTGACTTAGGTCTGAAACCTCACATAATTCAAATTTTTCTTAGTATCAAATATTCCTTTTAGTATTCTATTTAGAGCCAAAACATTTCTTTAGTGTATTGTCTTATCTTTAGCTGGCAGAAGAAGAGAGTCCCAACCAGTGGTGGCTCGTACAGGGAGGGCAAAGGGACGCAGCCCTCCCACTAAATTTGCAAATTAAACTTGTCAATAATATAACTATAATGTGTAGTATCCTTATGTGAAAGATATTTTTGGGGCGACTAATAACAAGCACCCGATGTTTTCGGCATGGTCCCGCAGCCGGATGCTTTGCTGTCACCCTCCCTGCACCGGTTGGTTTTGCGGGGAGCGGGGAAAGAGGAACTGTACACATGTCTGTGCTTTTAAATCAGCAGCAGTCATTATAGGAGGGGCTCTGCCCGGAGAACCGGAGCGTTGTTCAAAATTTCTCTGTTACTGTTTAAGAGCATATATTTTCTCTTGTGTTTTGTATAGTTTTGATTGAGTTCTTGTTGTATTTTTTGTGTAAACGTAATGTTCTAATAATTTATTCTTTATTAGGCAGTGTATTCTGTGCAAGATAGTGTTTTTGTCGAACCTTGTGTAGGCTACATAAACGTGTAACTTATTCTGTGTAGGCCTGAGCCTGTGTGTTCTGTGCGTATTTGTTAGAAACAAATAGGGTAGGGAACAAATATATTTTATTTAGCAATGCATGCATTTAATAATATTGTTTATTAAGTATTTAAGTTTAGGAACGTGAACTGCTTAGGGTTATAAATAATTTCAGTTTCAAACACTGTTTAAATATTGGTAGTTTGCAAGGTAGGTTTTTGATATTAACAATACTTTTAGTAGTAAAGCAAAAGGTTCAATTTTACAATTATTTCATGACAATAGCAATAATTTAGATTCTACTGGTGACTTTTGTTACATATGGGTCCAAAAAAATTTTGCCCCCCCCCCCCCAGTCAAAAACATTACCAGCCGCCACTGGACCCGACTCCATATTATGTTCATACACAAAATAAATTAGAATGCAAATAATCAAATTAAAAATAATAAAGAAAACCCAGAGAAACACGCAACTAAAAGAACAAAATAGAAATTGGTGTACACTAACTGGTACACTTCAGTTTCGAAAATGAACAAGCTGGTAACCAAGCGTTTTGCTGGTTTATACAGCGGCAACACACTGGATGGATGAGTGTCTCCCCTCCTGCCCTGTCATTGTAGTAACAACATCATTGACCATACGCAGTAAAGTGTTGCCGATGTCTGGGCTGGCAGCACAGCATTAAAATTGCGGTGCAAGTGCTATCAGTTCGAAAGCAACACTATGCTTTTCTTCAAGTTTCCCTACTAATATCGTTTACATTTCAAACTATTCAATAACTAAAGTGTTTACTGTGTGATATCATTAATTTTCTTTCATTTCCTGTACTGTTGCAACTGGCAGCAGCTGTTACTGCAATTGCATGTCCTAGGCATTGAAAGTAGGACATTTGTTAACTCAGTCAGTTGTTTTGCTTTTGACAGTTGTATTGAAAATATTGAAATATATTTATTGAATATTTAAAAATTAAAATAAAATCAATTATTTGTTAATTTATATTAAAACCTCCAAAAATACAGATTAAATATGTGAAACTTACATCAGGTATATTTACAAAATATTACATTTTAGCATTTATCTCCTTCCCTTTTTACACCGTGATCCATTTATGAATTTTTCTACTGTTGGAATCAGTACTCCTGTCAATTGTTTTTGTTTCAACTTCTTCCATGGATTGAAAGTGATCCCCTTTTTTGCTACTCTTGATAAGAGGGAATTGAAAAAGTTTTTTCACATGTTATGAGTCTTTCAAGAAAGTTTGGCTGCTTTTGAAATTTTTTATTAATATCAGAACACACATTTTTTAATGCCCCTTCTGTTCAAATATCAGTATTTTTGGAACAATTTTAGCATATACTTTACTTGTGTTTAAATTTTCATGCAGTGCTTGCGTGATTGTTTCTTTGCCAATATTCACCATATCAGCGATCATTTTGATATTCAGACGATGGTCATTTTTACGATTTCACTTATTTTTTTGTATGTTTTCATCAGTTCGTGGTGTGGTTGGCAGACCTGGATGATTATTGTCCCCGTCTTGCCGACCTTAACTAAATCTTTTGTAACACTCAAAAACTTGGATACATGACATGCATTTGTTCTAAACGCTTTTTTCAACAAATTTAAATACTCTGTTGAGCACCTTTTTTTTTTTAATTTTACTAGACTCTTGTGATTAACACATATTCTATTTTCAGGCTAACCATTATTATGATAACCATCACAAAATTTGAACACGGATACAAATCCAGTATATACAGAAAACCCACTACAATTGACACACTAATACACAACTCCTCCAATCACCCAATACAGCACAAACTAGTCGGTTTCAGAACCATGATACACAGACTAAACAACATCCCACTAGATGAAAAAGACGAACTAAACACGATAAAATATCTAGCAGAAACCAACGGATACAACAGAACAATAATCAATAAACTCCTACACAAAACACAGAAAAAGACAGAAAACAACAAGTTCATAACACTAACATACATCAATTACCACACTGAAATATCGGTATGGAGAACCATACATGACTTCCATGTTCTAAGATTTATATTTAAAATCATTTTAGAAATGAAATATTTCCATAGAAACTACTTCTTTCTACTTACTGCTTCAGCCTTAACCACAGT
Source organism: Magicicada septendecula (assembly GCA_034769895.1). Taxonomy (NCBI): domain Eukaryota; kingdom Metazoa; phylum Arthropoda; class Insecta; order Hemiptera; family Cicadidae; genus Magicicada; species Magicicada septendecula. Next base: position 847,936,106 of record CM068368.1, read on the forward strand.
ACTGTGGTCACTAACGTATACCACCTCATGTTATTGCACTAGATTTTCACTGATGATGGCAGTCGATGGCACTACTGAAATGTCTGGTTTTGCAGAAAACATTGGACCATGGCCAAACAGCCCGGGAAAGAAATTGAACAACAAACTACTTTTTTTGTTGCCGATAATGTAGTAAATATATAAAAAGTTATCCCCTCACCCTTCAACTATCTTTCCAGTTATAGAAAATTACCCCTTCCACTTTCAACTACCCTTTTCATTTATAGATATTTCATCTATCTTTCTACAGTGGATTATTATGACGTTCTTTTCAGGGTACTTTGTTTATCAAAATTAAGTACTTTACTTTTGTTAAAACATAAAACGTTGCAGGTAAACTACCCTTTCCCCGTAACCGATCTTCACCAAAATCAATAGTCCTTGAGTCCTCTACAACTCAGGCTCATATGTAAAAAATTATTTGATTCTGTTTGAATTTACGGCAGTTATCATTCGTCATGAAAAAATTACTCTTGTTAAAACATAAAATGCTGCAGGTAAACTACCCCTTTCCATTAACCGATCTTCACCAAAATCAACAAGCCTTGAGTCCTTTACAATTCAGGAACGTATGCAAAATATATTTGATTCTGTTTGAATGTGCGGCAGTTACCGTTCGTCATAAAAAAATTACACTTGTTAAAACATAAAACGTTGCAGGTAAACTACCCCTTTCTCTTAACTGATCTTCACTAAAATCAAAAGTCCTTGAGCTCTCTACAATTCAGGGACGTACACAAAATATTATTTGATTCTGTTTGAATTTGCGGCTGTTATCGTTTGCCATAGAAAAAATTCTACACACACAGACACTTTTCAAAAAATGACTTTTCTTCATATTTTGATGGTAGTACAATCAGAATCAGCTGTTATCTCGACACGATTTTTTTTGCCATGACCATACTTCCATTTCCTTATGGAACATGGAAGTAAAAAATAGCTGGTCACTCCAGCACTTCTTTATGTACGAATATATATTACATACAAATTATGTAAGTTCAACCATGTAATATAGGGCTACATTTTAATATCATCAGTGACTTGATAACAGTATATTTATGTACAGCACAAGTGTTGGAGAGTAATCAAAAGTTCTCAAATGACACTGCCAAGTAAATATTAATTTGCCACTAAGTTTTGGTATGTAAAATCATTTAAAATGCTTTCTCACAAATTAAATGTACTTTGTATCACTGCTTCATTTACGTTAATCCTAAATAAGATTATCTTAAGATAAGACGTAGTTACGCTAAATGGGTCATTAGATATAATATATGTAATACAATGAAACTGACTGAACAATCATGTTATGTGAAGTCACAGATTAAGCTTATGTGTTTTGTTTTTAAAGCATTAAATCGCTGATAGCGGTAGCAGTCCATGCACCAAGTGTTTTTAATTTTAAACTTTGTATCAAGTGTTCAGAGTTCAGTCCAGTTGGGAATTACTAAGTTGGAAAAATAATGTCTCATTACAGCTAATCAAACTGACTTTGAATATAAAATAAACAATACTGAAAAGTCATACTTTTATATCATTCATATATATTAACATATAAAAATTATCATATAGTAATTATAATATTTTTGTCTTCATTTGTGTGCATAAAAATGTTATATACAGAATGGTTACATTGCATTAAGTGGGCTTTACACTAGTTTATGAATAAACTGTTACAGTATATAGAAAACTTGTGTGAGTATGTAGAAAAATATACTATACTACATTAGTATCCCAACTGAGTAGTTATATACCATACAATAAAATTAAAAAATTATTTTGTGTGTTATGACTTCTGTCTTTGCATGGTCTTTGTACAGTTTCCAGTTAATCATTTGTTGGAGATGTAAAAATATTAAGATAAAAAAAGCACATAAATATATCAATTCAACGATTTCCTGGAATACAGATTTGATTGTAGGTCTACACCCATAACAATATTAAGTGCTTACTGACTATTATTGTAGTATATGCCCAAACTATTGCCCTTATCTTGTTTATTAATAGCTGCATTTTACAAATAGTTAAATGGGGAATGCAAAAATAATTTAGTAACAGTTCACCAATGTTTATGTTTTTAAGGGCCATATAAATCACAAATTCTTCAGTGAATTGTAATATTTATGTTTTTTATGCTTTAATGATCTTAGAATTGTATTCTTTATAAGATTCTGTGAAAGAACACGTGCCTTCAGACTCGTTAAAGGAATCGTGTAAAGATACAGTTGCAGTCCAGAGTAATTTGTAATATTTTATTTTAAGTATACGAGGTGTGTTCATAAAAAGACCAAACTTTTTGAGTAACACATCAACCCGCACAAACGACGCGCCGCGACTTTGCGCGCACCTAGCGATAGTTTTTGACAACAAACTGCCACTTATTGTGTTCCGCTATTAGCATTAGTCTTTGAGGTATATCAGGTTGAGTGGGCACATGTGCACGCTGGGCGGCGATTAGTGACAAACTGATTAAGAAAGACCGCAAAGAACACCATGTGCGCATAAAATGTTGAGGCAAAACTAGGTTAAAACTTTTCAGAGACATTCTGGTTTTTAATTAAGCATACGCGGAAGCCTGCTTGAGCCGAACGATTATTTTAAGAATATTTAAAGAGATCAAAAATCTAATTATCAGTGCAATCAAAGCGATATCGAAGATCATGGGAAGAGAGCTCGCGATGTGGTAATTGTAATTCATTCTTTTAATTACCGAGATTTTCTGAGAGAATGCGCATTCATATAAAATCGTAAAATTAAATTTAGATCGATAAATTTAATTGTATGGTATTACTGCATTTGTAAGAAAACTGCGTTTGTTGACGACGATCAGAAAGAGACACGATTTGAAATCGATCAACAACTATGTACCAACCCAAATGGTAATGATAACTTTGGAATGCAATGGAAATAGATCAGAAATAGATTTTACGAAGTCAGCACCAAAATTTTATACACACACATTGTATTAAGATCTTCCTTCTCACTTCGTTATAAATCCGCCGGACGGTGTGTGCCCGTGCCCACTACAGCGCGTGTAGCTCGAAGACTAAAGATTATGACGGGATGGAGAAAACGGCATTCAGGTGTCAAAACCTGTTGCTAGCAGCACTTAATTCTGCAGCTCGTTCTATGCGCTAGTTGACGTGCTACACAAATAGTTCAGTCTTTTTTTGAACACACCTCGTATACTGAGTGGCAAAAGACCAAAATCCAAGGAAAAAACGGGAAGATGCTATCGTCGCTATGGATGCAAGAGAGATGTTGGGAGTGCAAGGATGGAAGTCCTTTCCTACTGATAGAGAGAGGTGTGGAGGGTCAGGATAGAGGAGGCCAAGGTTCGACTTCGGGCTGTAGCGCCATAGGATGAGGAGGATATAACAAGACTTAAATACTGACAAACGATTAGACTTACAAAAATAATACTTCTGTTTGTTAAAGTTTGATTATCAGACAGTAATCAAAATTGTGTGCATATTCGTTTCCAGTTATAAAAATTGAATGAAATAGGATTTTGATGATTGAGTTGTGATCTCTCTACTGATACAAAAGCCACTTGTACTTTCCACTTGTATTCTTTTGTGGTTGGAATGTTTGGTAGTGCTTGTGATGAGATATAGAATGGGCAAAGTGTTGTGAGTTAATAATATATTAATAAAATATGGTTATAAATCAAAAAAGTGTTCTTATTAGCTAGTGGTACTGTTCAGAAAACACAAAGAATAGTTAAAACATTAAGGAAAATGTTATTAAGTAGATCAAACAAGGACAACAAATGATCAAAATCGAGAAGAATGTATAAAGAGATGGGAATGGTCTCTCTGCACTCTTTGAATAATCTAACTACTGTCTGTCTTATTTTTCGTTATATTGAAATGATGAGATGCTGTTGTAATGGTCAATTGGGTTTCACATTCTTAAAAAGTTTGTGCTTGTGTTATCATCAGTACAAGTGGAATTTAAACTTAGTAGTCTAATATATTGCGACAATACAAGCATATGCTGTAATGTGCATGTATTAAATAAAATAAATATTTAAATTAATTTTAGTAATATGTAATAGACAAGCAGGTGTGAAATTGAAAGCTCAATTATGAACAGGAATCAACAGGAAAGATCATGCGATTGCCGCTGAGAGCGTGTACACGAGTAAATAGTGTGTGTGCGTGAGGCCTGTTCAAGCCTGAAAGTTTGCAATCTCACCCCAAATAGATACTAAATTAAATTTTTATTTAATTATAAGCAAACCGTATATTAGAAAGATTGTAAAGACTTCTAAAAATGCATAAAAATCAGACACATGTGCAGTGCGAATTCTATGTAATTATGACGTTCAGTGCGAATTCTGTGCGATTTTTAGAGCATAGTAATTACACTAATGATGCGATCATTATGATAATTACGTATAATATGTGTAATTGAATCAGGCAATGTTAGATCACTTTGAAATCCGCATTAGACATTGCAATTGGCAAAAATGTGCGAATATGTGGAATTGGACGATGGTGAGGGAACTGACGCCACTGACAGCTTCTGACCTGCAGAATCCTGTGACGACAGGTGTGTTTTTTTTGGTGAATATAAATACGAGCCCAGGAGAGCCAAGTTTACTCTTCAATCAGTCTTCAGTCGTGGCGGTATGCTATATCCGTCAGCGACGAGAATTTTTAATACTCTTCAATCAGTCTTCAGTCGTGGCAGTACGCTATGTTCGTCAGCGACGAAAATTTTTAATATTCTTCAATCAGTTTTCAATTGCAGCGGTAAGCTCTGTCCGTCAGAGACGCAAATTTTAATTACTTCAGACATAGCTGGACGCTATGTCCAATATCGACAAGATCTTTTGTTTATAAACTGTAAAGTCTAACGGAAAATACGTTAGTTCAAGTAATAAAAAAAAAAAAACAGTAACTACAATTATCGGAGGTCTACAAACAGTCTACAACTACAAACATCAACACTCTAGACAAATGGCGAGAGAACATCAAGCAGAGGAACGATATGCAGAGCAATAGAGGCGGTTAATAGAACAACAGCAGCTGATTCAGAGCAACACATCATTCCATTCTACAGCCAGCAGATGGGACCATGAAGGATGAGTGACTGGAGGACGACCAGTGAAACCGGAAAACGCAAGAGGACATCCAGTAGGAGGGGACCGACAGATAACCGGAGGACATGGGTACAATCTGCAGAATTGAGGTGACGAAAAACCAATTTATAATTATAAAAGAATAGAGACATTGAAAAGACATTAATAAAAATAAAAAAATTTAAATTAAAGAAAAATTATGTAGACAGAGATAAGAGAATGTAATTTAACTGTAGTAAGAATTTTCTTTAATGATGACCAATTAATCTAAAAATAATTTAAATCCTTGCTTGGAGGATCAACAATTGATTTAATAATTTTAAATTTTCATTTAAAGCGTATAAAGTAAAGTAGTTGGAAATATAGAAGAAGACTAACGATTCGATTAGTTTATTTAAAATGTTATAAAGCCTTAAGATGTATGCCAAGCATAGAATAATAATGTAAATAAGAACAAATTTATAAAGCGCACATTCAGACTGAGTAGTCGAGAATTTATAATGTAACGAAGAAATGTTTAACATAGAGTTTTGCTAATATAAGTTATAAGATTTATTTTATGATGAATGTACGGCAACAAAGAAACACTGAAACAATTGATAATGAATATTTTATTCTTGGATTTCGTTGTCCATGATGTGTCCGTTACTTAACTAAATATCACTATAATATTGACGACTCGGAACACAAAGTTTTTATAAGTAAAAACGTAAAGTTTTACCTTACAGCCTAAACCGGCTTTCACCTATAGAAGGCTTCATCAGAGGCTGTCGTTAGTAGCGCTGCTCGTCTTGTTGTTGGCGACGAGAAAGTGTTTCGAAAGATTGAAGCTGTGTGTGTGTGGTGAGATGTGTTCGAATAATGCGTGCGATTTGAATTGTGTCTGTTCGTTTAGGATGTCGTTTTTATTTGTTTTTGTGTGTTTGTATATTTCTAATTGTTCTAGAGTGTCTAGTTTTCGGCCTTTTGTGTGTACGTGTAGTATGTTCATGTTATTGTCGATGTTTTTATATGTGTGGTTTGCTTCAATGAGGTGGTTTGCGAAGGTAGATTCTGTAGTGGTGTGGAGTGCTTTTGTGTGTTCAATGTATCTCTGTTTGAAGCTACGTCCTGTCTGGCCTATGTAGAATTTACTGCAATTTGAACAATTTAGTTTATATACACCGGGTAGATCGAATTTGTTTTGTGCTTTGGGCATGCGTTTTGATAGTGTGTGTTCTGTTTTGTTAGTAGTTTTGTAAGCGATTCTGTATCCTGCTTTTTTGAATTTGTGGGCAATTTTTTCTGTTTGTTTGTTGATGTATGTTAGTGTTATGAATTTGTTGTTTTCTGTCTTTGTCTGTTGTTTGTTTTGTGTTTTGTGTAGGAGTTTACTGACTATTGTTCTGTCATAACCGTTAGATTCTGCTAGATATTTTATCGTGTTTAGTTCGTCTTTGTAGTCTATTTCATCTAAGGGGATGTTGTTAAGTCTATGTATCATGGTTCTAAAAGCAGCTAGTTTGTGTTGTATTGGGTGATTGGAGGTGTTGTGTATTAGTGTGTCAGTTGTAGTTGGTTTTCTGTATATACTGAATTTGTGCCTGTGTTCTAGTTTTGTGATGGAGAGGTCTAAGAAGTTTATGGTATTGTTGTGTTCGTATTCGGCAGTGAAGGTTATGTTTTTATGTATTTTGTTTATGTGCGTTAGTAACTGTTCACATTGTCTTTTGTTTCCCCTGTATAGTATTAGAATGTCATCAACGTATCTGTGCCAATATAGTATTTTATGTGAGTGTCTGTCATTGTTTGTGAGTATTTTTGTTTTTTCTAAGTGTTGGAGGAAGACTTCTGCTAGAATGCTGGATATGGGGGAGCCCATGGGTAGGCCATCGTTCTGTGTGTAGTATTTATTGTTGTAAGTAAAGTAGTTTTGTTTTGTGATAATGTTCAGAGTTTCTGTTATTTCATTGATAAGTTCGTCTGGTGTGTTGTTCTGTTTGAGTTTGTTTTGTAGGATGGTGATTGTTTCGAGATGGGGATGTTTGTGTACAGGTTTTTAATGTCAAAGGAGGCTAATGTGGCGTTATGGGGGATGTGTATGTCTTTTATTTTTGTTACTAGGTCAGTGTTGTTTTTTACTGCAATGTTGTTGTCTATTTGTGTGTGTTGTCTAATAATTTTGTCTAGATATTTTGCCAGTTTGTGTGCAGGGGCATTACGGTAGTTGATAATGGGGCGGATCGGAATGTCTTCTTTATGGATTTTGGGAAGCGCTTGGAGTGTAGGTGCTGATGGTCGGATTTGTTTCATGTAGGGCTTTTGTTTATGTGTCATAATGTGTTTGGCTTTGTTGACTATTTGTTTTACTGAGTTTTGGTATCTGTCGGTGGGGTCGTGTTTTAGTTCTGTGATGTTGTTCTGTTCTATGAAGTCTTGTACTTTTTTGTGTAGGTTGTCTGTGGGGATAATTACAGTCGTGTTGCCTTTGTCAGCTTTTACAAATGTGATGTTGTGTTTGTGTGCCTTTTCCCTCAGTTTGATGGCTGTGTGTATTTCTGAGTTGTGGTTGTTGTTGTCTCGTGTCTTATGTACTCCTATTGTGTTGTTTATATTATGTCTTAATGTGTCTTGATGTTCTGGTGCTGTGTTTTGTATATTTGTTTCTGTGTCAATTATGAGCTTTGTTAGTGTTTGGTTGTTATGTTTGTAATGTATGTTATGTTTTAGGCCTTTATCAAGGAGTGTTTGTTCGTTTTTTGTGAGTGTGACGTTCGTGAGGTTTACTGTATTATTGCAGTAATTCTACATAGGCCAGACAGGACGTAGCTTCAAACAGAGATACATTGAACACACAAAAGCACTCCACACCACTACAGAATCTACCTTCGCAAACCACCTCATTGAAGCAAACCACACATATAAAAACATCGACAATAACATGAACATACTACACGTACACACAAAAGGCCGAAAACTAGACACTCTAGAACAATTAGAAATATACAAACACACAAAAACAAATAAAAACGACATCCTAAACGAACAGACACAATTCAAATCGCACGCATTATTCGAACACATCTCACCACACACACACAGCTTCAATCTTTCGAAACACTTTCTCGTCGCCAACAACAAGACGAGCAGCGCTACTAACGACAGCCTCTGATGAAGCCTTCTATAGGTGAAAGCCGGTTTAGGCTGTAAGGTAAAACTTTACGTTTTTACTTATAAAAACTTTGTGTTCCGAGTCGTCAATATTATAGGAATATTTTATGGCAAAGTAAATATTATTATTATATTTTTTTTTTATTTTTCGTTTGAATAAAGAAATTAAAACATGTTACGATTCATAAAAGGACTACTCTTATTATGATTACACCTAAACTCCAATTATACATACACGTTATCAGTAATGTTGTATGAGCTATACCACTACACAATTTAGATTACATTTAATTAATACATTGTGTCGTTGTAATATACAGGGTGATTCGGAAGCACTCTAATCTCTCGGTAAATTACTCTATAGCTGAAAATAAGGAAAAAAGTTGGTATAAACAAAAGTCCAGAAATGCTTCGTTAGCGAGTTACGACTTTGTTTATACCAACTTTTTTCCTTATTTTCAGCTATAGAGTAATTTACCGAGAGATTAGAGTGCAGTTCTGAATCACCCTGTATATATATTAACTTCTATATATAAATTATAAATAGATTCATTGTGCCAAAGTATATGACCAAATAGGCTGGGCTCTTCCTCTTTTAAAATTCTTTAAGAAGTTTCTATTATCTCGAGCTCTCTGAAAAACATCAATTGTAAGCTTTTCTCTCCAACTTATATTCATCGTTCTTCTACAGCACCTCGTTGCAAACTAGGAGTTTTTTCTTCAAGTTTAATGTATGTGTTTTAAATTCCTGGTTACTACTGTTATTGATTTGCATAATTAATCATTTTGAAGATATAACCAATTTAACATTGTAACATAGGTTATATCTTCAAGAGATAAACTTATTTATAATTCAAGCGAGCAGTCAAGAAAATATTCAACATTTTAACAAAATGTATGAAAATGTATCACATAACAATGCTAAACTATATAGCAATTAAATGTGATCTTAATCAGTGGCAATACAGTAAGGAGTTTTGGATGGGCACATTTCAGTGGAGTATGAAAATGTACCATATACAGGTACTTTTTAAAAATTTGTCACAATTTATATCTTTATTGAGCATCACCATTCAAATATCACTGCCATCATAATTTTCTAATATTTTAAAAATAAAACTAGGCTTCTCATCAGAAAGAAAATACAATTAATTTCACTCAAGTGTTGCAGAATTATTTTTTAAATTTAGAAAGGAATTTCCCTGATGACCATCTACCCTAATGTGACAAATAATTTTATTTTTCCGTATTTGTAAAAAAAAAGCAGATTTTAATGTCCACCTGCTTCAACACTTGTTTCTTTGTGTGGATAAATTGTTCTTTGTTATTAAATGTAGTTGATTTATCTTCTCTGGTTTAGAGTAGTGTTATTTTTTCTCTGTCTATTAAAAATAGAAAAAATTTAATTTCTTCTGAAATTATTTAAAACGAAGAGAAGCTATATGGAGATAAAACTGTACACGTGTAAATCTGCATTTAATTAATGCCCTAATCTGAAGTCATAGAACCATGACCATGAGTGACAGACAGAGTGGTAAAAATAATCTTGACGTTCGGGTTAAACTCCTAAGATCATTCAGTCCAACTTATGTTACTTTAACTATTATCATGATTAAAAACAACAAACATACTAATTTTTTATATTTATTTTACCATATCTGCAGTAAATATTGTTTGTGTGACACACTTTGTAACACCCAATTTTTTTTTTTAAGAACCCATGTCTCACTACTGTACAATACAAAACAGTAAATACAGTATAAATAAATAAAGTATCCTGAAAGAAGGTCATAATAATCCACTGTAGAAAGGTAGATGAAATATCTATAAATGAAAAGGGTAGTTGAAGGGGGAGGGGATAATTTTTTATATGTGTACTACGTTATCGGCAATAAAAAAGTAGTTTGTTGTTAAAATTCCTTCCCGGCCTGTGTGGCCGTGGTCCAATGTTTTCTGCAAAGCCAGACGTTTCTGCAGTGGCATCGATTGCCATCATCAGTGAAAATCGAGTGCGCTAACGTGAGGTGGTATACGTTAGTGACCACAGTACTGTGGTTAAGGCTGAAGAAAGAAGTAGTTTCTAATGGAAATATTTCATTACGAAAATGATTATTTTAAATATAAATCTTAGAACATGGAAGTCGTCCATGGTTCTCCATACCGATATTTGTGTATGTTTAGAGGTTATTGTTATCTCTTTGGTCTCTTGAAAATTAAAAAATAAAAACACTATCATTTCAGGTGTTTTCGTTAATCGTTCGGTACCTGCTTAACAGCCTTGATGTTCAGTACACAGCAATGTTTTAGTTGGCCGCAACACCTTTGTTTTTTACTTCCATGTTCCTGAAGGAAATGGAAGTATGGTGATGGCAAAAAAAATCGTGTTCGAGATTATTGCAGATTCCGATTGTACTACACTCAAAACATGAAAAAAAGTCATTTTTCGAAAAGTGTCTGTCTGTGTGTTTGTCTGTAGATTTTTTCTATGGCAAACGATAACAGCCACAAATTCAAACAAAATCAAATAATGTATTGCATGCAGCCCTGATTTGTAGAGTACTCAAGACCTATTGTTTTTGGTGAAGATCGGTTAAGGGAAAGGGGTAGTGTACCTGCAACATTTTTTTTTAATCAAGGGTAATTATTTTCTATGGCAAACGATAACAGCCGCAAATTCAAATAATTTTTTGCATGCAGCCCTGATTTGTAGAGTACTCAAGACCAATTGTTTTTGGTGAAGATTGGTTAAGGGAAAGGGGTAGTTTACCCGCAACATTTTTTGTTTTAACAAGGCTATTTTCTGTGGCAAACGATAACAGCCGCAAATTCAAACAGAATCAAATGATTATTTGCATATAGGCCTGAATTGTAGAGTTCTCAAGGCCTTTTATTTTTGGTGAAGATCGGTTATGGGAAAGGGGTAGTTTACCCGCAACATTTTATGTTTTAACAAGGGTATTGTCTATGGCAAACGATAACAGCCGCAAATTCAAACAGAATCAAATAATGTTTTGCACACAGCCCAGAATTGTAGAGTTCTCAAGACCTGTTGGTTTTGGTGAATATCGGTTAAGGGAATAGGGTAGTTTACCTGCAACATTTTATGTTTTAACAAGGGTAATTTTTTCTATGATGAACGATAACTGCCGTAAATTAAAACAGAATCAACTACTCTTTTGCATACTTTTTTCAATAATACAGAACTCAAGGTCTGTTGATTTTGTTGAAGATCGGTTAAGGGAATGGGGTAGTTTACCTGCAACGTTTTATATTTTAACTAGGGTATTTTCTATGGCAAACGATAAGAGCCGCAAATTCAAACAGAATCAAATAATTTTTTGCATACAGCCCTGAACATTAGAGTACTCAAGACCTATTGTTTTTGGTGAAGATCGGTTAAGGGAAAGGAATAGTTTACCTGCAATTTTTTTATCAGGAGTAATGTTTTTCTATGGCAAACGATAACAGCCGCAAATTCAAACAGAATCAAATAATGTTTCGCATACAGCCTGGAATAGTAGAGTTCTCAAGACTTGTTGGTTTTGGTGAAGATCGGTTAAGGGAAAGGGGTAGTTTACCTGCAACGTTTTTTTCAAGGGTAATTTGTTTCTATGGCAAACGATAACAGCCGCAAATTAAAACAGAATCAACTACGTTTTTGCATACCTTTTTTAATTAAAGAGAACTCAAGGTTTGTTGATTTTGTTGAAGATCGGTTAAGGGAAAGGGGTTGTTTAACAGCAACATTTTATGTTTCAAGAAGGGTAATTTTTTTTTGACGAAAGATAACTGCCGTAAATTCAAATAGAATCAAATAATTTTTTGCATACTTTCCTGAATTGTAGAGAACTCAAGGCATACTGATTTTGGTGAACATCGGTTAAGGGAAAGGGGTAGTTTACCTGCAACATTTTATGTTGTAACAAGAGAAATGTTTCCATGACGAACGATAACTGCCGCACATTCAAACAGAATCAAATATTTTTTTGCATGCATCCCTGCATTGTAGAGGACTGAAGGTCTATTGATTTTGGTGAAGATCAGTTAAGAGATAGGGGTACTTTACCTGCAACGTTTTATGTTTTAACAAGAGTAGAGTACTTAATTTTGATAAATAAAGTATCCTGATAAGAAGCTCATAATAATCCACTGTAGAAACGTAGATGAAATATCTATAAATGAAGAGTTTAGGTGTACGGGGTGGGGGTAATTTTCTATAAATGAAAATTATAGTTGAAGGGAGAGGGGAGAATTTTGTATATGTGTACTACGTTATCGACAACAAAGAAGTAGTTCTTTGTTAAAATTCCTTCCCGGGCTGTTTAGCTTTAGTCCAATGTTTTCTGAAAAACCAGACTTTTCGGCAGTGCCATCGACTGCCATCATCAGTGAAAATCGAGTGCGAAAACGTGAGGTGGTATACGTTAGTGACCACAGTACTGTGGTTAAGGCTGAAGCAATAAGTAGAAAGAAGTAGTTTCTATGGAAATATTTCATTTCAAATATGATTTTAAATATAAATCTTAGAACATAGAAGTCATGTATGGTTCTCCATACCGATATTTTAAACATGCCATTGTTTTTCGTATCACATGTGTAGTAGGCAAAACTAGAGTAGGCTGTAGGATGTCGGTTAAAAAAAAAAAGTCGGAAGTTATTAATAAAACAATTTTACATAACCGTACTTATTTATCACTCAGGTAGCTAGTATGCTCCCTGAGCTGCAGAACTCTGGCAGTATTGTGCACATTTATTATTACATAAATTTCGATATCAGTTAATTTTTGCTTCCGTGTTCCATTAGAAAATGGAAGTATAGTGATCGCGAAAAAAATCGTGTTTGAGATAAGGGCTGATTCTGATTGTACTATCCTCAAAACATGAAGAAAAGTTGTTTTCCGAAAAGTGTCTGTGTGTAGAATTTTTCTATGGTGAATGATAACTGGCACAAATTCAAACAGAATCAAATAATTTTTTGCATATGTCCCCGATTTGTAGAGCACTCTAGACCTATTGATTGTAGTGAAGATCGGTTAAGGGGTAGTTTACCTATTTTACCTTGTTTTAACAAGAGTAAAGTACTTAAAAATTCGTTTAAACTTTTGCAAACAATTGTAATTGTTAAAAATAAAATAATTTTGTTGCCAGGCAACTAGGTTGTTCGGTTAGGAGGAATGGGTAGTTTATGCATTATTTTGTGTTTTAACAAGAGTAAAGATCTTAATTTTAATAAACAAGTGCCATCCCCCCCCTTCCCCCGAAAATAAAGTCATATTAATCCACTCTAAAATGGTAAATGAGATAATTATAAATGGAGTGGGGTAGTTGAAGGGGAAAGGGGTGATTTTTTGAAAATTGCTGTGCTGAAATCAAGTAAAGTACGAATATTTAATTTTGATGGATAAGATACCTTAGAAATTACATATGATAAAACTAATAGTTTATGAAAGTGTAAATATCATTAATGATGAGGATTGACTGAGGAGGAGGGATGATTATCTGCGTAGTACAGTTTCTTTATTAAAATAAAGTAGGCCTACCTAATTTTTATAGATGAAGTGACTCGAAAGTAACATTATATTAAACGACTACTCCATAATGACAAAAATATTTATAAATAGTGAAAATAGTTTTAAGGGTGGGTGATATTTTTTTAGAAATTATCGAACTGAATTCAAGTACATGATTTTAAATATAAATCTTAGAACATGGAGGTCATGTATGGTTTTCCATACCGATATTTATATTTATTTTACCTTATCTGCAGTAAATATTGTTTGTGTGACACACTTTGCAACACCCAATTTTTTTTTTAATAGCAGTTTTTAAAACTGAATTCTTAAGTAAAGGTAATTTATGAAAATTAATTCAATTGATAAACTCTTGGATTTTGTTGTCCATGACGTGTCCGTTGATTAACTAAATACCGTATAAGTATATCTAAACAACATCCCACTAGATGAAAAGACTACAAAGACGAACTAAACACGATAAAATATCTAGCAGAATCCAATGGATACAACAGAACAATAGTCAATAAACTCCTACACAAAACAAACAACAGACAAAGGCAGAAAACAACAAATTCTTAACACTAACATACATCAATAACCACACTGAAAATATCGGTATGGAGAACCACACATGACTTCCATGTTCTAAGATTTATATTCAAAATCATTTTTGAAATGAAATATTTCCATAGTAACTACTTCTTTCTTCAGCCTTAACCACAGTACTGTGGTCACTAATGTATACCACCTCACGTTATCGCACTCGATTTTCACTGATGATGGCAGTCGATGGCACTGCAGAAACATCTGGTTTTGCAGAAAACATTGGACCACGGCCAAACAGCTTGGGAAGGAATTTTAACAACAAACTACTTCTTTGTGCCGTTAACGTAGTACACATATAAAAAATCATCTCCTCCCCCTTCAACTATCATTTTAATTGATAGAAAATTACCCCTCCTCCTTCCACTACCCTTTTCATTTATAGATATTTCATATACGTTTCCACAGTGGATTATGATGACCTTCTTTTCAGGATACTTTATTTATCAAAATTAAGTACTTTATTCCTGTTAAAACATAAAACTTTGCAGGTAAACTACCCTTCCCCTTAACTGATCGTCACCAAAATCAATAGGGCTTGAGTCCTCTACAATTCAGGCATATATGCAAAAAATTATTTGATTCTGTTTGAATTTGCAGCAGTTATTGTTCACCATAGACAAAATTCTACACACAGATACTTTTCGGAAAATGACTGTTCTTCATGTTTTGAGGGTAGTATAATCAGAATCAGCCCTTATCTTGAACACGATTTTCTCGCCATCACCATACTTACATTTCCTTATGGAACATGGAAGTAAAAATGATAACTACAGTTTTAATACAAAAAATAGGAGAGAGTCAAGAAAACGTTATATTCATCAAAAAAGATACACTGTTAAAAATATTTTAGAGTTTAATGTCTATGTGCCTTTATTTTTTTGCCCATTTCCTTAACAACTTCTTCCAGGGTCACTGAACTGATTTTCCTTTATTTCATATTTCAACCATATATGCAAATGCTGTGTAATAAACCTGTTTGTATATTTTTTAGTGTTACTACTATATTAGAGTACACAACTAAAAACAACAGAGCAGGTTTAGTGCGTATGAGGGTACACCATGGACAAAAATTTTCAACATTCCCTATTGAGCGTTGCTCAGAGTAAAGCTGCGAATCTACAGTGTATGTTTCACAGAAGAAATACGCGGAAAAGAAGGAGCGTTCCAAAGTCACTCATGGACCCTGAGCATCTTGCAGAGGGTTCATTCCCTAAAGACGAAAAGTCTGTCTATGAACCGTTCCTCTGTAAACACGTGCAGTTATACTGTCCAGCGATCCACAGGAAGCAAATCGCTATCCACGCTGGACAATTTTTCGGCTTGCACGCATTGTGTTGGTGTGGGTTTCGGCACTTTCCATTTAAAAACCATGCAAATGTAAGAAAATAAACATGAGTGAGGCCAGAAATAATGCGAATTGTGTGTATGTGTGTCTTGCCTGCCTTTTTATTGCGGTAATCATAATAATAAAATGGAAACGTAAACATTACATAATTGAGATATGCTTGCCTGCCATGAACGATATATTTTCTCTCACACATGATTTTAAAT
This sequence comes from Magicicada septendecula, assembly GCA_034769895.1. Taxonomy (NCBI): domain Eukaryota; kingdom Metazoa; phylum Arthropoda; class Insecta; order Hemiptera; family Cicadidae; genus Magicicada; species Magicicada septendecula. Next base: position 847,952,054 of record CM068368.1, read on the forward strand.
TAAAATGAAAAAATATAGAATTTTGTTAAAGTGAAATGAAATGTTTCCATAGAAACTACTTCTTTGATGTCAATAACGTATTACACATATAAAACTTATAAAATTTACTTCCTCCACCATCAACTAATATTTAATTTATAAAAAAAATTACCCCCTCCCCCTTCAACTACCCTTTTCATTTATAGATATTTAATCTACCTTTCTACAGTGGATTATTATGACCTTCTTTTCAGGATACTTTATTTATCAAAATTAAGCACTTTACTCTTGTTAAAACATAAAATGTTGCTGGTAAACTACCCCTTTCCCTTAACCGATCTTCACCAAAATCAATAGACCTCGAGTCCTCTACAATTCAGGGCTGTATGCAAAAATTATTTGATTCTGTTTGAATTTGCGGCTGTTATCGTTTGCCATAGAAAAAATCTACACACAGACAGACAGACACACACACAGACACTTTTCAAAAATGACTTTTTTTTCATGTTTTGATGGTAGTACAATCAGAATCTCCCATTATCTCGAACACCATTTTTTTGCCATGACCATACTTGAAGTAAAAAGCAGGATACAGAATCACATACAAAACTACAAACAAAACAGAACACACATTATAAAAACACACACACAAAGAACAAAACAAATTTGATCTACCTTGTATTTACAAACTAAATTGCTCAGATTGCAACAAATTCTACATAGGCCAGACAAGAGGTTGCTTCAAATAAAGATACATTCAACACACAAAGGCACTACACTCCACTACCTAATCCACCATTGCAAACCACCTCATTGAAGCAAACCACACATACACAAACATCAACCAACATGGATACTGTACACGTACATTCAAAAGGCCGCAATCTAGACACTCTTGAACAATTGGAAATATACAAACACACAAAAACACATAAAAATGACATCCTAAATGAACAGACACAATTAAAATCACACATATTATTCGAACAAATAACACCCCACACACACAACATCGATCCTTCAAAAGTCGATGCTGTCACCAAGAACAAGACGGACAGGGCTCCCAGTGGCAGCCTCTGACGAAGCTTATAATAAGCAAAAACTGGTTCAGGCTACAAGGTAAAACTTTTACGTTTTTACCAATAAAAAACTTTGTGTTTCGAGTTGGTAGTGTTATACGTATATTATGATTGATATGTGTACGATAATTATCAACATAAATTAATTACATTATGAAAAGATTATTATTATTGTTATTATATTGTTTATATAGAATAAAGAATAATTGGTAAAAAGATAATTTATAAAAATATTTTGGGCTGAGGTGTTACACTGAAGCGTTACAAGTATTTAGTAAGTGTTTTAAAGTAGTCTTTGTTGTCAAGAATTGTAAATTAAAATACAGTTCTCAGAACAGTTAAGTTATTGACTCAGAACACAAAGTTTTTTATTGGTAAAAATGCATAATTTTTACCTTGTAGCATTAACCAGTTTTTGCTTATTATATGCTTTGTCAGAGACTTAAAATACGAATCAGATACCAAGCATTTTATACTTAAAATGATTATAAAAATAGAAGAAATTAGGGGGTCTCTCTCTCTCTCTCTCTCTCTCTCTCACTCACTCTCTCTCTAAGAAAGTTATATAAGAGTAAGAACACTGTTTTGAAACAACATATTCATAAATCAGTTATGTTAATAAAATTAACTGCTTGAGTTAGAAAGAAAAATAATTTGAATTATAAAATAAGTCTCATTTATGTTATTAATAAGTTTAGGTATTTTTAAAGTTTACTAGCTGTATTTTTATTTATTATATCTGGTGTATTAATGTTGAAATTTTTGTTACACTGGACATGACTCTCAGTTGATGGCATATTAGCTAAACTGGTTTATAAAAAAGAGCAACCAAAACATTCTTGACTTCTGCCTGAAGATATTAGATAAATTTAGAATTCAGATTTTAAAATTTTCCAGGCTCACCATAATTTGTATTTATTTTTTAATCCTGAGTAGGCTACTTTTCTTAATTGTTACTACACCTGTGTGTTTTTTATATTCTAATGATTTTAATTTTGAAGTCGCTGGGTAAAATTAAATGAATGCATTGTGTACTGAAACCATTCCTTCTTGTTATCATCAAGTTATTTTTAATTTTATTTTAATCCTGTCAATCAATAAGAAACAGCTACAGAGAGGTTTCTGCTTTTGGGGAAATAAGAATATGTAAATTTCAGATATGTACCGAATTAAAAGGAATTTGTTTTAAATAGATGTTGAAGAAAATTTTAACATCTTATGGCAAATAAGCTTTATAATATATTTATAAATATTTGAATGCAACTGTGTATCATTCTTCATTCAAACTTTTCAACCTACCTATAGATGGAATTCTGCTTAGGATCTTGTATGATGAGTTTAGTAAAATCCCACTGTAATGTGGTTAGCTATATTGCAGTTGTGGATATGACACAGGCACATCAATATCCCCCATAGGGGGGGTTCAATTTCCCTTGTTCCCCCTCCAGCCATTCGCAAGATTACATTGGCTGATAAACTAAATTGTGACTTTTCTGCAGCTGTAAATATTTAATGTTTAGTATGTCTAATAAAACCGCTGGTAAACATGATCTCAGACTATGGTTGACAATAAACAGTAAAACATATAAAAAATAGAACTAATGGGTTAATACAATCTAATGAACACAGAATTTAATGAACTAAACAGTAACAAATATTGACCAAGAAACAGTTTAGGGACTGAAGCATGTCACAAGCTCTTGCGTTAACATTTGGGTGAACATTTGGATACAACAGAACGAACAAAGGAAGGCCATGTGTTAACTCTGAATTTGAAAATAAGATTCTTTATTATATAATCATGTGATATAAATTATATAAACACTATTAAAAAAAAATTTAATAGGTCTATACAAAACGATGCATGAAGCATAAACAAACTGATTATCAGGTAACACAATTGAAAGAAATCTGATGAACAGATTGTGTCTATTATCAAAGTATTATAAAATATTATAAAGTATTATAAAATCTCTCTGTAAATTGTATGTAGGACGCATATAATAATATAAAAATCTACTGCAGTGAAAAAATTATTAATTTGCTGATGCAGTATGTATTCAAGTACTACAAGTAACACTGTCAAGATGTGTGTGTGTGTGTGTGTGTTTTATCAGATGATAACGTCTGTATTTTGCTTATTTTTATCATCATATTTCAACCTGACCCATCTTTCACAGAAGAAATCTGCATCAGCAGAGGTTTCAATATGATACATAATACATATTTTTTCTGTGAAACATGCATCAGGTTGAAATACAACAATAACAAATAAGCAGAACACTTGCAGATGTAATTATTATTTGATAACAGACATACATAATATACTATACTATTCGTGCAAAAAACATCATGAGTTACCTACAAAGAAAAGATGAACATATAAAATAAAATGTAATATAAAATATATATAATATAATATAATTTAGCCAAACATGCAATAAACACTGGACATGAATTCCCAGACATAACCAACATGACACTAATAAAACACATATCACACAAAGGCACCATAATGAACATTTGGGAAAACTTACAAATATACAAACATAAAATACAAAACAAACTAATACCTGAACAAATACAAATCAATACAAAACATGACACATTTTCAAAGCACTCAACATTGAAAACACACAAAATACTAATACATACACCACAATCACACACAATAATACAAATTTAACGTACCCGAGGCCAACAGGAAACCACAATAACAACCAGCCAACACAAGTACTTCACCAGACTCAAAATCATGAAGGCTGAGGATCGGAACACAATGGTTCCCGAAACATGTTGCTAATAAGGAAAAAATATCTTGAGGTAAATTCATTATAAATATTAAAAATAAAATGTGTATTTTCTTTAATTTATAAAAATAAATAATTCTGAATTACTATCTATCAAAATTGCTAAAGTGCATACATGGAACACCTTAGTACATCAGTGCTATATATTTAAACAGCAGCTGGGTTTCTCAATGAGATTATGTCAGGCGATTTACTGAGTGCATCACAAGTGGTTATTATGAACAGTGATTATTGTGCAGGACTCTATTAGTTGACGTTATTATTGCATGTGGACAAATTTAATTTTAATTGTTGTACCCGTATAATCTTGGTGAATAACTTGTTGATTATAAACTGTTATTTGTGATTAATTAAAGCTGGTGATTATTGACTCCATTGGTGTCTGTATTTTGTTTCCCACTGTACCATACGACGATCAGTGAGACCGTTGTAACAATACATATGCATGAATGTAATTAAGTAATACTATAGAAGTAAGAAAATGAAGTGGATTACATGAAATAGAACAAACACAGAGGAGCTCATGAATTATTCATTGTCTATTTATGAAGATTTTTTCAATGAATATTTAATGAGCTAAAGTAAAAAATACAAAAGTGAATACTACAAGACCTCAAATAAAACAAACCGTATCCATTCAAAATGAGTGATAAAAATGACGCTGAGTCCATTTTTTCTCTTTAACATTGTATGCAATGAATCACAAACAACGTTTATTTTTTGTGAAGAAAATAAGCATTTAGGAAGATAACTAGTGTGGTACTGAATTTCTTATTAATAAATAAATTTGTGATGTTATTCAATTTCTTTCTTCTGCAAGTAGTATAATTCGTAAATTCTTTTTAACACCTGACGCACGTTTCATTGAAAAATATCAGTATCATCAGAGGTTTCTAAGTAAATTAATAACAATCGAACTAATTCTATTAATATAAAATTAACGAATAATCAAATTTGTATCGATTTTAATGTAAAATAACTGATAATCGATTTAGGTTGATTAGTTAACGATTGTTTTAATGTTTATTTTCTTCAGCAGCTGTTTTCTCGATTATATTTGAAACTTTGTTGTTTATATTTTATTCATTTTTATTTTTTAGTAAATTTATAATTTTAAATAGATCGTCTTGTTTTGTTTTTATTTGGGTTTGTTCTTTAATTAATAAATTATTGTTATTGTGTGTGTAAATGTTAAGATTTCCTCAAATATTCATTTTTTGTATGTTTTTAATTAATTTTATATTTTCAATGTTTGGAAATTGGTGGTTATTATTTAGACAATGTGTGGCTAAATTAGATTATATTAATTATAATTATAAAATTATATTAATAAATATAAATTATAGGATAATTTATAAAAACAGTTCACTTTTTTTATTTGTGTGACTTGAACAAAATAAAATCAATGAAATTAATAACTCAATTTCTGTGAGGATATAAACTTGATACAACAAATCAGCTAATCGAGATTAACAAAGTGCCATTATGTTTTGAAAGTTTTCACGCCATGTGTACTTTCTGCTGTGACCAGGGCCGGATTAAGCTATCTTGGCGCCCTAGGCTAATTATATTTTAGCCCCCCCCCCCACCACCACCAATAGGCTACTCTTATGTTTATTTCCAAGGGGGTGAATGAAGCTTTAAACAGCCTACAATATATTTCTTAGTTAGGAATATTTCAAATATCTTAATGTTTTTGGAAACAGTCTCAAGAATTGAAAACTGAGACTATTTTCCAGAGATTGTTTTAGAGTTACACCTTCAACCATTTGTAGTTTCCATGACTTTTATAAGGAAAAAATTAACTAAGTAGGCCTAGTTACAGAATTATAACAGTTTTATTAAGGGTACGTTTAACACATTTGCACAAAGAAGACATCAGTTGAATATCTTGTGAATTTGTTAAGACTCATGTAAAGTTCAAGCTAGATTCTTTTTTCTCGCTTTAGATTGAACAAACGTTTTAATCGCCTCACTGAAATTAAGTCCTTGCAGAAAGTCACTTTCCATGAACAAGAGGGCTACACTGGTCAGTTTATCCTGGCGCAAATTTGAGCATAAATAATTCTTCACCCTCTTCAAAGCTTAAAAAGATCTTTTACCACTGCAGTTAGTGACGGACATAGTAAGGAATAGATAATGTGGTCAGCAATTCCATGAAAGTCGGGCGGCGGCATAGTTCTATGAGTGCCGGCCGCCAATCACTTATAACAGGAGAAAACAGTTTGTAAAGCACTTCTATTATTTACGTTTAGTTTTACCATAATTTCTCACAAACAGGCGCCTGTGTTCAAAATAAACTCAAATTTTATCCTTGTAATTTATTACCAATTTTACTTTTAGCTGTAAAATTTTATTATTTTTTAGCTAAAATTTTATGCTCCCCAAAGTGCCACGCCGTAGGCTACAGCCTAGTTAGCCTAATGGTTAATCCGCCCCTGGCTGTGACTTATGGATGAGAATCATGAACAGTGAACACCAGAATAATGCAAAACTGCAGATTGTTCATGGAAGCAAGTAAAGGACTATGCTGGGACTATCAAGTAAAGCCAGGAAAGCAAACCAGGATACACAGGAAACCCGTACTAAGTAATGTCATATATATAGTATTAAGAAAATAAAATGAAGATGGTGACGACATTTGGTTAAGTACAAAGCCAGAAGGCAGTCATGAAAGTTGCGGATTGGAGTGCAAAAGACATAATGAGACACAATAATTGGTGTTTATAAGATGTTGGGATGAACTGGTTACATACCTACTTGTTACAGTGAACAAGACTTTTCTGAAGAGAATGACTGGGGACGCGTTTATTCAGCAATGAGTGTGGAAGTGTCAATGGTGTGTGTGTGTGTGTGTGTGTGTGTGTGTGTGTGTGTGTGTGTGTGTGTGTGTGTGTGTGTGTGTGTGTGTGTGTGTTCCATACATTGTCAACTTATCTTCTTAATTTCATAAAGCGACAATTTAATTCAAAAAAAGAAACTCAAGTACCCAATGTATTAAATCTTGTTAAATCATTATCTTTATGAATTCACTTATTACAAAGTACAAACAAAAGCTGACATTACATTCTGACAAAAATAAGTCTCAATATAAGTCTCATGAGTAATAATGTCAGTATTGCTTGGAAAAAGTTTAACATAATTAGGTTCTATCACTGATGTAACAGACTGTAAAATCCTTTTTAAGAAGTCAACTGATTGTTATTTTATGGAGAAACCAAATGATAAAATCACTATTAAGAAAAACAACAGTTTGTTGCAATGCAAGATGGTTTAAAATGTAAAATGGTCTTATTTTCATTACATTTTTTCAGTATTTTATAACACACACACACACACACACACACACACACACACACACACACACACACACACACACACACACACACACACAGAATGTTTTTCTATATTCTACATATACATTAAGTGTTACTCATTAAAATCAAATTGGAAATTTAAAAATTGATCAATTAAGCAGCTGATTCACTTAAACAGTACATACTCTGTGTGGTGTAAATGCATGCGATCTAAAAATAAAGTTGTTTACATTCATCTATAGTTGTTCATGTGTATTCCATTTGTCTATAGTTTAATATGCTTCATACATGATTAATTATTTGTGACTAATAAAAACCATACTTAAAGTGTTAGTACAATCATATTTGCTGTAACTCAAATTTTGGATTTGAAAATACGACAGACATTTTGCCGTCTCGAAATTACATTCATGATATGACGACATGATAACAATGACAATGCAAGATTAGTTTTGCACTTGTTGTCTATGATAAAAACGTTTTCACTTCTTATAAGAAAGGTGTGATTACAAAGTCATGCTTTTACATTGTTAGTATACCTGTACAATGAGGAGGGGAATAATAATGATTGTGCAATCAAATTTGAAAACCGGATATTAGCCATGACAGATAAAATTGTGGTATAGAAACTGAAGTGGTTGTAGAAGTGAAGGCGTCCGGTGTCCATCTTTGGGTTGAAGTAATATTGAAGCCCTGGATTTTGTTGTCCATGATGTGTTCGTTGAGTAACTAATAATAAATATATAAATACTGACTCGGAACTAAGTTTTTTACGGTAAAAATGTTAAAATTTTATTACAAGGTACAAGTTTAACATTTTCACCATAAAAAACTTAGTGTTCCGAGTCAGTAGTTATATATTTATAATTAACATTGAAGTGTAAGATGTACAGATAGCATATGCAACACTTCAACACTCAAGTTCACTTCAAGTGACAAGGTGTCATGAACATAAGTGACAAGTTACATATAATAATCCTACATATATTTTATACATGTAATTTACTTAAATTTTGTTTACCTGACCCTATTATTTGCCTGATAAACTATCTGTTCATTGTATTGTTGAGTAATTCCATGTCACATGACCCTGTATCTAAAAAACAGTTTTCCATGTATAACTGGCGATGATGTTGTCCGGTGGTTTAACCACACTTGTTATATTTAAATTTAACACTTAAACTAATCTGTCACACCCCATAACAGGAGGGGATCCAGCAAGCAATTTGGGAGGGGGAAGAGTTGAATTTGGGGGAGGATATGAAAGTTGAACCATTCTTTAATGGTCTGAAGTATAAATAACAGGGATGGGTGAAAATAAAAATACAGTGTGTTATTATCAACGTTTATTAACGTACAAGTATAAAATCGTATCTGTGTTTGTCAGTTAATTGTTCTTTTAATAATATTCACTTACAGTTTAAAATACACTCTTCTCATTTAAGTTATGTATCACACAACAATTAACATGGTGGTAAGGTACAGTTACAATTTAAAGTAGGACTAATTTTAGAGTATATCATGAAACTACAGAACATGACAGGAATTTCGTATCACATTCACAATCACAAGAAGATGAAAAAATTTCGTCTGAAGTGACCATTTGGAGAAGGGAAATTCTCCCACTCACCCCCTGGAGTCATGCCTGAACAATAACAAGTATTAAAATTTTTGTTGAGCTTAGCTGGAAGCAAAATTAAGTTTGAAATAAACAATCTTGTGATGAAAACCTGTAGAAACAGAAAAATAGGTCTGCTCTAATATTTTGGAACGTATTAATTAACTGAGTTAAAAGAACTGTGGGAATATAAAATTCAATGAAAAAAATATTCACATTCTTACCATTTAGTCTGCCTCTGTTCCCTTCTCTTGGCATAAAGATTCATATTTCATTATTATAGATCAAGAAGAACATAACAAAAAATGTGTATACTATAGTTTTCAGGTGTCTACAGATTAATCTTTAAATCAGATGAATCAGACATTTGTCAAATCGGTAACAATGCAATAAGTAGTGTATAATTATTTATTATTCTTGGATTTCGTTGTCCATGACGTGTCCGTTACTTAACTAAATACCATTAACGACTCGGAACACAAAGTGTTTTATAAGTAAAAACATATAGTTTTACCTTACAGCCTGAACCGGTTTTCGCCTTTAAAAGGCTTCTTCAGAAAACCGGTTCAGGCTGTAAGGTAAAACTTTAATGTAAGGATCGTTAATGTAATAGTGGTATGTATTTATTATTATTAGTAGTAGTCTTTCCTTCCAATTCAGTTTATTATAGCGATTCATTTAGGGGTTAAAAATTTGAAATGATAAACTTAAACAATTCATCATTAATAAAATAATGTAAACAATCATGATTATAAAATAGTGACAGAGCAACAATTAAAAATATCGGTATGGAGAACCATACATGACTTCCATATTCTAAGATTTATTTTTAAAATCATTTTCGAAATGAAATATTACCATAGAAACTACTTCTTTCTACTTACTGCTTCTTTCCACAGTACTGTGGTCACTAACATATACCACCTCACGTTATCGCACTCGATTTTCACTGATGATGGAAGTCAATGGCATTGCCGAAACGTCTGGTTTTGTAGAAAACATTGGACTACGGCCAAATATCCCGGGAAGGAATTTTAACAAAAACTACTTCTTTGTTGCCGATAACGTTGTACACACATATTATAATAAGCAACTCGATTCGGAAATAAGCAAAATCGAAAGTCCTTGAGACCTCTACAATTCAGGGACGTATGCAAAAAATTATTTGATTCTGTTTGAATTTGCGGCTGTTATCGTTTGCCATAGAAAATACCCTTGTTAAAAAAACGTTGCACGTAAATCTTTTTATTCTGTTTGAATTTGCGGCTGTTATCGTTTGCCATAGGAAATACCCTTGTTAAAACATAAAACGTTACAGGTAAAGTACCCCTTTCCCTTAACCGATCCTCACCAAAAACAATAGGTCTTGAGAACTCTACAATTCAGGGCTGTATGCGAAACATTATTTGATTCTGTTTGAATTTGCGGCTGTTATCGTTTGCCAAAAAAAAAAAAAAATTCCCTTGATAAAAAAAAACCGTTGCAGGTAAACTACCCCTTTCCCTCAACCGATCTTCACCAAAAACAATAGGTCGTGAGTACTCTACAAATCAGGGCTGTATGCAAAAAATTATTTGATTCTGTTTGAATTTGCGGCAGTTATCGTTTGCCATAGAAAAAAATCTACACACAGACACACACACACACACACAGACACTTTTCGGAAAACGACTTTTTTACATGTTTTGAGTGTAGTACAATCAGAATCTGCAATAATCTCGAACACGATTTTTTTTGCCATCACCATACTTCCATTTCCTTAAGGAATATGGAAGTAAAAAATATCGGTATGGAGAACCATACATGACTTCCATATTCTAAGATTTATATTTAAAATCATTTTCGAAATGAAATATTACCATAGAAACTACTTCTTTCTACTTACTGCTTCAGCATTAACCACAGTACTGTGATCACTAACGTATACCACCTCACGTTATCGCACTCGATTTTCACTGATGATGGAAGTCGATGGCATTGCCGAAACGTCTGGTTTTGTAGAAAACATTGGACTACGGCCAAATATCCCGGGAAGGAATTTTAACAAAAACTACTTCTTTGTTGCCGATAACGCTGTACACACACACACATATATATATATATATATATATATATATATATATATATATATAAAATATGCATAAAATTAATGGCTTGTATAAGTTAATGATTGATCTCCATTAAGTAGTGCTCAAGTTTCCAAAGTTTTAATATTATGATATCCGTAATTAAAACATCAGAGCAGGTTTAGGTGTATGAGGGTTCACCGTAGACAAAAATTTTCAACATTTCCTATTGAGCGTTGCTTAGAATAAATCTGCGAATCTACAGTGTACGTTTCACAGAACAAACACGCGGAAAAGAAGGAGCGCTCCGAAGTCACTCATGGACCCTCAGCATCTTGCAGAGGGTTCATTCCCTAAAGACGAAAAGTCTGTCTATGAATCGTTCCTCTGTAAACACGTGCAGTTACACTGCCCAGCGATCCACAGGAAGCAAATCGCTATCCACGCTGGACACTTTTTCGGCTTGCATGCGTTATGTTGGTATGGGTTCGGCACTTTCCATTTAAAAAGCATGCAAATGTAAGAAAATAAACATGAATGAGGCCAGAAATAACGCGAATTTTGTGTGTGTGTGTGTGTGTGTGTGTGTGTGTGTCTTCCCTGCCTTTTTATTGCGGTAGTGATAATAATAAAATGGAAACGTAAACAGTACATAACTGAGATATGCTTGCCTGCCACGCACGATATATTTTCTCTTATACATGACTAGCAGAATACCCGTGCTTCGCTACGGAGTTTCACGTTGTACGTAATGAAAATGTTAGTTTAATTAATAAAGTTTAATTAAAGTAGGCTTCTTAAAAATAAATAGCTGTTGCCCACAACTTCGTTCGCGTGGTCTACAATTTAATGCGATAATATATTTAGAACAGAATCTATTCTGTTGGGTTGCCATAGTAACAGATCTAATAGTTTTTTAAGACCGCAAAGGACCCCTCAGAGGATCGTATCGAAAAAACACCTGTCCTATGTTGGTTCTCCCGTTGCGTAAAATATTTGTGCCAAGTTTGGTTGAAATCGGTCCAATGGTTTAGGTGGAGACGTGGAAGACCCCAAAGGACCCCCCAAAGGATCGTATCGAAAAAAACACTTGTCCTATGTTGGTTCTCCCTTTGCGTAAAATATTTGTGCCAAGTTTGGTTGAAATCGGTCCAGTGGTTTAGGAGGCGATGTGGAAGACCCCAAAGAACCCCCAAAAGGACCCCATCGAAAAAACACCTATCCTATGTTGGTTCTCCCGTTGCGTAAAATATTTGTGCCAAGTTTGGTTGAAATCGGTACAGTGGTTTAGGAGGAGATGTGGAAGAAACCTTCGCGGACGTGCGCACAACAACTCACCGAAGTTTCATCGCAATCGGATGAATGGTATAGGAACGCATACGGGACAAACAAAGAAACATTCATTTTTATATATAAGATGTAAACTATACCACTTACTTGACATAAACCGTGATAGCTAAGCTAATGTACAACATATATGTATTAATTATACACATAAATGTTCCTCGATAGACACTCCATCTATTGGCGAAAACTTGAATAAAATCCGTTCAGTACTTCCTGAGATTAGCGATTTCAAACACAGAGAAAACGGACCGACTTTACTTTATACTATGTACAGATTACATTAAAATGAAAAATATCGGTATGGAGAACCATACATGACTTCCATATTCTAAGATTTATATTTAAAATCATTTTCAGCCAAACAGCCAGGGAAGGAATTTTAACAAAAAAATACTTCTTTGTTGCCAATAACGTAGTACACATATAAAAAAAAATTATCCCCTCCCCCTTCAACTATAATTTTGATTTATAGAAAATTACCCCCAGCCCGTTCAACTAGCCTCTTCATTTATAGATATTTCATCTACGTTTCTACAGTGGATTATTAAGATCTTATCAGGATACTTTATCAAAATTAAGTACTTTACTCATGTTACAACAAAAAATGTTTCAGGTAAACTGCCCTTTCCCCGTAACCGATCTTCACCAAAATCAACAGACATTGAGTTCTCTATAGCTCAGGCACATATGTAAAAAATTATTTGATTCTGTTTGAATTTACGGCAGTTATGGTTCGTCATATAAAAAATTACCCATGTTAAAACATAAAACATGAGATTTATAAAACATATCTAAGATTTATATTTAAAATCATTTTTGAAATAAAATATTTTCATAGAACCTACTAACGCTGGGGAAATCTGAGGAGCCAATCAGAGTTGGGCCTACCTGTCACTCTGCTGAATTTGGTGGAAAGCCCTGTCACTGTCGTCAAAGTATCAGCCTTGACAGGGTCCTCTTTTTCTGCAAAATGGGAGAGGCTTTAGATGGAGTGAGTGACATGGTCCCCACCTCAATGAAGAACCCATTGTTTTATAAAAATATATTTAAATTTTGAAAACTGAAAATTCTTTTCTTGTTGTAAATATTTATATTTTATAATCAAAATGACTTTATTTTTGTTACCTGGCAACAAAATTATTTTATTTTCAACAATTACTATTGTTTCAAAAAGTTTAAATAAATTTTCAAGTACTTTACTCTTGTTAAAACGTAAAAGGTTGCAGGTAAACTACCCCTTCCCCTTAACCGATCTTCACCAAAATCTAAAGGCCTTGAGTCCTCTACAATTCACTAACGTATGCAAAAAATTATTTGATTCTGTTTGAATTTGCGGCTGTTATCGTTTGCCATAGAAAATAAGCTTGATAAAAACCTTGCAGGTAAACTACCCCTTCCCCTCAACCGATCTTCACCAAAAACAATAGGTATTGAGTACTCTACAAATCAGGGCTGTATGCAGAAAATTACTTGATTCTGTTTGAATTTGCGGCTGTTATCGTTTGCCATAGAAAATACCCTTGTTAAAAAAACGTTGTAGGTAAACTACCCCTTTCCCTTAACCGACCTTCACCAAAAACAATAGGTCTTGAGAACTCTACAATTTAGGGCTGTATGCAAATAATCTTTTGATTCTGTTTGAATTTGCGGCTGTTATCGTTTTCCATAGGAAATACCCTTGTTAAAACATAAAACGTTACAGGTAAACTACCCCTTTCCCTTAACCGATCTTCACCAAAAACAATAGGTCTTGAGAACTCTACAATTCAGGGCTGTATGCGAAACATTATTTGATTCTGTTTGAATTTGCGGCTGTTATCGTTTGCCTAAAAAAAAAATTTCCCTTGATAAAAAAAAACCGTTGCTGGTAAACTACCCCTTTCCCTCAACCGATCTTCACCAAAAACAATAGGTCGTGAGTACTCTACAAATCAGGGCTGTATGCAAAAAATTATTTGATTCTGTTTTAATTTGCGGCAGTTATCGTTTCCCATAAAAAAAAATCTATAGACACAGACACACACACACACACACAGACACTTTTCGGAAAACGACTTTTTTTCATGTTTTGAGTGTAGTAGAATCAGAATCTGCGATAATCTCGAACACGATTTTTTTTGCCATCACCATACTTCCATTCCTTAAGGAATATGGAAGTAATTAAGTACTTTACTCATGTTACAACAAAAAATGTTTCAGGTAAACTGCCCTTTCCCCGTAACCGATCTTCACCAAAATCAACAGACATTGAGTTCTCTATAGCTCAGGCACATATGTAAAAAATTATTTGATTCTGTTTGAATTTACGGCAGTTATGGTTCGTCATATAAAAAATTACCCATGTTAAAACATAAAACATGAGATTTATAAAACATATCTAAGATTTATATTTAAAATCATTTTTGAAATAAAATATTTTCATAGAACCTACTAACGCTGGGGAAATCTGAGGAGCCAATCAGAGTTGGGCCTACCTGTCACTCTGCTGAATTTGGTGGAAAGCCCTGTCACTGTCGTCAAAGTATCAGCCTTGACAGGGTCCTCTTTTTCTGCAAAATGGGAGAGGCTTTAGATGGAGTGAGTGACATGGTCCCCACCTCAATGAAGAACCCATTGTTTTATAAAAATATATTTAAATTTTGAAAACTGAAAATTCTTTTCTTGTTGTAAATATTTATATTTTATAATCAAAATGACTTTATTTTTGTTACCTGGCAACAAAATTATTTTATTTTCAACAATTACTATTGTTTCAAAAAGTTTAAATAAATTTTCAAGTACTTTACTCTTGTTAAAACGTAAAAGGTTGCAGGTAAACTACCCCTTCCCCTTAACCGATCTTCACCAAAATCTAAAGGCCTTGAGTCCTCTACAATTCACTAACGTATGCAAAAAATTATTTGATTCTGTTTGAATTTGCGGCTGTTATCGTTTGCCATAGAAAATAAGCTTGATAAAAACCTTGCAGGTAAACTACCCCTTCCCCTCAACCGATCTTCACCAAAAACAATAGATATTGAGTACTCTACAAATCAGGGCTGTATGCAGAAAATTACTTGATTCTGTTTGAATTTGCGGCTGTTATCGTTTGCCATAGAAAATACCCTTGTTAAAAAAACGTTGTAGGTAAACTACCCCTTTCCCTTAACCGACCTTCACCAAAAACAATAGGTCTTGAGAACTCTACAATTTAGGGCTGTATGCAAATAATCTTTTGATTCTGTTTGAATTTGCGGCTGTTATCGTTTTCCATAGGAAATACCCTTGTTAAAACATAAAACGTTACAGGTAAACTACCCCTTTCCCTTAACCGATCTTCACCAAAAACAATAGGTCTTGAGAACTCTACAATTCAGGGCTGTATGCGAAACATTATTTGATTCTGTTTGAATTTGCGGCTGTTATCGTTTGCCTAAAAAAAAAATTTCCCTTGATAAAAAAAAACCGTTGCTGGTAAACTACCCCTTTCCCTCAACCGATCTTCACCAAAAACAATAGGTCGTGAGTACTCTACAAATCAGGGCTGTATGCAAAAAATTATTTGATTCTGTTTTAATTTGCGGCAGTTATCGTTTCCCATAAAAAAAAATCTATAGACACAGACACACACACACACACACAGACACTTTTCGGAAAACGACTTTTTTTCATGTTTTGAGTGTAGTAGAATCAGAATCTGCGATAATCTCGAACACGATTTTTTTTGCCATCACCATACTTCCATTCCTTAAGGAATATGGAAGTAATTAAGTACTTTACTCATGTTACAACAAAAAATGTTTCAGGTAAACTGCCCTTTCCCCGTAACCGATCTTCACCAAAATCAACAGACATTGAGTTCTCTATAGCTCAGGCACATATGTAAAAAATTATTTGATTCTGTTTGAATTTACGGCAGTTATGGTTCGTCATATAAAAAATTACCCATGTTAAAACATAAAACATGAGATTTATAAAACATATCTAAGATTTATATTTAAAATCATTTTTGAAATAAAATATTTTCATAGAACCTACTAACGCTGGGGAAATCTGAGGAGCCAATCAGAGTTGGGCCTACCTGTCACTCTGCTGAATTTGGTGGAAAGCCCTGTCACTGTCGTCAAAGTATCAGCCTTGACAGGGTCCTCTTTTTCTGCAAAATGGGAGAGGCTTGAGATGGAGTGAGTGACATGGTCCCCACCTCAATGAAGAACCCATTGTTTTATAAAAATATATTTAACTTTTGAAAACTGAAAATTCTTTTCTTGTTGTAAATATTTATATTTTATAATCAAAATGACTTTATTTTTGTTACCTGGCAACAAAATTATTTTATTTTCAACAATTACCATTGTTTCAAAAAGTTTAAATAAATTTTCAAGTACTTTACTCTTCTTAAAACGTAAAAGGTTGCAGGTAAACTACCCCTTCCCCTTAACCGATCTTCACCAAAATCTAAAGGCCTTGAGACCTCTACAATTCAGGGACGTATGCAAAAACTTATTTGATTCTGTTTGAATTTGCGGCTGTTATCGTTTGCCATAGGAAATACCCTTGTTAAAATATAAAACGTTACAGGTAAACTACCCCTTTCCCTTAAACGATCTTCACCAAAAACAATAGGTCTTGAGAACTCTACAATTCAGGCTGTATGCGAAACATTATTTGATTCTGTTTGAATTTGCGGCAGTTATCGTTTGCCATAGAAAAAAAATCTACAGACAGACACACACACAGACACTTTTCGGAAAACGACTTTTTTTCATGTTTTGAGTGTAGTAGAATCAGAATCTGCAATAATCTCGAACACGATTTTTTTTGCCATCACCATACTTCCATTCCTTAAGGAATATGGAATTAAAATTATAATTTTATTGCCTGGCAACAAAATTATTTTATTTTTAACAATTACCATTGTTTGAAAAAGTTTAAATGAATTTTCAAGTACTTTACTCTTGTTAAAACGTAAAAGGTTGCAGGTAAACTACCCCTTCCCCTTAACCGATCTTCACCAAAATCAAAAAGCCTTGAGTCTTCTACAATTCAGTGACGTATGCAAAAAATTATTTGATTCTGTTTGAATTTGCGGCAGTTACCGTTTGCCATAGAAAATACGCTTGATAAAAAACGTTGCAGGTAAACTACCCCTTCCCCTCAACCGATCTTCACCAAAAACAATAAGTCTTGAGTACTCTACAAATCACGGCTGTATGCAAAAAATTATTTGATTCTGTTGGAATTTGCGGCTGTTATCGTTTGCCATAGAAATACCCTTGATAAAAAAACGCAGCCGGTAAACTACCCCTTTCCCTCAACCGATCTTCACCAAAATCAAAAGCCTTGAGAACTCTACAAGTCAGGGCTGCATGCGAAACATTATTTGATTCTGTTTGAATTTGCGGCTATCGTTTGCCAAAAAAAAAAATTTCCCTTTATAAAAAAAACCGTTGCTGGTAAACTACCCCTTTCCCTCAACCGATCTTCACCAAAAACAATAGGTCGTGAGTACTCTACAAATCAGGGCTGTATGCAAAAAATTATTTGATTCTGTTTGAATTTGCGGCAGTTATCGTTTGCCATATAAATACCCTTGATAAAAAAACGCTGCAGGTAAACTACCCCTTTCCCTTAACCGATCTTCACCAAAGACAACAGGTCTTAAGAACTCTGAAATTTAGGGCTGTATGCAAATAATCTTTTGATTCTGTTTGAATTTGCGGCTGTTATCGTTTGCCATAGGAAATACCCTTGTTAAAACATAAAACGTTACAGGTAAACTACCCCTTTCCCTTAACCGATCTTCACCAAAAACCATAGGTCTTGAGAACTCTACAATTCAGGGCAGTATGCGAAACAGTATTTGATTCTGTTTGAATTTGCGGCTGTTATCGTTTGCCAAAAAAAAAAATTTCCCTTGATAAAAAAAACCGTTGCAGGTAAACTACCCCTTTCCCTCAACCGATCTTCACCAAAAACAATAGGTCGTGAGTACTCTACAAATCAGGACTGTATGCAAAAAATTATTTGATTCTGTTTGAATTTGCGGCAGTTATCGTTTGCCAAAAAAAAAAAATCTACACAGACAGACAGACACATAGACAGATAGACACACAGACACTTTTCGGAAAACGACTTTTTTTCATGTTTTGAGTGTAGTACAATCAGAATCTGCAATAATCTCGAACACGATTTTTTTTGCCATCACCATACTTCCATTTCCTTAAGGAATATGGAAGTAAATATCGGTATGGAGAACCATACATGACTTCCATATTCTAAGATTTATATTTAAAATCATTTTCGAAATGAAATATTACGATAGAAACTACTTCTTTCAAATTACTGCTTCACCCTTAACCACAGTACTGTGGTCACTAACGTATACCACCTCACGTTATCGCACTCGATTTTCACTGATGATGGAAGTCGATGGCATTGCCGAAACGTCTGGTTTTGTAGAAAACATTGGACTACGGCCAAATATCCCGGGAAGGAATTTTAACAAAAACTACTTCTTTGTTGCCGATAACGCTGTACACACATATTATAATAAGCAACTCGATTCGGGGTTATTTTTAAATTATTATGTTTATTTGTTTATAGTAATTATATTAAAATAATGGTTAAATTCCGTTTAAAGCCACACGGATGGTCTAACCTATTTGTAATAAAATGAAAACGTGTGTGTTTACAATTAACTTGAAGTAAAATAAAAGAGTTGTTGTTGTTTAAACTTAAATTCGTGGTTAAAATATTAAAAGTCTCGTTAAAACAAAGTTCAACTATGTGTGAAGTGTTCTTTTGAGGTAACTCAATGTTGAGAATGGTTGTTTCTAATTGAAGGTGACTAATGTAGTAAAGTAATTTAAAATAAAACATTCAAAGTTACTCACAGTGTTTACAATGGTTTAATTATACTTGTTTTTTTTTTTTTAAATTCCCTTGTATTAAATAAATAAATAATGAAGTTGATTATATTTAAATGCTAGATTAACTTAAGTTAAAACATGAAGTATAGCAGTTGGTTGCTTGATAATAGTTCTCGTCTGGTTGAAACTGGTAGTAGAAACTTCTTCTTCTGATTGCAGGTAGTCTGAGTATGTCAAGTCCCGTAAAGTCTGGACAATATCATAAACAAACATATAATTTTACGTACCTGATTGTGTTTACTTGAAGTCCACTAAACTGTCAACTCAGCTTACAATCATCAACTCCCTTTGGTTGCAAGGTTATGTTACCTTGTTTATCAATTAGTGGGCGCCACACGGATTTATTCAGGGAAAATCCCGTGTAAAACCCACACATAAAAATTACTGGATGAAAAGAAAATTTAAAATAGTTGAGTACCACCTTTTGGCAATGCTATTCCAATATGTTAAACACAACAGAAGGTTGTTTAAGCTTATTAAAAGAAAATATTCAATTATCCTATAGAAATAAATCAAAATCAGGTGATGCAGTTAATCATGGGTTTATTTGCACCCTTATAGTGAATTCAAAAAAATAAACATAATGTAAATATACAAAGTTGTACAATTAAAAGTCAGTTATTATATGCCTCATACGGCTTGCTCAGAACATGAATTATAAATCTGGTTAAGTCCAGATACTATTTATTTTTAATATGAAAATTATTATAATCTCAGTAGTGCAAAGTTGTACAATTAAAAGTTAGTTATTATATGCCTCATACGGCTTGCTCAGAACATGAATTATAAATCTGGTTAAGTCCAGATACTATTTATTTTTAATATGAAAATTATTATAATCTCAGTAGTGAATTCTTTGAGACATGAAAGAAAACAAATATGCCTACACAATAACCAATAATACAATTGATCAACAAAGTTTTAGGTTACTTTTGCAAAGTAATTGAAAAAACGATCTGTTGAAAGATCGTGCGTTTCATCAACGCTTGCTTTTCTAGTGACAATATTTATCAAGTGAGAACCCTTACAACTAACATATAGCTTAATTACTAATAACAAATTTGTATAATAAATCGAGACGTGGTGTAATCTTAAATAATGTTTTTGTGTTTTGCGTCAGTACAGGTTATGGTTGCAAAAAATACAGGTTATTGCACTCAGATCAAGATTAATAATGATTGCACTTTTACCTTCTGAGTTTTAATTATTTAATTAAAACTTATTAATCACTTAAGTAATCGGATTATAATGATTACTTGGTTTCGGCACTAAATTCGCACAAGAACAGAATAATGCGATCCTCTTCTGATTAAAATGGATCGTGAATAATGACAATAAATTATTTTCTGTTCGTTATTCCCGCACAAAATTAAAATAAAACTGCACTTAATCACTGTTGTTGGTTGTGGATGAACGCGAAGTAATCGTTTCTTGTTGTTGAACTATTGGTTCCAATGTGCTATGTAACTGACGCTAAGTGTTATTAAAAAACGTGGAGATGACGGGCACACGTCTGTGCTGCTTGCTAGTTAGTAAAGGTCTGTCTCAAAATTCGCTGGTTTGTCTTTATATACCCCTCTCTTGGATTGGCTCTAGGTAAAAATGTTGATTACTAACTAATTTTCTGATTGGCTTTGGCCGGTGAGTCGGTGTGACGTGTCACTTTTTGACAGTTGATAACGGCTTTTCCTAACCGTCAAATGTTGCGGTGGCAGCTAGTTGTCGTTTTTGTTATTATTCATAAACAGTTTCCCGATGTACATTTTTAGAATGATGCTAACATCTCTCCCGCACTAAATACAGTTGCGATTGGGTTAATATTACTATCAAATTAAAGATTGTTCTTTTTCCTTTAATTTGATATCACTCATTCTCGAATTACTTTCACTCTAACCGACATTGTTATAAAACCAACGTTCGGGTACATTATTCTTACTGTCGTCTGCTCTTTATGATTCGCCGATTTTACACTTTTGGTTAACCTTGCTTGTATTCACATAACATTTTATTAATCAAATGTTTATGCGCGAACACCATTAATGCTGTACTGACGTTTTTTGCTGAACATTACTTGTACACCTTAATTCTATACATTGTAATAAATGATCCTACTGACTATGACAGTTCATTTCCCGTTAATTTGTTTTAAGCTACTATTTAACAATTAAAATTACGATTAAACCTATTGTTTTAATAACATTTTTTGTTATGTCAAGGCATAACCATAGTTCTGTGCATTTTAGTTTACACTTGTGATAATCATCGATAGCCATTTTACTGACTAATGTTTGGTCTAAGTTTGCTAAGGCATATCGCCTACATTGAAATTTGGCCCTAATAATGCCTATTGGTTCTCAATTCGGTAAATTGTGGAGATATCTTATTTGTATAAGATTCTCTTTTATAAATAGTTCTCTTTTCTAACAAGTATATTTGATGCTGAAATACATCTTAGTTCTTACTATATAGCCATTGTTAACATTGGTTTTGGCATTCATTATCTACTGTTCATTGTCACATCTATTATCAGCAAAATGCTGATTCTGCTTTCACAGTATTTAACTGCTCATTAGTTCATTTTTTGTTTACAAATGACATTCGGTTTACATCAACCATTTACTGAATTGACAGCTGAATGTAAATTTATCCTGTCCATTAGTTCGTTTTAGTCTCAGTCTAGTTGTAGTGTCAAACAGCCCTTGGGTTACTGTTTCATGTGGCACTTCTGCTTCATTCTTCTTTCTTGGTTTCTTCTTTCTTGTTTATTTCGACTATTATATACCTATTTACATGGTTATTCTGTTTTTATAAAATCTGATAACATACACTTAGGTTAGGTGACATCTTGTGATGTTACATATACACCCTCTTTAAAATTGATCATTTGAAAAAATTTATTTTTTGTAAAATTATCAATTCATGTCAGTTTCTTAGTATACTTCAATAAAAAATTTTTTCTTGTACTCTTTGATTTTTTCTTTTAAACATATTATTGGTGTATTACTCTAGGTTGGCTTTTTATACAATGGTACAATTCTTAATTTACTAGTATTTTCAAGCTGCTTACTCTCTAAGTCATTTAACTATAATTGATCTTGTTTCTCAAGTTAACTATTCCCTGTCTTATTCACATTCTACTTTCTCACCACATATCTTTGCATTCGTGATTATCTTAATGGTTATTATAATTCATACCTCACAGATTCTTTCATAATATTCCTTGATACAATAGAACAATATAATTCCCTAACTGTAGTAGAGGTTTTGGAATCAGGGTGGCTCACTATGGCTAACATCCTCTGCCGTTCCTCACTACACATTCTCAGATTCAGAGGCATTACTCTTCTCTGTCTGAGTAAAAAATAAACATTGCACCTGGCAATAGTTGCACTATCACAACTCAAAAAAATATCACATATCATTCATATTCAATAATATAACAGATTCACTATAATATTCAAGGTATCAGAGGTTTTCATTTAGATCACATTTCCATCTTTATACTTGCTAACATACTTTCTTTCTTACAGGTAGTTACTTCTTTTAGACTTGATGTTTTTTAGCTATGCTTTTATCAGCTCTATAGTTACTTAGGTACTAGTTAACAATTTGTTTTGGTTCATTTAAATATTCTTAATATTATACACTGGTTTTGATGTTTACAGTACTTATGCATTTGGTTTGTTCTATCTAGAGTCTACAATATATTTCTGTTTTCACCATAGTCCATTAAATCTTTCTTAACGAGTTATATTCATCCTGAATTATCAGGGCTTACATTGTTTGTATACTAAATGGTTTTTTTTTTTTTTTTTTTATTTTTTATTTTTTATGTTCTCTGACATATTCTGATGATATATAATATTTGATAATTGACAAACATTTTTCTTTCCTCTCATTCCATTATAACAATAGTTATCTTTACAATTAACACTCTTTGTTATTTTTCTTCTCTACTCCTTCAAGTGATGGTGGTTTTCACTTATTCTGGATGATATTATATACTATATACTATGCTGTAATTACAATTTCATTTGACAATATACTAATATACTAATATCTAATTTCATAGACATTCTTGGGGTTTACATGGTTTGTTTCACAAATATTATTTTTTCTTTCCTTACATTCCATAATAATGTCCTTTTTATTTTACACAAATTGTTATACTGCCTCTCTACTCCTTCAAAGGTTAGTTGGGTGAACCTTTATTCTGGACGATATAATTTAACATTTGAGTTTTATGAGAGGTATACAATAATCATTTTATAAACATTAAGTCACATCGAATATCCATCTGGATACATATTTTTTCTCTAGGTATAGTACAGTAGTTGTATTTTCTTATTAAATCATTTGATTGACCTTATATAATTTTCTATCCCTTGGGGTGATAGATCTGGTAAATTTTCACCAGTAACAAATGGTTTGGCTTACATCTTAAATCTACACACTTTTGTAACTTGATAAGGCAAATTGACTAGTTATAGTTAATTAGTTACCTTCAACCTTTTGTAGCTTAACAATAAATGAGTTTGTTTATAGTAGTGGTTTTTTTTAAATATATATATTTTATCTTTTACACCCTAAACGTTCGGGTGAGAAATGTTGCTTACTATTACGTATTATCCATCCTTAATATTAATAATTTTTTACTAGTTCATATTCATGGGGTTATTTGTGCTCTTCCACTCTATTCCTATCATGCGGTTCTTCCAGTTGGCGGCTACTAGATAGTCGTTGGCTCCCCGTTTCCTTGCCTTCTTCCTCTCATCATCTTTGGTATTCCTGTGTTCATTGTACTCTGGGCCTGGGCTATTATTGATGTCTGGCCCTTCTTCTAATCCGGGTTGACCTTTGTTCTCCTGGTTGGACTCTTCCATCGCTTGGTCCCTCTTCTTCCGCATTTCCCTTATTCTTTGGGCGTACCTTTCAATAAGCTGGTCCAGTCGTTCTTGATCATTTTCCTTCTCCCTGTGAAGCCTCTTTCTTCTAGGAGTATTTGCTTTGAATACCTCATTGTTTATGACCTTCTCCGTCATAACATAGTCAATGGCATGTAACGTTGTTTTAATCGTTCCGTCATCTGGGTCATTAATTAAATGGTTTAATGATCGGTTATGCATTAAGGAATCGATTGATTTTGTTTGGTGTATTTTATTTGGTGGTACACTTAATTTAATCGGATTCTTATTTAATTTTTTACCCACGGTTTTATGGTGATTTATTTTTAATATTTTTATGAAGTCTTGTTTATACTTCTTACCATTGGTCCTTGCTCGATGACGAATAATTGGGTTGTCTACGAAGTTAATTAATCCACTCCTAGTCATTTCTAATATTTCCTTTGTAATCCTTGTTTTCTTAGAGCGTATTATTCTTTTTATCTTTGTCTCTTTCTCTCCTGTTTTCTTTATTACCTTGTCCTTTACATTTTTAATGATAGCTTCTTTATGCTGAGTGTTCTCTTCATTCCTATGGTGTGTATCCTCAGGCACCAATGCTTTCGAGTCTTCTTTATCCTCAGTTTGTTTATCAGTGTCTTTGAATTGTATACTTAATTCTTCCATGGATTCATCATTTGGTACTTCTCCTATCTCTGAGTTGTCATCGTCCTTTCCTTCTTCATTATTCTCCGGCTCTGGACTCATTTGTTCCATGTTTTTGTCTTCGGATACCTTCCGTTCTTCTCCCCACTTCCGGTTATTCATGTCATCCATTTTTTGGCTAATTTTCATTAAGGTGGTGTTTAATTCTTTTCTAATGGCTTGACAGTTATCGTCGATTTTACTGTTCAGCGCGTCCATAGACTTATGAGTATTATCCTTTTATTTAGGTCCTCCTTCAGCGATTCCACATTTTTACTAAGCGATTCCAGATTTCTATTTAAGTCCCGATGGTCCTCCCTTATCGACTCTATACTTCTGCTTAACACCTCGACATTCCTTTGATTTTCTTCCCGGGAGGTTTCCATATTTTTATTTATCGAGTCATTCAGTTTTTTATGAGATTTCTTACCGTCTTCCTTTAATTCCATCATTATCTTCATCATCGCTTCCCATCTCATCTCTTCAGTCGGTTTGTTTGGTTGTGGGAGTTCTTCAGGCCGTCTGGGTTGGTTATCTACTGTCACTTCTATCTCTGGTTCTATGTGAGGTGTTTCGTCGGTACTAGTTTCGATATTATTGATTGTAATAACCTCCATCTCGTCTGTGGGTTGCGCTTCGTATGTATCTACATCCCGTTGCATCTCTCCTACCCTACTGTCCTTATATCTTGTATCGTATTGGTGGGTGTGCGGCATGTTACTTTTTCGTGTCTACCGGGCTAATATAAAATATAAAAAATATATTTATTTAATATTTTTTAAGCCACACTAGTTGGTGCGCCAATTTATAATAAGCAACTCGATTCGGGGTTATTTTTAAATTATTATGTTTATTTGTTTATAGTAATTATATTAAAATAATGGTTAAATTCCGTTTAAAGCCACACGGATGGTCTAACCTATTTGTAATAAAATGAAAACGTGTGTGTTTACAATTAGCTTGAAGTAAAATAAAAGAGTTGTTGTTGTTTAAACTTAAATTCGTGGTTAAAATATTAAAAGTCTCGTTAAAACAAAGTTCAACTATGTGTGAAGTGTTCTTTTGAGGTAACTCAATGTTGAGAATGGTTGTTTCTAATTGAAGGTGACTAATGTAGTAAAGTAATTTAAAATAAAACATTCAAAGTTACTCACAGTGTTTACAATGGTTTAATTAAACTTGTTTTTTTTTTTTAAAAAATTCCCTTGTATTAAATAAATAAATAATGAAGTTGATTATATTTAAATGCTAGATTAACTTAAGTTAAAACATGAAGTATAGCAGTTGGTTGCTTGATAATAGTTCTCGTCTGGTTGAAACTGGTAGTAGAAACTTCTTCTTCTGATTGCAGGTAGTCTGAGTATGTCAAGTCCCGTAAAGTCTGGACAATATCATAAACAAACATATACTTTTACGTACCTGATTGTGTTTACTTGAAGTCCACTAAACTGTCAACTCAGCTTACAATCATCAACTCCCTTTGGTTGCAAGGTTATGTTACCTTGTTTATTAATTAGTGGGCGCCACACGGATTTATTCAGGGAAAATCCCGTGTAAAACCCACACATAAAAATTACTGGATGAAAAGAAAATTTAAAATAGTTGAGTACCACCTTTTGGCAATGCTATTCCAATATGTTAAACACAACAGAAGGTTGTTTAAGCTTATTAAAAGAAAATATTCAATTATCCTATAGAAATAAATCAAAATCAGGTGATGCAGTTAATCATGGGTTTATTTGCACCCTTATAGTGAATTCAAAAAAATAAACATAATGTAAATATACAAAGTTGTACAATTAAAAGTCAGTTATTATATGCCTCATACGGCTTGCTCAGAACATGAATTATAAATCTGGTTAAGTCCAGATACTATTTATTTTTAATATGAAAATTATTATAATCTCAGTAGTGCAAAGTTGTACAATTAAAAGTTAGTTATTATATGCCTCATACGGCTTGCTCAGAACATGAATTATAAATCTGGTTAAGTCCAGATACTATTTATTTTTAATATGAAAATTATTATAATCTCAGTAGTGAATTCTTTGAGACACGAAAGAAAACAAATATGCCTACACAATATCCAATAATACAATTGATCAACAAAGTTTTAGGTTACTTTTGCAAAGTAATTGAAAAAACGATCTGTTGAAAGATCGTGCGTTTCATCAACGCTTGCTTTTCTAGTGACAATATTTATCAAGTGAGAACCCTTAAAACTAACATATAGCTTAATTACTAATAACAAATTTGTATAATAAATCGAGACGTGGTGTAATCTTAAATAATGTTTTTGTGTTTTGCGTCAGTACAGGTTATGGTTGCAAAAAATACAGGTTATTGCACTCAGATCAAGATTAATAATGATTGCACTTTTACCTTCTGAGTTTTAATTATTTAATTAAAACTTATTAATCACTTAAGTAATCGGATTATAATGATTACTTGGTTTCGGCACTAAATTCGCACAAGAACAGAATAATGCGATCCTCTTCTGATTAAAATGGATCGTGAATAATGACAATAAATTATTTTCTGTTCGTTATTCCCGCACAAAATTAAAATAAAACTGCACTTAATCACTGTTGTTGGTTGTGGATGAACGCGAAGTAATCGTTTCTTGTTGTTGAACTATTGGTTCCAATGTGCTATGTAACTGACGCTAAGTGTTATTAAAAAACGTGGAGATGACGGGCACACGTCTGTGCTGCTTGCTAGTTAGTAAAGGTCTGTCTCAAAATTCGCTGGTTTGTCTTTATATACCCCTCTCTTGGATTGGCTCTAGGTAAAAATGTTGATTACTAACTAATTTTCTGATTGGCTTTGGCCGGTGAGTCGGTGTGACGTGTCACTTTTTGACAGTTGATAACGGCTTTTCCTAACCGTCAAATGTTGCGGTGGCAGCTAGTTGTCGTTTTTGTTATTATTCATAAACAGTTTCCCGATGTACATTTTTAGAATGATGCTAACATCTCTCCCGCACTAAATACAGTTGCGATTGGGTTAATATTACTATCAAATTAAAGATGGTTCTTTTTCCTTTAATTTGATATCACTCATTCTCGAATTACTTTCACTCTAACCGACATTGTTATAAAACCAACGTTCGGGTACATTATTCTTACTGTCGTCTGCTCTTTATGATTCGCCGATTTTACACTTTTGGTTAACCTTGCTTGTATTCACATAACATTTTATTAATCAAATGTTTATGCGCGAACACCATTAATGCTGTACTGACGTTTTTTGCTGAACATTACTTGTACACCTTAATTCTATACATTGTAATAAATGATCCTACTGACTATGACAGTTCGTTTCCCGTTAATTTGTTTTAAGCTACTATTTAACAATTAAAATTACGATTAAACCTATTGTTTTAATAACATTTTTTGTTATGTCAAGGCATAACCATAGTTCTGTGCATTTTAGTTTACACTTGTGATAATCATCGATAGCCATTTTACTGACTAATGTTTGGTCTAAGTTTGCTAAGGCATATCGCCTACATTGAAATTTGGCCCTAATAATGGCTATTGGTTCTCAATTCGGTAAATTGTGGAGATATCTTATTTGTATAAGATTCTCTTTTATAAATAGTTCTCTTTTCTAACAAGTATATTTGATGCTGAAATACATCTTAGTTCTTACTATATAGCCATTGTTAACATTGGTTTTGGCATTCATTATCTACTGTTCATTGTCACATCTATTATCAGCAAAATGCTGATTCTGCTTTCACAGTATTTAACTGCTCATTAGTTCATTTTTTGTTTACAAATGACATTCGGTTTACATCACCATTTACTGAATTGACAGCTGAATGTAAATTTATCCTGTCCATTAGTTCGTTTTAGTCTCAGTCTAGTTGTAGTGTCAAACAGCCCTTGGGTTACTGTTTCATGTGGCACTTCTGCTTCATTCTTCTTTCTTGGTTTCTTCTTTCTTGTTTATTTTGACTATTATATACCTATTTACATGGTTATTCTGTTTTTATAAAATCTGATAACATACACTTAGGTTAGGTGACATCTTGTGATGTTACAATATATATATATATATATATATAAAATATGCATAAAATTAATGGCTTGTATAAGTTAATGATTGATCTCCATTAAGTAGTGCTCAAGTTTCCAAAGTTTTAATATTATGATGTCCGTAATTAAAACATCAGAGCAGGTTTAGTGTGTACACCGTGGACAAAAATTTTCAACATTTCCTATTGAGCGTTGCTTAGAGTAAAGCTGCGAATCTACATTGTATGTTTCACAGAACAAACACGCGAAAAAGAAGGAGCGCTCCGAAGTCACTCATGGACCCTCAGCATCTTGCAGAGGGTTCATTCCCTAAAGACGAAAAGTCTGTCTATGAATCGTTCCTCTGTAAACACGTGCAGTTACATTGCCCAGCGATCCACAGGAAGCAAATTTATGTCCATTTTTTCAGCTTGCACGCGTTATGTTGGTGTGGGTTTCGGCACTTTCCATTTAAAAAGCGTGCAAATGTAAGAAAATAAACATGAGTGAGGCCAGAAATAACGTGAATTGTGTGTATGTGTGTGTGTGTGTGTGTGTGTGTGTGTGTCTTACCTGCCTTTTTATTGCTGTAGGCATAATAATAAAATGGAAACGTAAACATTACATAACTGAGATATGCTTACCTGCCACGAACGATATATTATTTTATACATGGAGGAGTTCAGTGACATACACACGTACAGAAGAATTATATATATAAAGATATTAACTCACACATAATTTACATTAAAATGAAAAAATTATAATTTTATTGCCTGGCAACAAAATTATTTTATTTTTAACAATTACCATTGTCTGAAAAAGTTTAAATGAATTTTCAAGTACTTTACTGTTGTTAAAACGTAAAAGGTTGCTGGTAAACTACCCCTTCCCCTTAACCGATCTTCACCAAAATCGAAAGCCCTTGAGACCTCTACAATTCAGGGACGTATGCAAAAAATTATTTGATTCAGTTTGAATTTGCGGCTGTTATCGTTTGCCATAGAAAATACCCTTGTTAAAAAAACGTTGCACGTAAATCTTTTTATTCTGTTTGAATATGCGGCTGTTATCGTTTGCCATAGGAAATACCCTTGTTAAAACATAAAACGTTACAGGTAAACTACCCCTTTCCCTTAACCGATCCTCACCAAAAACAATAGGTCTTGAGAACTCTACAGTTCAGGGCTGTATGCGAAACATTATTTGATTCTGTTTGAATTTGCGGCTGTTATCGTTTGGCAAAAAAAAAAAAATTCCCTTGATAAAAAAAAACCGTTGCAGGTAAACTACCCCTTTCCCTCAACCGATCTTCACCAAAAACAATAGGTCGTGAGTACTCTACCAATCAGGGCTGTATGCAAAAAATTATTTGATTCTGTTTGAATTTGCGGCAGTTATCGTTTGCCATAGAAAAAAATCTACACACAGACACACACACACACACAGACACTTTTCGGAAAACGACTTTTTTACATGTTTTGAGTGTAGTACAATCAGAATCTGCAATAATCTCGAACACGATTTTTTTTGCCATCACCATACTTCCATTTCCTTAAGGAATATGGAAGTAAAAAATATCGGTATGGAGAACCATACATGACTTCCATATTCTAAGATTTATATTTAAAATCATTTTCGAAATGAAATATTACGATAGAAACTACTTCTTTCTACTTACTGCTTCAGCATTAACCACAGTACTGTGATCACTAACGTATACCACCTCACGTTATCGCACTCGATTTTCACTGATGATGGAAGTCGATGGCATTGCCGAAACGTCTGGTTTTGTAGAAAACATTGGACTACGGCCAAATATCCCGGGAAGGAATTTTAACAAAAACTACTTCTTTGTTGCCGATAACGCTGTACACACACACATATATATATATAAAAAATATGCATAAAATTAATGGCTTGTATAAGTTAATGATTGATCTCCATTAAGTAGTGCTCAAGTTTCCAAAGTTTTAATATTATGATGTCCGTAATTAAAACATCAGAGCAGGTTTAGGTGTATGAGGGTTCACCGTGGACAAAAATTTTCAACATTTCCTATTGAGCGTTGCTTAGAATAAATCTGCGAATCTACAGTGTACGTTTCACAGAACAAACACGCGGAAAAGAAGGAGCGCTCCGAAGTCACTCATGGACCCTCAGCATCTTGCAGAGGGTTCATTCCCTAAAGACGAAAAGTCTGTCTATGAATCGTTCCTCTGTAAACACGTGCAGTTACACTGCCCAGCGATCCACAGGAAGCAAATCGCTATCCACGCTGGACACTTTTTCGGCTTGCATGCGTTATGTTGGTATGGGTTCGGCACTTTCCATTTAAAAAGCATGCAAATGTAAGAAAATAAACATGAATGAGGCCAGAAATAACGCGAATTTTGTGTGTGTGTGTGTGTGTGTGTGTGTGTGTGTGTCTTCCCTGCCTTTTTATTGCGGTAGTGATAATAATAAAATGGAAACGTAAACAGTACATAACTGAGATATGCTTGCCTGCCACGCACGATATATTTTCTCTTATACATGACTAGCAGAATACCCGTGCTTCGCTACGGAGTTTCACGTTGTACGTAATGAAAATGTTAGTTTAATTAATAAAGTTTAATTAAAGTAGGCTTCTTAAAAATAAATAGCTGTTGCCCACAACTTCGTTCGCGTGGTCTACAATTTAATGCGATAATATATTTAGAACAGAATCTATTCTGTTGGGTTGCCATAGTAACAGATCTAATAGTTTTTTAAGACCGCAAAGGACCCCCCAGAGGATCGTATCGAAAAATCACCTGTCCTATGTTGGTTCTCCCGTTGCGTAAAATATTTGTGCCAAGTTTGGTTGAAATCGGTCCAATGGTTTAGGTGGAGACGTGGAAGACCCCAAAGGACCCCCCAAAGGATCGTATCGAAAAAAACACTTGTCCTATGTTGGTTCTCCCTTTGCGTAAAATATTTGTGCCAAGTTTGGTTGAAATCGGTCCAGTGGTTTAGGAGGCGATGTGGAAGACCCCAAAGAACCCCCAAAAGGACCCCATCGAAAAAACACCTATCCTATGTTGGTTCTCCCGTTGCGTAAAATATTTGTGCCAAGTTTGGTTGAAATCGGTACAGTGGTTTAGAAGGAGATGTGGAAGAAACCTTCGCGGACGTGCGCACAACAACTCACCGAAGTTTCATCGCAATCGGATGAATGGTATAGGAACGCATACGGGACAAACAAAGAAACATTCATTTTTATATATAAGATGTAAACTATACCACTTACTTGACATAAACCGTGATAGCTAAGCTAATGTACAACATATATGTATTAATTATACACATAAATGTTCCTCGATAGACACTCTATCTATTGGCGAAAACTTGAATAAAATCCGTTCAGTACTTCCTGAGATTAGCGATTTCAAACACAGAGAAAACGGACCGACTTTACTTTATACTATGTACAGATTACATTAAAATGAAAAATATCGGTATGGAGAACCATACATGACTTCCATATTCTAAGATTTATATTTAAAATCATTTTCAGCCAAACAGCCAGGGAAGGAATTTTAACAAAAAAATACTTCTTTGTTGCCAATAACGTAGTACACATATAAAAAAAAATTATCCCCTCCCCCTTCAACTATAATTTTGATTTATAGAAAATTACCCCCAGCCCGTTCAACTAGCCTCTTCATTTATAGATATTTCATCTACGTTTCTACAGTGGATTATTAAGATCTTATCAGGATACTTTATCAAAATTAAGTACTTTACTCATGTTACAACAAAAAATGTTTCAGGTAAACTGCCCTTTCCCCGTAACCGATCTTCACCAAAATCAACAGACATTGAGTTCTCTATAGCTCAGGCACATATGTAAAAAATTATTTGATTCTGTTTGAATTTACGGCAGTTGTGGTTCGTCATATAAAAAATTACCCATGTTAAAACATAAAACATGAGATTTATAAAACATATCTAAGATTTATATTTAAAATCATTTTTGAAATAAAATATTTTCATAGAACCTACTAACGCTGGGGAAATCTGAGGAGCCAATCAGAGTTGGGCCTACTTGTCACTCTGCTGAATTTGGTGGAAAGCCCTGTCACTGTCGTCAAAGTATCAGCCTTGACAGGGTCCTCTTTTTCTGCAAAATGGGAGAGGCTTGAGATGGAGTGAGTGACATGGTCCCCACCTCAATGAAGAACCCATTGTTTTATAAAAATATATTTAAATTTTGAAAACTGAAAATTCTTTTCTTGTTGTAAATATTTATATTTTATAATCAAAATGACTTTATTTTTGTTACCTGGCAACAAAATTAATTTATTTTCAACAATTACTATTGTTTCAAAAAGTTTAAATAAATTTTCAAGTACTTTACTCTTGTTAAAACGTAAAAGGTTGCAGGTAAACTACCCCTTCCCCTTAACCGATCTTCACCAAAATCTAAAGGCCTTGAGTCCTCTACAATTCACTAACGTATGCAAAAAATTATTTGATTCTGTTTGAATTTGCGGCTGTTATCGTTTGCCATAGAAAATACGCTTGATAAAAAACGTTGCTGGTAAACTACCCCTTCCCCTCAACCGATCTTCACCAAAAACAATAGATCTTGAGTACTCTACAAATCAGGGCTGTATGCAGAAAATTACTTGATTCTGTTTGAATTTGCGGCTGTTATCGTTTGCCATAGAAAATACCCTTGTTAAAAAAACGTTGTAGGTAAACTACCCCTTACCCTTAACCGATCTTCACCAAAAACAATAGGTCTTGAGAACTCTACAATTCAGGGCTGTATGCGAAACATTATTTGATTCTGTTTGAATTTACGGCTGTTATCGTTTGCCAAAAAAAAATTTCCCTTGATAAAAAAAACCGTTGCTGGTAAACTACCCCATTCCCTCAACCGATCTTCACCAAAAACAATAGGTCGTGAGTACTCTACAAATCAGGGCTGTATGCAAAAAATTATTTGATTCTGTTTGAATTTGCGGCAGTTATCGTTTCCCATAGAAAAAAAAATCTACAGACACAGACACACACACACACACACAGACAGACACACACACAGACACTTTTCGGAAAACGACTTTTTTTCATGTTTTGAGTGTAGTAGAATCAGAATCTGCAATAATCTCGAACACGATTTTTTTTTGCCATCACCATACTTCCATTCCTTAAGGAATATGGAAGGAATTAAGTACTTTACTCATGTTACAACAAAAAATGTTTCAGGTAAACTGCCCTTTCCCCGTAACCGATCTTCACCAAAATCAACAGACATTGAGATCTCTATAGCTCAGGCACATATGTAAAAAATTATTTGATTCTGTTTGAATTTACGGCAGTTACGGTTCGTCATATAAAAAATTACCCATGTTAAAACATAAAACATGAGATTTATAAAACATATCTAAGATTTATATTTAAAATCATTTTTGAAATAAAATATTTTCATAGAACCTACTAACGCTGGGGAAATCTGAGGATCCAATCAGAGTTGGGCCTACCTGTCACTCTGCTGAATTTGGTGGAAAGCCCTGTCACTGTCGTCAAAGTATCAGCCTTGACAGGGTCCTCTTTTTCTGCAAAATGGGAGAGGCTTGAGATGGAGTGAGTGACATGGTCCCCACCTCAATGAAGAACCCATTGTTTTATAAAAATATATTTAACTTTTGAAAACTGAAAATTCTTTTCTTGTTGTAAATATTTATATTTTATAATCAAAATGACTTTATTTTTGTTACCTGGCAACAAAATTATTTTATTTTCAACAATTACCATTGTTTCAAAAAGTTTAAATAAATTTTCAAGTACTTTACTCTTGTTAAAACGTAAAAGGTTGCAGGTAATCTACCCCTTCCCCTTAACCGATCTTCACCAAAATCTAAAAGCCTTGAGACCTCTACAATTCAAGGACGTATGCAAAAACTTATTTGATTCTGTTTGAATTTGCGGCTGTTATCGTTTGCCATAGGAAATACCCTTGTTAAAACATAAAACGTTACAGGTAAACTACACCTTTCCCTTAAACGATCTTCACCAAAAACAATAGGTCTTGAGAACTCTACAATTCAGGCTGTATGCGAAACATTATTTGATTCTGTTTGAATTTGCGGCAGTTATCGTTTGCCATAGAAAAAAAATCTACAGACAGACACACACACAGACACTTTTCGGAAAACGACTTTTTTTCATGTTTTGAGTGTATTAGAATCAGAATCTGCAATAATCTCGAACACGATTTTTTTTGCCATCACCATACTTCCATTCCTTAAGGAATATACAAGTAAAATTATAATTTTATTGCCTGGCAACAAAATTATTTTATTTTTAACAATTACCATTGTTTGAAAAAGTTTAAATGAATTTTCAAGTACTTTACTCTTGTCAAAACGTAAAAGGTTGCAGGTAAACTACCCCTTCCCCTTAACCGATCTTCACCAAAATCAAAAAGCCTTGAGTCTTCTACAATTCAGTGATGTATGCAAAAAAATTATTTGATTCTGTTTGAATTTGCGGCAGTTACCGTTTGCCATAGAAAATACGCTTGATAAAAAACGTTGCAGGTAAACTACCCCTTCCCCTCAACCGATCTTCACCAAAAACAATAGGTCTTGAGTACTCTACAAATCACGGCTGTATGCAAGAAATTATTTGATTCTCTTTGAATTTGCGGCTGTTATCGTTTGCCATAGAAATACCCTTGATAAAAAAACGCTGCAGGTAAACTACCCCTTTCCCTTAACCGATCTTCACCAAGAACAACAGGTCTTGAGAACTCTGTAATTTAGGGCTGTGTGCAAATAATCTTTTGATTCTGTTTGAATTTGCGGCTGTTATCGCTTGCCATAGGAAATACCCTTGTTAAAACATAAAACGTTACAGGTAAACTACCCCTTTCCCTTAACCGATCTTCACCAAAATCAAAAGCCTTGAGAACTCTACAATTAAGGGCTGCATGCGAAACATTATTTGATTCTGTTTGAATTTGCGGCTATCGTTTGCCAAAAAAAAAATTTCCCTTGATAAAAAAAAACCGTTGCAGGTAAACTACCCCTTTCCCTCAACCGATCTTCACCAAAAACAATAGGTCGTGAGTACTCTACAAATCAGGGCTGTATGCAAAAAATTGTTTGATTCTGTTTGAATTTGCGGCAGTTATCGTTTGCCATAGAAAAAAATCTACACACAGACACACACACACACACAGATACTTTTCGGAAAACGACTTTTTTACATGTTTTGAGTGTAGTACAATCAGAATCTGCAATAATCTCGAACACGATTTTTTTTGCCATCACCATACTTCCATTTCCTTAAGGAATATGGAAGTAAAAAATATCGGTATGGAGAACCATACATGACTTCCATATTCTAAGATTTATATTTAAAATCATTTTCGAAATGAAATATTACCATAGAAACTACTTCTTTCTACTTACTGCTTCAGCATTAACCACAGTACTGTGATCACTAACGTATACCACCTCACGTTATCGCACTCGATTTTCACTGATGATGGAAGTCGATGGCATTGCCGAAACGTCTGGTTTTGTAGAAAACATTGGACTACGGCCAAATATCCCGGGAAGGAATTTTAACAAAAACTACTTCTTTGTTGCCGATAACGCTGTACACACACACACACACACACACACATATATATATATATATATATATAATATGCATAAAATTAATGGCTTGTATAAGTTAATGATTGATCTCCATTAAGTAGTGCTCAAGTTTCCAAAGTTTTAATATTATGATGTCCGTAATTAAAACATCAGAGCAGGTTTAGGTGTATGAGGGTTCACCGTGGACAAAAATTTTCAACATTTCCTATTGAGCGTTGCTTAGAATAAATCTGCGAATCTACAGTGTACGTTTCACAGAACAAACACGCGGAAAAGAAGGAGCGCTCCGAAGTCACTCATGGACCCTCAGCATCTTGCAGAGGGTTCATTCCCTAAAGACGAAAAGTCTGTCTATGAATCGTTCCTCTGTAAACACGTGCAGTTACACTGCCCAGCGATCCACAGGAAACAAATCGCTATCCACGCTGGACACTTTTTCGGCTTGCATGCGTTATGTTGGTATGGGTTCGGCACTTTCCATTTAAAAAGCATGCAAATGTAAGAAAATAAACATGAATGAGGCCAGAAATAACGCGAATTTTGTGTGTGTGTGTGTGTGTGTGTCTTCCCTGCCTTTTTATTGCGGTAGTGATAATAATAAAATGGAAACGTAAACAGTACATAACTGAGATATGCTTGCCTGCCACGCACGATATATTTTCTCTTATACATGACTAGCAGAATACCCGTGCTTCGCTACGGAGTTTCACGTTGTACGTAATGAAAATGTTAGTTTAATTAATAAAGTTTAATTAAAGTAGGCTTCTTAAAAATAAATAGCTGTTGCCCACAACTTCGTTCGCGTGGTCTACAATTTAATGCGATAATATATTTAGAACAGAATCTATTCTGTTGGGTTGCCATAGTAATAGATCTAATAGTTTTTTAAGACCGCAAAGGACCCCCCAGAGGATCGTATCGAAAAAACACCTGTCCTATGTTGGTTCTCCCGTTGCGTAAAATATTTGTGCCAAGTTTGGTTGAAATCGGTCCAATGGTTTAGGTGGAGACGTGGAAGACCCCAAAGGACCCCCCAAAGGATCGTATCGAAAAAAACACTTGTCCTATGTTGGTTCTCCCGTTGCGTAAAATATTTGTGCCAAGTTTGGTTGAAATCGGTACAGTGGTTTAGGAGGAGATGTGGAAGAAACCTTCGCGGACGTGCGCACAACAACTCACCGAAGTTTCATCGCAATCGGATGAATGGTATAGGAACGCATACGGGACAAACAAAGAAACATTCATTTTTATATATAAGATGTAAACTATACCACTTACTTGACATAAACCGTGATAGCTAAGCTAATGTACAACATATATGTATTAATTATACACATAAATGTTCCTCGATAGACACTCTATCTATTGGCGAAAACTTGAATAAAATCCGTTCAGTACTTCCTGAGATTAGCGATTTCAAACACAGAGAAAACGGACCGACTTTACTTTATACTATGTACAGATTACATTAAAATGAAAAATATCGGTATGGAGAACCATACATGACTTCCATATTCTAAGATTTATATTTAAAATCATTTTCAGCCAAACAGCCAGGGAAGGAATTTTAACAAAAAAATACTTCTTTGTTGCCAATAACGTAGTACACATATAAAAAAAATTATCCCCTCCCCCTTCGACTATAATTTTGATTTATAGAAAATTACCCCCAGCCCGTTCAACTAGCCTCTTCATTTATAGATATTTCATCTACGTTTCTACAGTGGATTATTAAGATCTTATCAGGATACTTTATCAAAATTAAGTACTTTACTCATGTTACAACAAAAAATGTTTCAGGTAAACTGCCCTTTCCCCGTAACCGATCTTCACCAAAATCAACAGACATTGAGTTCTCTATAGCTCAGGCACATATGTAAAAAATTATTTGATTCTGTTTGAATTTACGGCAGTTATGGTTCGTCATATAAAAAATTACCCATGTTAAAACATAAAACATGAGATTTATAAAACATATCTAAGATTTATATTTAAAATCATTTTTGAAATAAAATATTTTCATAGAACCTACTAACGCTGGGGAAATCTGAGGAGCCAATCAGAGTTGGGCCTACCTGTCACTCTGCTGAATTTGGTGGAAAGCCCTGTCACTGTCGTCAAAGTATCAGCCTTGACAGGGTCCTCTTTTTCTGCAAAATGGGAGAGGCTTGAGATGGAGTGAGTGACATGGTCCCCACCTCAATGAAGAACCCATTGTTTTATAAAAATATATTTAACTTTTGAAAACTGAAAATTCTTTTCTTGTTGTAAATATTTATATTTTATAATCAAAATGACTTTATTTTTGTTACCTGGCAACAAAATTATTTTATTTTCAACAATTACCATTGTTTCAAAAAGTTTAAATAAATTTTCAAGTACTTTACTCTTGTTAAAACGTAAAAGGTTGCTGGTAAACTACCCCTTCCCCTTAACCGATCTTCACCAAAATCTAAAGGCCTTGAGACCTCTACAATTCAAGGACGTATGCAAAAACTTATTTGATTCTGTTTGAATTTGCGGCTGTTATCGTTTGCCATAGGAAATACCCTTGTTAAAACATAAAACGTTACAGGTAAACTACCCCTTTCCCTTAAACGATCTTCACCAAAAACAATAGGTCTTGAGAACTCTACAATTCAGGCTGTATGCGAAACATTATTTGATTCTGTTTGAATTTGCGGCAGTTATCGTTTGCCATAGAAAAAAAATCTACAGACAGACACACACACAGACACTTTTCGGAAAACGACTTTTTTTCATGTTTTGAGTGTAGTAGAATCAGAATCTGCAATAATCTCGAACACGATTTTTTTTGCCATCACCATACTTCCAT
Organism: Magicicada septendecula; assembly: GCA_034769895.1. NCBI lineage: Eukaryota > Metazoa > Arthropoda > Insecta > Hemiptera > Cicadidae > Magicicada > Magicicada septendecula. The sequence goes on from CM068368.1 coordinate 847,991,264, forward strand.
TCCTTAAGGAATATGGAAGTAAAATTATAATTTTATTGCCTGGCAACAAAATTATTTTATTTTTAAAAATTACCATTGTTTGAAAAAGTTTAAATGAATTTTCAAGTACTTTACTCTTGTTAAAACGTAAAAGGTTGCAGGTAAACTACCCCTTCCCCTTAACCGATCTTCACCAAAATCAAAAAGCCTTGAGTCTTCTACAATTCAGTGATGTATGCAAAAAATTATTTGATTCTGTTTGAATTTGCGGCAGTTACCGTTTGCCATAGAAAATACGCTTGATAAAAAACGTTGCAGGTAAACTACCCCTTCCCCTCAACCGATCTTCACCAAAAACAATAGGTCTTGAGTACTCTACAAATAACGGCTGTATGCAAAAAATTATTTGATTCTGTTTGAATTTGCGGCTGTTATCGTTTGCCATAGAAATACCCTTGATAAAAAAACGCTGCAGGTAAACTACCCCTTTCCCTTAACCGATCTTCACCAAGAACAACAGGTCTTGAGAACTCTGTAATTTAGGGCTGTATGCAAATAATCTTTTGATTCTGTTTGAATTTGCGGCTGTTATCGTTTGCCATAGGAAATACCCTTGTTAAAACATAAAACGTTACAGGTAAACTACCCCTTTCCCTTAACCGATCTTCACCAAAAACAATAGGTCTTGAGAACTCTACAATTCAGGGCTGCATGCGAAACATTATTTGATTCTGTTTGAATTTGCGGCTATCGTTTGCCAAAAAAAAAATTTCCCTTGATAAAAAAAAACCGTTGCAGGTAAACTACCCCTTTCCCTTAACCGATCTTCACCAAAAACAATAGGTCGTGAGTACTCTACAAATCAGGGCTGTATGCAAAAAATTATTTGATTCTGTTTGAATTTGCGGCAGTTATCGTTTGCCATATAAATACCCTTGATAAAAAAACGCTGTTGGTAAACTACCCCTTTCCCTTAACCGATCTTCACCAAAAACAACAGGTCTTAAGAACTCTGAAATATAGGGTTGTATGCAAATAATCTTTTGATTCTGTTTGAATTTGCGGCTGTTATCGTTTGCCATAGGAAATACCCTTGTTAAAACATAAAACGTTACAGGTAAACTACCCCTTTCCCTTAACCGATCTTCACCAAAAACAATAGGTCTTGAGAACTCTACAATTCAGGGCAGTATGCGAAACAGTATTTGATTCTGTTTGTATTTGCGGCTGTTATCGTTTGCCAAAAAAAAAAATTTCCCTTGATAAAAAAAACCGTTGCAGGTAAACTACCCCTTTCCCTCAACCGATCTTCACCAAAAACAATAGGTCGTGAGTACTCTACAAATCAGGGCTGTATGCAAAAAATTATTTGATTCTGTTTGAATTTGCGGCAGTTATCGTTTGCCATAGAAAAAAATCTACACACAGACAGACAGACACATAGACAGATAGACACACAGACACTTTTCGGAAAACGACTTTTTTTTATGTTTTGAGTGTAGTACAATCAGAATCTGCAATAATCTCGAACACGATTTTTTTTGCCATCACCATACTTCCATTTCCTTAAGGAATATGGAAGTAAATATCGGTATGGAGAACCATACATGACTTCCATATTCTAAGATTTATATTTAAAATCATTTTCGAAATGAAATATTACGATAGAAACTACTTCTTTCTACTTACTGCTTCACCCTTAACCACAGTACTGTGGTCACTAACGTATACCACCTCACGTTATCGCACTCGATTTTCACTGATGATGGAAGTCGATGGCATTGCCGAAACGTCTGGTTTTGTAGAAAACATTGGACTACGGCCAAATGTCCCGGGAAGGAATTTTAACAAAAACTACTTCTTTGTTGCCGATAACGCTGTACACACACACATATATATATATAAAATATGCATAAAATTAATGGCTTGTATAAGTTAATGATTGATCTCCATTAAGTAGTGCTCAAGTTTCCAAAGTTTTAATATTATGATGTCCGTAATTAAAACATCAGAGCAGGTTTAGTGTGTACACCGTGGACAAAAATTTTCAACATTTCCTATTGAGCGTTGCTTAGAGTAAAGCTGCGAATCTACAGTGTATGTTTCACAGAACAAACACGCGAAAAAGGAGCGCTCCGAAGTCACTCATGGACCCTCAGCATCTTGCAGAGGGTTCATTCCCTAAAGACGAAAAGTCTGTCTATGAATCGTTCCTCTGTAAACACGTGCAGTTACATTGCCCAGCGATCCACAGGAAGCAAATTGATGTCCATTTTTTCAGCTTGCACGCGTTATGTTGGTGTGGGTTTCGGCACTTTCCATTTAAAAAGCGTGCAAATGTAAGAAAATAAAAATGAGTGAGGCCAGAAATAACGTGAATTGTGTGTATGTGTGTGTGTGTGTGTGTGTGTCTTACCTGCCTTTTTATTGCTGTAGGCATAATAATAAAATGGAAACGTAAACATTACATAACTGAGATATGCTTACCTGCCACGAACGATATATTATTTTATACATGGAGGAGTTCAGTGACATACACACGTACAGAAGAATTATATATATAAAGATATTAACTCACACATAATTTACATTAAAATGAAAAAATTATAATTTTATTGCCTGGCAACAAAATTATTTTATTTTTAACAATTACCATTGTCTGAAAAAGTTTAAATGAATTTTCAAGTACTTTACTGTTGTTAAAACGTAAAAGGTTGCTGGTAAACTACCCCTTCCCCTTAACCGATCTTCACCAAAATCGAAAGTCCTTGAGACCTCTACAATTCAGGGACGTATGCAAAAAATTATTTGATTCTGTTTGAATTTGCGGCTGTTATCGTTTGCCATAGAAAATACCCTTGTTAAAAAAACGTTGCACGTAAATCTTTTTATTCTGTTTGAATTGCGGCTGTTATCGTTTGCCATAGGAAATACCCTTGTTAAAACATAAAACGTTACAGGTAAACTACCCCTTTCCCTTAACCGATCCTCACCAAAAACAATAGGTCTTGAGAACTCTACAGTTCAGGGCTGTATGCGAAACATTATTTGATTCTGTTTGAATTTGCAGCTATCGTTTGAAAAAAAAAAAATTCCCTTGATAAAAAAAAACCGTTGCTGGTAAACTACTCCTTTCCCTCAACCGATCTTCACCAAAAGCAATAGGTCGTGAGTACTCTACAAATCAGGGCTGTATGCAAAAAATTATTTGATTCTGTTTGAATTTGCGGCAGTTATCGTTTGCCATAGAAAAAAATCTACACACAGACACACACACACAGACACTTTTCGGAAAACGACTTTTTTACATGTTTTGAGTGTAGTACAATCAGAATCTGCAATAATCTCGAACACGATTTTTTTTGCCATCACCATACTTCCATTTCCTTAAGGAATATGGAAGTAAAAAATATCGGTATGGAGAACCATACATGACTTCCATATTCTAAGATTTATATTTAAAATCATTTTCGAAATGAAATATTACCATAGAAACTACTTCTTTCTACTTACTGCTTCAGCATTAACCACAGTACTGTGATCACTAACGTATATCACCGCACTCGATTTTCACTGATGATGGAAGTCGATGGCATTGCCGAAACGTCTGGTTTTGTAGAAAACATTGGACTACGGCCAAATATCCCGGGAAGGAATTTTAACAAAAACTACTTCTTTGTTGCCGATAACGCTGTACACATATATATCAGTGGCGAAGTTACATGGAGGCAATTGAGGCAATGCCTACCCTAAAAAATTCTGTAGAATAAAAATTATAAATACGTATGAACTACATAACGTAAAGATTATACATTGTTACTGCGACTGTCAAATTTATTAAACCGAAACGTGGTTTATTGAGCGACCGCTAGATGGTGACAGGTGAGATTCGGCATAGTTCGTTTAAAGCGAATGATGAGGCAACCTGAACTTGCCTCAGCGTTTTTTGTATACATCGTATGTAAGCAATGTAGTGGTGTGATAGGGAAGTGTAGGGAGGGGGGATTATCCCGCGCTGTACACATAGAGCGTTGAGGCATGCCTCACTTCTGTGGACCAAACAGTTAAGTTAAAGCGCCTGTGTTGTTTCTAAGTGTATTTTATGCGGTTATTAAAAGTGTCACTGTTATTCCGCTGAACTAACAGATGATCAAGATTGTTATTTGAATTATTTGTAACATTAAACATATATATAGAAACTAATCAAGTTTAAAAATTTGAAGTTCAATCAGTTGTATTATTGTGTATGACTAATACAAGGATTGTTCAATAGAAACACGTATAGAGCTGTAAAGCATTTTTTATTCAACGATTTTAAAAGAAGTCTCCAATAACATTAAGACATGAGTTCCACTGTTGCGCTAACCTGTAGATTCCCTGCTAGTAAAATTCTTACGGCTGTTTGTGGAACCATTCGGTTACAGCAAACTCTACCTCAGCGTCCGATTTGAACCACCGTCCTTTTAGTGATTCCTTAAAAAAAATTTAAGATAAGATTTTTGCCTACTCATTCATTAACTACTAGCTTCGCCAGTAAGCAAATTGATGTCCATTTTTTCGGCTTGCACGCGTTATGTTGGTGTGGGTTTCGGCACTTTCCATTTAAATATCGGTATGGAGAACCATACATGACTTCCATATTCTAAGATTTATATTTAAAATCATTTTCAGCCAAACAGCCAGGCTGTGTCTTACCTGCCTTTTTATTGCTGTATTAAATGAAAAATATTATATTACATTAAAATGAAAAAATTATAATTTTATTGCCTGGCAACAAAATTATTTTATTTTTAACAATTACCATTGTTTCAAAAAGTTTAAATAAATTTTCAAGTACTTTACTCTTGTTAAAACGTATAAGGTTGCAGGTAAACTACCCCTTCCCCTTAACCGATCTTCACCAAAATCGAAAGTCATTGAGACCTCTACAATTCAGGGACGTATGCAAAAAATTATTTGATTCTGTTTGAATTTGCGGCTGTTATCGTTTGCCATAGAAAATACGCTTGATAAAAAAACGTTGCAGGTAAACTACCCCTTCCCCTTAACCGATCTTCACCAAAAACAATAGGTCTTGAGTACTCTACAAATCAGGACTGTATGCAAAACATTATTTGATTCTGTTTGAATTTGCGGCTGTTATCGTTTGCCATAGAAAATACCCTTGTTAAAAAAACGTTGCAGGTAAACTACCCCTTTCCCTCAACCGATCTTCACCAAAAACAATAGGTCTTGAGAAATCTACAATTCAGGGCTGTATGCGAAACATTATTTGATTCTGTTTGAATTTGCGGCTGTTATCGTTTGCCAAAAAAAAAAAATTTCCCTTGATAAAAAAAACCGTTGCAGGTAAACTACCCCTTCCCCTCAACCGATCTTCACCAAAAACAATAGGTCGCGAGTACTCTACAAATCAGGGCTGTATGCAAAAAATTATTTGATTCTGTTTGAATTTGCGGCAGTTGTCGTTTGCCATAGAAAATACGCATGATAAAAAACGTTGCTGGTAAACTACCCCTTCCCCTCAACCGATCTTCACCAAAAACAATAGGTCTTGAGTACTCTACAAATAAGGGCTGTATGCAGAAAATTATTTGATTCTGTTTGAATTTGCGGCTGTTATCGTTTGCCATAGAAAATACCCTTGTTAAAAAAACGTTGTAGGTAAACTACCCCTTTCCCTTAACCGATCTTCACCAAAAACAAAAGGTATTGAGAACTCTACAATTTAGGGCTGTATGCAAATAATCTTTTCATTCTGTTTGAATTTGCGGCTGTTATCGTTTGCCATAGGAAATACCCTTGTTAAAACATAAAACGTTACAGGTAAACTACCCCTTTCCCTTAACCGATCTTCACCAAAAACAATAGGTCTTGAGAACTCTACAATTCAGGGCTGTATGCGAAACATTATTTGATTCTGTTTGAATTTGCGGCTGTTATCGTTTGCCAAACAAACAAAATTACCCTTGCTAAAAAAAAACCGTTGCAGGTAAACTACCCCTTTCCCTCAACCGATCTTCACCAAAAACAATAGGTCGCGAGAACTCTGCAAAACCGGGCTGTATGCAAAAAATTATTTGATTCTGTTTGAATTTGCGGCAGTTATCGTTTGCCATAGAAAAAAAATCTACAGACAGACAGACACACAGACACACAGACAGACAGACACACAGACAGACACACAGACACTTTTCGGAAAACGACTTTTTTTCATGTTTTGAGTATAGTAGAATCAGAATCTGCAATAATCTCGAACACGATTTTTTTTGCCATCACCATACTTCCATTCCTTAAGGAATATGGAAGTAAAAAGCGTGCAAACGTAAGAAAATAAACATGAGTGAGGCCAGAAATAACGTGAATTGTGTGTGTGTGTGTGTGTGTGTGTGTGTGTGTGTGTGTGTGTGTGTGTGTGTGTGTGTGTGTGTGTGTGTGTGTGTGTGTGTGTGTGTGTGTGTGTGTGTGTGTGTGTGTGTGTCTAACCTGCCTTTTTATTGCTGTATTAAATGAAAAATATTATATTACATTAAAATGAAAAAATTATAATTTTATTGCCTGGCAACAAAATTATTTTATTTTAACAATTACCCATTGTTTCAAAAAGTTTAAATAAATTTTCAAGTACTTTACTCTTGTTAAAACGTAAAAGGTTGCAGGTAAACTACCCCTTCCCCTTAACCGATCTTCACCAAAATCGAAAGTCCTTGAGTCCTCTACAATTCAGGGAAATATGCAAAAAATTATTTGATTCTGTTTGAATTTGCGGAAGTTATCGTTTGCCATAGAAAATACGCTTGATAAAAAACGTTGCAGGTAAACTACCCCTTCCCCTCAACCGATCTTCACCAAAAACAATAGGTCTTGAGTACTCTACAAATCAGGGCTGTATGCAGAAAAGTATTTGATTCTGTTTGAATTTGCGGCTGTTATCGTTTGCCATAGAAAATACCCTTGTTAAAAAAACGTTGTAGGTAAACTACCCCTTTCCCTTAACCGATCTTCACCAAAAACAATAGGTCTTGAGAACTCTACAATTTAGGGCTGTATGCAAATAATCTTTTGATTCTGTTTGAATTTGCGGCTGTTATCGTTTGCCATAAGAAATACCCTTGTTAAAACATAAAACGTTGCAGGTAAACTACCCCTTTCCCTTAACCGATCTTCACCAAAAACAATAGGTCTTGAGAACTCTACAATTCAGGGCTGTATGCGAAACATTATTTGATTCTGTTTGAATTTGCGGCTGTTATCGTTTGCCAAAAAAAAAATTTCCCTTGATAAAAAAAAAACCGTTGCAGGTAAACTACCCCTTTCCCTCAACCGATCTTCACCAAAAACAATAGGTCGTGAGTACTCTACAAATCAGGGCTGTATGCAGAAAATTATTTGATTCTGTTTGAATTTGCGGCAGTTATCGTTTGCCATAGAAAAAAAATCTACACAAGACAGACAGACACATAGACAGATAGACACACAGACACTTTTCGGAAAACGACTTTTTTTCATGTTTTGAGTGTAGTACAATTAGAATCTGCAATAATCTCGAACACGATTTTTTTTGCCATTACCATACTTCCATTCCTTAAGGAATATGGAAGTAAAATCAGCTATGAAATGCTGCTGTAATGTGTCTAACTGTCCTCTGATTCCAAATGTAGTCACATAAGTTATATCTGCAACCCCATTTTTATTGCGTTCTGACTGTCCTGAACAAATTCTTTTCTTTATCAGGTAAAGAGTTAACGCTTTTCCTAACTTTTATCTGTGATATCACACGGTCGCTTCTCCCCTCTATACAACAATTAGTCGTATCACTATAATGACTACGATAACGCTAAACACAACAGTAGTCTGAAGTGGTAGGGGAGACCAGTCAACAGCTGACACAAACACAAACGCTTGTTTATTTACGTATGTAGCGCCGTTGCCGTAGGTTCGCGTCTCTCCGCAGTTACCATGGCGACTCTGACGAGTATGAGAAACGCCGCTTCCGTTGTGCACACGTGCAAAATTCCTTCAAACTTTTTCCGCTCCACGAATCGTCGTAGTAGCCTCTTTGCTGGCAAACAGTTCTCCAAAAATGCACACGCTAGAGCGACTCTGAAATACCAACGACTGTTTTCTACCAGTACCTGTAGGAATGTTTATTCCGGTCGGGCGTCCGACAACCTGGTGAAACATCAATCGAAGGTAGCGACGCCCGGTATCCTGGAATCGCCGTACGGAGACGTTGAAATACCGGACATGACCTTGCCTCAGTACGTGTGGAAGGATTTCCAAGAATGGGCCGACAAACCGCTGATAGTAAGTCCTTTATGATTATCGTTTAAAATTTCTGAGCTACCATAGTCTTATATTATAAACTGAGATTCTTTGAACAGACCGTAGAGTATCTATGTAAAACATAAACTGTTAATTACAGTAAAATCAAAAGGAAACAAAATATAAAAGATGTGGTTTATTTGATCTATGAGACTTTTGAGCATTCATATATAACTTTTGACTTTCCTTATGTTAAATTTAAACTCAGCAAATATTTATACGTCTGTCGTTAGCACTATAAAAATCCTTAAAACAAAACTAACATTGGAATGTCATGTAAGTACCGGTACATTGAGTTGCTAACTTTTTTTATTCTCTGTTTTTATTAACAGAATAAAAACAGATACCGAAATATGTAGACTCTGTATTGTTATTTTTTAATCCTTACATTTTAATAAAAGGGAACTTACGGCACCGGTTTTCGGTTACTAAAGGAGACTATGATAAGTGAACTGGACTACTAAAAGACAGCAGTCTTGTGTCTTTTCGATACCTACATTCGTTAGAACTGTCCATTCTATTTATTTACGAAGTTGTTACAGCTTGTACATTTTAAATATTTAAACTTTAATTAAATATAAATTAAATCTCTCTGATTAGGATTTATTTGGGAGCGAACGCTAGTCTGATTTAAGAAAAAATTCGTGTTACAGAATATTTTATAGAAATTGGTAGTAGTACAGGTCAAATGTAAAAAGATTTGTCGCACATTTTACCCCTTTTAAAAATCCACTAATTAAACGTTAAAACTATCTAATTATTAATGAAACTTGAACTTACATACTCGCAAAATTGATACCCCACATAGCCTACCGGTAAATCTTTAACAATTATCTTTCACCAATTAATGTTTGCATTAAAGTTTATAATTGTTTGCAATAAGGCCTATTATTCGTCTTAGTGTACGTAAATATTAGTGGGACTTAAGATTTTGTATTTAATAAAACAGAAAAATAAATAACTTCACGGTAACAAAACAAATTCACTAACGATGTTTTTTGAGAATTTCCATGTGTAAATGTTATCGGCTGGTCCTTGAGATAGCCTGAATATCTTGACGTATTTCTTAGATGATGAATAGTATTTTTTAAATTCTGGGCCAGTATTAATACACAAAGTTAAAACTGTAACTGTACGAGATTTTCTCACACCTCGGAATGCGTAGATTGATGCTGGTGTCGTCTTTTTCATCGTCGGGGCCGAATCATCGTAAAGTACGAATTACGAAGTTTTTACTGTAAATTGTTAAACACCGTAATTTGTCAACACATAAACCAATTTTTATTAATACATTTGTATTATAATTTTATCTTTCACTCTCATTAACTAAACTTAAACGATTACAAGCTAAATAAATTAGGCCTACTGAACGAAATTGCGTGTTTTTTACCGCACAAACAACAGTTTAAAATATACGTAAGAGAGTAATAGTTTCATTTTATGTTAAAGTAAAATGTAACATTAACATAAATGTTAATATATTTATTTATAATGATATGATTATAATGATCTTATTATTAAAAATCATTTTAATCATGAAGGGAATCACCCCACATAAACTTCATAAACTTATACGTTTAAGTTATACGTACGGTATGAGTTTAAATTATGAATGCATTACCTGTGTTTTATCAGGGTAAATAGAGTTAACCAAAAACATCGATAAAGCACTATGTGTAAATTATATAAACAAGTTTGTGTCATCGCGTTTATTATATAATTCATGTTTTGGACTCAAAGGAACTGAACTGATACCGGTAACGGCCCGGAAGTAGACGTCTGTACTTTGTTTACATTGGAACAGACTTTAGCATTTGGACTTTGGCATGCAAACCGAACGAGGTTAACTATGCATGAACTGCAGTAAACACACTTCCTAATCAGTGTCTTCAATCGTAACGTTCTTTTTTTTCATAAATCGAAAGTCGGCACAAAATATACTTCGCATAACTTCTAATCTCGAAGCTACGGTCAGTTGTAACTGGAAATTTGTTTTCAAAATAAAATCGTAAATAAGAGTTCATAATTTTGGGAAAGATTATAAATATTTACAAAGGGCCCATAAAAACCCCCACACGGATGCGATAACGCTAGTTGACAACAGGGTTTCTAGTTGTAAAGGGGTGGTTCATAGGGGATGGATGTTGAACATAAGATAACAATACTATTTCACAGTAATGTTACTTCCGAACTGTATCAGTACAGAAGCTATTGTATTCACGAACATTCTGGACTTACAGTTTTCAACAGTAATGTCCATTTTAAAGCCCTTTGGTTCTAATTAGCCATTTTTAAATTCCTTTAAAGGCATCAGTGATGGGTTGGTGATGTTAGGCAGACTAGTAAAATGGACTTTTTTTATCACTGCCTTTTTTTATTAATAAAAAAGCGGTCATAGAAAAAGTCCCTCTTACTATTAGACCTAACCATTTTTCAGTGTCACTTGTCTGTCAAACCATGTGTTAAATTCTTGGATTTTGTTGTTCATGACGTGTCCATTGATTAACTAATTATAAGTATAATACTTCTGACTCGAAACACTAAGTTTTTTATTGGTAAAAATGTAATTTTTTTTTCAAAGGTTACAAGGTAAAACTTTTACATTTTTACCAATAAAAAACTTGGTGTTCCGAGTCAGTAGCATTATACTTATAATTATTTAACCATGTGTATTTTCCACATTAAACAGACCTGAAAAAAAGTTTGAGAAATTAACTTTGATATTAAATATTTTATTTAAGAGAAAACGTTTTTAGAAAGCTATAAAGTTTAGAACAATTGAATTGGCGAGTGGAAAATGGTAATGACTACTTCGAACCCTACTTTTCAGAGAAAAAAAAACATTCTACAGCTTTTCCTACTGGTGTCATTTAAATGTCAGCAGAGAAAATGTTCACCATTGTTTATAGAATATAACTTTATACCAAACTTTGCGTCATACTCTAATGTGTGCTGTTTTTTTTTTATTTTTAAAAGTTATTCCCATTTTCCACTTATCGATAATAACTTTTATTTTATTTGGTTCTCAATATTTTCCTTATATTTTTTGGATTTCGTTGTCCATGACGTGTCCGTTACTTAACTAAATATCACTATAATATTGACGACTCGGAACACTAAGTTTTTTATAAGTAAAAACGTAAAGTTTTACCTTACAGCCTAAACCGGCTTTCACCTATAGAAGGCTTCATCAGAGGCCTTTTATTTACTTATAAAAAACTTAGTGTTCCGAGTCGTCAATATTATAGTGATATTTAGTTATATTTTTTCTTTAAAAATAGACTTAAAAGGTGAAATAAGTTTATAACACTTATCAGATTAATTTATACAGAAAAAATATTTTATTATTCTAGCTAGATTATAATGGTTTCTATAGCTACAGTGTCATAGCTCACAAAAATATAAAAATAGGTACAGCTGATCTTAACTTTCGATTATTCACCTCAATTGTCTATGTGGGCAGCATCTTCTTTGTCATTCTTAATTTTCCAAGACAAAACACTGATGTACAGTTCCTTATACTCCTTTAGAAAATGTTTCATTATCTTCATAACATCATTAACATTTTTCTTGTTGATACACACTGAGCCGTCGTAAGGTTTATCAGATAGAAAGTTAAAATCATTAAATATAACTATTTCACTACCGACTCGGAACACAAAGTTTTTTATGGGTAAAAACGTAAAAGTTTTACCTTATAGCCTGAACCGGTAAAAGCAAAAACCAGTTCAGGCTATAAGGTAAAATGTTTATGTTTTTACCCATAAAAAACTTTGTGTTCTGAGTCGGTAGTGAAATACAGTAGTTATATTTAGTTAAGTAATGGACACATCATGGACAACGAAATCCAAGAATTTAAAATCATTTACATTAAGTTTTAGTAAATGCAATGTCTACTGATAGATATTCTCATTCACATCACAAAAAGAGTTTTACGTATTGTGTATTATTATCGCACAACACTAAGTAGTAATACTGAACAGACTGACCACACTAAAAATGTGTACATAAATATGTACATGTTCAATTTCACTAATTAACTAAACTTAATACGTCCACAGATAGTGAAATAAAGCTCCGTACATAATAGCAAGAGTGCCAGCTGAGACTCTCCTGAAGCAGCCACTGGCACAACCTCAATCAAAAAGGGCATACTATGGCAGTTATTCCCTTCTTCCACTCTACACTGATCAACTGGCTGGAAATGTTAGTAACACCCCTTTTTTCGCCCCACTCTTTGTGCCTATCATTGATGAACAAAATGTCTATCTTAGTTTAGTTTAATTCATGAAAAAAGTGTAGTTATTCCATTCTTCCACTCACCAGTTCAATTGAGACAGTAACTTTCTATTCAGTTCTTCCTCTTTCAGTTTTCACTTCTTGTTTAAAAATAACCTACCAAAGAATTTAAAGTAATCTGATTCCTGGATTTTAATGTCCATGACATGTCCGTTGATTAACTAATTATAAATATATGACTATTGACTCGGATCACTAATTTTTATTGGTAAACATGTAAAACTTTTACCTTGTAGCCTGAACTAGTTTTCGCTTATTACAAGGTTCATCGGAGGCTGTAATAAGCTCTGATGAAGCTTGTAATAAGCGGAAACTAGTTCAGGCTACAAGGTAAAAGTTTTACATGTTCACCAAAAAAAAATTAGTGATCCGAGTCAGTAGTTGTATATTAATAATTAGGTAATCTGATTCATAAAAAAGGTGTTAGCTACATGTGCACACATACGCGCGCGCGCGCACGCGCGCGTGTGTGTGTGTGTGTGTGTGTGTAATCTCTCCAAGTTATCTTCTGCAATCACAGAAAATGAGAAAGTCTTAAAAATGACTGTATAATCACAACAATCAGTAAACTTGTATTTGTTTTTAATTTGTCTTAAATCATAATTTTGATGCTCAACTACTTTTTTTTTTGTATTGGGCATCTAATGACCACATGCCAATTTAAATTCTTTACTCTTTGTTCTTTTCTTTTTTCCAATATTCTTTCATCTTCTCACTGTGTCTCTTCTTTCTGTCTTCAGTCCACTTTGAACCTGCGTTTTTATATCTGCTACCCTGGACTCCCTCAATTTTCAACACTTTTGCTTGAAAAACTTCTCTGTCAATTGCTTCTTCTGCGTGTATATTTTTTCCTAAATCCTTTTGGACTTCTTTAATCCAACTTGATGTTGAATTCTTCCCCCACAGATATCTGAAGATTTGCTTCGTCAACCCATTGTCGCACATTCTATATAAATGTCCAAAAAATAATAGTCTTCTTTTTCTCATGGTTTCTGTTATATTTTCTATACTCTGATATATTTCATCATTACTTCTTAATTTCCAACCTTCTGAAGTTTTTTGTGGGCCTAATATTTTCCTAATAATTCAACTACTTTATTTATTTAATTATTTTATTTGTTTGTAGAAAGACAAAAAACTTCATTTGGAAGGCAACCTCTGAGATCCATTAAGTAAGGAACTTTCTTCTCTAACAGAAAATCTTATTGTAGTGGTTTTTCTTTTTGGTTTACTTCATGTATCCTATAATTTTGACCTACCACTCACCTTCTAAAGGCAGTTCCCTGCTCAAGAGTAATTGGCCTCTACCGTTAACCAACCAAATGGTCTTCAGAGAGATCATTGATACTTCATAAGTGAAGATGGTACTTGTGAATCTATCAGTATTATCTGGTGAAAACAGACTTATCATCAGGAGACCAAATTATGAAATGCATTTTATGAGATACACAATAATCCTGAAACCTGCAGTCCTGTTTAAAATATGAAGAAATAAACCAATTAGAGACAATAGTGTTGGAAGATAGGGTATTAAGTGCTGAAAAAGATGTAAAGTACGCCAATGTTTGGTAATTTCAGCCAAAATTCAATAATTACGTATGCAAAAATAAAAAATAAAGAGTTTCTACGATAAAAAATTAGGCTATATGTGACTGACAGTATCAGTGAAATAACTGTTTTGGGGTGATCTGGCTTACTTAAAATGACAAGTTTTTTTTTTTATGTTAGTATTAGACATCACTGAATTAAAGAAGATTTAAACTTCAAATTTGAAATGTTTGGTGAAAAAGAACACATTTTTAGAATGACATAATATATGCTCACATTTATAATAAACAATATGTATTAATACCATAATGATCAGGTGATTGGTTAATAATGCTGGCAAGGAACATTGATAAATCTAATTCTGGCTCGTTGCTCTGCCAGCATTGTTTTTCTGATATTCTCCTGTGTGTTTCTCAATAAATATTACCTTCTTCCTGTTGTGATTTTTCTTCTCTCATGTCCCTTCAAGACAACAGTTTTTATTACCTTTTATAATATATGTTCTATGGTTTTACAATATATCCTAGACAATTCCCTTCTCTGTTTCAGCAGGTCATTCATCAGTAGATTTCACTGGCATTGGTTACTTTCACAACTCCATGTTTATATTTCACAATCATGTGACTGACTCTTACTTGAAGCCTGTATTACAGTGCACTCCAAAATAATATCTGACAAAAGCATAAATACTTTAAGTTTATCAACAAAATTAAAACAACTACAATGAACATTTTATAAAACTGTCTACACTTCTTGTTTCCACTGAAAGATTTTTTTTCTATCTGAATAAGATAAATGGTTCATAACATTTAATGCTGTACTAATTCCTTAATATTTCTTAGTAAAACCTGTACTGCCTAAATATGTATCATTAATTTAAACCTAATTGATATATCAAAGAAGAAATTTAGATTTGATTAATGTTGGTTTTAAATAGGACCTGATTTTATAATACTAAACAAAATGTACATTTACTTTAGTTGACCTTAAGCTTTCAATTATCGGTTTTGTCAAATTTGAATTTATACATTTTAAATCTTAATCAGTATACTGGGTTCAATGTAGTTGGTCACTCAGGTTGTCCTTAACATCATATCGCACCTTGAAATGTAGAGGGCCACAAGTGCTAAAAGACACATTTGCGGGAAATCGAGTTTTAAGTTTCAAATGGTTGTTAAAAATTGATAAGCTGATATTCATAAAACATTTTTTCATTCATTTTAACAAAATTCTCTAAACACTGTTATAAAAATTTTCTGGTTTTCTATGACATATAGTTGTTTTCTTGCACTTGTATTCAAGAAATTAATTTTGTTTTTATTGAAAACAGCCATAAGTGCTATCAAAATAGTACACATTATCTGTTTTCTTCATACTTCTTTAATTATAGTCGTTAAAATTTATTTTTGTTGTTTATGAAACATAGTAAACATCATTTATTACAAGAGGCACAATTAAGTAACTACTGAAAGTAATGAACAAAATATAATAAACACAATCAAAAGTGTTAATTTTATTACTAATAGGTAATAGTTAATTGTTATTATTATTCTTTTATTATAGGTTATTATTCTTTTAATAACAATAATACGGTTAACAATACACAAAACATCTATTTTGAAAAAGTAAATTATTTCATTCGTTACAAAATGTCGAATAATCTTATAGGTCATGTTCATCTGAATCTACATTTTTTTAATTTTTTTTATGCCAAAGTTTTTTTTTCTAATCTTTGCTGAAGTGTGTTTTGTAGAAAAATTGAAGAGGCTTTTCTTTCTCTGCTCTGATTTCTCTTATGTCCAGCCAAGAAACTTTCTCATTATTTTCGCTTACTGTAAAGGTTTTCCAAAAAATGTTGGAAGATTTTTGAAACCATCAAGTCTGGTGTATCCATTTCTGTCACTTTAAAAGAACTGCCTTTCTTATCAGCCGTTTGGATTCTGATTGCCCATTGTTCAGGTACAAGCTTTCTTTGTTTAATTAATGCAAACGGTCTCTTTCATTCTTGTTGTGACCAGTTACTAAAAATGTATGTGTAATGCTTGAAATATTGCAAGCAAAAACTGCATGCACCTATAAAGCAATAATATGTTTATTCTTTGTTGTCCTCTACAGTTGTCGGAGTTAAAGGCAACCATCTCTCCTTTGTACTCATTTTAAAAAAAATGAAAAACACATGAACCGATTTCATTCGAACCCCTTTTGCTAGCACTCTCATGTCAAACATACCAATGTCTTGTACTTCTCTCGATATCGTAAACTGTAAAATTCAGAAGTGACAGTTGACACTTATAATATACAACAGAAACGTTATCACAAAGATTTGGGAGGACTGCCTGCAAACCATAGCATGCTGTGGTACACTTCTTTTCCTTTGCAAGCGCTGCATGTTCGGCTTTTTCTTCTCTGCTTAATTTAACTTCTTTTCGATGATTTTTATACTAAAATTGTAGAAATTCTTTTTCATATGAATTTTTACATTTCTCACAGAATAAACACTGCTCTTTTCTAGGGAAAAAAAGTTAATATTAAATTCTGTCAAGAAAATGTTGCTGTAGGCTGAGTAATTTCCATATCTTCTTGCTTGTTCCTGGCATTCCTTTACATAATTTCTTTGTAGATCTGCTAATGTTTTTCCAGCACTAACATATCTCTACTTGTTTGTTTGTGCAGGTAATGAGACTCAATTCGTGGTATAGAATTAATATGTTTTCGAACATATATTAAGTGTGGATTCTAGTGTAGGTTGGTTGTTGTGTTTGCCAATTTCATCTTTGACAATTCCATTTGGTGTCTTCTTGATAATATTCCTTATCATTTTGTCTCCTACTTTTAATGTAGCTATGAAGAATTTTTTACAAACAAGGTATATTTCTTCATCTGCTTAAAAGTGGTACTCATCATTTACATTTCTTGTAGTGCCTTCTATAACTCCCCGATATTGAGGCCTTGATCTGTTCATACAGGTAGATATATATTATCATCGTTTGTTAATACCTCCAAGCTTCCAAAACATCTTAAAAATCTAAGCACGTTGGTCATCTTGAATTTGCTTACAATTATAACGGCAATCCCCCTGGCAATCTTTACTCATTACCATTTCTTGTACATGGTTACCCTTGAGTCTATGTATGTCTCACCTTATTCATTTTCACATTGGCTGCATTTCTCTTCCATTCATTTTCCCTTACTTTTCGTTTTTGTCCTCTTGTCTTCTGTTCATCTTGTACTTTGTTATGTAACACTTGAAGCAAGGCTGTATCAGAAATATTATATATTATAACCTTACCTCATTTCTTTCATTTAATGTCACTGAATCAGCATTGTTCTGTTTAAAAACATTCTGTAAAACTCAACACAGTCCAACAAAATAATATTATATATATAAACTTTCACAATATGAACTTACTTTCATTTATCTTTCCCAAACGTTTCGAGGTGATGTTCCTCTTCCTCAGTGGGAAAGATAAATGAAAGTAAGTTCATATTGTGAAAGTTTATATATATAATAATATTTATAAAGTGAACAAAGAGGATGAATCAACAAGATAACAAAATAATATTTAACTTATTCATATGTTATACTAATTAAATGTGTAAGCTATAGAAAAAGGCAGGAAAGAGAACAAGTGCTGCCAGCTTAAGAAACTAAAACTATGCTACTCTTATATATGGGTACAATTGCAGTTATGGCAACCTTAATTTAAACCTTCCTAAATATAGTTTATGCTTTTAATGCAATACAGTCATAAGTGACAATGTGGCTGTATTGCATTAAAATGTGTGTTCCATATTTTCAACAGCATAAGGACACATTTTTATACAAACTATATCTTTGATAATATCGCTTATGTCTCTATTGTATTTAATACAGCTCTCTTTAATTAGTTAATATTGTGCCATAACTCAATTTCCAAATTTTTTGCACTTATGGCCCTCTTGCATTCAATGTGCGATATTAAGTATAACTGTTTCAAGATGAATGTGCAAACTATTATATGGGAGATTTCTTGAAACCAAGTTAAGTGCAGAAATTTAATTAATTCAAGGTTGGCATAATAGTCAACTGAAAAAAGTAATTATAAAATTAATTAAATCCTTAAATTCGTAGTGACCGTCAATCAATGAATTTTTCAGTGAAGGGTTTGTTGAGGATCAATAAAAAAAAATAACACAAATTTTAACTTATTTGTGTTGACGTTTCAACAATGTTTATTGTCATCATCAGGACCTGTGTATGAATACAAAAGAAATGTCAAACACAACAGAACAATTATTTGGGTGAACATGTTTGTGTATACAAGTGTCTGTGCGTGTGTATGTATGTATCACTGTATATGTGAAGGAGTTAAGATAGTTTATTTCGTCTTCAATTGTTTTCTTTAAGACAATGAGAAAATTATAAATCACAGAACTTAATTTAAACACTATTACAATTTAAATTACTATATTTAATGATATTTTTAATTAATTATAAAAGCAATAATCAACAATTAGATATTTGATTGGTACAGAAAACGTTTATACATATTGCAGTCAACAAATAGCATAGTAAAATATATTATACCTAAAAACAGATTAAGGGATGTTCAACTATATAATCATTAAAAGTTATTTTTAACATGTTTCACTCACTACTGGAATTAAAAACAATCATTAATTTAGACAAATATAAATTATACAATAACTGTAGAACTTTATGACCTTAAAGACAGTTTACATATTGTTACAAACAGAAGTTTATGGTACATCTATCTAACAAGTAAAATTGGATATTACTTGTAATCATATTGTTGTAAATTATAGTCCAGAGTACTATAGAATACTGTAAATTTATGTATATGTCCATAATCACACATCTCTCTCACACAAATAAGTTAAAATTTGTGTTATATTTTTTGACCGATCCTCACAAACCCTTCACTGAAAAATTTATAAAATTAATAAAAAATTTGTGTTTAATGTTATTAACTAATAATACTGTTATTAACTTAGCATGACTGAGGCATGTCATTTCATAATTTTTGTGACGTTAAAGAATCAAGATTAATAAACAAACGTGACAGTGGTTAGCAGATATAATTAAATTTTCACTCATTGTAAAATAGGTTTGGAGACATTTCTGTTGAACCATATTTAATAACAAAAACAAAACAAAACAGTGTAGACTAAACAAACGATATTTGTAGCAAGTCATATTAAAGAAAATGTTTTAAGTTAGCATGGAATGATATCTGAAAACTCAAACAACAGCATAGTTTGAATAAAGAATCTCAGTAACAGACAATGATTATCACATCAAAATTTTTATTAAACATTTATAATAATATATCATTCTTATCTACGTAAATAGCATATTCATATTCACTTAGCTACTATTGACCTTGGAAAATACCTTACACCTTGGAAAATACTGAAGGTATATAATTTTTTTTAAATATAATTAATTAAATTAAAAAAAGTGATATTTTCTCTATAACAGACATGTGGTAGCAGCAGCAGAAGTTATACTTATGGTGAAGGCCGATACATTTCAAGTGCATTTGGAACAGCGCTACTGTCTAAACTAGGATTGAAAAAGGGCGACGTCGTAGGGCTGTTCATGCCAAACATTCCAGAATATGTTTTTGCCATTCATGGGGCTTTAGAAGCTGGTCTCGTCGTCACTTTTGCTAATCCACTGTATACACCAGGTAAAGCAGTCATTGTAACAGAAACAGTAAACAGTAGTAGTAGTAGTAGTAGTAGTAGTAGTAGTAGTAGTAGTAGTAGTAGTAGTAGCAGCAGCAGCAGTAGTAGTAGTAGTAGTAGCAGTAGTAGTAGTAGTAGTAGTAGTAGTAGTAGTAGTAGTAGTAGTAGTAGTAGTAGTAGTTGTTGTTGTAACTTTACAAAAAAAGACAAAAAGAATATACTTACTTATCCCGTTTACTGCGATCTTATTATCGACTTACCTTAAAAGAAAATTCTCAACACCATAAAGGCAGGGCCGCCACTACATTTTGAGGAGGAAATTTAGAAACCAATTAAACTCTTCCCAAATAAATAATTTAGATAATTAATTAAATTCCCTTATATAAAAATCTCCAGGGTCGATTAGACGAGTTCTTGGTACAGAAGATAGGTTAAGGTAAAATGACATATTAATTACTCTAACACATGATTATGATAAAAAATTTTATTTTATTTTATCAAAACACGTTATTAATTTCTTTATAACTTTATGTAAACTTATTGACTTCCCAATATTGTATCTTATTACTAAATATGCAAATCAGTACTTTCCTCTCTTTCTCTTACACCCGTTTTTTTCACACGCTCTCTCACTCTTTCTCTCTCTATTTACCTACCTTTTTATTGAGATCTCATTTTGTTATTAACGTTTTACCATACAAACTTTAATCAACTTTTGGCCAATTAATTTGTTTTTTCACTGTTACTTATCTGCCACATGTTCCCAGATGTTGCGCATTATGTTGACCGACCCTTTTTCACTAAAATACCACTATAAACGTTTTAGAACTGTGGCACTGTCATAATTATACTTTTAAAAAGTTCTTCACCATTTTATTACATGGCTATACTCTTTGGTAGGCCTACTGTAATTATTTTGGCCTACCATAAATGCCCGAGGCAACTAATATAAAAAACATGTATCTCGTTTCGTAGTCGGCTGGAGACTGGGGCTAGCTTAGCGTTACTACCCCAGATTTCCATGTTAATTGCGCCTTTGAAAACTGGTTTGAGGCGGACTTCCACACCTTGTCCTGTCCTAGTGACTGGAAACTTTTGTTGTTGTTTGTCACACACAAATGACTAACCGGTGATTCACTAGTGACGTGAATCCAATCAGCTACATTCCTCGCCTTATTTGGTCATCGTCTTGTTCAACTCTCACACTGCACAGTATGACTCACACGCTTTGTTACATTACCGTACCTAACACATTTCTAACTAGATCTGTCTCATCACAAAAAATGTTTTAAAATATATAAATTTTGGTTACACTAATTTTGTCCCATTACATAGTCGTAGTAGTAGTAGTAGTAGTTGTTGTTATTGTTGTCGTCATTATAAGAAGGATGTTGTAGACTAAACAGGATGTTGTCAAAATTGACTCATATAGCACAATACTCCAAGATATAATTAATCTACCATGACTGTTAAGATCGCATAGTTGACAATAATTTTACTTTTCCATTCTTTGAGGGTTTGTGTTAACTTGTTAAGCTCCTCTCACTGAATATTTTTCTCTGTATCTGCTCTTTCACTTGCTCTTGATGTTTTTTTTTTGTGAAATCCTTGTACCCTGGTTCTTGCCACTCTGCTGCTGAGTCTTGCCTATAGCATTCTGTTTAAGCAGTTTAACCGCCCTAATTGGTTTTCTTCTATCTTTGATATCACTGCTTTTAGCTTTAACTGTTCCCCAAAACTTCATTATTAATTTGATTTTTCCGTGATTTCCTTTTAGTTTTCTTAAAATTCTCATTTCGTTTGCAGTTATTTAGTTCCCTTTGTTTTTGTAAATGATTTTGCTTCATTTCCTTATATTAGTGTTGTGCTCACTATTTTATTGAAAATTTCAAAGTGCTCATTTCATGTTCCACGTTGTGTATTTTATTCTCCTTTGTCACAGTCATATATAGTAACATGGCTCCTATGTAACCACTGTTGCCGGCGGCAACAGTCCAGGAAATGAAAGAAAATAATATTAATTATCACAGAATAAATAGATTAGTAACTAAATATTTTAAAATCTGAACAATATTAGTAGTGAAACTTGAAGAAAAGCCTAGCATTGCTTTCGAACAGCTGGCCACTTGCATCGTCTTGTGTTGCTGGCTCAGACATCGTAAATGTTTTACTGCGTGTGGTCAGTGACCTTATAGTAGTTGTCACTGTACAAACGGGAGGGGGACACTTTCGTCCACCCAATGTGTTGCCGCTGTATAAACCGGCAAAACACTCAGTTAGCAGCTGTTCGTTTTAGAACCAACGTGCAGCAGTTACTACCTACCTATTTGTGTTTTGTTCGTTTAGTTATGTGTTTCTCTGTTTGTCTTTATTATAATCAATTGGATTATTTGTGTCCTCATTTATTCTGTGTAAGTATAATGGAGTCAGATCCTGTTGAGCCGGGACCCTCTTCTTCTGCCAGCGAAAGATAGAGAATACTCTAAAAAGATAGTTTAGCTCTAAAAAGAACACTTGGTACTAGGAAAAATTTGTATTAATTTTTAGGCTAAGTTTTAGGCCTATCACAACCGGCAACAGCTGTTATGTACCCACGCCACTCCACTGGTCATAGCATTTGTTCTCTGTACATTTATTCTCATGTTTTCTTTTTGTTTATTTTCCCAATTTATGCTGAAGATTCTTTCTATTATTATTATATTGTATGAGAACAGAATTTCTGTTAGTGTTACTTTACTTTCTCCTTTTCCAGTAACCTGGGTACACTCCTTTGATTTAATGACCTGGTTCAATTCCCCCTTTGCTTCAAATTCTAAAGATTCCTCACTTTGAATTCTTAAAAATGTATGTCCTTTTATTGTTTTCAGAATGTCTATTGGTTATAAATTTCGTTTCCTTTTTAGTATTTTCCATCCATTGTTTCTTCTAGTTCTACTAAACATTTTCCAGGTCTACAAAATTTTAATAATTCTCCAATCACTCCAATCAGGGGTGCGAATCCCCAAACCCTAATGACGCTACTTCCCCTCCCAATTTTAAGAAATGGATTCCCCATCTGAGGCATTAGGCCCCTTCCCAGCCTTATAAATATGTACTTAAAATAGAGATAATATAAACCAGCGTCACAATCACGGAATACTATATTTGAAACATTTACTATGTTTGTTTCATCAAATTTAAAATTCATTCTAAATAAATCGAACACAATTAAGTCTCAAAACTGGTGAACTGCTTTTATCTACATTTTTAACAATAAGCACCTGTCCTTAATTTACAACTGTTTCCTACTTAAGCATATGTTTGTTGATAATTAATTTATCAACTTTGATAATTAATTTTTAAAAAATCCTGCCCCAAAATTTTAATGACGCCAATTACATGATCCCCCTTGTATGCATCCCTGACTACCTCCAATACCCTGTACCATACTTCCTACATTGTTGTAGTATCATTTTTTTTGTTAATTTTTCATAAATAATTGGATATGAAACCATGTATCTTCATGCGTACTTTACCACTGTGTGTGTGTGTGTTTTAGACAGATATCATTTTTTATGATACAAAGTAAGTAAGATTAATGTCATTTTACTTCCTTATTGTATAACACAAATATGAAATTAACGTAAACAATTGATGATTTTTAAAAATAATTTTATTGCTAGAATAAGTGTTGCTATAATTTTTTTGCGAGAACAGCATAATTGGTCTGTATGTTAGGGTGTGGAAATCTGACACTATTATTTTTTTTTTTGTAGGTGAAGTATTACGACAATTTGAGAATGCTGAAGTAAAGTGCTGTGTGACCATTCCTCAGCTTCTGCCGCTTATTCAGGGAGTGGCATCAAAACTACAAAACTATAAGGGAACAATTGTTGTCGGCGACTCGAGCGATTCAAGCAAGAACGTGTTCGGCTTTCAGGACATAATCAAAACTACAAAACCAAATATTCTGTTCCCACAGTTTTCACCAAACGATATTGCATTACTGCCGTACTCCAGTGGCACTACAGGAATGCCAAAGGGAGTTATGCTGACACATAACAATTGTGTTGCCAACCTAGAACAGAGTAAACATCCTGCTTTTGTGGATCACATACCCACATCAGGTATATACGCTGACTTTGTATAATCTATAGTGTAAGTATTGGCGCAGTTACACATAATTTAAGTTGCAATAGATGTTACTTACATAGCCCAAACAAAAAACAATTGAAAAAACGTTATTTTGTACACTTAAACCCATTCAAAAACCCAGATACATATAAATCCAATTTGGCCAAACATGCAATAAATACAGGACACGAATTCCCAGACATAACCAACATGACACTGATAAAACATACGGTATACCACACAAAGGCACCATAATGAACATATGGGAAAAATTTACAAATATATAAACACAAAACACAAGACAAACTAATACCTGAACAAATACAAATAAAACCAAACACGACACAATTTCAAATTACTTAACATTGGAAACACTCAAAAAACAAATACAGTATATGTATCACACCCACACACAGTAATACCAATTTGAACTACCAAAAGCCAACAGGAAACCATAGCAACAACCAACCTGAACACAAATATATATTCAACAAGATCAAATGCTAAGATGGCTGAGGATGGGAAAAATATTTAATTCCCAAAACATGTTTCAAGTAAGGAAGGAATATATTTTGATTGTAAATAGCAATAAATATTAACTAATATTTATAAGGTTTGGCTTGTGAGTACATAAAATATCCCAACTTGTAATGTTTTAAAAGTATACACACTCTTTAAACATAGAGTATCCAGGAAGGGGGAAATCTCTTGGGAGATAATAAAACATGAAAACACATCATATCTGTTAACAAATGAAACCTTTCATAATTTTTAAAAATCTCATGCACATTACAAATGTATGTGTAGCAAGAACATTTGATTTTTCTTTAAGAGATCTTCTTTCACAAATTTCAAACTACATTTTTGACTGTTATCAGAGCTTCGGCTTGCCAGGCTGTAAGGCTGTGGTCCAACAAGTGTGTTGCAGCCTTCTGCGCTGAAGATGGCACGGCCAAAACATTTGCACCAAACAACCTTGGACCACGCCCTTACAGCCTGGCAAGCCGAAGTTCTGATAATATTGAAGCCGGTTATCAAAGCCTCAGACAGAATTTAAGTTTTTGACTGTTTGTAAATGGCATGTTAAAATTAAAACCAAGTTTTCCAGAAAGAATAAACTTTAAGATTTGGGGGTAATTTCCTTATTGCCTCCCATGGATCTGCTTCTATGATAAAACACGTTTTTATATTTGATTTTTTCCTTTCAAATTTCATATTTATGATTATAAAATTTTCAATTACTTTCTTTCAGTTTAATGAGAAATGATTCTTCTAACAATATGTGTGTGTGCACACAACCATATTTTATTAAATTAATGAATAAATTAATATCTTTATATCTTATTACCACCATTAGAAGTATGTTTGTTTAAAAGCAGATAAAAAAGAATCTGTTCTTACTATTTAACTGAAAGAATCACAAGGTCTGTGAGAATGTTATAGTAACTAAAGGGTCTGTAGACATTGAGGAAGCCTTGAGACTTAGACTTTCTCAGTTTAATGGCAAGAATGCTGTCTCATAGAAGGAATCATTATTATATAATATTTTCATATAAGCCTACACATAATATACAATAAAACAAAATTTGAACCAAGAGAATTTATAGATCTTAATCCCAGCCATGGATCACATTGGGTAACAATCTGGACTCTAGCTGTATTAAATGATATCTGTTTCAGCGGACTACCAAGAAAGAGTTCTGAGTGTTCTGCCTTTCTTTCATATCTATGGATTCAATGGTATTCTCAATGTGGTCCTTATGTATGGTTTGCACATGATAACAATTCCCAGGTTTACTCCAGAATCATACATTGAGTGTGTCCTCAAATATAAAGTAAGTGTTTTTTTTTATTTGTGGTTTACTTTCTACAAGTATGGGAACACACACACACACACACACACACACACACACACACACACACACACACACACACACACACACACACACACACACACACTACATTAATTAAAAACTAAATATAAAAAATGAACATGAAAACTATGTAAACTGACCTAATTGTGTTCTTACACTTTCCATTCTGAACTATTACACATGTAAACAATTGTTAATTTAACTGAAAAATTAAATTATATTAGTAATATAGGAAAGAAAACTTTCATATAATCTCTTCATAACATAAATATTTCTACTCTACTAGAAAAGTAAAACTACAATTAACTGATATTATAAGTTATATTATAACTAATGACAAGCATAAAATCCACTCTGATGAGTGCTTTCAGCACATCTGCTATAATTACAGTGGGATAAGTACAGAAAGTGCTCATTAGAGTGACAAGTATTCCACCTACTGGGACAGGCATGGAAAGCAACCACAAACACTTCAAATATTACATAAAAGTTACATAACAACAGAAATGCAAAAAAATATCAATTTTTACTGCTAAGTAAATAAACAAATAACACATCTAATGGTACAATTATTTACTTTATATATTGTAACGTAACAGAAATACAGTCCTCGACGTTACATAAACCATATTATAAGATTTAGAATAGAGAAGAAAATTTATTAATTATCCACACTTGTAAAAGGTCAGAAACCCAACCCATGATTGTTTAAATAAAATAAGAATGCAAGGTAAAAAAGATAAGCAAATAATAATGTTAATAATAATAAACCTCAAGGTTCAGTGAGAGGTAAATAACAGACATTGACACATATTGTAAAAAACTAATGTTGACTATTTCAGAATAATTGATGTTTTAAAGTAGATGAGAATGAGTAAATGGTGTATGACTTAAGTTACTCAAAAGTACTTGTTATTAATTGTATCATGTTATATTGTTATCATGATAATGATGTTATATTTTGTGTTAACAAGTGAAAGTTTTCTGTTAATAGAATATCAGTTAATTAGGCATTATATGTTATTAATTTACCATTGTAGAGCTGTTGTTGAAATCAGTAATTGATTACTAATTAATTTCATTTTATGTGTTATCTATAGGTCACGATAAAGCTTTTGTTAGATTTTATAAAATTAATTACTTGTATACATGTACTTAGATAATAAGATGATTATAATTGTAAACTTGGATAAAAAGGCTATAATTGTTAACGAGATACAAAAGAGTTTAATACCACCATGTCATAAATAGATAAAAGATTTTATAATATTGCAGATAGTAACAAGTTAAATTCGGAAGTAGATCAAGGTATAATGATAGGCCTAACAACCAGTAACATTAGATAGTAAGTCAGATCAGAAAGGTTAGGTAAAGAAATTAGTAACAAATACTAAATAAAATCTAATGAGTTAGTAGAAGTTAATAATAATTGATAATAACAAATAAATAAACTATTATAATGCCGTAGTGCAATGATACCGATAGATAATGTTTGGGTAACAGAAAAATAATATTTGTTAAAATAAACAGACTAAGAGGAAAAGACAGCAAAAAATATAAGAATTAGTAAACAAGCCATGACTAAAATTATATTCGGACATAATGGAAATTTAGAAAGGGATTATTTTAATGAGTGGAAGAACATTGTATGATATGATTATAATATAACATAATATCGAATAAGAATAAAAAAGATGGTTGCTATGGACGACAAAATAGATAGAATTTGTTGATTTGATTATTGGGTAATTTTACATGAACGAAGATAGTCTAGTTAAGAGATGCTCAGAAAAAATTTGATTTAATTTAAATACAAAGTACATAGAAATTTAAAATAAATAAATAATAAATCGTAATAGTTTGGTCCACTAGCAGTTAACCATATTATATAATTGGACAATATAAAAACGATACACAAAGTAACGAAAAATAAAGGAAGAACTCGGATTGCCAAATCCAGATAATGAACAAATGTTAAATTAATCAATTAACCAAAACCAGAGAAATAACTACCTGCATAAAGTGATATAATCCTATAACATAAACGAAACGAAAATAAACACCAAATAATGTTGGAACTTCAGTTTACACGATCCAATAGAAAAACGTAGTTGGATTCGAATTCCGTCGAAGCACGTAACCACAAAACTCGGACATTGGTGAACAAAAGGAGCGGTATTTCTACATCATCCCAGGACCAAGAATTAAACTTTATTTTCAACTTGGAACGTAGACTAACGAGAGCAAATTCATCTGCATGCTGATCTGTTGCTGTCAAGACGAAAGGGTTACCTGTACACGGCCTCATCGAGTCACGATGCCGAGCGGACGGTAAAATACAATTATTTTAAATATTATTTAATAAAAACTTAACTCTATATTGTAATACCTTGTATTCCTATTTATGCATTTTCTGATCTTACTAACAGTTGAAAGAACCTTCACGCCCTGTATTTAAAGAAATATAAAATCATAACTAAGATTGATATAAAACCTTGAATCCGATCGATAATCGATTACTTCTGACTTATAGCCTTTCGTATCTAACGTAAGAGAAACAACTTTGTTGGACAAGAAATATTAAATATTAATAACGAATCATTTCAGAATTTCAATATCTTCTCATTTATATAAGATTTAATGGGGTGTGAATAAGAAATAAGATAAGTAAAGAGTGTAACCAATAATCACTGTACGCGGTGGGTTAACCTACAAATTTCCTTTGTCTGGGAACCACAGCGCTATTCGCGGACTGCTTAGGTATTAAAGAGAGGAGAATACAATAAAAATTTCTGCTCTTCTCTTCAAAACAGAATAGGCTTGAGCTAAAAATTCGAATTACACCCTATACACATAATTTTCACCTACAATAACACAATTATATTAAATAGAGAGGAAAGGAGATATACTTAACAATATTATAACACATATTAAAATAAGATACATAATAAATTGGCACCTTACAAAGAGACAACGAAGGAGTTACATTATAAATTGGTTTCCATTGCGGGGTTCGAACGAGACGTATGTACCCGGTAAGTTATAAATTGGCGCTCAACTAGTGTAGGGCTTAAGTTAAGTAACACATAGATTTTATAAATAGTACTTAACTCGAGCAGGCAACTTTTGGAGACTAAAAATGCATAATACCAGAGGTAGATCAAAGAAGAGGGCAGAAGTCACGGAGAAGGAAGAAGGTGGACTGGAACAAGAAATAGAAGTATTCACAGATAGTGAAATGGACACAGACAGGCGATAAAGAATAAACTGAAGTAATTATGGACACGGAAAAGGAAACAGTTGACGAAGATGCCCAAGGGACCAAGTAGATAAAGCGGGAGCCAGAGAAGAACCAAGTTGCAGGAAATGATGAAATTCATGGCAGAACAATTTAGGAAACAGGAGGAAAACTCAAAGAAAACAAATGAGGAAAACAAGGAGAATTTTAGGAAACAGGAGGAAAAATTCGACAAAATAAATGAGGAAAACAAGGAGAATTTTAGGAAACAGGAGAAGACCTCAAAACTAATGAACGAGAAGTTCGATAAAAACAATGAAAGATTAATCCAAATTAACGAAAGGTTCGATAGAAACGATGAGAGTATAAAATAAATGAAGGAAGAAATCCTAGAAATAAATGAAGAGAATTTAAGGCAGATTAACGAAAGAATTGAGAATATTCATGTGACAATTAACCAAAAGGTGGACCAAAATAATGAGGAAAGGAAACAAGAAATAGCCGAAACAAATGAGAAGTTTGAAAAAACCAAAGAAACAGTAGTACAGGTCCGTGAGGAAATACAAAATAAAATTAATGACATACAAAATGAAAATAAAACAATGGTCGAAGGACTCCAACAGGAGACTGTAGAAAGATGCGAGAAAATTAAACAAGAGGTACATCAGATACGGGAGGAGAATAAGGAAGGAATAAAACAAGTACAGACTGACATGGGTGAACGACTGGAGAGGGTATATGATAATTTAAACAACGTAGAAAGCCAAATTAGTACGAATAAAAGTAAAATCGAGGAAATCCGTAGATGCGAATTACAGATCCAAGAAGAAGTGGATTCATGGCGGGATAGAACATGCCAGCATAATCATATCACCAACAACGATAACCAGGAGTCAATTAATTTTCTGAGTTATAAACGTAACCCTATGGAGTTTTTGAAAAGGTTGGAAGAAATGATAACACGGAATAGAAAGAACAAAGATGATATCAAGAAAATAAGGAAAACATGTAGAAGGAAAATATTAAATAC
The DNA here is from genome assembly GCA_034769895.1 of Magicicada septendecula. NCBI lineage: Eukaryota > Metazoa > Arthropoda > Insecta > Hemiptera > Cicadidae > Magicicada > Magicicada septendecula. The sequence continues at coordinate 848,021,361 of CM068368.1, forward strand.
AAAAGAAGAATTGGAGATGAGGAAGGGTGGGTTGATTAATGCATTCAACCTCCCAATTAATGAACGAAGGGAGTTAAGTAAAGGTAAGAGTTATAGACAAATTTTAATAAAATTATCAAAAATAAATCACAATAGAATAATAAAGAAAAACTTGAATAAGCTTAAACATCAATTAAATATGTTAAAAATCGAAGAATATCAGACAATATCATTTATATCTTTAATACGGAAGATACCCGTAAAATATTTGGTAAATAGTCCAGAAATCAAAGAGAAAAGAATGGTATTAAATATGGGTGATTATGTTAGATTAGATGAGATACAATACCTGCTAGTTAAAAAGGATATAACTATGACTGAAAACCGTGACTTAAATGAAGACTTCGAATCCACAGAGTTACAGTACCAGATACACGAGAGGTATTTAACAAGTATAAAAATTATTATGAACACTGCAGTAATCCGAGGAAAAGGAGTACCTGAATTAATGGACCATGGTTAAAACAAGAAATAGTCAACCAGAAAAATGGGACTGATTTTCTGAAAACCGACCAGGCAACCACTTGGAAAGAAGGAACTAAATAAATACTATTAAATAAGACAAAAAAAAATATAATAATAATATGTTAAGAGAAACACTGAGACGAAAATATATATGAAAAAAACTGAAAAATTCAAAAAGAAGTAAGAACGTCTTACTATATGTTTACAAAGAAATTATTTTGAAGATTTAATAAAACCACAAGATTCAAAAAGGAAGTAAGAACATCTTACTATGTGTTTGCAAGGAAATTATTTTAAATATTTAAGAATAAAACCCCAATGTTAACCAACTATATAAAGAAAAACTTATACAAAATAATTAAAAAAACAATATGATTTAAGATACATGCCAAAATGCCAAGAGAATTGAAGAACAGATTACGTAATTGTTTATAACCAGTATGATTTTAAGTGGAATAAGAAAAATATATGTCAACATAATTAGTGGTAAGGTGATCAGACAAGATGGTAAAATAAGCAGAACAATGGATGACTTAAGGACTATAATTAAGCTGAAACTAAGTAATGATGATAATTAATGCAAATACAATTTAGAATTTCTTGGAAATGAGAATAATAAATGAAGAGATAGTACACAGAATTTCTGTCACAAAAAAGAAGATCAAAAATAGTTACAAATAATGACTGTCAAAAATGTTATCTGAAAATAGCTAATGAAAATAAGATGGTGTACTATATCATATTTATTGATATTAATTAAACCTAAGGGAATTTACTTTTGACTCAATCACTTTCTAAATAACTTCTTCGGGCGCCATCTTGTAATGCCAACTGTTAATAATTTACCAAGGTTCGACTCAGCGAACCGGGAAGTGCAGAACTGGTTATTTAAGAAAGTACAACTGAATTACCATCACACCTATTTTAATTCAATTTCACACTACAAAAGAAAACATGAAAATATAGCCCTTAACCTAATTTCAAATGTTATATAGACAAAGGTTCCCCCTCCCTTCTCCTACTTTTGCGATCTTATAGAAAAACAATAACAACATTTATTATGCATGATTCTCTCTTTAAAATAGAAATAAACACATATTATAAACCTAGGATTAGTTTTGAAAGCGGAAACCAGCACTTCATATTTTACTATATAATTAAACAAAACCCCCACACTCGCTCACATACTACCCATTTTTAGATTTTCCCCTTAAACTCCCATTTTATTTAATTTGCCCCATCTGTTTTGGATTTCTGAAAAATATAATAAATTTTGATAATTCTGTGTATATCCTGGTAAAACTTATCTGCCTCGAGTCCGAATTCTAGTCCAGACGACGTCACATCGCTTTCCGTGCGCACTTTCACTTTAATTCATAATTACCGAATTGTTATATTGTAAAGAAAACTGTTAATCACATTTTTAATAAGAAATTTTGATTTTAAGTCATATTTTGAAATATATTATTCACATTCTTTCTGGTGCAGGCGCCCGCGATTACGTTCCGGAACTTTGTGTGTGTTACTCGCGTGAGTGTTGAAATTAGACTTGGAATAGGCCAACGGCACTATTTTATAAAGTCGCCGTGGTTGTATGACCAATTCTCATTGTTTTTAAATTTGTATTACTACGCCAACAGACTGTTTTTGTTACATAACTGCATTCCACCGTTAGGCTAGGCTCTGACGTAATATCGCCTGATGTTCCGTTACATAATTTGTTGACAGTTTTGTGTGTCATTGGTTGACCTTGGCACAATTCCAGCTTGTTAAGTCTGTCGCTTCAATAATTTTCACGTATATAATGTCAACAGCAGTGCTACCACCGCCGCTATCGTCGCTACCACTGAATTTACCTTTGTTTATGTTTGTCCCTATCATTGTACAAAATGTTATTTACTTTAATAAAAAAAAATACAAATTTCCTTATTACCCCGAAATAGGCCCAAAAATGCCCCGTTACAATGGAATCAAGAAGAAAGGAATATATGAATAATTAAATATAAAACGCGACAGCGTAACGAATCCCCAAGATGTTTATTATTAATTAAATAAAGAGACTACTATGATATTATTGTATTTTTTATAGCTGACTGTAGATGAATTCCAGCAGTATTATATTGAAGTGTAGTATGGGCAGCAGAGTATGAAGCCAAACAGTGCCTCTCTGAACTGTACCAGCTCACATGTTAGGGAAATTGAATATTTAAGGGATAATAGAACCGCTGCGAAGATTGACATCAGATTCCAAAAGTATGAAGTAAGAAAACAGAAGGAAGATAGCTGACAGAAGACCAATGGAGAAACGCATTTATAGAAGTAACTAGAAATAGGAGAAAATTCAAACTAAGTTTTACTGATTATTGTGACCAATCATTGACAAGTAATGTTTAAGAGAAACAAGCTAAGAGTATTAATATAATTAATGAAATGTCATCAAATAGAGAAAGGTGAAAACAAGTCCAAAACGCTACATTAAGAATTCCATCATTTACCATTGAAACTTTACTATGAATATAAGGAGGATATTTAAAGGCATGAAAAAGATATAAGTTTATTTTGACCCAAATTATATTCAGGTAAACTAAACTTCTTTAGGAGGGGAAGCATATGTAACGTACCAGAAATACAGTCCTCGACGTTACATACACCAAATTATAAGATTTAGAATAGAGAAGAAAATTTATTAATTATCCACACTTGTAAAAGGTCAGAAACCCAACCCATGATTGTTTAAATAAAATAAGAATGCAAGGTAAAAAAGATAAGCAAATAATAATGTTAATAATAATAAACCTCAAGGTTCAGTGAGAGGTAAATAACAGACATTGACACATATTGTAAAAAACTAATGTTGACTATTTCAGAATAATTGATGTTTTAAAGTAGATGAGAATGAGTAAATGGTGTACGACATAAGTTACTCAAAAGTACTTGTTATTAATTGTATCATGTTATATTGTTATCATGATAATGATGTTATATTTTGTGTTAACAAGTGAAAGTTTTCTGTTAATAGAATATCAGTTAATTAGGTATTATATGTTATTAATTTACCATTGTAGAGCTGTTGTTGAAATCAGTAATTGATTACTAATTATTTTCATTTTATGTGTTATCTATAAGTCACGATAAAGCTTTTGTTAGACTTTATAAAATTAATTATTTGTATACATGTACTTAGATAATAAGATGATTATAATTGTAAACTTGGATAAAAAGGCTATAATTGTTAACGAGATACAAAAGAGTTTAATACCACCATGTCATAAATAGATAAAAGATTTTATAATATTGCAGATAGTAACAAGTTAAATTTGGAAGTAGATCAAGGTATAATGATAGGCCTAACAACCAGTAACATTAGATAGTAAGTCAGTAAGAAAGGTTAGGTAAAGAAATTAGTAACAAATACTAAATAAAATCTAATGAGTTAGTAATAGTAAAGTTAATAATAATTGATAATAACAAATAAATAAACTATTATAATGCCATAGTGCAATGATACCGATAGATAATGTTTGGGTAACAGAAAAATAATATTTGTTAAAATAAACAGACTAAGAGGAAAAGACAGCAAAAAATATAAGAATTAGTAAACAAGTCATGACTAAAATTATATTCGGACATAATGGAAATTTAGAAAGGGATTATTTTAATGAGTGGAAGAACATTGTATGATATGATTATAATATAACATAATATCGAATAAGAATAAAAAAGATGGTTGCTATGGACAACAAAATAGATAGAATTTGTTGATTTGATTATTGGATAATTTTACATGAAGATAGTCTAGTTAAGAGATGTTCAGAAAAAATTTGATTTAATTTAAATACAAAGTACATAGAAATTTAAAATAAATGAATACTTGGATTTCGTTGTCCATGACGTGTCCGTTACTTAACTAAATATCACTATAATATTGACGACTCGGAACACTAAGTTTTTTATAAGTAAAAACTTAGTGTTCCGAGTCGTCAATATTATAGTGATATTTATAAATGAATAATAAATCGCAATAGTTTGGTCTACTAGCAGTTAACCATATTATATAATTGGACAATATAAAAACGATACACAAAGTAACGAAAAATAAAGGAAGAACTCGGATTGCCAAATTCCAGATAATGAACAAATGTTAAATTAATCAATTAACCAAAACCAGAGAAATAACTACCTGCATAAAGTGATATAATCCTATAACATAAACGAAACGAAAATAAACACCAAATAATGTTGGAACTTCAGTTTACACGATCCAATAGAAAAACGTAGTTGGATTCGAATTCCGTCGAAGCACGTAACCACAAAACTCGGACATTGGTGAACAAAAGGAGCGGTATTTATACATCATCCCAGGACCAAGAATTAAACTTTATTTTCAACTTGGAACGTAGACTAACGAGAGCAAATTCATCTGCATGCTGATCTGTTGCTGTCAAGACGAAAGGGTTACCTGTACACGGCCTCATCGAGTCACGATGCCGAGCGGACGGTAAAATACAATTATTTTAAATATTATTTAATAAAAACTTAACTCTATATTGTAATACCTTGTATTCCTATTTATGCATTTTCTGATCTTACTAACAGTTGAAAGAACCTTCACGCCCTGTATTTAAAGAAATATAAAATCATAACTAAGATTGATATAAAACCTTGAATCCGATCGATAATCGATTACTTCTGACTTATAGCCTTTCGTATCTAACGTAAGAGAAACAACTTTGTTGGACAAGAAATATTAAATATTAATAACGAATCATTTCAGAATTTCAATATCTTCTCATTTATATAAGATTTAATGGAGTGTGAATAAGAAATAAGATAAGTAAAGAGTGTAACCAATAATCACTGTACGCGGTGGGTTAACCTACAAATATCCTTTGTCTGGGAACCACAGCGCTATTCGCGGACTGCTTAGGTATTAAAGAGAGGAGAATACAATAAAAATTTCTGCTCTTCTCTTCAAAACAGAATAGGCTTGAGCTAAAAATTCAAATTACACCCTATACACATAATTTTCACCTACAATAACCCAATTATATTAAATAGAGAGGAAAGGAGATATACTTAACAATATTATAAATCATATTAAAATAAGATACATAATAAATTGGCACCTTACAAAGAGACAACGAAGGAGTTACATTATAAATTGGTTTCCATTGCGGGGTTCGAATGAGACGTACGTACCCGGTAAGTTATAATATATATATATATATATATATATATATATATATAATAGGGTTGCTACAGCTAGTGCCGTCTCCCTTCCTTCAACCTGGCTTTCCAATTCTCCTGATATTCCCATTGTCCTTCCTCAAGTCAAGTCCTGTATAACTACACTACTTCGCGTTATTGTAATGTAATGTTGTGTGTGAGTACCCACCTGCTGTCTGATCTTGCAGATTCTTCCGACTAGGGCGTGTGGATTTTGGATTTGAAGTTCGCAAGCTAGTAATCTCAAATTATTACAATAACACACGTAATGGGTTACTTTAAAGGGGGAGAGTTTTGTGAGACTGGTAGGCTTTATCGCACAACAATAAAACACTGTTATATGGGGTAATAAAACGTTGTTTATTACACCAACAACACACAAGAATAGAATGGTTATAATCTTATGAATTTTCTTATAGTCTATACAATGAATCGATGTTTTTCTATTGTCTAATAGTTGAAAGAAACTGAACTCGTTCTTTGCGAGTTAATTGCAATTTAAATTTGACTTTATTAATTGATTTGAATTTAATTAAATTTATTTAATTATTTTGAATCTAAGTGTTCATGAAACAACATATAAAACTCTAAAATTAATTTGAATAATTAGTTAAAATAAATTAGACGTGACAGTCTAGTTCACGTTATTTCATTTCTAGTGATTCTACTTCTGATCTACTGCAGTATGATCTAAGATTAGATTGTCAGTTAAGATTGGTATAGCGCTTTTTATACTACTTCTATTTCTTAACTATAACTTACTAAAACCTTAAACTGCTATACAGGTTATCACAACGAATTTACTTTTTAATTGCTAGAGTCTTTGCTTTTTGTTTGGCACCTGAATTATTTGAATTACAATGTTTTAATTGAAAAATAGAAAATTTGATCTGAAAAATAAATAAATAGATTTTGCTTTCCTGTTACTGAAGAGGATGTCGTCCCGATTTGTCCCTCGTCGATTCGAGTCCTTGGTTAGAGAAAGTAATCTGCTTAGAACTGCTGGATTCGGTCGTGGAGTTCAAAATTCGGCAACACTCTGCTTCCCTGCTGTTTGTGAATATTTTAACGTCTGCTGTTGTCTGCTGGAACTGCTTCCTGTTCTCCGTCGATTTGCACGTTGCACGTCAGTGTGTGTGTGTGTGTGCTTCGTTCGGGCGGTCGCTCTGCTCGTCAGCTGTTAACCAATGATTTAGACGGCCTCTCTGCTGTATTCTTGAAGTCTGGTCTTGAAGTCGGGTGGATCTCTTGCGTGCTTATGACTAACTGGTAGTACACAATAAGCTTGGTTGATGTCTTGAAGAGTATCTCGCCTTTACGTAGCAATTACGAGCTATACAGATGATCTGTAGTTGCTGTGTTCGTAATTGCGTGTGTGTTGACCACGTAGAGTCTTCTTGTTGATCTTCACCGCTTTGGCTACTAGACGATCGAAGGAGTACGTCTTAACTTCGTGAGTACTGACAGAAGAGTGATTTTTCCACCAGAAAACATCGCACTGGCCGGGGCTGCATGGAATGATTTCATTGGTCGAAACACTCTCCCTACCACATAAAATTTAGAATTCCCTTAGTCCGTGAGAATGAAGTCTGGTTCCCACAGACGGAGAATAGAATTATTATCTAATATTTAATTATCCGCCGGAACCACTTTGTCGCTAAGGATATCCTGTACTTATTTAATTTTGCAATAACTTGGTTGCAAATCAAGTTGTGTGAAATCTAAAATATACAATCTGTCACAAATTATTATCTTTATAATATACTAAAATCTCTTTACTGTAACTCTATTTTAACAGAAGTTATTTAATTATTTTAATTAACTCTTACATTTGTTAATTATATTGCATCAAATTTGCACACGTCATTATTAATATCTCGGCAAACATTTTGGCTATATTGGATTTCGCCTTTATTTATTAGTTTCCGAGATATTAATAATTAACAGTTTTGGTGTGGTCGCTTCCTTGTACAGCGAACTGCTTACATAACGACCACGTGTGCGTTGCTTTACACAGCATTATTTTCAATGCGCTACGTTCAAATGGAGTTTTAACTGTTAATTTTTATTTAAATATGGTTTCAGCATGCGGTAAACATATAACCCCAAATAGTTAATATTTGGTTCCGTTATATATTCCCACACCCGCTTTAAAAAAAAAAATGAATGTAATAATTACAGTTATTTTTTTTTCTTAATCATTACACACATGTTCTGTAATCATTATTCTTACTAGCTATACATCGTATTACTTATTCTGAAGACACGTACACAAGTGTTAATGTTATTGCATTATATACAATTTAACTCTAAATACATGTATTAAACTATTATATTTGCAACTTATTGCGTATAATGTTTTTCAAACGAGTAGTAGCCTTTGTTTATAAATAATGCCGCGTACAAAGGAATTTTGCTGACAGTATTTAGAACCGTTATCGCCCGTCGCGCGCCTAATTGCTTGACCTAGTTTCAAATGTGGGTCAGGTAGTCGTTATCGCGTGACGTAACTGTTTCCTGCCGCTAGCTCGTTCAGTCAGTTGTATACGCTTATTATTTACCGCTATAGGAAAACATTATTATTAATACACAAGTTACCTATAATTATTATTAATAATATTATAAAACACAAATTATTTATTTTAAATTTAATTATTATAATACAATTACATTATCTTTTAACCGTAATATTTCGTAACCCTTTTTACGAACGGTTCGACAGTACTTCGTTAACCATCGGTCATTTTCGTCACCGGATTCTTCGTCTACGTCTTCCCACGCTGACTGTGTGGGAACGTCGTCGTCACTTTCCTGCTCTGGCGGATGTGCTTTTGTCGGTGCCCATTGTTGCATTGTGTTAACGGGCAACCACGTTTCCTTACCTTCCGGTTGAAATACTTTGTCAACTGGCGTACAAATTTCTGTATAAAATTCACTTTTCTTAAACCTAGCATTTTTTTTATTTTTACCTACTTTATTGCGATAGGTTTTGGCATAATTTATGGCGCTTCCCCCTTGGAGGCGCCCGTTTCCAAGTTTTTTGGAAACTTACGATTCTTTCTCTTCTCATTGGTGTCTTTATTACTAGGAGTATCGCTGTCTTGCTCTATTGTATCGGTTCTAGCTACCTCAACCGTTTGCATAGCTCTAATCGGGGCCCCGTCGTTACCCTTATATTGCCCTTTTGATCTAGCAATATTTTGTTTGCCTTTGTATTCAAAGGTCTTATCTGGGGGTTTTGACGATGTTTGGGGTGGAGTAGAACTAGTACTCGGTCTCTGGTCAGATTGCTGATGGTATTGTTCTCGCGTATTCTGCCCTTCATTATTTCGGCGAAAATCGGGATTATACCGCCACCCACCAAAATCAAAAACCGTCTCACTTTGGGACACTAGAATGAGGAGTTCGTCTACCGTGCGAATACCCTGCGTGAATACAGCTACTCTAATGTTATGGTTAAAATGGTAGGCAAGCTTGGTGACTATGTCAATCTCCGCAAATGCTGGGGTTAAATGCTTCGCGCGTTCGACCTGCTGGATTATATAATTTTCGGCGGTAATATTCATTTTCTTGTCAAAACGGCCATATTCCAGTTCATTGCGCAGAAGTCGTTGGGTATGCGAGTTCCAGTACCGGCTTTCAAATTTTTGTTTGAACTCCGCGTATGTGGACACTCTATCGCGTACAATGTTATACCACTTACGCGCCGAATCACGCATCGCGTTAACCACCCACTGTATTTTGTCTTGATCTTCTAGTCGGGAACCTACTCTAGCCATTTCACTCTCACACGCTAATAAAAATTCAATGGGGGTTTCGTTATTTTCCCCCGTAAAATACACGCGATTTTTCTCATCGACGGGACCTTGTACCAAAATATTTGGAGCAGACCTCCTTCGTACCTCCTGTCGTACTTTCAAAATCTCGTCGCTTAATGTTTGTAAAACACTCTCTTTATTAGAGTCAATGTTAGACCGCGTCTCTACAATTGAAGCGTCTAATTTATCTACTCGTCGTTGCGTTTCGGTCACGTCCGCGTGAATTTTTACCTCTAGGGATTCCACCTTTTTGGAAACCTCTAGTGTTTGCTTTTCACAACGGCTTATGTGTTCCTTAAACCGGCCCTCCATACGTGTTACTTGTTCAATAAACGATTTTTGCATAGTGGTCTCAAAAACCTTAAACCGTTCATTGATTTTAGTATCGACCGTATTTACTCTTTCACCGATCTCTTCGACCTTCTCCGTTAATTGTTTATTACTCTCCGCGATTTTTGCATTGCTCTCCGCGATTTCAGTGACTTTAGCGGTCAACTCGTTTACGCTTTCGTCTATTTTCGCGGTTAATTCTTTACTACTTTCTTTATTACTTTGCTTAATCTCGGCGTTTATGTCAGCGTTACTTTGTTCTAATGCTTCGGTTAGACTAACTTTTTGTGCCTCGATTTTAGAAGTTATTTCTGCGTTGCTAAGTTCAAATTCGCGTCAATTTTCTCAGATCTCGAGTTCATGTTAGCGGTCAAATCCGCGTTCATTTGTTGTATTTGTTTAAGTATTTTATCCATATCCATTTTAAATAAACAACAATGTCAAATATACACAATTTAAAATACACAGAACAGTTTCAAATACACACAATAACTTTACCGTTGTACAAACACCAGTCACAAAACTCTTTGGGGATTGTTTAGTTGGACGCCAGCTGTTTTACGAATTAAAACAGCAAAGTTGTTTTACACGTGAAAATTAAATTTAAATTGAATTTAATTAATTTTCTCGAGCCCCACGAGATTGGAGCGCCATTTATAACTACACTACTTCGCGTTATTGTAATGTAATGTTGTGTGTGAGTACCCACCTGCTGTCTGATCTTGCAGATTCTTCCGACTAGGGCGTGTGGATTTTGGATTTGAAGTTCGCAAGCTAGTAATCTCAAATTATTACAATAACACACATAATGGGTTACTTTAAAGGGGGAGAGTTTTGTGAGACTGGTAGGCTTTATCGCACAACAATAAAACACTGTTATATGGGGTAATAAAACGTTGTTTATTACACCAACAACACACAAGAATAGAATGGTTATAATCTTATGAATTTTCTTATAGTCTATACAATGAATCGATGTTTTTCTATTGTCTAATAGTTGAAAGAAACTGAACTCGTTCTTTGCGAGTTAATTGCAATTTAAATTTGACTTTATTAATTGATTTGAATTTAATTAAATTTATTTAATTAATTTGAATCTAAGTGTTCATGAAACAACATATAAAACTCTAAAATTAATTTGAATAATTAGTTAAAATAAATTAGACGTGACAGTCTAGTTCACGTTATTTCATTTCTAGTGATTCTACTTCTGATCTACTGCAGTATGATCTAAGATTAGATTGTCAGTTAAGATTGGTATAGCGCTTTTTATACTACTTCTATTTCTTAACTATAACTTACTAAAACCTTAAACTGCTATACAGGTTATCACAACGAATTTACTTTTTAATTGCTAGAGTCTTTGCTTTTTGTTTGGCACCTGAATTATTTGAATTACAATGTTTTAATTGAAAAATAGAAAATTTGATCTGAAAAATAAATAAATAGATTTTGCTTCCTGTTACTGAAGAGGATGTCGTCCCGATTTGTCCCTCGTCGATTCGAGTCCTTGGTTAGAGAAAGTAATCTGCTTAGAACTGCTGGATTCGGTCGTGGAGTTCAAAATTCGGCAACACTCTGCTTCCCTGCTGTTTGTGAATATTTTAACGTCTGCTGTTGTCTGCTGGAACTGCTTCCTGTTCTCCGTCGATTTGCACGTTGCACGTCAGTGTGTGTGTGTGTGTGCTTCGTTCGGGCGGTCGCTCTGCTCGTCAGCTGTTAACCAATGATTTAGACGGCCTCTCTGCTGTATTCTTGAAGTCTGGTCTTGAAGTCGGGTGGATCTCTTGCGTGCTTATGACTAACTGGTAGTACACAATAAGCTTGGTTGATGTCTTGAAGAGTATCTCGCCTTTACGTAGCAATTACGAGCTATACAGATGATCTGTAGTTGCTGTGTTCGTAATTGCGTGTGTGTTGACCACGTAGAGTCTTCTTGTTGATCTTCACCGCTTTGGCTACTAGACGATCGAAGGAGTACGTCTTAACTTCGTGAGTACTGACAGAAGAGTGATTTTTCCACCAGAAAACATCGCACTGGCCGGGGCTGCATGGAATGATTTCATTGGTCGAAACACTCTCCCTACCACATAAAATTTAGAATTCCCTTAGTCCGTGAGAATGAAGTCTGGTTCCCACAGACGGAGAATAGAATTATTATCTAATATTTAATTATCCGCCGGAACCACTTTGTCGCTAAGGATATCCTGTACTTATTTAATTTTGCAATAACTTGGTTGCAAATCAAGTTGTGTGAAATCTAAAATATACAATCTGTCACAAATTATTATCTTTATAATATACTAAAATCTCTTTACTGTAACTCTATTTTAACAGAAGTTATTTAATTATTTTAATTAACTCTTACATTTGTTAATTATATTGCATCAAATTTGCACACGTCATTATTAATATCTCGGCAAACATTTTGGCTATATTGGATTTCGCCTTTATTTATTAGTTTCCGAGATATTAATAATTAACAGTTTTGGTGTGGTCGCTTCCTTGTACAGCGAACTGCTTACATAACGACCACGTGTGCGTTGCTTTACACAGCATTATTTTCAATGCGCTACGTTCAAATGGAGTTTTAACTGTTAATTTTTATTTAAATATGGTTTCAGCATGCGGTAAACATATAACCCCAAATAGTTAATATTTGGTTCCGTTATATATTCCCACACCCGCTTTAAAAAAAAAAATGAATGTAATAATTACAGTTATTTTTTTTTCTTAATCATTACACACATGTTCTGTAATCATTATTCTTACTAGCTATACATCGTATTACTTATTCTGAAGGCACGTACACAAGTGTTAATGTTATTGCATTATATACAATTTAACTCTAAATACATGTATTAAACTATTATATTTGCAACTTATTGCGTATAATGTTTTTCAAACGAGTAGTAGCCTTTGTTTATAAATAATGCCGCGTACAAAGGAATTTTGCTGACAGTATTTAGAACCGTTATCGCCCGTCGCGCGCCTAATTGCTTGACCTAGTTTCAAATGTGGGTCAGGTAGTCGTTATCGCGTGACGTAACTGTTTCCTGCCGCTAGCTCGTTCAGTCAGTTGTATACGCTTATTATTTACCGCTATAGGAAAACATTATTATTAATACACAAGTTACCTATAATTATTATTAATAATATTATAAAACACAAATTATTTATTTTAAATTTAATTATTATAATACAATTACATTATCTTTTAACCGTAATATTTCGTAACCCTTTTTACGAACGGTTCGACAGTACTTCGTTAACCATCGGTCATTTTCGTCACCGGATTCTTCGTCTACGTCTTCCCACGCTGACTGTGTGGGAACGTCGTCGTCACTTTCCTGCTCTGGCGGATGTGCTTTTGTCGGTGCCCATTGTTGCATTGTGTTAACGGGCAACCACGTTTCCTTACCTTCCGGTTGAAATACTTTGTCAACTGGCGTACAAATTTCTGTATAAAATTCACTTTTCTTAAACCTAGCATTTTTTTTATTTTTACCTACTTTATTGCGATAGGTTTTGGCATAATTTATGGCGCTTCCCCCTTGGAGGCGCCCGTTTCCAAGTTTTTTGGAAACTTACGATTCTTTCTCCTCTCATTGGTGTCTTTATTACTAGGAGTATCGCTGTCTTGCTCTATTGTATCGGTTCTAGCTACCTCAACCGTTTGCATAGCTCTAATCGGGGCCCCGTCGTTACCCTTATATTGCCCTTTTGATCTAGCAATATTTTGTTTGCCTTTGTATTCAAAGGTCTTATCTGGGGGTTTTGACGATGTTTGGGGTGGAGTAGAACTAGTACTCGGTCTCTGGTCAGATTGCTGATGGTATTGTTCTCGCGTATTCTGCCCTTCATTATTTCGGCGAAAATCGGGATTATACCGCCACCCACCAAAATCAAAAACCGTCTCACTTTGGGACACTAGAATGAGGAGTTCGTCTACCGTGCGAATACCCTGCGTGAATACAGCTACTCTAATGTTATGGTTAAAATGGTAGGCAAGCTTGGTGACTATGTCAATCTCCGCAAATGCTGGGGTTAAATGCTTCGCGCGTTCGACCTGCTGGATTATATAATTTTCGGCGGTAATATTCATTTTCTTGTCAAAACGGCCATATTCCAGTTCATTGCGCAGAAGTCGTTGGGTATGCGAGTTCCAGTACCGGCTTTCAAATTTTTGTTTGAACTCCGCGTATGTGGACACTCTATCGCGTACAATGTTATACCACTTACGCGCCGAATCACGCATCGCGTTAACCACCCACTGTATTTTGTCTTGATCTTCTAGTCGGGAACCTACTCTAGCCATTTCACTCTCACACGCTAATAAAAATTCAATGGGGGTTTCGTTATTTTCCCCCGTAAAATACACGCGATTTTTCTCATCGACGGGACCTTGTACCAAAATATTTGGAGCAGACCTCCTTCGTACCTCCTGTCGTACTTTCAAAATCTCGTCGCTTAATGTTTGTAAAACACTCTCTTTATTAGAGTCAATGTTAGACCGCGTCTCTACAATTGAAGCGTCTAATTTATCTACTCGTCGTTGCGTTTCGGTCACGTCCGCGTGAATTTTTACCTCTAGGGATTCCACCTTTTTGGAAACCTCTAGTGTTTGCTTTTCACAACGGCTTATGTGTTCCTTAAACCGGCCCTCCATACGTGTTACTTGTTCAATAAACGATTTTTGCATAGTGGTCTCAAAAACCTTAAACCGTTCATTGATTTTAGTATCGACCGTATTTACTCTTTCACCGATCTCTTCGACCTTCTCCGTTAATTGTTTATTACTCTCCGCGATTTTTGCATTGCTCTCCGCGATTTCAGTGACTTTAGCGGTCAACTCGTTTACGCTTTCGTCTATTTTCGCGGTTAATTCTTTACTACTTTCTTTATTACTTTGCTTAATCTCGGCGTTTATGTCAGCGTTACTTTGTTCTAATGCTTCGGTTAGACTAACTTTTTGTGCCTCGATTTTAGAAGTTATTTCTGCGTTGCTAAGTTCAAATTCGCGTCAATTTTCTCAGATCTCGAGTTCATGTTAGCGGTCAAATCCGCGTTCATTTGTTGTATTTGTTTAAGTATTTTATCCATATCCATTTTAAATAAACAACAATGTCAAATATACACAATTTAAAATACACAGAACAGTTTCAAATACACACAATAACTTTACCGTTGTACAAACACCAGTCACAAAACTCTTTGGGGATTGTTTAGTTGGACGCCAGCTGTTTTACGAATTAAAACAGCAAAGTTGTTTTACACGTGAAAATTAAATTTAAATTGAATTTAATTAATTTTCTCGAGCCCCACGAGATTGGAGCGCCATTTATAACTACACTACTTCGCGTTATTGTAATGTAATGTTGTGTGTGAGTACCCACCTGCTGTCTGATCTTGCAGATTCTTCCGACTAGGGCGTGTGGATTTTGGATTTGAAGTTCGCAAGCTAGTAATCTCAAATTATTACAATAACACACATAATGGGTTACTTTAAAGGGGGAGAGTTTTGTGAGACTGGTAGGCTTTATCGCACAACAATAAAACACTGTTATATGGGGTAATAAAACGTTGTTTATTACACCAACAACACACAAGAATAGAATGGTTATAATCTTATGAATTTTCTTATAGTCTATACAATGAATCGATGTTTTTCTATTGTCTAATAGTTGAAAGAAACTGAACTCGTTCTTTGCGAGTTAATTGCAATTTAAATTTGACTTTATTAATTGATTTGAATTTAATTAAATTTATTTAATTAATTTGAATCTAAGTGTTCATGAAACAACATATAAAACTCTAAAATTAATTTGAATAATTAGTTAAAATAAATTAGACGTGACAGTCTAGTTCACGTTATTTCATTTCTAGTGATTCTACTTCTGATCTACTGCAGTATGATCTAAGATTAGATTGTCAGTTAAGATTGGTATAGCGCTTTTTATACTACTTCTATTTCTTAACTATAACTTACTAAAACCTTAAACTGCTATACAGGTTATCACAACGAATTTACTTTTTAATTGCTAGAGTCTTTGCTTTTTGTTTGGCACCTGAATTATTTGAATTACAATGTTTTAATTGAAAAATAGAAAATTTGATCTGAAAAATAAATAAATAGATTTTGCTTCCTGTTACTGAAGAGGATGTCGTCCCGATTTGTCCCTCGTCGATTCGAGTCCTTGGTTAGAGAAAGTAATCTGCTTAGAACTGCTGGATTCGGTCGTGGAGTTCAAAATTCGGCAACACTCTGCTTCCCTGCTGTTTGTGAATATTTTAACGTCTGCTGTTGTCTGCTGGAACTGCTTCCTGTTCTCCGTCGATTTGCACGTTGCACGTCAGTGTGTGTGTGTGTGTGCTTCGTTCGGGCGGTCGCTCTGCTCGTCAGCTGTTAACCAATGATTTAGACGGCCTCTCTGCTGTATTCTTGAAGTCTGGTCTTGAAGTCGGGTGGATCTCTTGCGTGCTTATGACTAACTGGTAGTACACAATAAGCTTGGTTGATGTCTTGAAGAGTATCTCGCCTTTACGTAGCAATTACGAGCTATACAGATGATCTGTAGTTGCTGTGTTCGTAATTGCGTGTGTGTTGACCACGTAGAGTCTTCTTGTTGATCTTCACCGCTTTGGCTACTAGACGATCGAAGGAGTACGTCTTAACTTCGTGAGTACTGACAGAAGAGTGATTTTTCCACCAGAAAACATCGCACTGGCCGGGGCTGCATGGAATGATTTCATTGGTCGAAACACTCTCCCTACCACATAAAATTTAGAATTCCCTTAGTCCGTGAGAATGAAGTCTGGTTCCCACAGACGGAGAATAGAATTATTATCTAATATTTAATTATCCGCCGGAACCACTTTGTCGCTAAGGATATCCTGTACTTATTTAATTTTGCAATAACTTGGTTGCAAATCAAGTTGTGTGAAATCTAAAATATACAATCTGTCACAAATTATTATCTTTATAATATACTAAAATCTCTTTACTGTAACTCTATTTTAACAGAAGTTATTTAATTATTTTAATTAACTCTTACATTTGTTAATTATATTGCATCAAATTTGCACACGTCATTATTAATATCTCGGCAAACATTTTGGCTATATTGGATTTCGCCTTTATTTATTAGTTTCCGAGATATTAATAATTAACAGTTTGGGTGTGGTCGCTTCCTTGTACAGCGAACTGCTTACATAACGACCACGTGTGCGTTGCTTTACACAGCATTATTTTCAATGCGCTACGTTCAAATGGAGTTTTAACTGTTAATTTTTATTTAAATGTTTCAGCATGCGGTAAACATATAACCCCAAATAGTTAATATTTGGTTCCGTTATAATATATATATATATATATATATATATATATATAATAGGGTTGCTACAGCTAGTGCCGTCTCCCTTCCTTCAACCTGGCTTTCCAATTCTCCTGATATTCCCATTGTCCTTCCTCAAGTCCTATACGTTGCATAGATTCATCCACTTCGTCCGTCCAAGATCTTCTCAGCCTTCCCCTTTCTCTCCTTCCTAATAGACTCCATTCCATCACTTTGTTGATCCACCTATTTTGGGCTCTCTGGACATGACCGAACCACTCCAATCTTTTTTCTTCGATGTAGTCAATTACACTTCTTTCCGTTTCCATTCTTCTTCTGATCTCCTAGTTTGTTAATCGGTCTGCTCTCTTATTCCACAGCACCTCCTCCAATATTCCATCTCCGTTGCAAGAATCTTTCTTTCATTCTTTTTGTTAATAACCCATACTCCCGCTGCATACATCATAATGCTTTGGACTATGGTCTGATATATCATTTTTTTGGTGCTTTTTCTAATCTTTTTTCCCATAGAACACTGTGTAATTGTCTAATCCCTGTTCTAGTCTGCCCTAATCTACTTTTTAGTTCCTCTTCCGTTGTGCCTTGTTTACTCAGTGTGAATCCTAGGTACTTGAATTTGTCTGTTCCTCTAATTTGAAATTTTCGTCTACTTCTAAATCTGTTGTTTCTTCATCTCTAATTGCCAAGTATTCAGTCTTTTTTATGTTTATTTCCAATCCCATCTTTGTGTAGTCTTCATTCAGCTTTCTGACCATGTAGCTTAGATCTTCTTCATCCTGGGCTATAACTACCTGGTCACTGGCGAAGCATAGTGTGTACAGGTGTTCATTTCATATCGGTATTCCCATTCCATGGCATTTCTGTTTCCACATGGTTAATGGATATTCTAAAAATATCTTAAACAGCGTGGGCGATGTTGGGCAGCCTTGCAATAACCCTTTGGATGTTTTAAAACTACAGAACATTTTGTTACCTACTTTAATTTGTATGTTGTTGTTTTTATATAGATTTTTTACTGCTTGCGTCAGGACTTTCGGTATTTCCAATTGTGATAGAGTTTTAAACATTTCTTGTCTGGGTACTGTATTATATGCTTTTCTAAGGTCAATAAACGCTAGATGTACTTCCCTGTTCTTTGCTTTTTTCTTTTCTATGGTCTGTTGGATTGTATATATCTGGTCTACGCATAATCTCCTGGCTGTAAAACCTGTTGTTCTTCTCCAATCTTTCCCTCTATATTTTCCTCAATTTTATTTCTTAGCACCCTACCATACAGCCTTCGCATTGTGGCTATGACACTTATGCCTCTATAGTTTTTGCAGTCTTTTCTATTGCCCTTTTTAAATATCGATATATAATTCATGCCTCTTTCCATTCCGCCGGTAAATCTTCTCCATTTATAACCTTCTCGAACATTCTTCCTATCATTCTCATAAGTTTTTCGGTTCCGTACTTTATTAGTTCCGCCACTAACCCTCCTGGGCCTGATGCTTTGTTGTTTTTCATTGAGTTTACTGCTTTCCTTATTTCTGCTGGCATTATAGTAATTCTATTTTCTCTTTCTGTCTCCATTTCTTCTTCATCGTTATTCAGGAATTCTTATCTATGCTCTGTAAGTAGGTTTTTATAATGTGTCTCCCACTCATTGTCTTGTATGTACTGAATATAGGTTTTATCCTTCCTATTCGTTCGTAATGATTTAATTACATTCCATGCTTCCCAACTCCTAGCTCCTCCTATGTATTGGTCTACATTTCTACACCTGTTTTCCCATGCTTCATTTTTCTCTTTGCTGACAATTTCCATCACTTCCTTGTTCTTCTCTCTGTAGTTTCTGTAATCTTCTTCTTTTTTCGTGGACATCCATTTGTTATATAATTTTTTCTTTGCTTTTATCTCTTCTATCGTCTCTTCCTTCATGTCCCATTTGTATGTATTATTTCCCTGTTCAGTCTCTCCTAGGGCTTCTAGTGCTGCTTGCATCATAGCTTCTTTTATGTGTTCATATGTGATATTTACTTCTTCATCATACCTAAATTCTATTAACTTTTGATCTAGACGTTGCTTGTATAGGTTCCTTATCCATTCGTCCTGTAATAATTGAATTTTGAATTGTTTTCCTTACTTATTTGTGTTCCTGTAATTGTCTCTTCCATCTTTGTTGGCATTTTGGCTCCTGTCCATGGGAATTTCATTTTTGCTATCAGTAGTTTATGGTCTGTTCCACACTCCGCTCCTCTCTGAACTCTGACGTCTTTTATTATAATTGTTGTTCTGTTCATTATTATTACATAGTCAATAATCGACCTCAGCTTTCTTGTTTCCTTTATTTACTTTTTCTCCAACAATAAAGTCAAGACTAAAGTCAATCTTCTTTAAATGAATATGATTGAATAAGATTTAGTGGTAGAACATAGGTTACAATAATTTTGCGTTAGCAAATTAACATCACTGGCAATAGTATTTCCTATGGAAAATTTAGTGTGACCATAAATATAGGTCACCTTAGAATAAGGTTATAAAAAAATAAAGATTTGGTCTTGGAATCTGGAAAATTATATTGGCTTTTGTATTACTAACTATAAACATGTGACAAAATTCTGATATACCGGTACAGATTTGTAAACCAATCTGTCATAATATCATACAAATATGGGGTATGTGCTGAACAATTAGATATAATTAGGTTACAGACATTCCAAAATGTAATGTTATAAACATAGGGGGGAATGGACTGTAGTTTCACAGCAGTGATATTCATTGTTACATTATACTACGTAGTATGCACTCTGAGCTGCAGAAATCGCTCACTATTTTGAACAAAATACAATTATTACATCAATTTTAATATTAAATAATTTTCCAACGATAGGAAAAATTATAAAAATCTCCATAACTTTACTATTTCTTTAATAACATCCAGAGAAGACCACACAATCATACAATAAATACTAAAAATGAGAAACATTCGGATTTTGATTAAAAATCTGACGTCCTGCTAGATTTTCACAATTTAAAACAATTTTGTGATTTCCTTACTGTGTCCTAGGGTCCCAAATTTTTAAGTTTTGTAAACTTAATACATTCAGATTTTAGTTAAAATTCTCTTTATTTCGATACCCCACACAAACTTTTGTGATTTTATCAAAACGTTTATCAATTTTTGTAGACCCTAACATCCAAAAATGTTTAAAATTAAAAAAAATGAACACTATATTCAGGTTGTGGTTAAAATTCCCTGTCATTTGATATGCCATATGGGCTTTTGCATTTTTTTTTATAATTTTGACCCCCTCACATTTTTGTCTCCCAACCCCCTATTTTTGGGGGGATCGATCTAAAAAAACAACAGGACTGTGTAGGGTAAAAGTACGGACATGCATCTGTGTTTTACCAAAATCAGGTGATGGGTTCAAAAGTTATCATGTAACATACCTCGAATAGACAGACAGGGAAATGCCAAATGGTCGAGTTAAAACTGAGAACTCGATTTGCTTGTTAAATTACCTATTACCTACTTTATTATTATTATTCCGGCTGTACAATGTTTACACACTTTCCGGAACCAAAGATTACAGAAGTGATTGAATTCTCATCTTCCACTGCTGCTTGTCCATCCAAAGATCTTCTTCAATTTCTCGTTCCTTCAATATAGTCTGAATTTATTCTATCCAGGTGATAGGTGGTCTTCCTCGTTTCCATCTTTCTGGTGGGGTCCATTCCATAACTAAAGGTTATGTTATATTCAGCCGAATAAAAATTCCACAAATAAAAACTAATGTTGTTATTATTTTAATTATTATCATCTTTAGTTACCGTACATAACTTAAAAGAGAACAGTGAATTGTAAAACTTGTAGAGTCTGTTCACTTTTAAGTATCTAATTGTTAGATTTCGTAGTCCATGTCTAATGGACTAATTATAATTATGTCACCACCGACTCAGAACACAAAGTTATTTATTGGTAAAATTGTAAAAGTTTTACCTTATAGCCTGAACCAGTTTTCGCTTATTATAAGCTTCATCAGAGGCTGCCACTGGGAGCGCTGTCCGTCTTGTTGTTGGCGACAGCATCGATTTTTGAAGGATTGATGCTGTGTGTGTGGGGTGTGATATGTTCGAATAATGCGTGTGATTTGAAATGTGTCTGTTCATTTAGGATTTCGATAACAACACTGAAAAAATATCCCACAAATTCAAAAAAGCAGGATACAAAATTGCATACAAAACTACAAACAAAACAGAACACACACAAAGCACAAAACAAATTTGATCTACATGGGGTCTACAAACTAAATTCCTCAGATTGCAACAAATTCTACATAGGCCAGACAAACGTTGCTTCAAACAAAGATACATTGAACACACAAAGACACTACACTCCGCTACCAAATCCACCTTTGCAAACCACCTCATTGAAGCATACCACTCATACAACAAACATCGACAACAACACGGATATTCTACATGTACACACAAAAGGCTGAAAACTAGACACTCTTGAAAAATTGGAAATATACAAACACAAAAAACGACATCCTAAATGAACAGACACATTTGACCAACTTTTACGATATTACCAATAAATAACTTTTTGTTCCAAGTCGGTAGTGACATAATCATATTTATCTAATTGTGCTAACCAATAATTTTTTTGTAGGTGGGGTTAGGTCGCTGTACAAATGATCTTTTTGCCTACTTTGTAAATGGGTAAAATTATTTTTATTAAGTGAGAGACTTTGTTTTCTTTACAGCCTACACTACTGTTTGTAGTGCCATCGCTGCTGCTCTTTCTGGCATCACATCCAGCGATAAAAGCTGAACATTTAGAAAGTATTAGAGAAGTCACATGTGGCGCTGCCCCAGCAACAAAGAGTCTTATGGATAAGTTCAAGGAAAAAGCAGGCCGTAATAATATAAACATCAGACAAGGTAATTACATGTTTTATTTTTTATAGCGTTTGTTATTAAAAGTTATTAAAGATGACTTAGAGTACATGGCACGCAAACTAAAGGAAGACTATGGAAAATGGGGACTGCAGATGAATGTGGAAAAAACAAAATATTTGTGTATAGGAGAGGACACGACCGACATAGTATTGGAAAGTGGTGAAATTGTAGCTAAATGTGAGAATTACAAATATCTGGGAATAAATTTTAACAAGGAAGGGACAGACGATATAGAAATAAAGTGTAGAGTAAAGAAAACAAGAACAATAATTAAGTATCTAAATGGAATACTGTGGAGCACCGAAATAGGAAAACAAAGGAAAATGAGAATATATAACACAATGATTAAGAGCACATTAGTATATGGGTCTGAGACATGGAGAATGAAAGAACATCTGAAAAGAAAGATAGAAGCCACAGAAATGGACGCCTTAAGAAGAATATGTAGAACATCAAAATTAGACCGGGTCAGAAACGAAAAAATTAAGCAACAAATGAGTATAGAAGAAACTGTCTTAAACTCAATGAGAAAAAACAATTAATTTGGTATGGGCACATGCAGAGAATGGAGGAGGAGAGGTTGCCAAAGAGAGTGATAAAATGGATACCACACGAAAACAAAAAAGTACAAAAAGAAGAATTTCGACGAAACCGAAACATCGAAGCATGATAATGTTTTTAGGCTTTTGAAACGTATAATGTGCATAAACTAAATGTAATGTTCATATGTAATGTTTGAAACGCGCGAATTTTCTCACCTTCAGTTGTATTTGATGAGAATTCATTTAATTCTTCACGATCCCTGTCTTCACGTTGTCGTCGATGCAGGCGTCGCACACGTTCAGTGGAAGAGATCACGACTAACACTGAACAATATATACTGATATGCATCTTATTTCACTGTGACCAAATTTATTTATTACTAACATCACCTGGAGCGTTACATTTTTTGATGACGTTACACATTTTGCATCACGCATTTTGTGGAAAACATTATCATGTTTTCTATATAACTATATAACAAATATTTACTATATAACAAATATATTTACTATATAACAAATATATTTACTATATAACAAATATATTTACTATATAACAAACATTATCATGTCAAAAACGACAGAGACCGAAGATTTCTAGACTGTGGGGAATCGAAAGTGTGGAAGCGTTACATTTTTCAATGACATTACATATTTTGCATCACGCATTTTGTGGAATGACCCCCAGCCTAAAAACATTATCATGTTAAAAAGGGGAAGGCCAAAAGTAACATGGATACAGGCTGTAAGGAGATCAATGAGTGTACGATGTCTAACCGAAGAAAACTGCAACGACAGGAGATATTGGGAATTAGGCATCGGACAATGTTGCAGGATGTTTTAACCCGAATATATATACATATATATAAAAAGTTCAGAATTTTCATATAATCATAATTAAGTTTAAACTAATAAGAAAAAAAATTAAGATAATAAATGTTAGCAGTTAAAATTTGGTAAAACAAAAAACACATGCTACATTCTGTCAATAATATTCATTATGCGGGTACAAACAAAACTTTGTCATAATCATCTTCTTCTTAACGGTTTTAGGCTCTAGCAGCCTGTTCCTATTCCACAGTCCACCTTTTCTTAGGTCTACCAACTTTTCTTCTGCCTCTAGGTTTGTAATCTTTTGGCATCTTCGGTATTCTACTTTCTTCCATTCTATTGATGTGTTGAATCAATTTTCTTCTGTATTCTTTAATCCTTTCATTAACTGCAAAAATATATAAATCACTTCTTGTCTCCTCATTTCTTATATGATCTCGTCTATTACAACTTTTAACTGATGTGACAAATTTCATTTCTGCTGTTTGTATCTTTTGTTCATGTTTTCTCTTTATGACACAAGTTTCAGAACCATACAGTTGTGTAGGTATTGTCATTGTTTAAAAAAATTTTATTTAGCTTTCTTTTATACATTTATTTCCCAACGTTCTCCAAATTGTTCTACACATTCGTACAAATTTTCACTTTATTTTCTATAAATGTCGTCACTTTATTTTGTCAAAAATTTGTAAACTTATAAATGATTATTGTTAATCATAAGAAAATATTCAAAATTGCATACAATTGACTTTGTACATTGATAAACAAATTACATGCAGCATGGATATGTAAACATATTGTGAGACGTCCGTTCTATTTACAGGATATGGAATGACAGAAACAGCCCCTTGCACTCTTCTTACACCCCACAACATGCCAGTCTCAAAAATGGGCTCAGCTGGACAGCTGGTGAAAGGAACATACGCAAAAGTTGTCAGTTTGACTACGAACGAGCCACTCAGTCCACAAGTGTCTGGAGAGCTGTACGTGCAGGGACCTCAGGTAAATTTAATTTTCAGAGTTTTCTCACTCACATCATTGCAAGCTTTGCAGTTTGTATGATTTTATTCTTTATAAAGTACTGAATCACCCTTTTTAAAATTGAAATCTAATGATATCTGTAATGATTTGCTATACTTTGTACACCATGACATACTCTTGTGATTTAACATGTGACATGCAACATTTGCATTAACTTGGAGAGTTTTATTCGTTTAAATGTTCACACGTCTTTCTTATCTATGAGTTGGTTGGTTTCAGTACTTTTCGTGCTATATTGATTTTTCTCACATTTCCTTTCAAACCTTTGATATCGTAGGATGTAATGGAAACTACAGTTTTTTGATGAACCAAGGTGCATCAGTGGTGTCTTTAATACCTTATTTTCAAATGGTACATTAATGCTTTATCAATGTTAATGTTGTTTCTATAATGTTATGTTAATACTCATGGCATGTTTTCATGGGTTTAAAATCTAGTAATATAAAATAAGTTTTGTAAATATTGGGACGAATAGTTATCCATCACCTTTCCTTTCCCACATGGGTATACCAATTAAGTTGAATGCAAAAGGCACCTTTTTACCTTTTGGTACTGTTCCCAATTAGTTCTTATTATGTACAAATATAATTGATTAAAGAGATGTTACAACCAAAATTCCTGCAAAGTTGTAAAATTTTGACTTGAATTATCGAAATGTTTTTATTTGTTTATGCTTTTCCAACATAAGTACTGTTTTTCTTAGTTTTTCATGGGCAAAGTAAATCTTCACTTTATTTCAGTTTTCCATATGTTATGCCTCATTCCATCGTTTTTTCCAGTGATATTTCACTGTGCGGTAGTCTTTCTTCAACTCGACCTTCTCAGTAAAATTGTTTGGACAAATATTCAATTTAAGCTAAAACCATTTATAGATTTTTAAAATAAACTATTAACTTTTGTCTTCAGTAAATACTTTATGAAATCAATTGCTGACCAAAAGGTGATATGAAGTTGTATCTAATAAGCTGTACACACATTAACTGTGCTCGACACCATACTGCACCAGCTCAAACGGATTTTGTCCTTCTAACTGGATCACCTTGACACAGGGTACCATCGATTGCATCCACTTTAATCTTTTACTCAAATATTTTCTACCTCACTGTACACAAACCTATTAGCTGCACATGAAGTAACTTCTGATGTCAATTTCACACAGAATATCATATTCTCAAAACACACACATACACACAGAGTAGAACATTGTTTAATTAACAGCAAACTACAGCATTATTGGTAACATATTACAGATCATGGCTGGGTACCTGAAAAATGAAAAAGCAACGCGGGAGACTATTGACTCAGAAGGCTGGCTACATACTGGTGACGTAGCCTATTACGATGAAGATGGTTACTTCTACATTGTAGACCGTACAAAAGAACTGATAAAAGTTAAAGGAAACCAGGTATGCAGAATTACTATTGTTATAATGTTAAAAAGCATGTCTATCTATTCAGCTGCCTTAAGTTTTGAAGACATTTAGCTGCCATGAGAAGGAGTGAAATATAAATCTATTTGAAGATGTATATAGTGTTACCAGACCTTAAATAACCCATCTGTAATGTTTATGTTAAAAAAAATTAGTAAACTAATAAAGTTTCAGAAATGGTGTATTTTGGCCTCCATCAGTTTCCAGTCATCTGGCGCATAACGTATATAGGTTGTATTTGGCTGCCAATTTTTATTATTCTTTGAAGTCTTGATGATATCTGGAAGCCAGCAAGCTTGGTTTGTTTTTGTCATTTTCATGCTGTTGCTTATGTACGTACCAATATTCACTGTCAATTAGAATTACATGTATTTCCTCCAAAATGAAAGAAAATCACTGGGCTGAAAATTCATGTTGTACTTACCTACCAATTCCACCATAATGTTCATACAGAAATAACAGATTTGAGAAGAGGTTTTTTACAGTTTACGTTTTGAGTTTGTTTTATCAGACGCTGCAAGAAGAAATATTGTTTTATTAGTACTTTAATTTTTGTTGACACATAATTTTTTTATGAAATACACCTTTAATTCATAAATCTGAAAAACAACATTCAGTCGAAACATGTTTCTTGAGGTTCCTCGTTTTCGTGCGTTTAATCAAAAAACGAGTAAGAACACATATTACAAGATTTTTGCATAATTTAATTTGTTATAACAATTTTTTAATAAAACATAAATAGCAACAGAAATAAACAGAAATATCAAAAACATGACTGCCTTTAAAAAAAACGGCAACCATTTTGAAACTGGTTCAAGAAATTTTGTTAAAATATGATAGAATAGCAAAACCAGTGATAGAATAAGAAACCAAACCAACCGAGACATACCTTAATCCCATTTACTGCCAAGAAAATGTGTATAAAATTAGGCGTTGATTTGAAAACCGTTTTTGACGTGACCTGCCACAGTGTATGTACAATACATTCATAAATTCACACACGCGTGCTATAAAAGTAGTTTATAGAATGCGTGCGGGCGCGTGCACACACACACACAACGCGCGCTATATACTACTTTTTTGATAGAGATGATGCAAAAGTGTTAAGAAAACTCAAATTTTGGTTATTTTGAAAATGTTCCCATTTAATAACTCACTCTTACAGAACAACATTCTTTTACAGCAGAAAAGTAAAAAAAAAATAATAATAAAAATAATAAAATTCATAATGAAGTACAATTTTTTACATATAACGATATATAAAGATGTGGAAAAAACGCAATTTAATCAAAATTAAATAATACAAATGATACAAGTTCTCAAGAAAATTATCATAAAGAACAACAATTTGTCAAATAATTTTCAAAAAGTGTAAAATCTGTCTTATAAATGTAAGGGAAAATGTATTATATATTAAAGAAGAATCTGCATACCCTACTAATGCAGATAAAAAATGTAATCGAAATTAATTAATACATAATGATACAAATATACTACAAGAATATCATACAGAAAACCATATTTATTTCATACAGAATATCATA
The DNA here is from genome assembly GCA_034769895.1 of Magicicada septendecula. NCBI lineage: Eukaryota > Metazoa > Arthropoda > Insecta > Hemiptera > Cicadidae > Magicicada > Magicicada septendecula. Next base: position 848,048,932 of record CM068368.1, read on the forward strand.
CCTGTAGAACATTGTACAAAACAGTATCCTGTTAATCAATTTAAAAAGTATAAACATAAACTGTTTTAAAAATAAAAATTATAATGTAGTAAGTATTAAAAAATGCAAATATTACTGTATTAATAAAGTACAGTATAGCGCCGATTTTCAGTGGGCCCGTTATCCGTGGTGTGGATTAACCATGGTCTTACAATTATATAATTACTGTATACTCTACCTACTGTAGTTGAAAGTTTAGAAAATTTTAGTACAAAATTCAATTTGTTTAGCCTTTAATATCTTATTACACGCGTCAGTAAAGAGATTCAAAAAAATCTCAGCGTGAATGCTGTACAATGCATGTTTTAATGTAAATACATTACAGTACCGTATATTTAAAAGTTTGTAAAAGTAAGCTGTTACTTGTTACCGCTGTTTAATAATTAAACCTCACGTCATTAACATAAATAAGCTGACATTAGATTTCATGCCCTATTGCACCGGAAGAGAAACATTCCACTATGTATCACTCCTAGCCGTTGTGAGCGACTCAAGAAACGGAAGTTGATGACGACGACGAACTACAACCAAAGTCGAATGTACTGTGTTCCCGAAGATCAAACATCTGCAGAAACTTTACTAAAATTTATGGAAAATGAAGATGATGTTGACTTCGTTGATGTCTTGCAAGTCCGTAGTGTATAATAAAAAAAAATTGCACAAACAAAATTACCGACTTTTTAAAGAAATGACTAACTTGTTTATATTATTTTACCATTATTTTAAATTATTTTATATGCACAATTTTTTTCATTGAAATAGCCCATTCGGTCTTTTTCTGTGTGACAGGTTTTGTTATTTTTCCTTTTTAATTAATACCTAACGTATACCGATTATCCGTGATCATCCTTTCCCCAGTTACCACGGACAATCGGCACTACACTGTACATATTAATGTACTTTATTCGACACCATATAATGAAAATGAAATTATAGATAACAATACAAATAAACTAGAAAACTGTCCTACAGAATAACATTCTGTTACATCGTTTTTAAAAAGCTTATATGCTATCCTAAAAATGAAAATGAAAACAAACCACACGTTAAAAGAACATATTATTAATAAAGTAGGGCCTACATACTGAATTAGACACGAAATAATAAAAATTAAATAATATGTAGCGACACAATACTAGGAAACTGTAATAGAGAAGAATAACATTCTGTTTAATCGTTTTTGATAAATACAGTATACCTTCTGCTAAGGGGCTTCTCTTAATAAGGGACACTTCTGTAATCCCGGTGATTTTACCATAAGAAACAATGCTCACACATTTCCAAATAACGGTAAAAAACATAAAAATGTCTGTTTTTTTGGTACTATTTTCTCCATCTAGCAGAAACCTTAGGACAGAAAAATACTTTTTACTAGACAGTATTTTACTTTTTATAACAAGAAAATACAAGTATAAATAAAAATCGTGAATATTGAGCCTGAAACGTGAAAGAATTTAAATATTCCATCACTAGCCTATTAGTCAACTTGTATATTACGGCATAAACAGTAAAGGTTTTCATTAAAACACGAGTTATCAAGTTTTAAGGATACAATTATCGATGATCAGTGAACCCACACGCACGCAGTTCATTTTGTTATAATTGATACATTTTTTGCTGCATTACAGAGTACTGTCGTACGTGACAGAATGGGATGTTGTTATAATTCTACAAAATTAGAACTGTGCTGATAGATTTAATGGTATTGCCGTACATTTTTATTTTTGTTTTCACCATTCATGCCCATTTTTGGTTTTCATGAGTCATTCTATTTTACTTTTTTAATAGCCTACTAGACGTCCAGTAATAAAATATTATTTGTGTACATCAACAGGTTAATAATTGTCTTTTTTAGTGCTATATGTGATATTTTTCCGTAGTTAGTTACATGAAGTAGGCCTAGTGAATTTCTAGCTGTTTTATTAAAACACACAACATTTAACAAAACGACTAACACAGTTTTCTCTATAGCCGACACCTCTTTACAGCAGACAAATGTTTTGTCCGCGTGACTGGCCGGTATTCAGAAGTTTCACTGTATGTAAACTTATGCTAATAGTAAATAATTTTAGTAGTAACAATGCTAAAGTAAGTACAGTTGTAACAATAAAGTAATTAATTACACTAGTAACAATAATAATAGTACAGTATTATATTATGTAATAATACAATTATGAAAACTATAATCAAACAAATTATTTACAGCAACATGTTTCCCTTTGTTTAAGTAGCAAGTGTAGGCCTATTATTTAAGAGACTCTTTTCCTAGCTACATCAGTTTTTTTTTGTGTAAACATTTTGCACAAATACATTAGCTCCATTTTTCTGGTAAGTTTAGTTGTGGATATAATTCATATAGATGTTCTACTTCATGTCTCTTTGGAGGAATTTTTTTCTTTAATGTGAGTTTTAAAAAACTCCAACTACATTGCGTTGTTCGTTCATCCATTTGTGTACATCTCTTTTAGTTACCTTGTTTTTGGTACCACTTTTTTGTCTTTACATGGCTGCAGTACAGCCTCAATGAGTTCTGGCATACTAATTACATTGTCCTCTCTGCTGTCTGCATTTCTTGAAGTACCTGATAAAATGTCATGAAGTGGAATATCTTCCGGATATTCATTTTCACTATCTGAACCATCACTGAAGTTTGTTGTATTTCTACAGTTTGTAATGGGGTTATCTTCCAGAGGAATATCTATTTCATCCAGCAGCCTACCCTTGTATTGTACCTTTCTCCATCATTAGAAATAGCTTTGTAATTTTTGCCATTTGGAATATGTCATCAGGTAATCTGTAGTTGCTTTGGTGTATCGATGAAGTATGTCCCATGGAAGTCACGAGTTGGACATGTGGAAAAGTTGACAGATAGTAGCAAGGTGGTTCCTAAGTGTCCTTGTCAAAATGTCGTCAGGATTTCTGGGTCTGGGTCATGATAACAGATCTAGATATATGAATAACTCACCTTTGGTTTTACTGTAATCTGGTGTGAAGTATTCATTATATCGTAGTCAGGATCCCACGTGTAGTCGGGAAGAACTCTTGCATCAGCATTCAACGTAACTCGATGATAACACAAACAATCACAACTGAAAATTCATGTCCTGTGTTTATTGCATGTGTGGCTATAAATTGGATGCCAAGATTGCAATAAATGTTACATAGGACAAACAAAAAAACAACTGAAAAAACGTTATTTTGATACTAAACGCATACAAAAAACCAGAAATATATAAATCCAATTTAGCCACGCATGCAATAAACACAGAACATGAATTCCCAGACATAACCAATATGACACTAATAAACCGTATACCACACAAAGGCACCATAATGAACATTTGGGAAAATTTACAAATATACAAACATAAAACACAAACAAACTAATACCTGAACAAATACAAATCAATACAAAACATTACACAATATTCAAAGCACTCAACATCGAAAATACACAAAAACTAACACATATACCACAATCACACACAATAAAACCAATTTGAAATACCAGAAGCCAACAGGAAGCCACAACAATAATAGTCATCCAACACATATGTACTTCACCAGACACAAAAACCGGAAGGCTGAGGATGGGTACAAGATGGTACCCGAAACATGTTCCTAATAAGGAAAAAAAACGTATATCTTGAGGTAAATTTATTTATAAATATTAAATGTAATATATATACATATTTTTTAATATTTATAATCACTTTACCTCAAGATATTTTCTCCTTATTTGGAACATGTTTCGAGAACCCCTGTGTTCTCATCCTCACCCTTTGTTATCTTGCATCTGGTGAAGTATTTGTGTGTTGGTTGGACACTATTTTGGTTTCTTATTGGTCTCTGGTACGTTAAACAGTTTTGTTAGCTTTGTCATTTTATTATTTATGTATGTGAATGTGGCCCATTTTTTATTGTTGTTATTATTTTTGTTTTGTTCATTTTGATTAATTTTTAATTGTTCAGTTTGTATTTTATATTTTATTTTATTTTCTTTATAGAGTGTTTTTATTACATCCATTTCCACAAGCAATTTGGTATATTATATTTCTTTCTTTGTCTGTTTCTTGTTTGTTTAGGGGTATTTTGTACATTCTGTTAAATAGTGAATAGAATGCTGCCATTTTATGTTGTGGTGGGTGGTCAGAAAGGTTAGGTATAATGATGTTAGTGGCAGTTGATTTTCTGTATATTGCATATTGTAGGTGGTTATTGTATCTTGTGATGATTATGTCTAAATAGTTGATTTTGTTGTGATTTTCTTTTTCTTCTGTGAATTGTATTTTTGATGTATGTTATTGATTTGTTTTAATATGTTATCTGCATTTGTATTTTTGTTACTTGATATATATAGCCATATAGCCCATCATCTATATATCTTATCCAAATGCCATTTATATCAAAGGATTTTATAATATTTTGTATTTTGGTGTCTATATGTTGTAAGAATATTTCTGCTATTATGCTAGATAATGGAGATCCCATTGCCAATCCTTCTTGTTGTTCATAAATTTTGCTATCGAATTCAAAGTAATTTTGTTTTAGTATTAGTTGGAGGCTATTTTTTATTTCAGTTATATATTGTGTGCCTTCAATTTGTTCTTTAAGTTTGTTTATTATTATGTCTATTGTTTCATTAATTGGAATGTTGGTGTACATATTTGTGATGTCATATGATGTAAAATATGTGTTTTCATCTATATTTATTACCTTTAGTTTGTCTGTTAATTCGTACGTATTTTTTATGTTGTGATAATTATTTGTTAGATGGTTACTTTTTAGTTTTTGTGTTATTATTTTTGCTATTTTGTATGTAGGTACTTTTTTGAAGTTCATTAACGGTCGTATTGGGTTGTTTAATTTGTGTATTTTTAAATATCACTATAGTATTGACGACTCGGAACACTAAGTTTTTTATAAGTAAAAACGTAAAGTTTTACCTTACAGCCTAAACCGGCTTTCACCTTTAGAAGGCTTCATCAGAGGCTGCCATAGGTAGCGTTGTCTGTTTTGTTGTTGGCGACGGGATAGTTATTCGAAAGATTGAAGCTGTGTGTATGTGGTGAGATGTGTTCGAATAATGCGTGCGATTTGAATTGTGTCTGTTCATTTAGGATGTCGTTTTTATTTGTTTTTGTGTGTTTGTATATTTATAATTGTTCTAGAGTGTCTAGTTTTCGGCCTTTTGTGTGTACGTGTAGAATGTTCATGTTATTGTCGATGTTTTTATATGTGTGGTTTGCTTCGATGAGGTGGTTTGCAAAGGTAGATTCTGTAGTGGTGTGGAGGGCTTTTGTGTGTTCAATGTATCTCTGTTTGAAGCTACGTCCTGTCTGGCCTATGTAGAATTTATTGCAATTTGAGCAATTTAGCTTGTATACACCAGGTAGATCGAATTTGTTTTGTGCTCTAGGCATGCGTTTTGATAGTGTGTGTTCTGTTTTGTTAGTAGTTTTGTAAGCGATTCTGTATCCTGCTTTTTTGAATTTGTGGGCAATTTTTTCAGTTTGTTTGTTGATGTATGTTAGTGTTATGAATTTGTTGTTTTCTGTCTTTGTCTGTTGTTTGTTTTGTGTTTTGTGTAGGAGTTTACTGACTATTGTTCTGTCATAACCGTTAGATTCTGCTAGATATTTTATCGTGTTTAGTTCGTCTTTGTAGTCTATTTCATCTAAGGGGATGTTGTTAAGTCTATGTATCATGGTTCTAAAAGCAGCTAGTTTGTGTTGTATTGGGTGATTGGAGCTGTTGTGTATTAGTGTGTCAGTTGTAGTTGGTTTTCTGTATATACTGAATTTGTGCCTGTGTTCTAGTTTTGTGATGGAGAGGTCTAAGAAGTTTATGGTATTGTTGTGTTCGTATTCGGCAGTGAAGGTTATGTTTTTATGTATTTTGTTTATGTGCGTTAGTAACTGTTCGCATTGTCTTTTGTTTCCCCTGTATAGTATTAGAATGTCATCAACGTATCTGTGCCAATATAGTATTTTATGTGAGTGTCTGTCATTGTTTGTGAGTATTTTTGTTTTTTCTAAGTGTTGGAGGAAGACTTCTGCTAGAATGCTGGATATGGGGGAGCCCATGGGTAGGCCATCGTTCTGTGTGTAGTATTTATTGTTATAAGTAAAGGAGTTTTGTGATAATGTTCAGAGTTTCTGTTATTTCATTGATAAGTTCGTCTGATGTGTTGTTCTGTTTGAGTTTGTTTTGTAGGATGGTGATTGTTTCAGAGATTGGGATGTTTGTGTACAGGTTTTTAATGTCAAAGGAGCTAATGTGGCATTATGGGGGATGTGTATGTCTTTTATTTTTGTTACTAGGTCAGTGTTGTTTTTTACTGCAATGTTGTTGTCTATTTGTGTGTGTTGTCTAATAATTTTGTCTAGATATTTTGCCAGTTTGTGTGCAGGGGCATTACGGTAGTTGATAATGGGGCAGATCGGAATGTCTTCTTTATGGATTTTGGGAAGCGCTTGGAGTGTAGGTGCTGATGGTCGGATTTGTTTCATGTAGGGCTTTTGTTTATGTGTCATAATGTGTTTGGCTTTGTTGACTATTTGTTTTACTGAGTTTTGGTATCTGTCGGTGGGGTCGTGTTTTAGTTCTGTGATGTTGTTCTGTTCCATGAAGTTTTGTACTTTTTTGTGTAGGTCGTCTGTGGGGATAATTACAGTCGTGTTGCCTTTGTCAGCTTTTACAAATGTGATGTTGTGTTTGTGTGCCTTTTCCCTCAGTTTGATGGCTGTGTGTATTTCTGAGTTGTGGTTGTTGTTGTCTGGTGTCTTATGTACTCCTATTGTGTTGTTTATATTATGTCTTAATGTGTCTTGATGTTCTGGTGCTGTGTTTTATATATTTGTTTCTGTGTCAATTATGAGCTTTGTTAGTGTTTGGTTGTAATGTTTGTAATGTATGTTATGTTTTAGGCCTTTATCAAGGAGTGTTTGTTCGTTTTGTGAGTGTGACATTCGTGAGGTTTACTGTACGTGGGTAGAATTTGTGCGAGGGAATTATATCTGTTTTGATTGGTGTCAGGTTTTTTATTTTTCTGTCGTGTTTTGTCTGTATGTTATGTATTTGTTTTTTTGTCCATTCATTTGTGTGGTGTATTAGTTCAGTCATGTAATTGTGTCCGTATGTGTTGGCGATTTGTAGGTGTAGTGTTAGTGCTTTGCGGTTGAGGGCGTCTTTTTTCTTATACAGTTGTTTAATTGATTCTTTTATGTATGTTCTTTGTGCGATGTTTTGTGTTATTCGGGCGGCCTGGTTGTTAGGTTTAATTTTGATTTGGGCATATTTAGGTGTTAGTGATTTGTTTATGCATGTTTTGTTGAAAGTTATGTGAGCTACAATCTTTCTAACCTTCAACCATGTGTATTTTTATTAGGCTATTCATTTTAGGTGGTTTTGGATTATTATTTATATATATGTCTGTATTTTTATTGTTGAAGATGTTTTTAGCTGTTTTTATTAGTTATATTGTTTGTTTAAGATATTTTTCTGTTGGGTCTTTATTTAATTGTAAGCAATCATTATTGTTGATGAAGTCTTCAGTTTTTCTGATGTAGTCTGTTTTGTCAATAATTACTGTTGCCTGGCTTTTGTCTGCTTTAGTTATGATTAAATTGTTGTTATTAACTTTATTTTTAATTTCTTTTAATGTTTTATTATCCATTAATAATAATGGATGTAGTGTAAAAATAAAGTTTCTATGTTTCTTTAATAAAGAGCTTCATTACAATTGTGGTTCACTTACGGCCAACTTCAATATACTGATAAAGTACGTAAACATTAACACTTAAAACACCACCATACTTCAGTACAACAGATGTCGAACAAACATAAACAACAAACAATGGCTGCCACTGAACTGTTCAGTTGTCCGCACGCGCAGATGGCCGGGAGGGAGCCCGAGTCGGACCGAATCAACCCGAACTTCACACCACTACCACCCCACTCACCTCACCTATACGGGGAATTATCACTGTCTGCCGTGGCGATGCCTTCGCGCATTATTCATTAAAATAATTCAGATTGTTACTTATTTTTTTCTTTATATTCATTATTTCGGGGGGGGGGGAGCCCTGGGCCCCCCCTTATATACGCCCCTGACACTACATCAGAAAAACTGAACACTTCATCAACAATAATGACTGCATACAATTAAATAAAGACCCAACAGATGACATTATAGTGTCTCTCCTGTCTGAGACATTATAACAGAGGGAACCAGTTTAATTGGTTACTTTCAATCAAACCGGCTGCCGATGGTAGTACAATTACTTACCAACAAATCTGAAAATATGTAGAACAGGAATTAGGATTAGGTTACGCAAATTTACTCACTCTCTGGTTATTTAGCAAAAACATCTCTTTATTATATTTACTTGAATAATAATTTAAATATTATTGTTATTATGTTTTATTATGTTAAAAAAATAAATTACTCAAAAGTTGTGCATCGAATGCTCTTACGTCTTTTTTAACATGTTACTCTGGTGAGCAAAATAAAAATTATATATTTATTAACTACATTAAATACCTCGGATCCGGGTTTTAACTTAATAATGCTCTACAATAAGTCAACATTATGCAAGCTACTGGAATATTAGTTTGCTCAAATTTCGAATTACCCTTTACCTTTTACTATCATCAGATTACTATTTCATTATTGTAATTACAGACACTACTATGTTAACATTTACATGATTAGAATAAGTCTTTGCAAAAATATTCTGCTTTTGTCGCCATTGTTAAAAGTATAATGGTTTGGTTTCACCTTGATACAATGTGATCAGCGGCAGGTTCTCTTGTTGTTACTCTTCAGTTGCGTTTCCTAGAAGTTCTACGATGTCGTTCGGGTGTCTCCATTGATTTTGTAGATTCTTAGTTGCGATCATGACGAAAGGATGCTGTTACCTGAAGCTCGTGAGTTTGTCGTTGTTGCTTCACTCCTGATGAACGGTGTTCACTTTTTTTTTACATTTTACATTTTGCTTTTAACTGCACTAATGTTACTCTATAATGTTTGGATAGAACATACTTTACAATTTAAACATTTTGTTTCCTTTTTTAAAGAGATGTGTTGGCTAAGTTAGTTACTTTTAATTATTTCACTACATTTCAACTACATAACTTGTTTTACTTTCACCACATTTCAATTACTTGTGGAGTCTGTCACCACGAAAGATTACCTTCAGTTACATCGTTATTAATTTTTTATATTTACACTTTTTCTTCAGGACACATGGTAAAGCTGTTACCTTGTCTCTGATTCTCGCTCGACTGGGGTTGGTTTTGCGGCGGTTAGTAGGGAGAGGGAGCTGTTCGCGCGGAGAGAGAAAAGTAGTTTGTACTTTATTATTATTATTATCATACTAATTAACTACTATTAATAATACTACATTTTCTTTATTGAGTTAGGTATTTCTTCTTCTTCTTATTATTATTATTACGTCTTTTTATTTAATTATCATAATTATTAATTTTCGCTTCAATACAGAGTAATTTTCATGTCCGTACTACATTTTTACAAGTTGATACAGTCATATAAGTATACAGGGAAGGGTTAAATATTTTCTCACATGTCATTTTAAATAAAAATTATTTGTGCTATTTAAATTCCTTTTAAATCGTCACATCCTCCTCCACTTAAAGATAAGGACGGGGCGATGGGGTATTAAAAGAAAACCTAAGAAATACAATTACATTTTTATCTTTTGTGAAATTCCCTTTCTCTCGTTTCTTAACATCTACCTTAATATTATTTACATATAAATAGATATTACTTATTTATTAATCTATTTGTTACTCTTAGTTTCCCGTAACTTCACAATATAGTGGCCAGACTGATTACATTGCATACTCTAACTATATTGGTTAGCTTTCTGCGCTTTCTTTAACCCTTGTAAAGAACTTTCTTTAACCCTTGTAAAGGATTTTTCAGTGCGGCACCATTGTGACTGTGTTACGTCTTTATCCCTATATCTCTTAATTCTACTACAGTAATCTAAAGCCAATCCCATACTTGACCTTAGATTCATTTGTAATGCTAATTTCTTATTCTACTGAGATACGCGGAATTTCACAAAGGGGGAATCTTTATTTACATTTAAACAATTAGCTTTTACGATCTAAGAGGGGTCAAACACTGGACGCATTGTATTATACACTAGGGAGGTTTTCATTGTTTAGCGATGTTACCATTTATAACAATAGGGGAAGGCTTACTACAATATTTCCTGTACGAACGGGTTTGTCTCTATTACTGTCAAGCTGGGGGAATTATTTTGAACAGGCCACGACCGGGCGTTTACATAATTCACATATACTTTTATTATTACTTTCTCTTTACTCATTTTACTTCTACACTTTACACTTTTGTTACATGTTATTTTTATTTAAGCTATTATTAAACCTTTTTATTTAAAGTACTTATTATTTATTTTATATCAAACACTTATGAAATTTGAATTCATTTACACACACATATATATAATCACAATCTTATACTAATAAATTCAAATATATGTAAATCTAATAAGTATCTGTGGAGATGCAGTTATTGAGGAGATATTATCACTTTAATATGGAAAGAAATTTCACACGAAGAGTACATTATGTTTACATTCATACAACAGATCAGCTGGTTGGGGGAGGTCTATTGTGTGCGTTACGGTGGCTTATTGTTTACCTAGGCAAGGCTTTATAACAAAGAAGGGCGACTTCTGACAATTTGGAACACGTTTTATTTCCTGCACAGGATTGTCTGTTTAGTCAACTAGGGAATGTCATTCAAACAACGTACTTGTATACGAGGGGAGAGGGTACTTTTCTCGACATGAAACAAACATGAACTAGCCAGTAACTACCGTCAGGTAGAAAATTAAATATTTTTACAAGCGGGGACTTGCTTATTACGTCGATTTCCTAATACTACTATTATTACTTTATTAATAAAACTCTATTTATTTATTCACAAATCCAGAGTGAGTAAATTTACGCATTTTAGCAAGTTACTGTTAATTATTTAGCACAGGGTACACAATTATTTTATAAATTAGCAGAGTGTTGCATTTTATCTGTGACACTCTGTAAACAATTATTTTATTTATTTATTTATTTTTTTTTTACAAAGTAGCAGAGTGGCGCATTTTATAGTGTCTCTCCTGTCTGAGACATTATAACAGAGGGAACCAGTTTAATTGGTTACTTTCAATCAAACCGGCTGCCGATGTTAGTACAATTACTTACCAACAAATCTGAAAATATGTAGAACAGGAATTAGGATTAGGTTACACAAATTTACTCACTCTCTGGTTATTTAGCAAAAACATCTCTTTATTATATTTACTTGAATAATAATTTAAATATTATTGTTATTTTGTTTTATTATGTTAAAAAAATAAATTACTCAAAAGTTGTGCATCGAATGCTCTTACGTCTTTTTTAACATGTTACTCTGGTGAGCAAAATAAAAACTATATATTTATTAACTACATTAAATACCTCGGATCCGGGTTTTAACTTAATAATGCTCTACAATAAGTCAACATTATGCAAGCTACTGGAATATTAGTTTGCTCAAATTTCGAATTACCCTTTACCTTTTACTATCATCAGATTACTATTTCATTATTGTAATTACAGACACTACTATGTTAACATTTACATGATTAGAATAAGTCTTTGCAAAAATATACTGCTTTTGTTGCCATTGTTAAAAGTATAATGGTTTGGTTTCACCTTGATACAATGTGATCAGCGGCAGGTTCTCTTGTTGTTACTCTTCAGTTGCGTTTCCTAGAAGTTCTACGATGTCGTTCGGGTGTCTCCATTGATTTTGTAGATTCTTAGTTGCGATCATGACGAAAGGATGCTGTTACCTGAAGCTCGTGAGTTTGTCGTTGTTGCTTCACTCCTGATGAACGGTGTTCTTTTCTTTTTTTAATTTTACATTTTGCTTTTAACTGCACTAATGTGACTCTATAATGTTTGGATAGAACATACTTTACAATTTAAACATTTTGTTTCCTTTTTTAAAGAGATGTGTCGGCTAAGTTAGTTACTTTTAGTTATTTCACTACATTTCAACTACATAACTCATTTTACTTTCACCACATTTCAATTACTTGTGGAGTCTGTCACCACGAAAGATTACCTTCAGTTACATCGTTATTAATTTTTTATATTTACACTTTTTCTTCACGACACATGGTAAAGCTGTTACCTTGTCCTGATTCTCGCTCGACTGGGGTTGGTTTTGCGGCGGTTAGTAGGGAGAGGGAGCTGTTCGCGCGGAGAGAGAAAAGTAGTTCGTACTTTATTATTATTATTATCATACTAATTAACTACTATTAATAATACTACATTTTCTTTATTGAGTTAGGTATTTCTTATTATTATTATTACGTCTTTTTATTTAATTATCATAATTATTAATTTTCGCTTCAATACAGAGTAATTTTCATGTCCGTACTAGATTTTTACAAGTTGATACAGGCATATAAGTACACAGGGAAGGGTTAAATATTTTCTCACATGTAATTTTAAATAAAAATTATTTGTGCTATTTAAATTCCTTTTAAATCGTCACAACATCACAAATTATGTACACCAACATTCCAATTGATGAAACAATAGACATAATAATAAAAAAACTTAAAGAACAAAATGAAGACACACAATACATAACTAAAATAAAAAATAGCCTCCAACTAATACTAAAACAAAATTAATTTGAATTCAATAGCAAAATTTATCAACAACAAGAAGGATTGGCAATGGGATCTCCATTATCTAGCATAATAGCAGAAACATTCTTACAACATTTTGGTTATTTTGGTTTCTTGTTGTTCTCTGGTATTTTAAAGTGGTATTATTGTGTGTGATTGTGGTATATGTATTAGTATTTTGTGTATTTTCGTTGTTGAGTGCTTTGAATATTGTGTCACATTTTGTACTGATTTGTATTTGTTCAGGTATTAGTTTGTTTTGTGTTTTATGTTTGTTTTCGAATTTGTTTGATAACAATTAATAATTAAATGCACTTCCACTTGTGAAAAAACTTACTTTTTGTTATATCCTCATACGCACGTTTCGGAGTAGTTTGCTCCTTCATCAGTGAGGTATAAATGCAGAAAGCATCAAGGCGTTGGTAATCTGTAACGGTTTTTTGGCGATTGGTTGTGTGTGGGGGTGTGTGTAGATGGAAGGGGGTTGACACGAGATTCTGAATTGTGTCCGTTGTGTATTATTGTGTCGAATAGTGTGTTGGATTTAAATTGTAATTGTTCACTGAGTATGTTGTTAGGTTGTGTTTTGTTGTGTTTGTATATTTCGTATTGTTCTGCGGTGTTGAGTTTGCAACTTTTGGGCATGTAGTGTAAAATTTCAAGATTGTTTTTTATGTTGGTATAACTGTGGTTTTCTGTTTGTATGTGTGTGGCAAATGTAGATTGTAAGTTGTTATTAGATAAAGCTTTTGTATGTTCAGAAAATCTGGAGTAAAAAGATCTTCCTGTCTGGCCTATATAGAATTTATTACAATCGTTGCAGTTTAATTTATTATACGCCTGTTTTGTTGTATATGTCTAAGTCTTTGTTTGTGTTCAATAAAATATAATTCAATATAAAATATATTTTATATATATCAAGAAACGAACTGTAGCAGAAAGTGATTGAATTAATAAAACCATACAAGGTAAATAAGCATACAGTGGAAAAAAACGAAAAGTGAGGTTATCAAACAAATTCAAAAACAAACGTAAAACATGACACAATATTCAAAGCACTCAACATCGAAAATACACAAAATACTAATACATACACCACAATCACACAAAGTAATACCACTTTAAAATACCAGAGACCAACAAGAAACCAAAATAACATCCAGCCAACACACAAATACTTCACCAGATGCAAGATCACAAAGGCTGAGGATGAGAACACAGGAGTTCTCGGTAAAATAAATATAAATTTTAAATATTATATATATATATATATTTAAATAGTATTTTACAGATGATTGAGAAGTATTTAATTTATAATTTAATATTTTACAGATGATTGACAAGTATTTAATTTATAATTTAACTACAGTTAGTTGTCTTGACTTAAAATCAAAATATAATTCTGAAACAAGGTAATGGTGCTAAATTGTTTCTCCATTGTTGGGGATATTTGTGTTTCATACCAATGTGTTGTACACAATGCCATATAATTGATCATGACCATACAAATTACCACAACTCAAAATATTTCTAGATAAGTGTGAATGTGTTGCAACTCAATATACCATGAAAATAATATAAATTAATTATATAATATTTCTATAATAGTATTGGTTTAACCCATACTTATTACATTTACTGAATATTAATCCAGTTACTGAATATTAAATTATTTATTTAATTTCTCTGATCATGAGAAAAATAAGATCAGACTTTTAGGCCTCTGTTACACTAAGCAAACTGATTTCAAGGCTAGGTGAAACTAGTTGCAGTGTAGTAAAAACAATTGCTCTGCAATCGGTTGCTGATGTAAGCATGCATCTATACTACTATTATAAAAAGGTAAAGTTTGTGTCTTTTGTTTTCCGGGCTAACCTCAGAAACTACTGAACCGATAAAAAAAATTCTTTCACCACCACGTTCCTTGAGGTTTGATGATAGGTTTAGATATAATTTTGAACTGATAACTTAGTAAGTTTTAAGAACAGCATCTTAAGACGGTCCCATGTCATGAAATTTCATTGTTAATTTGCATGTAATGAAATTTTTGGTTTGTGACAAACTCTCTTTCTGCAAGTTTGTCAAAATATGGTGTCAGCTGGTAAAATTTTGTTTTATTGCAAATTTTATTTTTGTTTCAATAAAATTCTCCTTTTTGTTTTTGAGATAATGGTAGTGAAAATTTGAATCAATGCTCCACATCGAGCATGTGAAACTAATAGTTTCACAAGCAGTTGCATGGTTTGCAGCTGTCTTCCAATCGATTGCAGACTGTGTAACTGATTGCAGTAAGTGTATAAGGTCTCATTTAAACCAATGCCCCACAACCTTTTCTGCAACCAGTTGCTTAGTGTAGTACAGGGCTTATACAGTCATTCTGCAATAAGGCAATGGCAAAGCAGTGAGTAGCATCTATGACTATGAATATAGGCTCTACTTAGATGTTTAGAGCCAGTTTTAAACTGAGGCTCCTATAAAAACTGTAAGAGAAACTCACATCACAGATGTTACAGACAGGAATATCTATCTACACAAAATTCAAGCACAGTACTAACAGAAGTAGAAACTGCTGCACATTTGCATATTGTGAGACTGATACTAATTTCTCATTATACAAATAACTAGTCTGCTCCCTCAGTTGCAGAATTTGCTCACTATTTTGAACAACGTACATTTATTATTACTTAAATTTTGATATTAGAAATTAGATATTTAAAATTAGCCACTACCGAATCCATCTTTGCAAACTACCTCACTGAAGCAGACCACACATACACAAAATCAACATTAACATGGATATTCTACACGTAGACACAAAAGGCAGAAAACTTAACACTCTTGAACAACTAGACATATACAAACACACAAAACATATAAAAACAACATCCTAAATGAACAGACACAATTTAAATCACACATACTATTTGAACATATCACACTGCACACACACACAACATCGATCTTTCAAACAACGGCACTGTCATGAAGAACAAGACGCACAGTGCTCCTAGTGGCAGCCTCTGATGAAGGTTATAATAAGTGAAAACTGGTTCAGGCTACGAGGTAAAAATTTTAATTTTTACCAATATAAAACTTTGTGTTCCGAGTCGGTAGTGTTATACTTATAATTGGATATTAGAGAATTGTTTAATTATGAGATAAATTACAAAAGTCATGATTATTCTACTATTTGTTTAGTAATATAACAATGTGTAGAGCATGCGATCATGCAATAAACTCTAAAAATTCAAAACATTTGGGATTGGGTTAAAATTCCCTTTAGCCTGACACCCTGCTGGATTTTCACAACTTTCTTCAAATTTTTGATCTCTGTTTTGGGCCACAGGATCTCAAAATTTTGAAATTTCCAAAACTTAACTCTACATTCAGATGTTAGTAAAAATTCTCTTTGATTTAATACCTACCTCACACGGATTATTGTGATTTTATCAGAATTTTCACCCACTTTTTGGGCCCTACATCCAAAAACTTGGAAATTTTCAAAAATGAACACAATATTTAGATTATGATTAATTTTCCTTTAATTTCACACCCCAAATGGGCTTTTATGAATTTTTCACAAGTTTAATCCTTTGCATTTTTGCCATCCCGCTATTATTTTTTTTTGGGGGGGGGGATCGATCTAAAAAACAATATTGTTCTGTAAGGTAAAAGTAGCATATACATGCAGAGTTGATACATGAAAATTAGTTGATGCATTCAATAGTTATTATGAGACATACCCCAAACAGATAGACAGACAGACAAATGCCAAACAATTGAGTTAAAACTCTTTTTGCTTGTTCAGTTAGTGTGTTTTATATTTTTGCTTCAAGGTTTTCTGTATAACATGATCTGTAGGCAAGCAGCAAGGTAAGCATGCAGAAAGCTTACTTGGAGAATATCAGTGTGGTTTTCGGCCTGACAGAGGAACGACTGATCAACTATTTATCATTAGACAGATGATAGAGAAATTCTATGAACATGATGTAGATCTACATTTCCTGTTTATTTATTTTAAGCAGGCCTTCGATAGTATAAATCAGGAAGAATTATTTAAAGTCCTGAGAGAAGTTGGTATTAGCACCAAACTAATCCGATTAATTAAAATGACAATGAAGGACACAAAAGGAAAGGTAAAGAAAATATATAACAAAATGAGTGCAAGTTTTAACTTTAACAACAGTGTGAAGCAAGGAGATGGCCTCTCTGCGGTACTGTTCAACACAGCTCTACATAGTGCAGTAAATAAAATTGATAAATGGGGTACAATATTCATGAAATCTTATCAAATATGTGCCATTGCAATAGTAGCAAGAAACGTTGATAGCCTCAAAGACATGTATGTATTAATGCAGGCCCGGCTCTAGGCAGGGGCGAACCGTGCCACCGCCCAGGGCGGCAGATTCCGACATTTTAAGCTTTGAAATTGAAGGAAAAAAAATAAAAGTATTGACTTAATTTCTTCACAGGTATATGATACATTACTTTTGTTATATTTCAATCATAATGAATTTTAGTTAGTATTTTAATTTTAAGTCATCACATAGGCATACATTTTTATTGTCTCATGATTCCTTGTATGGTGACCCCGACTGAAAAGTTCCTGATGCTCGTGGAAGCTGCAGCCGCCATTGGTCTTCTGTAATGCTCCATGCTAACAGAATTACCTCCATTCAACGCGACCTATCCATCATAGCGTGGAACGCTGACAGCCTTCGACCCAAACTCGAGGAACTTAGAGAGTTCCTAGCCCGTCACAAGCCCGACGTGCTTCTCCTATCTGAGACCTGGCTTAGGGCCCAAGACACAGTGAGATTGCACAACTATGCGCTTTACAGGGACGATAGGCCTGTTCGGAACGCAGAGGGGGGTGGCACGGCCATAGCGGTGAAATTTTGCATTGTGCATCACCGCGTGGTCTTGCCTCCTCGCCAAAATATCGAAGGAGTGACACACCACGAGTCAGCATTCCCCTCCTTTTGTCTTTGATTTTTTGTTTCAACTTCTTTAGGGTCTCACAATATGCAGCAGCATTGATGGTGGTCCCTTTGGGCATGAAATCGACCAACAAGATCCCGTTCCGGTCCCAAAAGACGGATGCCATGATTTTTCTCTGTGAAGACTGAAATTTGAATTTTTTGGATGTTGGCGAATGGGTATGGCGCCACTGCAGAGACTGTCTTTTTGACTCAGGAGTATAGTGACACACCCACGTTTCGTCCCCAGTCACAATTGAGTCGAGAAAGGATTCACCCTCAGTTTGAAACCGTTCAAGAAATTCGCGTGCGGCAAACGGGGGACGAACTGGTTGACGTGTTAAGCTGCTGCGACGATATTTTGTAACGGACTGAGGCGCTCGATGTCTCATTTTGACCGTTAAGAACCCGCTACACGTCACGGGTGCCAACTTTGAAAAAAAATTTCCCTATGTCCTACACAGCCCTTGTATTCTTACTTTCTGGACGTCCCTCGTAACTAAAGATGATAGCAATAATAAAAATAATAACAACAATAATATTAGTTTTGATTTGTGAAAATTCTTATTCAGCTGAACATAATATGACCTTACTTGAAAGTCTTCTATATAAAGCGGATTCTTATTCATACTTCATAAACAGTGAGACCAACACCCTCTCCATCAATGCTGTCTGTCATTTGTGGTTGTGTCTGAGGTGCTTACATCCTTAATTTGTTTTCAAACAACACTCAGGTATTATAGGTTTATAACATACAGAAAATCTTTACATAATAAACACCATATCTAGTACACATAAATAAATATTCTATCTGTATAAGAAGGAGGTTGCTTACTCTCTCTCTCTCTCTCTCTCTCTCTCTCTCTCTCTCTCTCTCTCTCTCTCTCTCTCTATATATATATATATATATATATATATATATTACTATAATACTTATAACTATTTTACCTCAAGATGTATTTTTTCCTTTAGGGACATGTTTCGGGAGATCCTGTTCTCCCATCTTCAACCTTCGCCATCTTGCTTCTGGTGCAGTATTTGTGTGTTGGCTTCTGGATGTTATTATGGTGGTTTGTTGGTCTTTGGTCCTTCAATGTTGCATTATTGTGTGTGGTTGTGGTATCTGTTTTTGTATTTTGTGCATTTTCGATGTTGAGTGCTTTGAATATTGTGTCATGTTTTGTATTTGTTCTGGTATTAAT
This sequence comes from Magicicada septendecula, assembly GCA_034769895.1. Taxonomy (NCBI): domain Eukaryota; kingdom Metazoa; phylum Arthropoda; class Insecta; order Hemiptera; family Cicadidae; genus Magicicada; species Magicicada septendecula. Next base: position 848,067,889 of record CM068368.1, read on the forward strand.
TTGTTTTGTGTTTTATGTTTGTAAATCTGTAAATTTTCCCAAATGTTCATTATGGTGCCTTTGTGTGGTATATGTTTTATTAGTGTTACATTGGTTATGTCTGGGAATTCATGTCCTGTGTTTATTGCATGTGTGGCTAAATTGGATTTATATATGTTTGGTTTTTTGTATGCATTTAGGTGTTCAAAATAACGTTTTTTCAGCTGTTTTTTTGTTTGTCCTATATAACATTTATTGCAATCTTGGCATTCAATTTTGTATATACCGTTGGTTGTTGTATTATCTTTTTGTGTGAGTTATTTAGATTTTGTAATTTATTTTTATTAGTTTTGTATGCTATTTTTATATCTGTGTTTTTAAATAGTTTTGACATTTTATTATTTATATATGTGAATGTGGCCCATTTTTTGTTGTTGTTATTATTTATGTGTTGTTCAGTTTGATTAATTCTTAATTGTTCAGTTTTTATTTTGTATTTGATTTTATTTTCTATTTTGATCATAGTATTTTTATTGTATCCATTTGCATAACCAATTTGGTATATTATATTTCTTTCTTTGTCAGTTTCTTGTTTGTTTAGGGGTATTTTGTACATTCTGTTAAATAACGAATAAAATGCTGCCATTTTATGTTGTGGTGGGTGGTCAGAATGGTTAGGTATAATGATGTTAGTGGAAGTTGGTTTTCTATATATTGCATATTGTATGTGTTTGTTGTATCTTGTGATGGTTATGTCTAAATAGTTGATTTTGTTATGTTTTTCTTTTTCTTCTGTGAATTGTATTTTGGGATGTATGTTATTGATTTGTTTCAGTATGTTCTCTGCATTTGTGTTTTTGTTATTTGATACATATAGTCCATCATCTACATATCTTATCCATATGCCATCTGGGTCATGTGTTTTTATGATATTTTGTATTTTGGTGTCTATATGTTGTAGGAATATTTCTGCTATTATGCTTGATAATGGTGATCCCATTGCTAAACCTTCTTTCTGTTGATAAATTTTGCTATTAAATTCAAAGTAATTTTGTTTTAGTATTAGTTGGAGACTATTTTTTATTTCGGTTATATATTGTTTGTTTTCATTTTGTTCTATAAGTTTGTTTATTATTATGTCAATTGTTTCTTCTACTGGGATATTAGTGTACATGTTTGTTATGTCATATGATGTGAAAAATGTATTTTCATTTATATTTATTATTTTTAGTTTGTCTATTAATTCGTACGTATTTTTTATGTTATGATGGTTATTTTTTAGTTTTTGTGCTATTATTCTTCCTATTTTGTATGTAGGAGCTTTTTTGAAATTGATTAATGGACGTATTGGGTTGTTTAATTTGTGTATTTTTATTAGGCTGTTCATTTTAGGTGGTTCTGGATTATTGTTTATATATATGTCTATGTTTTTATTGTTGAAAATGTTTTTATTAGTTTTATTGTTTGTTTAAGATAGTTTTCTGTTGGGTTTTTATCTAGTTGTACGCATTTATTATTGTTGATGAAGTCTTCGGTTTTTTTGATGTAGTCTGTTTTATCAATGATTACTGTTGCTTGACTTTTGTCTGCTTTAGTTATTATTAAATTATTGTTCTTTACTTTATTTTTAATTTCTTTTATTGTTTTTCTTTTGTTTATCTTTGTTTTTCATTTCGCTAGTGATTATTTTTTTAATTATATGTGTTGCTTCTGTTCTTTTTTCTTCTTGTATATTGTCTTTTATTAGGTTAATGGCAAATTCTGTTTCTACTATTAAATTTTCTAGATTTTTGTTTGCATTTTGGGTTATGTTAGTTTTTGACATATTGTTTAAATATTCTGTTTCTTTTTTGTTAAATTCTGTGTTGCTGAGGTTAATGGTTCGAGGGTAAAATGTGTGTTTATTTTTGTTTTTTTGTTCTTGATTTTTGTTTTGTTGTTTTAATGTGTTAAGTTTTTTGTTGATTGTATAAGTCTTTTTGTTTTTCTCAAATCTTATTTTATTTTCTATGTTATTGTATTTATTGTTCCAAGTGATTGGATGTAATAAATTTGTTAGCTCTAAGTGTAGTTTGTATATGTCTAGTGTTATGCTATTTTTCTTACTGTATAATTGATTAATTTCGTTTTGTATCCATAGCCTTTGTGCTTGTTTTATAGTTTTTTGTGCAGTCATATTTTTGTTGTTTGTGTTTATGTTGATGTATTTAGGTGTTAATTTATGTTTTTGGCATTGTCTATTGAAGTATATGTTTATGTTTGTGTTCATTAGTTGTTTTTTTCGTGTTTGAAATTTGTTTAACAATTTGGTAATGTGGTTATATGGAATTGTGGTTATGTTGTTTGTGTACATGTTAATGTATATTTATGTGAGAGATGATTTGTTATCTGTTATTTGGTAGTTGATTTCACTTATTTGCTATTCACTTCACTATTTTTTTCTTCACTATACACTTTTGTTTTTGCTTTGTTTTATAACCTCACTTTTCGTTTTTTCACTGTAGGCTTATTTACCTAGTATGGTTATATTATTTCAATCACTTTCTGCTACAGTCCGTTTCTTGATGTATATAATACTATAATACTTATAACTATTTTACCTCAAGATGTATTTTTTCCTTTAGGGACATGTTTCGGGAGATCCTGTTCTCCCATCTTCAACCTTCGCCATCTTGCTTCTGGTGCAGTATTTGTGTGTTGGCTTCTGGATGTTATGGTGGTTTGTTGGTCTTTGGTCCTTCAATGTTGCATTATTGTGTGTGGTTGTGGTATCTGTTTTTGTATTTTGTGTATTTTCGATGTTGAGTGCTTTGAATATTGTGTCATGTTTTGTATTGATTTGTATTCTAGTATTAATTTGTTTTGTGTTTTATGTTTGTAAATCTGTAAATTTTCCCAAATGTTCATTATGGTGCCTTTGTGTGGTATATGTTTTATTAGTGTTACATTGGTTATGTCTGGGAATTCATGTCCTGTGTTTATTGCATGTGTGGCTAAATTGGATTTATATATGTTTGGTTTTTTGTATGCATTTAGGTGTTCAAAATAACGTTTTTTCAGCTGTTTTTTTGTTTGTCCTATATAACATTTATTGCAATCTTGGCATTCAATTTTGTATATACCGTTGGTTGTTGTATTATCTTTGTTGTGTGAGTTATTTAGATTTTGTAATTTATTTTTATTAGTTTTGTATGCTATTTTTATATCTGTGTTTTTAAATAGTTTTGTTAGTTTTGACATTTTATTATTTATATATGTGAATGTGGCCCATTTTTTGTTGTTGTTATTATTTATGTGTTGTTCAGTTTGATTAATTCTTAATTGTTCAGTTTTTATTTTGTATTTGATTTTATTTTCTATTTTGATCATAGTATTTTTATTGTATCCATTTGCATAACCAATTTGGTATATTATATTTCTTTCTTTGTCAGTTTCTTGTTTGTTTAGGGGTATTTTGTACATTCTGTTAAATAACGAATAAAATGCTGCCATTTTATGTTGTGGTGGGTGGTCAGAATGGTTAGGTATAATGATGTTAGTGGACCACCCATCACAACATAAAATGGCAGCATTTTATTCGTTATTTAACAGAATGTACAAAATACCCCTAAACAAACAAGAAACTGACAAAGAAAGAAATATAATATACCAAATTGGTTATGCAAATGGATACAATAAAAATACTATGATCAAAATAGAAAATAAAATCAAATACAAAATAAAAACTGAACAATTAAGAATTAATCAAACTGAACAACACATAAATAATAACAACAACAAAAAATGGGCCACATTCACATATATAAATAATAAAATGTCAAAACTAACAAAACTATTTAAAAACACAGATATAAAAATAGCATACAAAACTAATAAAAATAAATTACAAAATCTAAATAACTCACACAACAAAGATAATACAACAACCAACGGTATATACAAAATTGAATGCCAAGATTGCAATAAATGTTATATAGGACAAACAAAAAAACAGCTGAAAAAACGTTATTTTGAACACCTAAATGCATACAAAAAACCAAACATATATAAATCCAATTTAGCCACACATGCAATAAACACAGGACATGAATTCCCAGACATAACCAATGTAACACTAATAAAACATATACCACACAAAGGCACCATAATGAACATTTGGGAAAATTTACAGATTTACAAACATAAAACACAAAACAAATTAATACCAGAACAAATACAAATCAATACAAAACATGACACAATATTCAAAGCACTCAACATCGAAAATACACAAAATACAAAAACAGATACCACAACCACACACAATAATGCAACATTGAAGGACCAAAGACCAACAAACCACCATAATAACATCCAGAAGCCAACACACAAATACTGCACCAGAAGCAAGATGGCGAAGGTTGAAGATGGGAGAACAGGATCTCCCGAAACATGTCCCTAAAGGAAAAAATACATCTTGAGGTAAAATAGTTATAAGTATTATAGTATTATATACATCAAGAAACGGACTGTAGCAGAAAGTGATTGATATATATATATATATATATATATATATTATAACGAAACATTGTTATCAATGTTTATCGTTCTAACTGGAGTACGCATAATAAGCGTTATCTGCTACAATTGTACATTTAGAAGGGTACAGATAGGATTTTATATAGCAAACAAAACAGATAACAGTCCACCTGCATAAATATGTATAATTTTGTCGGCACATGTCAGAAGTGTTTTAAAACTTAAATAATAAAAAAATGACAAAAGATTAAGAAGAACTAGGTTGACCAGTGAATAGTGCGGAAATGTAGCTTTATTTAGACACCAAACACATAACGAGATAGTGAGAGTGTCGTGAACTATAAGCGTTTTACTATTTCACACCTTTCGCGGTGCTAATTAAAGATCGCGTGTATACATAGCTAATAACTGTGTTCAAGACACGTCTAACAAACAACTTTGTTACCTAAATAAATAAAGGATTGTTGAGATATTCGCCGATAAACTCATTTGCACACGTGGCTTTGCCCTATAAACAGTGAGCCAAAACGAGCATCTGGTTCATTCATAAAGTATTCGTTGAGTCGTACACACGGAACGATACGCTGCAGAAGACGCTTCAATGAGACCGGCCGACACCTGAGTTACTACAACTACGTACTACGGACATCAGACTATACCCGAGGCCAGAGACGCTGTGTCCATGACGATAAAGGAACGACGCCTAGCCTAGCTGTTCATACACCGCTAAGCGACGCTGACGGAGGTTTCGAGAGGAATAGCTGTACTCAACGCCGACGCCTGAGACCCGTGTACATCTGTGTAACATGAAATCATCAAAACAGGTGACCTGATATGGTTCAGGGTTCATAATAATGTTGTAAAACACAACAAGTAAATGAAAAGCCGCTATAAACGAAATTAAACAGTTTTAAATAATTCATAAACATTTTTTTATATAGGCGGTATGACTAAAGCCTAAAGACACTTTTAAATGTTGTACTGTATATCATATAGAGACATTTATTCGAAAAGACAGAACATTTAGATAATGTGTGATTATTATAATAATATGTTAATAAGAGTGCAGAAAGACTCTAAGCAAATGTTTTCATGAGATTGTGCACTGTATAAAAAATTATTTTTGATAAATTAAATGTGATAAATTAAGGGAGAGTGCAGAGAAGCTCTAAGAGTGTTATCCAGATATTAGATGTCACAAATTTTATTGTTTCATATTAATTATTGTTGATAGCCAAGCAGGCTGAAGAGTAGAATAATTAAAAGGGAGTTACCCTTAATAAAAATGTTTAGATTAATAATAACTACCATAGAGATAACGATAACTATAACCCTTGTTATATTCATTTAAAAAGTTCGTATTTTATTTTCTCATGTATAAAGAACAGGGTTACGGATTTCATAGAATGAAATCAATTCAGTATTTCCATTTTATTAAATAATTATTTCAATATAACAAAAATGATTTTTATAAATGAATTATAATTACAGGCAGACAGTGTGAAACTGCCCATATATGTGTGTATATTTCCATGTTATATGTTTTGTGTATATACTGTGTATTGTATGTCTTATTTTCAGGAACTTATAAATTATGTACTAAGATATATGATTTTAATATGTGATTGTTAGACGTAAGCATTATAACAATATATCACTAGAGAAAATATGTGTAAAGTAATATTCAAGAAAGAATATAAATTAGTGGAACCCGCCGTAAATTGTGTTAAATATTTGAAATTCTTTTTATTATTATGATTTGTTTAAAGATAAGCACCTTGAGGGTGACAATTATAATCTTTGGAAAGATAGACTAAAAAGGTAGTTTTCATTTATTCACAATTTATACAACTCAGCTTCCTAAAATAATTCTTTTGAAAACACATCGTCCCAACTCGTTACCTGATACCTAATAAGCCCAAATCCCACACCTAATAGCCGGCAAAGCAGAAAAGTACCATATACTGCAGGTAAGTGTTGGCATGATATACCCTAACCAGGTCAATGTAAAACTCATAATCCATAATGAAAGAAATCATAAAAAGATGTGTTGCAAAAAGAAAAATGTCGCTTCCAACGTGGGGCCCGATTAAATAAATAAAAAAAAAAAAACATAATAAAAAAAAAAAAAAAAAAAAAAAAACTAAAAATTAGTAAGAAGTTAAATAAATATAAATTCACATAGAACAAATATTTAGAGTTGATGTGTAATTATTATAAAACGTGCATTTATATGTTGAATGTAGCTGATAAGAACGTACAGTTAGCGTTATCAGTAGAGTAAACAAAGGGGAGCTTAGATAAATATTGTGGTTATCAGAAACTGATACTACAGGCGCCCAAGATAATGGTTGTATGTTGATGAATAAATGACTACCAATACAGTATTTAATAATAATCCAAATAATTAATAATATACAAATTAATAATAAATATTTTAAAATCGGTTCACCAAATTAAAATTAAACATGGCACATAAACAAGAGGTCAGTTTAGCCGACATAATGAAGAAGTTAGAAGCCAGCAACGCTGAAAACGTAAAAAGGTTTGAAGAAATAAAAACTAGTGGTGATGAAACTATGAGAAGATTGGAAGCAAGCACGTCTGAAACTATGAGAAGATTGGAAGCAAGCACGTCAGAAATTCAGAAACTATACGCGTATAATGCTGAAAGTAAGGTAGAAATTATGGAACGAATGGAGACCTTAGAAGGTAAAGTTAACGAGTCTCTAAAACAACAAGCGGTGGTGATGAATGAAAATTTCGAAGAGCAGCGAAAAAGACTACAACAAAATTTTAAATCTATGGCCGACACACTGGACCAGAAACTCGAAAAAATTACGCATCGACAAGATACCAAGATACAAGTCATCAGCGAGTTGGTGCAGAGTAATGTCAGGAAGACCATGAAAATTGAAGAAGAAACACATGAAGCTAAACCACAAGATGTCAGGGTACTTAGCAACATAACATACAAACCCGAGAGAGAAGTACAAGAATTACTACGTAATCTCGCTAGAGAGCAAGATAAAGATCAGCGATTACAGAATATAAAAAATAATCCGTTACCTATAAATTATTGTGTGAAAGATGGAATTTTATTTAAGCTTATTAATTATGATTGGAAAGTTGTGCTATCTCATGACATGTTACAGCAATTAATTATGCCATGTCATCGTAGTCTAGCTCATGCATCTCCATTGAAGTGCTATTTAACTATGAAAGAAGCCTTCACCTGTAATAATATGTTCAGAAAAATTAAAATAATTGTTAGGAAATGCCATGATTGTCAAACAGCCAAACATCCGAATTTAAACACTTGCGTTGAAATGGGGAGTATCAGAACTAAGAAGAAGGGGGATATAGTTGCACTTGATTTCCTTGGACCACTCCCGCGATCAAGTCGTGGGTACCGCCATATAATTGTGACGGTAGATGTGTTTACCAAGCTAGTAAAGTTATATGCTGTACGAAGACCCACCATGAAATCTGTTCTGAACGTCATCACCCAGAAGTATATACCAAAGTATGGAAAAATGGATAAAGTGTTGACAGATCAAGGTAAGCAGTTTGGTAATAAATTATGGAAGGACGCATTGACAAGACAAGGTATAAAACCTATACTTACATCCATAAGGCATCCACAAACTAATCTAGCTGAAAGAATAAATAGAGAGTTAGGCAAGTACATGAGGTTATATTGCTACAATCAACAGAGTAAATGGCCTGACTATCTACAAATTTTCGAAGATGCAATGAATCACAATTATAGTGAAGCTACAGGATACACACCGTTAGAATTAAGTGAGAATAAAATACCTAAAAGATTCTGGCACAACATGATTAATAAACCGGAAAATTATAATGTAGATTTGCCAATTCAAATAAAAATAAACAGAGCTGAACGACAGCTATATCATCAAGCAGGTAAAAGGAGAGACCGGTATAATAGAACTCACCGATTGACAAGATTCCAGATTGGTGATAAGGTATTGATAAAGACAAATCCTGTGGGAAGTAGTATATTAAACACTTCCAAGAAATTCTTCAGATTATTCTGTGGCCCATATGAACTAAGGAGTCGTCTAGGACCACACACCTACATGGTATATGACCCAGTGAAGAAAAAGGACGTCGGAAAGTACCATGCGTCATCTCTGCGTCATTATATCCAATAATACCCATATGTGATTGTTACTTTAAGAAAAGATTTTATATTCTTTCTAATAAACATGTAATATAACTGACTGTGTATGTACTAAACATAGATAAAAAAAAAAAAAAAAAAAAAATATGTTGTTCTGTAAAGCACAAACAATTTTTTTTAAAGCAAGTGGGGGAGTGTTATAACGAAACATTGTTATCAATGTTTATCGTTCTAACTGGAGTACGCATAATAAGCGTTATCTGCTACAATTGTACATTTAGAAGGGTACAGATAGGATTTTATATAGCAAACAAAACAGATAACAGTCCACCTGCATAAATATGTATAATTTTGTCGGCACATGTCAGAAGTGTTTTAAAACTTAAATAATAAAAAAATGACAAAAGATTAAGAAGAACTAGGTTGACCAGTGAATAGTGCGGAAATGTAGCTTTATTTAGACACCAAACACATAACGAGATAGTGAGAGTGTCGTGAACTATAAGCGTTTTACTATTTCACACCTTTCGCGGTGCTAATTAAAGATCGCGTGTATACATAGCTAATAACTGTGTTCAAGACACGTCTAACAAACAACTTTGTTACCTAAATAAATAAAGGATTGTTGAGATATTCGCCGATAAACTCATTTGCACACGTGGCTTTGCCCTATAAACAGTGAGCCAAAACGAGCATCTGGTTCATTCATAAAGTATTCGTTGAGTCGTACACACGGAACGATACGCTGCAGAAGACGCTTCAATGAGACCGGCCGACACCTGAGTTACTACAACTACGTACTACGGACATCAGACTATACCCGAGGCCAGAGACGCTGTGTCCATGACGATAAAGGAACGACGCCTAGCCTAGCTGTTCATACACCGCTAAGCGACGCTGACGGAGGTTTCGAGAGGAATAGCTGTACTCAACGCCGACGCCTGAGACCCGTGTACATCTGTGTAACATGAAATCATCAAAACAGGTGACCTGATATGGTTCAGGGTTCATAATAATGTTGTAAAACACAACAAGTAAATGAAAAGCCGCTATAAACGAAATTAAACAGTTTTAAATAATTCATAAACATTTTTTTATATAGGCGGTATGACTAAAGCCTAAAGACACTTTTAAATGTTGTACTGTATATCATATAGAGACATTTATTCGAAAAGACAGAACATTTAGATAATGTGTGATTATTATAATAATATGTTAATAAGAGTGCAGAAAGACTCTAAGCAAATGTTTTCATGAGATTGTGCACTGTATAAAAAATTATTTTTGATAAATTAAATGTGATAAATTAAGGGAGAGTGCAGAGAAGCTCTAAGAGTGTTATCCAGATATTAGATGTCACAAATTTTATTGTTTCATATTAATTATTGTTGATAGCCAAGCAGGCTGAAGAGTAGAATAATTAAAAGGGAGTTACCCTTAATAAAAATGTTTAGATTAATAATAACTACCATAGAGATAACGATAACTATAACCCTTGTTATATTCATTTAAAAAGTTCGTATTTTATTTTCTCATGTATAAAGAACAGGGTTACGGATTTCATAGAATGAAATCAATTCAGTATTTCCATTTTATTAAATAATTATTTCAATATAACAAAAATGATTTTTATAAATGAATTATAATTACAGGCAGACAGTGTGAAACTGCCCATATATGTGTGTATATTTCCATGTTATATGTTTTGTGTATATACTGTGTATTGTATGTCTTATTTTCAGGAACTTATAAATTATGTACTAAGATATATGATTTTAATATGTGATTGTTAGACGTAAGCATTATAACAATATATCACTAGAGAAAATATGTGTAAAGTAATATTCAAGAAAGAATATAAATTAGTGGAACCCGCCGTAAATTGTGTTAAATATTTGAAATTCTTTTTATTATTATGATTTGTTTAAAGATAAGCACCTTGAGGGTGACAATTATAATCTTTGGAAAGATAGACTAAAAAGGTAGTTTTCATTTATTCACAATTTATACAACTCAGCTTCCTAAAATAATTCTTTTGAAAACACATCGTCCCAACTCGTTACCTGATACCTAATAAGCCCAAATCCCACACCTAATAGCCGGCAAAGCAGAAAAGTACCATATACTGCAGGTAAGTGTTGGCATGATATACCCTAACCAGGTCAATGTAAAACTCATAATCCATAATGAAAGAAATCATAAAAAGATGTGTTGCAAAAGATATATATATTATTTGTGATGTTATATATATGATATATAGAAAATGATATATATATATATATGTGTGTGTGTGTGTGTGTGTGTGTGTTGAGTCCTAGATGTGTGTGTACACTACATAATAAGTGTTTTTACAAACATCGCCCACTCAAGTCTATGTTTGCGTTTTTGACAACAGATCATGAGTCACAGCCCAGTCTAACAACAATCCATCATATAAATGAAGCCTTCTCAGAGCAGAAAATCGTCTTCATCAAGCGCAGCAATGTCTATGTCTATGGAAATAGCTACAGTTAATATCTTGTAGGTTTTTCTGTTAATATGAGTTAATCATTTTAACATTAGGTGATTAATTTCATATGGTACTCCCTTTATAAAAATAGAAGATTCTATTAGATACATAACACTGATAACTTTCAGATCTACAATTTTCACCATCTTTTTTGAATATATGCTCTGCTGACTTTTTAGAGGACAAATGAAATTGAATAGTTTAAGACAATGTGATAAATTGTGTTCCAGTTTTAGTTTTTTATGGATGTTGATGCCATAAGTTTCTTCATTCTCAGTTTTTAAAAATATTTTTTATGTTATACTTTATACACATACCACTTTTCTCATAGTTAACATATAAAAAGACAAAGTTTATTTGTATTTTGTTTCCACATATTTTCAGGCTCTATACTGTTAACTAGTGTGCTTTGTGGCTACCGATAGATGCTTATGAGCACCTAACTCAGACTTACATGTGATGTTAGGATAAGCTACATGGTACTTAAAAATCAGAGAATTTAAATTTTGACAATACAATAAACTCGAGACAGAGAGCCAGAAGGGTCAGATTAAGTAGACAAATAACAACATAATAAAATCATTGCAAAATTACACTGATCGAATGGTCGCTCGGCACTTGGTAGAACATTTTATTAATACTTGAATTCAATAAATAAATACTTGGTATAGTTCTACAGAGAATTTTTATTTTCCTGACAATTGTTTCACCAGTTATGGCAGCTTCATAGGTTGGATTTGAAAATAAAAATGACTGAAAATGGTTCTAATATTGGTACAGTAGAACTATACCATGTGTTTATTTATTCAATTCAAATATTCTTGCAAAATATTTAAATTATGGTTATTTGACTTAGTCTGGCAGTCTTTTCAAATACTTCAATAATTTAATTTTGAAATATTGTATATCATGATTAAGATATAACATATATGTTTTCAGTAAAATACAACATATTTCTCTTACATTTATAACTACAAGGTTTCTAGATGACATGTTTGTAAAAGACAGTAGAGCAAACATTTTTACAGCGCACTACAAACATTTTTTTATATACAAAGATTGATTGTAATATCTCCAGTCATACAAAACAAGTTTTCTAACACAAGTAGTGAACATGGAATCAAAATGAAGGAAATTTTTATTTCTTTTAAACTTCAGAACTTATTTTCTATCATATTCACCACTTATTGCTACACATTTTTTTCACTTTTACATTCCATCCATGAAGAAAGCTCTTTGCTTTTGAATCCATTTGTACACTGCAACATCAGCTTCAACTCCAGATGAATATGTTTAACATCTCTCAATTTTGTAAACAACCAAAAGTCAGATGGCGCCAAATCTTAGCTGTGACAAGGGTGTAGTATAGAATGTGTAACTTTCAGGCTCGTCACTGTTTAAAAAGCGTTTCTTAACTTTAATGTGGCATTTGTGTTATTGTGGTACAAAAGAAAATGCCTCCTTTCAGGTCCGATTCTGTGAATGTGTTGCCTGATGTTCAGAGAAGGTTTTACAATGCCTTTCAGAATTAATGTTCTTTCCTTAGACAGAAATTCGTTGAAAATGTTTCCCCTAACAAAAGTTGTTACTCAAGGAAGTCAATAAATGAATCAAAACTAAGTTCATTTGCACTACACATTGTCTGACACAGCACACACGTACAAGAATTTTCATTTACTTTCATCTACGAATAGCGATATAGCGCAGTGACTCGCTTACCAATCAACCCTTATAAAATGCCTTGTGTATCAAAACTCTGAATAACAATGTTATGCTGTGGTTACCATTACTCTCCAACATAATATTGTTATGACAGTCTCACTGACCATTGTATGGTACAGTGGAAAACAAAATAGACATCAATGAAGTCACTAATTACCAGCTTTAATTAATTACAAATACCAATTTGTAATCAACAAGTTTATACTTGTACAATAATTCAAATAAAATTTGTCAACACGCAATAATAATGTCAGCTAATAGAGTCCCACACAACTGTAACACAATAACACTTCGCCACAATACTTCGAACTTCACTTGAATAAATCACCACTTAAACTGAACTGAACTGACCATCGCTGGATGCTTATATTTATACCCCACTGAGATGCCAGAATCATCTGTCACTTTTTCGATGACGTGTTGAACGGGCGCTCTCGAATCCACTAGAAACAGTGTCACTGTCTGGCATTGAATACAGTGCCCAACCGCTGCGGTCTGGAACAGCCTCGATTGTTGTCGCATAATTGTCTTTCTTCTCAAATTAGCAATATGTATGTACACAAACATTACAGCTGGGCTCTGCTGGGATAGCCAAGATACTTGTAGAACATTCCGTATTACATAACAATATGTTTATTAACCGAGTAACAAATACCAAATGATCATTTACTTATGCAAAAGTATATTATGGATACCTTTTATATAAGTATAAAATGTTGGAGAGGTCAAATAATTATTATTAAACATTTTGGATCTTATTACAAAGACAGCACAATTCTAAAAAACAACATATTACTATAGTTTGCAGAGTGTGATATGAACTTGAAATCTTGACTCAGAGACATGATTGAATTTGAAATACATATGTACTCCATCCATGAATACAAATGACTTGAAAAATCTATGTCTATAAAAATGAATGTTTGTTTCTTTCTTTGTCCCGTATGCGTTCCTATACCATTCATCCGATTGCGATGAAACTTCGGTGAGTTGTTGTGCGCACGCCCGCGAAGGTTTATGAATTTTTTTCAATGGGGCCCTTTGGGGGGTTCTTGGGGTCTTCCACATCTCCTCCTAAACCACTGGACCGATTTCAACCAAACTTGGCACAAATATTTTATGCAACGGGAGAACCAACATAGGGTAGGTGTTTTTTCGATGGGGTCCTTTGGGGTCTTCCACATCTTCTCCTAAACCACTGGACCGATTTCAACCAAACTTGGCACAAATATTTTACGCAACGGGAGAACCAACATAGGATAGGTGTTTTTTTCGACGGGGTCCTTTGGGGGGTCCTTAGGGGTCTTCCACATCTCCTCCTAAACCAACATAGGATATGTTTTTTCGATATGATACTTGGGGGGGGGGGGTCCTTTGGGGTCTTCCACATCTCCTCCTAAACCACTGGACCGATTTCAACCAAACTTGGCACAAATATTTTATGCAAAGGGAGAACCAACATAGGATAGGTGTTTTTTCGATGGGATTCTTTTGGGGGGTTTTTTGGGGTCTTCCACATCTCCTCCTAAACCACTGGACCGATTTCAACCAAACTTGGCACAAATATTTTACGCAACGGGAGAACCAACATAGGATAGGTGTTTTTTCAATGAGGTTCTTTTGGGGGTTCTTTGGGGTCTTCCACATCTCCTCCTAAACCACTGGACCGATTTCAACCAAACTTGGCACAAATATTTTACGCAACGGGAGAACCAACATAGGATATGTGTTTTTTCGATATGATACTTCGGGGGGTCCTTTGGGGTCTTCCACATCTCCTCCTAAACCACTGGACCGATTTCAACCAAACTTGGCACAAATATTTTACACAAAGGGAGAACCAACATAGGATAGGTGTTTTTTCGATGGGATTCTTTTGGGGGTTTTTTGGGGTCTTCCACATCTCCTCCTAAACCACTGGACCGATTTCAACCAAACTTGGCACAAATATTTTACGCAACGGGAGAACCAACATAGGACAGGTGTTTTTTTCGATACGATCCTCTGGGGGGTCCTTTGGAGTCTTAAAAAACTAACTTATTAGATCTGGTTACTATGGAAACCCAATGGAATAGATTCTGTTCTAAATATATTATCGCATTAAATTGAAGACCACGCGAACGAAGTCTTTATATATTATATATATACAAACACTTTCTTTCTTTGAGTGGCATTGCAACGCATGCCGTGTACTCGCTAGTGTACTTATAAAACAAAATGCTGGTGTAATATCATAACACACCTATTATTCAGAGGACCCGTACACATTTGATATTGACCCAAATTTGATTAACAAGATTCTTATCTTAGTTCTTATGCTTCTATACACATCCTTATAGATCTAGCAAATTGCAGCTGGTATCACATTTGATTGATTTCCTCACTTCCCCAATGCCCACAACGATTCAGGACTTTGTGTTTACTAAGTGTAATAAGACTCTGTGTGTAGTAGGCCTACAATCATTGTGCAGATAAGGTAAGAGCGATAAGACCCAGACACCACTGCCTGATAAGAAGTACAGTTATGTTTGATAATTTGCTTATCGTTTGACAGTCTTATACGTTCGTTTGATTTGCTTATCATTTGACATTCTTGTACAGTCATTAATATAACTGACATAACATTCAAAATTAAATATGTAATAGTAACTGTATCTGGTGAAGGCTGTATGTAGAATATTTTAGTGGCTACAACAATACTAACCTACAAGTTCTTTTGTTTCTGGTTTGGAAATAGTGAATCAAGTTTCACCGCAGTCACTTATCCTCACAAAATCATTGTTACATATAGTTGAAATTCTGGGTCTTTCTGTTTTGTCCCTTCACTCCTGCCGTCATTCCACCACTAGTAGAAGGCCAGAATATTAAACATGGCAACACTGGAACCAGCTGATATTTGAGGCCGACTAGACGATCTCTTAATTTATGTATTTCAATAATCAAATCACATCATTTTTAATTGCCGGTTAACAGCAGTTTGATAATTCTTCATTTTTTGCAAATTAAAAGTTTATTGTGTTAAATACTGCAATATTATTTAAGAAACTCGACCAAAATTAATTCATTAGGCCTAACACTAATTTCTTCAACTTAAACGTATAGTAGGCTACTAAGTACGCACAGACCTATAATTTAGATTTATCTATAAATAGGCCTACTCATGATTTTAGTAATGCTATTAAATTAAATCAAAATACAACATGTTCACTTCAGCTATTTTATTACACTATGCTTATAGGCCTCAGACGCAACATTGCCACGTTTAATATTCTGGCCTTCTACTGGAACCGGCCATGACATATGCCTTATGGACAATGATCAAGAACCAGTGGAATATTACATTCTGCTTTCATTTTAATTTATTGCTTTACTTCTTTTTATTTTATTTTGAATAGTAATATCATTTACACATTATTACATTCCATTATAACATTAACATTAAAATGTTATTAAACATTACATTATGAGAGTGGCCAAAATTCAACAATGTTTTGAATTTTTTTCTAACATGTCCTTGTCTTCATAGCGCTTCCTCACATAAACTCACACACGTATGAATCTGTCAAGTTTGTATGTGTTCCATACTCCACTTTTGTTTAAAGGTACGCCAAAGGTATTTTAAATCTTTGTTTAAAGGTTTCAGTTCCTTGTGTATGCATTCCAGTTGATGGATCAATGTAGATGTGTAAATGATTGACGTTTAAATGAGTATACACAAGCAGGATTGGATTAGAAGCGTGTGGTGCCCCCCCTTCAATTGAAAATTCAATCTTTTATGAATAATTTACACTGATAAATGGCATACACAATTTCGAAAGTTAACAATTATTTTATTAAACTCTCAGATCACAACAAATGTTTAGCCAAATAGTGATTACAATGAGTATAGTAGTACTTAAGCTTAGAAAATACTAATCGATCCACTTTTTCTTGACTGCCTTAACGAACTCTTGTACAATCTCTTTCAAATTGAACGGACACTGCTAAGTATTTAAGTACTTAGCACTCTTCGTCTTTCATTGCCAGTATGTGGTCGACGAACCAAATGTTTTGTTTACATTTTACATTACAGATGTTTAAAAACATAACGGCGAACTCGTCGAAAAGTGTGCACATCATTTTATGATTTTGAATTGAGGACATTTGTTTTTTATTATTTATATTTTTGTTGTTTTACATATATTATCTTCAAAAAGATTTTGTGATTTAGGGCTGGGCAGTGCTCCTTCCGACAGTTGATGCCCGATGCTGTAGCATACCCTAGCGTTATAGATAATCCACCACTGTACACAGGACTGTATATGGATTAAAATTCCCTGGTACACGTGCTATTCATCTGACATAATTGTATTTTTTTTAATTAAGGGAGTGGGGGTATCTGAAGGTCGGTCTTACGCTGCACAAAGAAAATTTTCCTTCGGCTCACGGCAGTAGCCTACAAATACTCACTGCTGTGGATATACACATCCTTGACGATTCTTGTGTCTTGAAAATACGCTTTTGTCAATTTCAACTGTTGTATAACTTCACTGGATGTTGAAGCAGATAAGAAGCACGTACCTCCCATAAATAAATTGGCCCAGTCTAACTATACAAATAAAATGACAAGAATATACTTACCCCGTTTACTGCGATCTTATTTCGACTTACCTTAAAAAAAAATTTCCAATACCAAAAATCCAGGGCCACCAATTCATTTTGAGGAGGAAATGTATAAACCAATTACACTCTTCCCAGTTAAAGAAATAATTTAGATAATCTAAATCCCTTATATAAGAAAACTCTTCAAAGTTCGTTTAGGCGAGCTTTTGGTACATAATGTAGGTTATGGTTCCAGCGTAATAATTACACTAACACACGGTTAGATCCAAAACAAAGCTTATTTATTTTAACCAAAAACTATTAATTTCTTTTTCTTTTATCACACTACAAAAATTCTCAGACAAAAATTATTATACTGTAAATTATATAAAAATTATTTTACTATAAATTAAATAAAAAATAACCCTCAAATACAAATCAGTACTTCACTCTCTTACTCTTTCTCTTACCCCCCTTTTATGTCTCATACGCTCTCTCACTCTATTTCTCTTTACCTCCCTTTTCTTGAGCTCATTATTTTAATACATTTGTTTTAAAAGTTGAAATTGAAATGTTATTGAATTTTGGCCAAAATTATTTTTTACTATTACTTATCCATTCTGTAGTCGTCCCCGGGAGTTGCACAACCACCTGACACTCGCTTTAAACCCACGAAAATGTCGAATCGTATTTATTTATGTTTCCATGGTTTTTATAATGCTTTACTTTCCCAATTTACTATTGTTTTTAAACTTTTCCACAGTTTTGTACAAAGATTTGGTAGGCCTACCCGTACTTACCCGTGGGCACTGTATAACACGACCGCACGGTCTGATGGTGAGCTGGAGACTGCCGCGTTACAGGCGCTCTGCAATAGCGTCTCAATGCTAAAAACTCCGCTTGGTGACACATATAAAACCAGTTTTAGGCGGATTCCCACACTTCGTCTCGCCCTAGGTGCTGAATATTTCCGTTCTTGTTCGTCAACAGGAAACTCTCTGCGTAGCTGGAAGCACGTGGTGCTCTTATGATTCACAGGTGACGTGACGATAATTAGCAACATTGCTCACCTTATATGGTCCGTCTACATCGTGCTGTACCTTATGATTCACCTGCGCTTGGTTATTGTGTCGCCATTGAATACTGTGTCCTCAGCCACGTGCCTTCTCTGTGATTCACCAGCTACGGATTGAAATTATCACCATATGCCCCAGACACGCTTCTATGATCTTTTATTATGAATTATTATAACATTGAAAATTATTATAAAGGATGGTTATACAAATTCTGCCCCGTTACAAGACCCCCCCCAATGAGAGTTTTTATGTAAAAAAACATAAAAACTCTCAGTGCCTAAACCTAAGAGGATCAGTTAGGATAGGGTGCCACGACCCCCCTTATTTCCTTATTAAAATTTTGGTACTTACTCCCTTAATCCGGTGGCTGTGGCCGCACCTGCACGACTTTACTGGACTTCCTTCCTCAGGATCCCAACACCATAAAGCCAGACAGGCACTTGGCGACCCTGCCCTGATGCACTGGCCAGCACAGGTCCGCCTCCACAGTACCACCCAGATTCTGTAACAACCAAGTCAAAACATTAGCAAATGGTCATTCATTATTCCATATACTTAACCGATTTGGGTCCCTCCTAGACATACTCTCTGATTTGCATTTATCAAAGTACTGATTTGTTATCTTAAATACTTTAATACACAAAGAATACCTCTTCGACAAGAGGTATCCTAATTGCTAACATAATATATTTTATTTAAACCACATAACATATTAACGTACATAAACATATGATCATACCTCCAAATACTCTTGTAACTCATGTCAAAAACAAATTTTTCTCAAAATAATTCAAATTATCAAAAAATAATTCTCAAATCTCATTACAAATACAATTCTCTATTGATTTCATTTTAAAGATTCCAATTATCTCATTCAAATATACTCAATTTCAATTACCAATTCAGATTACCACTGTTATCTTTACTTAATACAAAATATGATTATACAAAAATACATGACAACAAATGTGTGTACTCAAATACTCCATTACATACCATATAACACCTGTTTTACAACTACTCACAAATACATCATATTAAAATAACCATTACAAATCTGACGTTCACATTATAACTACTGCTCTAAATTTCTCTCAACTATTTCAATTATCAAACTCTAATTATTTATGATGCATTATAAAATTCTCAAATTCAATGAGACATTCAACCTTCTAATA
Source organism: Magicicada septendecula (assembly GCA_034769895.1). Lineage (NCBI taxonomy): Eukaryota > Metazoa > Arthropoda > Insecta > Hemiptera > Cicadidae > Magicicada > Magicicada septendecula. The sequence continues at coordinate 848,087,599 of CM068368.1, forward strand.
CTTCCAGTTTACTTTTATTTTCCTTAACGGAAACCATCAATAGTACATTATTTCTTAACACCCCACCTCAAAACCCCTTAACCTAAGTCGTTACAATTTTATGTAATACTCTCACGGCATTAGACCATTGACCACATCCTATTTTGAAATTACGTTATTCACGTAGCTTGTAACATGGCTACCCCTTATCCACTACACTATTGCCCCCCATGGCTGGACTGTCTTGCCCAGTTGCTTTCACAAGAACTGTACCTGCTTGGAGTAAACATTTTTTTCTTTTATTTTACTCCGTCTTGCTTCAGCCTTACATAAAATTCGGTATTACTGGTGTATAGTATACCAGCAACCACAGTAAATTAATTATCCACACGCCCTTAAACAGTCTATCACCCCTTAGGTGTACAGCCGCAGTTCCAAAATTTTTAGATTCCCCCAATTTCTCCCCCAGTTAAATTTCTATGTTCACCAATTTCAACAATAACAAACTATGGTCAGGGTACAATAAGTATGGTCATAGCTTGTTAAAGGTAAGCCAAATCCACGGTCAGTGTTGGTGACGCCGTGACCACCCGAAAGTTGGGGAATCTCCTTTTAAAAACAGTTAAAACATTTAATACATGTTTTATAACTACTCACAAAGATATCATATTAAAATAAACCATTACAAATTTTAATTTGAATAAAAATTACAATCCTTATATAACTTTAGTTTTAATTTTCTATTAAATATTCCAATTGGCACATTATAGCTTTAACTCTGATTTTCTATTAAATACTTTAATCATCAAATTTCAATTATTTATAATTCATCATAAAAATTCTCAAATCTAAAAAAAAATTTCTCGAATTTATTACCACAATTTACCTTTTAAAACATTTCAAATTACTTTAATTCCATAATAAAATTTATAATTACCTAATGTCAATTATTATTAACAATCAATTATCATCATTATCATAAACTCAATCAGAATTATAAGCATTTAGTACACAAAGTACAATGTACACACAACATAATGTATCCTCAGATACCCTATCATAACAATAACCTAACCTAATACATAACACATGTAAACCCAATAACACTTTATATACAATATATTTCATATAAAATGTCACTGTTCACCAAAAATCATTACATTATTCAGCCAAGTATTAAAACCATTAACTCAAATAATTAAATGTCCATCTACAACATATGTTTAACCTCCTATAATCGTCATTTACACTCTCATATCCTACCACAATACCATAATAATAATACATAGGATTATTCCACATTATTACATCATATAACTTGTCTACATCGTTTATAGTCCAGTCGCCCTTAGTATTATTTGTCACAATCAGGCAAGTTATAATATCCTCATTATTATCATCTCCCAATCCGTTCTCCCAAAAGAAATGTACTGCTGAAGTACTGAGACCAGATCCAGAAGATTCATCTCAGTACTGCAGAAATGATGTAAATAGCAAGTAAATGACGGACAGTAACAATGTAATGCATGATAACCCCAAACAAAGAGCGAAAATATATTAGATTAGGTACTGCCATACAGAAACAGTAACGTGTTTAAACTAATGCTTAAATGTAAGAATGAGAGACGTTGGCGGGAACACTTCTAAAGTAGGTAGAGACTTGGAGGGTAACAGAATGTTGTTTCCACAAAACAAAAAATACCTGAAATTTCTCCACACACGTCAATGCGTTATTCTTTCTTTGTTTCTAGTGTGAACTGCTTAATCATCTGTACGCTTAATGGAAGTGCAGTATGTTCCACATATATACGCAATACCATGGCTGATATTATTTTCTAGAGTTATTAATCAGTCATTGTAACATATTAATTCCTAAATCTAATTTGCTCAGTATGTTACATCATTTGATATTACTTCTAAGAAAGACAGTCTGTTACCCTCCCTACTGTGGTTTCTTCATCATCATCATCATCACTCCAAGCACTATGCCTTAGACCTGTTCCAGAAACCATCTCCTCGGTCTACCGACCATTTGCATTTGTCCTTTTGCGTTAGCTTAGGTTATTTTGCCATATTTCCCATTCCGTTTCCGAGGCTCGTATGAGTTCTGTAAGTACATATATTTTTGCTTAAGCAGGTTACTGGCCTGCTGTAAAACCCCCAAGCTGGAGGACCAGGAACTTTGATTGCAGGCTGCTCCTCCCCAACAGAGTTGACTGTAGTTTCTTGTTTCCTATAATTTTCATAAACTTGTTGCAGTGACAAATATTCATTTCCATATACATCACACTTCAGGTTGCTCAAGACCTGATGATTTGTGTATGTACAGTTCTGGAAACTTACACAAGTTCTGTCTGTAAAAGTAGACATAACTAAAAAATAGCTGAAGCAATATGTTAGTGGCGTTAGCATAGAATTCATTATAAACATTTTGCCAGCCTTTTTAAGATTGTTCACCCTTCTATTAATGTGTACACAGATAATATGAACAGTAAATATACAACCATATTAATACTGGCAGTCACCTGATTAGTTTCCATCTTGTAACTTTATGACGCATTTTGAAGATAATTCATCATCATCATCATCAGGTCATAAATCTTCTTCTTCTACGGCATCACAGTTCGAAGTCGAACCTTAGCCTCCATAATCATCCGCCTCCATTTTTCCCTGTCCTTGGCGATCGATGCCCACCATTTTATTTTAAATAAATTATCAGCATCCCTCGCCACTGCGTCAGTCCAGCGTGTCTTAGGTCTTCAGACAGGCCTTCTACCCTCGATCTGACTAAACAGTACCTTCCTAGGTATTCGGTTGTCATAAATAAAAAACATAAATCCTTTGGGAGAAGTCGTCAAAAATTTTGTTTATAACACACAGTTCTGGTTATTAGGTTAAAAACACTATTACAGCACTTCACGTCATGACACATTCTGTTGTAGCATTTTGCTACCGTCGGCCGACTGTTATGTCATTATCTTCCAAATTATTATTGTACTTTGGTTGGTTGCCTTCAATGTCTACGACTAGTGTTAATATAGCCATACACGTAGTTTTTATACACATAACTTGGAGAATAATAATAATGTATGAACAGTAAATATCTTGCAATTGTATATAATTTTCAAAACATGGTGAAACTTGTGTTCCATATAAACTAGCTTTTTTTTATAAAAGGTGTCTCACAACAGGCATTGGCAACACCACACACATTCCAACACATAAACTTGATCACCTGCTACTAATATAAACACGGCTGAACACCTGCTTCTCTGATGTAAAAACGGTTCATAAGACAAACCATGTTCAGTCTTATCACTTTTTTGTCAGTTGCCAAAACAAACAACGGTTCGAAGAACTTGGTTTGTCTGATGTCATCAAATGTTTACTGACATTCCCTAACCTAATAATACCTCAACCATACTAAAATTTTACCTTTGTTTACCTTTATGAGGACTGATGTCCCAGGCGTAGGTGGATCCTGCAAGGAATTTGGGGGGGGGGAGTTGGCTTTGTGGGGGATTATGAACCATTCCTTAAAGATCTGAGTATACATGATGATAGAGATGAGTGAAGATACAAATACAGTTTGTTATTAACAACACAATAAGTTTATTGAAGCAAAAGTGTAAAATGATATCCGAGTCTGTCACTTCATTGTGTTTGTAATAATATTCACTTACAGTTTAAAGTAAACACTACTATGATACACACTCTTGTTTCTGTGCTACGTATCAAACAAAAATTAACATGCTGGTACGGTAGTTATAATTTAAAGTAATTCTAGAGTAAATCTGTAACCTACATAACATAATAACACATTTTCTATCATGTTCACAATCACAAAACCATTCTAGAATCAGATAACAACAACAAAATATCTAAATATAATTAATTCACTACCGACTCAGAACACAAAGTTTTTATGGGTAAAAACGTAAAAGTTTTACCTTATACCTTATAACCTGAACCAGTTTTCGCTTTTAAAAAGCTTCTTCAGAGGCTGCTGCTGGGAGCACTGTCTGTCTTGTTCTTGGTGAAGGTATCGACTTTTGAAAGATCGATGTTGTGTGTGTGGGGTGTGATATATTCGAATAATGCGTGTGATTTGAATTGTGTCTGTTCGTTTAAGATGTTCAAAAAAGCAGGATACAGAATCGCATACAAAACTACAAACAAAACAGAACACACACACACAAAGCACAAAACAAATTCGATCTACCTGGTGTTTACAAACTGGACTGCTCAGATTGGAACGAATTCTACATAGGCCAGACAGGACGTAGCTTCAAAAAAAATATATTGAACACACAAAGGCACTACACTCCACTACAGAATCCACCTTTGCAAACCACCTCATTGAAGCAAACCACACATACAAAAACATCGACAATAACATGGAGATTCTACACATACACACAAAAGGCTGAAAACTAGACACTCTTGAACAATTCGAAATATACAAACACATGAAAACACACAAAAACGACATCATAAACGAAGACACAATTCAAATCACACGCATTATTCGAACATATCACACCCCACACACACACATCGATCTTTCAAAGATCGATACCGTTGCCAAGAACAAGACGGACAGTGCTCCCAGTGGCAGCCTCTGAAGAAGCTTTTTAAAAGCGAAAACTGGTTCAGGCTCGAAGGCAAAACTTTTACATAACCCATAAAAAACTTTGTTACGAGTCGGTAGTGAATTAATTATATTTAGTTAAGTAACGGACACAGCATGGGCAACGAAATCCAAGAAAAAAATATCATCTAAATTGACCATTTCCCCCATACCCCCTCTGTGAATCCACACAAGGGGGATACCAGCAATCATGTGGTCGTCTACACAGGTTTTGTATACATACATATGACACCTGCCTTTACAGGCAAGAGCAAGTATACACTTGTACGTATATAGTATAATTTAGTAGAATTTCTCAAGCTGCTTTATACTCACTAATTTCATGCTTCATAGTCCATTTTATTTCAATCTCCAATGCTTTTGTCAATCACCTCTCATGAAATGCTGTTCAGTCCGTTATTCCACACAGTAATGAATATATAAAATTATATAAAAGAGGAATGTTTTAGCCATACTATAAATCTGTTGCTATCTTCTGGCAAATAATGCTACATAAAACCACAAATTACGTATAAAAACCTAAAATTAGAATAGCAATCTGTCACGAAAGTCACACGAGAACAACAAGTGAACATCACGAAAACTATACATAAGTAAACCAAATGATTTACCTTGTAGAATCCGGTTGTTAAGTAAATGAGCAATTATTTAAGATATTTGTGGGACTTGTTAGATCTAAGTTTCCGTTATGTTTAGAGCCTCTTTCAAATAATGTGCAAATTGCTACGATACTCACCAACCTCCTGCAAATTTTCCCTGTACTCCAGAAACTGAACTTATCCAAAACAATGACCAGTTTCGGGAGGATATCAAAGTTTATTCATCCACTCATTCCACAAAAAAGATAGGTGCAAAATGTAACAAATGAAAATGAAACTCTTTGTAGCCAATAATTTCATAATATGTATTTGACAACAAATTTTTATACAACAAAGCTACTTTGTACAAAAGACCAGTTACACTTGAAAAGCATTAAAAATTACCGTAATGCTCGTGTGCAAGTGCAAACATGCAAATGTGCACAGTGTGCCCATGATGATATATAGTGTAATGTAACACTGTATTTAATATTTTTTTATTCACGTCTAAAATAAAAATGGCTTAATATGCTCCAATTCTCATCAAAAAAATGTCTTGTTAATTTAATTAACAACTCAGTATTTTATTAGTATATACTGTTCTACGATTATTGTGATTTTTCTGCTTGACAAGCTTTAATAATTAAGTTTCTCCAATAACTAAATCATGGAAGACCATTCAGTATACAAGTTTTGCAAAAAAAATTAACTACAGTTAATTGTCTTACTTATGTACTATATGGACAATGTCTTAACCTTTATAACCCTTTTGTATTGAGACTGTTTTGTACAGATGAACATGAAAAAAAATTTTTATTTTTTGTATTCTTTTTATATAGCCTAAAGGTACCATATAATGTTATTATTTGTATTCTTAAAGCGATCGATTTCGGTCACAGACCATCGTCAGGTTATATAGCACATTTATGTTCACAATATTATAAAACACTATATAATAAAATAAAATGATATAATAAAACATATAATGATAAGTGTTTTATAATATTGTGAACACAAATGTGCTATATAACCTGACGATGGTCTGTGACCGAAATCGATCGCTTTAAGAATATAAATAATAACATTATATGGTACCTTTAGGCTATATAAAAAGAATACAAAAAATAAAAAATTGAATTAGGCCTATAGGTACCATTCATAAAACCAATAAGTGTAAGTATAAAATACATCACATTATCATTAATGAAAAAAAAAGTAAAATAGAACAAAAATATCTTAACATATATTTTTACATCCTGACGATTCATATTATGACCACAAATTGTTTTACATTAGCAAAAGCTTCCATTTCCTATCTATGTGAGTTAAAAAACTGTCTCCCAAATTTTGATGAAGTTAATTATATAAAAAATTAATGAGTTAATTCAAATGTCAGTATTTAAAATGAAAAATACAATCTTCAATTTCAAAATGAAAATATACTTACACAACAATCAAAATATTCTGTAGCTCTGAAAAAAACAACCATGACGAAAAAAGCCTTGATAAAAAAAATTCAGCAGTTCTGTTACTGAATACTGTACTAAATTTCATCAGTTTCAAAAATTTGTCAACTATAACTCACTAAAATTAAATGATGTCATTAACGAGTGACATGGTTGATCTGCGTTATTGTTAGCTATTTATATAAATGTTCACAACCGCAAATGTGAAAAAAATAACATCCACACCTTTAAAATAACAAAAACTAACCCACGCTGTGTGAGATCAAAGGTCACATTTTGAAGGGGGGGGGGGCAATTATTCTTTTTAGTCTTGGGTGCTACCATGTTGCGCAGTCATTTATACCCATATTCATTCCTCTTCTTCTGTCTTCCCAAGGCTCTTAGTCCGCTCAATGATGTTTTCCATTCTGTCCTCTTACCACACAGCCTTTGCCAATATCTCACATTCATACTTCTCAATCGTACATATCTATCCACCTTTTCCTAGGTCTTATACTTCTTTTGCCTATTGGTTTCCAGTCTGAAATTCTTTTAGTTGTTCTGCTATCATCCATTCATCTTATAAATCCCAGCCATTCTAAATCTTCTACTCTTGATGAACCGGACTATCACACCACCATGTATCAATTGAGCCAGTTGGTAATTTGTTCATATCCTACAGGACCCATCTTAAGCTTGCCAATGCACAATGAGCTTTTCCAGATTTTACGCTCAAATATTGAAAGCTGTTGATCATCTGCATTAGTTAATTTCCAGGCCTTGCATCCATTGTCACCATTTGTTGAATAAGATTTCTATATATGGTTAGCTTTGTTTGCTTAGTATCCTGAATCTGAGCGACTTTTCATATGAGCAACCTAACCAATAACATCCATTTCTACTTACATATACGGGATTTTATTTCATTACTAAAAGAGTTAGTCTGGGATCGTAAGTAAGAAAACTGTTGAACATGTTCGAATGTATAAATTCCGACTGTTAGTTGGCGACTGCTGTTTGCCACATTTCTTTGGACATCAATATACTTAGTTTTACCCTAATTTATTTTCAATACCCTCTTTTGTTCCTCACCGTCTAGTTTAATTAAATTTTCCAATCCTCTTTTTACTTCCATTTTCCATAAGGAAATGGAAGTATGGTGATGGCGAAAAAACTCGTGTTCGAGATAACGGCTGATTCTGATTGTACTACCCTCAAAACATGAAGAAAAGTCATTTTTCAAAAAGTGTGTGTGTGTGTGTCTATGTGTAGAATTTTTTCTATGGAAAACAATAACAGCCACACATTCAAACAGAATCAAATAATTTTTTGCATACAAACATTGAATTGTAAAGGACTCAATGCCTATTGATTTTGGTGAAGATCGGTTAAGGGAAAGGGGTAGTTTACCTGCAACATTTTATGTTTTAACAAGAGTAATTTTTTATGACGAACGATAACTGCCGCACATTCAAACAGAATCGAATAATTTTTTGCATATGTACCCGAGTTGTAGAGGATTCAAGGCCTATTGATTTTGGTGAAGATCGGTTATGGGGAAAGGGTCGTTTACCTGCAACATTTTATGTTTTAACAAGTGTAAAGTACTTAATTTTGATAAAGTATCCTGGAAAGAAGATCATAATAATCCACTGTAGAAACAGATGAAATATCTTAGTTGAACGGGGTGAGGGTAATTTTCTATAAATGAAAATGATAGTTGAAGGGGGAGGGGATAATTTTACTTCCATGTTCCATAGGGAAATGGAAGTATGGTCATGGAGAGAAAAATCGTGTTTGAGATAACGGCTGATTCTGATTGTACTACCTTCAAAACATGAAGAAAAGTCATTTTTCGAAAAGCGTCTGTGTGTAGAATTTTTTCTATGATGAACTGCTGCATATTCAAACAGAATAAAATAATGTTTTGCATACATCCCTGAATTGTAGAGAACTCAAGGCCTTTTGATTTTGGTGAAGATCGGTTAAGAGGAAGGGGTAGTTTACCTGCAACGTTTTATGTTTTAACAAGGGTAATTTTTTCTTTGACGAATAACTGCCCCACATTCAAACAGTATCAAATAATTTTTTTCATACGTTCCTGAATTCTAAAGGACTCAAGGCCTGTTGATTTTGGTGAAGATCGGTTAAGGGAAAGGGGTAGTTTACCTGCAACATTTTATGTTTTAACAAGGCTAATTTTTTCTATGACGAACGATAACTGCCGCACATTCAAACAGAACCAAATAATTTTTTACAAATGTGCCTGAGTTGTAGAGGACTCAAGGCCTATTGATTTTGGTGAAGATCGGTTACAGGGAAAGGGTAGTTTACCTGCAATGTTTTATGTTTTAACAAGAGTAAAGTACTTAATTTTGATAAATAAAGTATCCTGATAAGAAGATCATAATAATCTACTGTAGAAACATAGATGAAATATCTATAAATGAAGCGGCTAATTGAACAGGGTGGGGGTAATTTTCTATAAATGAAAATTATAGTTGAAGGGGAAGGGGATAATTTTTTATATGTGTATTATGTTATCGACAACAAAGAAGTCGTTTGTTATTAAAATTCCTTCCTGGGCTGTTTGGCCGTAGTCCAATGTTTTCTGGAAAACCAGACGTTTCGGCAGTGCCATCGACTTCCATCATCAATGAAAATCGAGTGCGCTAACGTGAGGTGTTATATGTTAGTGACCACAGTACTGTGGTTACGGCTGAAGAAAGAAGTAGTTTCTATAGAAATATTTCATTTTGAAAATGATTTTAATTATAAATCTTAGAACAGGGAAGTCATGTATGGTTCTCCATACCGATATTTTATTTCTGCTGATAATAGGCGAGTCATCGGCTTAGACACATACCTCTGTTGTTTTGAACTCCTATGTTCCTAGTATGCTGATATCCATGATAAATACCACCCTTTGCACTGAAACTACTCGAAGACAGATATGACTTCACTATGGCTACTAACACGACCTCTGCCATTAGCACTAATGAAAAAGAAAGTCTGAATGCTTGTTTAATATAAATAATATCACCACAATAGATCTGTTTAAAATATTCATCTCCTTGGTCTGTATGCTTCTGTGTGTATCCCAGGTTTCCGTCTGTATTTGGGATGACAATTCAACATTACTTTGCGAGTCTAATGTCTGGCCATAATTACTATTACTTTACTTAATCATTTGTTTTTCTTATAAACCTATTTATTTCAGTTGTTTTATGGCTTTTTTATGGTTGTGTTGTCTTTGAAATGCCTCGGAATTTTAGATGATTACACTCTTTTGCATTATAGATTTGTTTTTTACTTTTGTTGCAATGTTATTATTAGTCTATACAATACAGGTAGATTAATAACTTTCTTTCAAAAAACTACTTATTTGTTGTTTGCAATTTATACAAAATACGAGCCAAGAAATATTTAGGTCCAAAATTATATGTACAGTAGTTATGTGCTGGCAACCATCTCGTCCCAGCAACGAAATACACATACCATATCTCAACACACACGCACACACGCACACACACACACACAGAGTTAAATGTATAATTAGTTCATTTTACATATTTTTTCAATAAACAGTCTAAATACACAAGCAGAGTAGAGCAAAATATTGTCCAACATAATATTCCAGTAATGATAGAATTAACTTAGATTTTTTTTTAATGCTGGTGATTAATCAAACCTTTACTAATGTGAAATTTGATAAACTTTAATATTCCTTTCACTTTTGTCAAAGCATTTAATCTTTGGTAAAGATTATTAACAACAATTATCATTATCAACAGATTTCACATTTAATGTGTTTATTACAAACTAAATGTTTGTTTAACTTGTAGTCAAAGATTTAATCTCCGACTTGTAGTCGTGTTTAATATTTTGTCTAATATTATTAACAACTATCATTATTCACGGTTTAATTATATCACATTTAATATGGCTGTTTTACTTGTATTACAACAGAATTACTTCAGGACTAGTACAGAAACATTAGACTTCTTATTGCCTAACATGTACAAGTCTTAGCAATAACAAAAAAATAAATACAATAGGAACTGCTCAAAACCAAAATTGCAAGTAACTGAGACATCAAACTGACAGTAAAATTCAATAATTAATTATGTATACCATTGTACGATTATGCCACCATGATCGTCTATATAAACATAAACAAATATAACTTTCAGAAATGCTACATGTAGAGAATTAAAACCATTTAGTATTTAATCTACACACTTAAACAAAATTATCTGCAACATAGAAACAAACTTTAAGCATACACAATCATAAAAAAACCTAGAAGTTTATATAGTATATTGAATTTATATATATATATATATATATATATATATGAATTAATGAGTATAAAAATTTGTTTTTATATATTTTTCCAAAACCTTTAATAACATTGAAAACACTACCACTACAACTATAACTACTGTAATGACAAAATTATTTCATATATACAGCAATTCTTGACTAATTCAGTACAAAATAATTATCAACTGATTAACATTTTACGTGTATTACAATTACAGAGAAGGGTAACATTAATTCTAACCTTTCATACCCTTATCAAATTCTGTGTTCACTTTATGCTTCGTGTTTGATAGACAAACCCAAGACCAACAACTATGAGACTACAGAGTAGTGTACATAAATCATTGTATGAACTTACAATAAATACACATAAATTCTTTTCTCCTCTTCCATTTTAAACCATCAGCTTAAAACTTAGTTGACACACTGATAACAGATTACATACTTACTTTTAATGCTTAAAACTACTACATAACATTCTGTACAAGTATAATCCTTTTCAGAAAACATTGTTTAACAACATTCTCACAAATCATGTTAACATTTTGTTGGCAGTGAAAGTCATGCTGGGCAGTAAACCTATCGAATATAAATAACTCAAATCTTTATATTATAATTGTAGTATATCAATTGTTGTAACGATGATAAAATGTTATTGGTTTATATACTACTGCACGTAATTATTTTAGTGCGTGTATGTTGCAAATTCATGGGGTGTTTGGACAAGGACGCATGAGTTGTAGATTTATTTATGGGAGGGGATTACTTTATAAATAGGGGTACGGCCAAACATTCAACTCTGTCTTAATCAAGCCTCATTTTAGAATAAGTGAAATGGTGTTAAAAAAAAAAAAAAAAAAAAAAAAAAAAAAAAAAAAAAAAAGCCAGAGTCCTCTGAACATACAAAATTTTTATTCACTTATTAATAAACAGATGATATGTTATAAATAACTAAAGGAAAGTGAACAGTAGCCCATGGAAAAGTAAGGAATCAAATCACAATAAACAGAATAAGTGCACGTAATCATTACTTTTTTAAGTTTCCAACTGCATATAAGTTAACAGAAGTTGCTGTTGTCAATTATTAAATGTAAAACAAGCTGTTTACAGACGACATCACGCATAAAAGAAACATTTTTCTATAGTTTCACAAAGCATTTTATTCTGATTCAAATTAACTTTAAAACCATATATTATAATTTACAACTCGACGTATGTTTCAAAACAGACGCATTTACATGTTTAAGTTTGTAAAATTCCAGAATTAATATTCTAATGTAATAAATTTTGATGCACTTTTATCGACACTTCTATTCAACTTGGAAAAACAGTTGATTACACAAGTAAGCTTGATGTCAGAATGAATTAACCAAGTGAGATAAACATATACCAGTGGCGGCTGGTGTTATGGTTGCAGCGTTGCACAACCACCAATATAGAATAACTAAACTATAAAATAACATACGAAATCATTAAGCAGTTAAAAGTATCATAAATTTCAACTGAAAACGTATTAGATTCTATGCGGCAATGTTCACGTACAATTCAAATGTGGCGCACAGGCTGGTGGTTGTAGGCCGCTTGCAACTTGAAGAGTAAATGTCAGAGCTTACTACACAACCATATGGGAGGACGTGTGTTACTCTTCACAGTTTCTCTATATGCCCTATGTTAGCTAGGTAGTTGCAAAGTTTCTGCAATGTTCCACTACCAGCGCTGTAGCGCATCTTTAATTTTGTCATGAAGTGAGCACAGCCTACTTGATGTGTAAGTTGTATCAGGTTTAGTCCTTAAATTTTTAGTGACCGTCAATCAATGAATTTTTAGTGGATGGTTAGTGAGGATCGGTCAAAAATAACACAAATTTTAACTATTTTACGTCGACGTTTCGACAGTATTTATTGTCCTGAAGATGACAATAAATATTGTCGAAACGTCAACGCAAAATAGTTAAAATTTGTGTTATTTTTTACCGATCCTCACTAACCATCCACTAAAAAAATCAGGTTTAATGTTTACGTTGTTCAAAGTAAACGTGTACTCGTTGTTTTTTAGGTTATAAAATTATAGTTATAATTTTGTATAACTGTGATTGTGATAATTGGGTGCCAACCAACTGTTATTAATTAATTGTGTGTTAAGTAGTTCCAACTACTTCAACCACCAAAATTTGGAACCACCAGCCGCCACTGAGATATACTCAATAATAATAATAATAATATATATCACTGGATACCACTTCATAATGTGTGACCACTTGTCTACAACTGTTGTAACTCTTTCTACAATATGTTGTAACAAAGGTATGTGTACCGTAACGACATATATATACTGGTATCTAATTCATTTTACAGCAATATGTAAAGGAGACACAATATTCTAGTGCATTCCAGTGAAACAAGCATGTGATCATAACTTTCAGAAAACCCCCCCCATCTTGTAATGTTTAATAATTATATACATCGTAATTCGCACACAGAATCCAATGTAGATGACGCACTTGGTTTTCACCCATACGTAGTGCTAACTTTAAAAAGTGAGTGTCATTTACTATTATTCTGTTATGTATGAGAATATGCACATATGCACACATATGTTGATGGGGCGATGGAGTGAAACTGAAACTAAGAGCGGGGGGAGGGGGAGAAGGAAAGAGAAGGACTAGTAGAGAGGGGAGAAGGGAGAGACAATGTGTGTGTTTCTGTCACACACATGCTTCTTATGTTCTCGTCAGTCTTGGTATGGCCAATGTTCATACTATGAAATACTATACCAGACTTTATGGACATGTGTGAAATAAATGAAAAATTTTGTTACCCTCGCAATGAGGTGTTTGTCCACAGCGCATCTCTAAGCAACTGTTAACTGTTCCAAATGTTTTTTCAGGTCTATAAACCTAATGTTGGTGCACGCACACGTACACGCACACGCACACACACACACACACACACACACACACACACACACACACACACACACACACACACACACACACACGCGGCTAATTACTACTCCAGATCCTGTTCATTCAACATTGAAAGCTAGCCATGTTTGGTTATCTTCTAGAAATTTTGTTAATTTAATTTGCAAAATTTGTCTAAAACATCACAAATTATAGATGAAATTTTAGTTTGGACTTTTTATTTTCATCGAGCATAAAATTGTTTGTTTTTCTTTAAGGAATAACAATTTTAAAACTGGCACTAGAACATGTTTTTTTAATAATATTCTCATATAATAAATGTACTTTATTATTAATATATACGGTATTGCTAAAATTTAGTTTAAAAAACACTAAATATATTCAACTCCAAACTGAAAATAACTAAAGAAACATGAACCTGATTATGAGCAACACGACAGGTAACTGTAGGTTTCGTGCAGTTAACAATCAGTTCAGCAGTGACAGGAAAATTAATCGCAAAACACGATTCTTGCATATTCTGCTTCGTGTATTATTATTAAACTACAAAATCCCATTTGGATGCATAAAAAAAAAAAACCTATAAATTCAATGTACAAATAAAATTAGACTAGTAGAAAATGATAAACACAGAATTTACAGATATCAGGATCAAATGGCAAATGGCTGTGCCCAAATTTTTCTGTGTATCGGGTTGAAAGTCTTACAACTGCTACAAGGACCGTTACAACTCAATGTTACTAGTTTAAGTATGAAATCCACACAAAAACTATTGCAATTTCAATAATAAGAAAACACAAAAAATTATGTACAAATAAAACAAACTAATAAGGCACTATCTCGTGCCACAATAATTATATTAACAAAGAACCTTAACCAACAGAGAATATGAAAGTTAAGACTTTTAAAATCTGAACTCCAACTACCGATATTTCGAAACTGCTGATGTTGAAACAAGCAGATGTGTAGGCTACAATATGCAGACATAATATAATACACATGAATTTGTCTCCATTATATAAACTTATACACAAACCTTAAATAATACTGTTGTAATATCATGCTGCACTGTTGTATAATGATGTATTTTACTGTACACAATAAATAAAAATTATATCACACCTATCAACTCTTACTAAAATCAGCAATATATACTATAACCTCATATATGTATATATATGAATACACAAAAACATTGTTTACAGTATCGAGTTAAAGCAAGCAAATAAATATTTCCAGTCATAAAGTTTAAAAAAAGCACGTCTATCGCCTTGATATCCCACTTTATTTTTTGTGTATAAATTTTGTTGTTTCAAGAATTGATCATATTTCTGAAATTATGTAATTAACAATATGCTATTATATTTTATGAAAATAACTTTTCTTTCCTTAAAAGTACATTGTGATATGCAAGGTTAGGTTAGACAGAAATATGCAAAAATACAAATAAAATAGGTCATGACAAAACGACTACTAAACAGTAAATACTAAACACACTTCACAATGAATAATGAACATGAATTTGCAGTATAACAAAATATTATTTCTCTTTATATCACTAAAAAAAAGTTAAACCGGTTGATGCAATGTTCAATTGTAAATAAATACAAATATTACTGTTATTAATAATTCAGACATGCAAATTGGGTGGGGTCAAGATAACAGACAAGTTCCAAACACATTTAAAATCACAAAAATATTAAAATCATTGTAGTATGAGATCAAAGTATCAATGCACTATATAAAACACAAGAAATGTGACAATAACTAAATTATCCAGTTTTATTAGTTACCAATAAAATGCCTAAAAATTGTAACATATTTATTGTATTCTGTCGTTCACAAAAGTTATATTAATAAATTCATTGTCATTGGTTAAGTTATCTATGCACAACGTATAGATTACGGTCTCATATTAAACGTACCAAAAACCACACATCATCTGTTAAGTTACTATTAAAAACAACCAGAAAGAAAGACAGAAACTTGTGTCCACAGCAATGTTTAAATATGTTCACTGCAATTATACTAAACCATTAATAAAAAAACTGTTCTATGAAACCTTGATAATTATATGTAGAATACAAATACAAGGCAGTAAAATATTGTTTGAGAAAGTAAATAAAACTACTAACCATTCAGCACTTTTAAACACAGTATTAACTTTGATGCTGGTCACACTGATCCATGGGTTCACCCTCATTTTCACCTTCACTCACTACCATCGGCTGGTTACTGCTTTCATCCACATCCATTGCTTCCGTTTCTTCTTCTCCAGTCTGATCTACACTGATTTCTTCCATTACTGTTTCTGTGTCTGTGGCCATATTTACTGGTGCAGACTGTATTATAGAACCCTCCCTTCTATCTGATTCACTTCCATCACTTCTTTCTTGTTCAAGTATGTGTAATACTTCATCTGTACTTTCAACTAAGGCACTGCTTACTTCATCATTTTTATCACCAACATGGTCGTCACTGGAAACTATTTCTTCAGCAGATACAGTTTCTGTCACTACTACACTATTTATTTCCACTTTAATTATATTCTCTGGGGATGAAGCTGAATCACTGGCAGAAACAGTTTCCTCCTCGTCTTTTGGTTCATCCGACAGTACTATGTCAGTGACTTCAGAAATAATGGGTTCTGCAGTAGACTCAACCACACATACCTCCTCCTTGCTCAATGATTCATTTTCTTCTACACTTTTTTCTTCATTAGTTTCTGTAGTGCTTGAATCTGGTGGCGTTTTATCATCTTCAACTAATTCTGGAGCTTTACTGTCATCCGCTTCTTCTGGAGGCAATTGTCCTGATGGCGGGGGAAACTCAACTGTTGGAATAGTTACTTCTGATTCTGCATCATCTAACTTATTTGAATTATTAATTTCTGTTATACTTACTTCATTGCTTTCTTCATTTTCCTTTGTTTCACTTTCTGTTTCATCTGATTGATTACCTTTGTCAGAGTTATCGTCAGCTGGCTCAGGAGTCAAGTTTTGAGTAGTACTGCTTTCAGTAACTTCTTCTTCGGACAATACTTCTGATGACTGAATACTGACAACAGAAATTTCAAAATTAACCACTTCTTCACACGTGGAAGATGCCTCTTCAGTATTCTCGACAGTTTCACTATTTGTTTTATCACAGCTTTCATTTTGTAAGTCAGCAAAACTTTCAGGGTTATCAGTAGTAGTTTCACTACTTTCTTCAGTGGCTTTATCTTCTGATGTACCGTTTTCAATAAGATCATCTTTTTTTTCTAGTTCTTCTGTATCAGTCTTATATTGTATTGTCACCTCTTCCACATTTAAAGAAAGAGTGTCTTCTGGAACACTTTTATCCCATTCTTTCCCCGAGTCTGAGATTACTTCGGTGGTGTTATCTATTTCTATTTCGTCTTGTTCCACGTTACTATTAATGTCGTTTTCACTTGCAACCGAAAGCGTATCAGCAACTGGCGAGTGGTACGAACATATGTTTACTATGTTTTCTTGCGAGTCATTAAGCTTTGTATCAGGAATTCCATTTAAGACGGCATCAGTCTGGTTATCACATTCTACACGTCTACCTGGTCCTGGTTCTCGTGTACTTACAACTAAAATATTTTTTTCTATTGCCCTCATAAATTTGTCTGCTCTGTTGTACTCTTTTCGTGGATTCGTAAGTAACTCGGATATTCTCTGTACTGTGAATGGCGCACTATTGAAGGAATCCAACCTTTCTAACAAACTTGTCTTCATTCGTTCATAATTGAATGGGTCTACGTTTGGACTAGGTGGTAAATCAATTGTTGGTGTACTTTCATAAAAGTCTGTTATCACATTCAAAAGTTTTTCTCTAAACAAACACTTTACTAACGACCACTGATAGACAGGGTCTCCTGTTTTTGCTACATAACCAAGATATTCATCTAACTCGCGGGGAATTTCTTTTGGCTTCATTTTTGAAAATTCCTCTAACAATTGCATTACTTCTTCTGCATTATCCATAATGCAGTAAAAAAATAGTACTCACTGTTTCACTAAAAACATAAAACTGATATTTAAACAAAACACTGAACGCAGCACAACACTACTCGTACAAAATAATAGTAAACACTTCCAACCTATATAAAGAATAAATACGTCTCACTAGTGCATAGCGTTGACAGGGCTGCCAACGTGGTTTAATTCGTTATGTTTTGTAACCGACCAAAGTGCTGTAAAAATTATTGTTGTTCATATATATGTAGAGTCAATTCATATTTACCAATATTCATTATAAATGACTGTTCCCATCACTAATAAAGTTGTGGTGAAATAACCTTGCTTTTGACGTAATCTAAGTAAATCGAGCGTACCGCGAAGCTCCACAAAAACGTCACACTGATTGCAACATAAGAATATTTACGCTATTCAAATGGCGTGTGTAGCGCGCGCTTGCGTGAACCATTTTACATAACAAAAGGCTTAATGAAACATTTGACAAATTTTATTTTATTTGTAGTTATTAATCTCGTAACATATAAGTCTCTGCTTTTTGAAACTGCTAACACTGTGTAGAGAAATTATCGTATTCTTTAGCACCTACAAAGTATGCGTAAACATTGAAATTTAAAGTCATGTTGAAAGTCCATAGTACATTTTAGTAGTTACAAATATGGGTAAAATCTTATGAGTTCGCGTCACCGACATGCTAATGTTAACAGTATATCTGTAGCTATAAGTATGACGTGTTGCGCGTGGCCAGCAGTGAAAGTATAGATTATACTTGTGTGTAATACTATTATTTATACTATTTAACACACTTTTATGGTTTAGGTACTTTATTTTGGAGTTTCTTACACTGACTAATTTGCTATCGCGTGTTCGATCCCTAGCGCGATTTTGGCTTTCCGTATTAACAATTAACGCAATAGTTATGATCTATTTTACATTATTTTTATTCTTATTAATTACTTATACTATATTATATGATATTTACATAATTGTTATTTGTCCGTCTGGCTGTTAACTTAGAGTTTTTCGTCATGTCTAATGTCGAAGTATGTATTTTTAGTAGTTTTTTTATTATTGTAAGATTGTAACATTAGTTCTGTGTATATGTATATAAGTAAAGTTAAATTGACTACGTGGAAAGTTTAATGTGTGTATACTGTGCATTGTTTAAATTGTGTTTTAGTTTGATCATTATTTTAAATTTTCAAATGTAGGATCACTGTGCAGTACAAAAGTGAGTACTAAATATGTTAATCTATATATATAAAAGAGAAATACCACTGACTCACTCACTGATTCATCACGAAATCTCCGAAACTATATCACCTAGAAACTTGAAATTTGGCATGTAGGTTCCTTATGTGATGTAGGTATCCGCTAAGAAGGGATTTTTGGAAATTCGACCTTTAAAGGGGGAAAAAGGGGGGGAAAGTTTGCCTGACTGACTGACATAGAATCAACGTAGAGCAAAAACTACTGAATGGATATCAATGAAACTTTGAACATAGCTTCATCATAGGTCTTAGGTGCTCACTAAGAAACGGTTTTAAAAACTTTCACTCCTAAGGGGCAAACCCCCCCCCATTGTATCTATGTATGTATGTTCCACATCTCCTCCTAAACCACTGGACCGATTTCAACCAAACTTGGCACAAATATTTTACGCGACGGGAGAACCAACATAGGATATGTGTTTTCTTCGATGGGGTCCTTTGGGGGTTCTTTGGGGTCTTCCACATCTCCTCCTAAACCACTGGACCGACTTCAACCAAACTTAGCACAAATATTTTACGCAACGGGAGAACCAACATAAGATAGGTGTTTTTTCGATACGATCCTTCGGGGGGTCCTTTGGGGTCTTCCACATCTCTTCCTAAACCACTGGACCTATTTCAACCAAACTTGGCACAAATATTTTACGCAACGGGAGAACCAACATAGGACAGGTGTTTTTTTCGATATGATCCTCTGGGGGGTCCTTTGGGTCTTAAACAACTATTAGATCTGGTTACTATGGCAACCCAATAGAATAGATTCTTGTTACCATAGCATCGGTGGAAGTCTAGTGCGTAGGAAATAGTGCGGGAGTCGTACGACGGGCCTTCCCCGGAGTTCATCCACGGAATCTGGGGAGTCTTAGGTCGGATCCCGAAAAGACGGCGGGGCCAGAGTCCACGGTTCTTATAAATAAAGATATAGGTTATGATATCAAAGGTGGTGTATGCATCTTAAGAAACGTCTTAATAGTGTGTGAATTCAGAGTTGTTTCAGTTTGAATTTAAAAGTGGATAAGTTAAGATCGAAGTAAGTTATAAGCGAGTACAAAAAAATAAAGTTTTGATAGCGAATGTATTCAGATCATAGAGCTCAGACAATATAAATGCACTTGCTTCAGTTTAAATTTAAAAATTGATAAGCTGAAATCTATAGAGGTATTGTGTTGTTAGAATAAGTTTAGGAGACACTAATTTAACAAATGCCTTATTTCAACATTAACACAATGAATTATAAAATGACAGTTAAATACGCAGCGCGTGCAAGTACTGTAGACATTTTATTGAAAACTAATTTAGCTGTTCGCCCTCTCCCAGAGTTAGAAATCGAGCAGGAGCATCACGCGCAACAGAATTCTTCTCCAGATATAAGAATACAGTTTATGACATGTTCTTAAACAGGTGCGCTACAGAGTATTCCTCCAGTGAGAATGCGAACGTAACAATATAAGGAAGATTATACAGTATACAAGTAATATAACGTTAGAACAAGAATAGGTGCCTATGAGCCGATGAATAAATTATGAACCCGAGCAACGCTGGGTAAATCGGCTAGATGTAGATATCTATATAAGCCAAATACCTCTGACTGACTCACTGATCACGATATCTCTGAAACCACTGAATGGATATCAATGAAACTTTGAACTTTGAGCTTCATCATAGGTCTTAGGTGCTCACTAAGAAACGGTTTTAAAAACTTTCACTCCTAAGGGGAAAAAACCAAATACTGAAATTTATAGCGGGAATTGCATACTTGGAAAATGAAGTGGTTGATATCTCAGTTTACTGGAAACCCCGAATAGATTTAGTCCTGAGTTTTTAATCATTGTTTTAAATTGAAAAAACTTCGTTGTTTGCAGGTTCTTATAGTCGAGAAAATTTCGAAGTTCAATTAATTAATAAATGTATGTCCTTTTTTTCTCGGAAACGGCTCTAACGATTTTCTCGAAATAAATAATAAATAGCTGTTGCTATGAATGTAAATAGACAAACTAAAAGTTGAGAATTTGTACAATCTATCTAATCCTATACTATTAAGCGAGCAATAATTGTACAATTACGTACACTGTGAAACTCCGTAGCGAAGCACGGGTATTTTGCTAGTATTTTTATATAGAAAAATGAATAACATAAACAAACCATGTATTTTCAAATATTTCCAATATTCGTATCAATATTTCCGTTTAAAAATTTGATATTATTTATTTTTTATTTTTGATATTTGACCTCTGCCATACATCATGCAATGAGTATTTCATGGTGGCTTAGGAGTTATCTTACTAGCGTGGTAAAACAAATTTCTAGTTGTTCGATAGTATTTTTGCCGCGGATTTTAAAATTAAAAACTATATAATAATTTTAGATTTATGTGTTGAATTTTGAAAATATGGTTACTAATTCAAAATTATTTTTTATTAGCTTATATTATCGAAATTTTGGATTGAAAAATTTGCAAAAAAAACCTTAAATTTTGCAATTCAAACCTAAACATGCAAATTGCTTTTTATTTCAAATTTAGGGTTTATTAGCATATACTATCGAAATTTCAGGTTGAAAAATATATATATTGACACGACAAAATAATTGTTTATTACCTTATATTATTGAAATTTTTGGTTGAAAAATTGCGAAAAAGGCTCTAATTTTCATTTCAGATAATATTTTCTTTTATTGCAAAATTTAATTTTACGAAATTGTTTATTAGTTTAAATTGTCAAAAATAAAATATGTGCTTTGTTATTTTTTGCAAAATGATTATCTATAAACTTATATCTTTCAATTTCACCATTAGAAGTTTATGAAAAAGTGTTGTAATATAATTAGTGTTTCTAAATATCCATTTTTCATATTTATACAATAAGCCTGTGAAGGAGCCTGAGTTGGAGTTGCCTGTGCTGCAGGTGTCTGCTTCAAATTTTTGATACTAAAATTAATTTGAATATCCAAAAAAACCACTGTTATTTCATAGTTTTAAGTTTTCACTTCTGTCGGCAGTCCTCAATGACTGCCTATTTTAAAATTTTTGTTGTTGTTTAAATAACGAACGGATAGGTACCCAGTGAAACAGTTTTTAAATTGGAAAATGTACAATTTAATTACCAAGAAAATACTGATTTAAACTGCTTTTCACTATTTTTATTAATATTTAATTTTCATGACGAAGAAAACTTTGCAAACTGTTATTTTGTATCATCATCCATTACTAAACATCGCACGTACAGTTTTCATAAACATCTGTAAACTGGCAGTAATTAGAAAGGAGTACAGTGTGTTAGCCTTTGTCGCTAATTCCATTCCCATCAGTAGGTTTTTAAATAAAATAAGTAAATGTCTGTTGACTACTGTGTGCATATGTAGTAGTTTGTGTATATATATAAATCAGCTAATAACAATACTGTCTAGGAAACCCAAACAGTGAAGTTAGTTAAGAAATATGACACTGTAAAAGTTTGTGTTACGAGTCAGTAGTATTATACTTATAATTAGTTAATCAACGGACATGTCATGGACAACAAAATCCAAGACTGTAAAAGTATTTTTGAATATATTTCCGATTTTTAAACTAATTCCTAATTGCAAAGAAATCCAGTTTCCATTGATACTTATCATTATGGATACTTAATGTTGTTAAATACAACTATTTCACTAACGACTCAGAACACAAAAGTTTTTTATGAGTAAAAACATAAAGTTAAAGAACCTCTGAAGAAGCTTTTTAAAAGTGAAACTTTTACTGGTTCAGGTTGTAAGGTAAAACTTTAAGTTTTTACTCATAAAAAACTGTGTTCCGAGTCGTTAGTGAAATAGTTGTATTTAGTTAAGTAACGGACACGTCATGGACAACGAAATCCAAGAATTTAATGTTGTTAATCTTTCTTGATCAGAACATGTTCATGTTCATAAATAGCCATCACACAACAATGTGAAGAAATGTTAAGAGTTCTCATTTTTTTACCAATCTTAACCCTGATTTATTGGAGTTACTTTGCTGGCTCTTAAAACTTTACAGTTTTAAAACTGTTTTTGACTGTATTTCCACACGTACCTCAATACAGAGTTTTAACAGAACAATCCATCTCGTGTTACGCCAAGTATATGCTGACTATGAATGGACACCTCCTTCATAGCCACATTCTCAATCACCCAACAGACAATTAAAATATGTTGAATATCATGGCATTAGATCAAGGGAGCTGTTTGGAGCGTGCATCATGGTTAAGGCTACCACATTTCTGCATCATGAAGTCAGGACATTACCACAGTAATAAAATCATGAAAAAAGAAACTATTCATGATTAAAATTAATACATACATACAGAAAGTCCAGTATTACACTTGCATATTTGTTAACTGTTTATTTTTAGACCTCTACTAGTTTAATGTTTGTGGTAGCAGTAACATACGCAGTGCAGTGAAGCATATGGATACCGCTAGTACAGTACAAATAATTCTTGTATTTCGTTGTCCATGACGTGTCCGTTGATTAACTAATGGACAAGTCTGTTGATTGTGTTCCAAGTCAGTAGTGATATAATTATATTTACTGTAAATAACTAATAATTTATTCAAGGAAGAGAATTTTTCTAAGGAATTTGTGCATGTGTGTTTACACAAGTGCCACTAATTTGAATCAGAACACTGATTTCTATAGCCTCCATGTTAAAGAACCACGAGCTGAATGTATTTTATTTAAAAATCTTAATATGATAGGGAACACTTAATGTACTATTAATATACCATTTCTAAAGATGAAACCAACATAAAGCTTTCAAAGCAAGCCTCACATTTATAAGTCTTAAAAGCATTGGTGGAAATACAAACAAGAAAAACAAGCTTTTGTTTCCAGTCAAGTTCATCCAGTTTAGTCTAGTTCATCCAGTCAAGTTTATGCCTTCATGATTACAAATTTATTGTTATGTGTTTCAGAACTGTCATTTTGCTTTGTACCAGATGAGCCCTTTTGGTGTCTCCACCATTATCAAGTCTTAAATAGTGCCGTATTTGAATCCTAGGGATAATGTTGGAGATACTGAAAGGCCATGCTCAATATGAAGCAAGTAGCAGATCATCATCAGATAATGGGAAATTTGGAAGAAAAGTATGATAAATACATGAATATGAGGGTCATTCAAATATAAACTGGAATTGTTTTTTAAATAAATTTATTAATTAATTTGTATGAAGTACATTTACTTCACTTTCCTATATATTTCCACTTATTTCTACACTTTTTCCAGCGGATTGGCAGTTTTTTAAATCCTGTTTTCATAAAGTCTTGGAATGTGTCAGAAGCCAATTCCATACAAATTCTTCCACTCATTATGTTGGAAAAGACTGTCCCCTAATGCTTCCTTTAACGATTCACACACTTGGTATAGTCACTTGATGACATATCATGGCTATAAGCTGGTTGTTTAATCAGTGCTGGATTTACCACTAGGCCACGGGCTCAGAGGGGGGCACAAACAACAGATATTTTTTTTTTTAACAGAAGTATTTTTATACAAGTAGGAGGAACTTTGATTTAAGTATGATTTTTTGAAATTAAATGATCAATTTTTGTTAATGATACAAATGGAAGACAGTTCTTATTACATTTATGAGCTTTTCATAAATAAATATCACTATTGAATTGACGACTCGGAACACTAAGTTTTTTATAAGTAAAATCGTAAAGATTTACCTTACAGCCTAAACCGGCTTTCACCTTTAAAAGGCTTCTTCAGAGGCTGCCGTAGGTAGCGCTGTCCGTCTTGTTGTTGGCGACGGGATAGATTTTCAAAAGATCGATGCTGTGTGTGTGTGGTGCAGTGGTGCCGATCCCCCCCAAGCCCTATGTCGCTTCCCCCCCAACTCCAGGCTCGATTACTAAAAAAAAAAAAAAAAGCTCTTTTTATTTTTATATTGTACTGTGATTCGTGGATGTCTCATCACGTGATACACCATGCAGCCCCCTTAAGCAAGCTTTGACGCAAATTGCGACCAGGAAATACGTTCTCACATTGTATTCGGTATTTTTAGTAATAGTAAATTTCATACAACAGTAAAAAAAAATCCCCCCCAAAAATTTTTCAAATGTCGCCAATGGCGACACGATACCCCCTGTAGGCACCCCTGGTGTGGTGAGATGTGTTCGAATAATGCGTGCGATTTGAATTGTGTCTGTTCGTTTAGGATGTCGTTTTTATTTTTTTTTTTGTGTTTGTATATTTCTAATTGTTCTAGAGTGTCTAGTTTTCGGCCTTTTGTGTGTACGTGTAGAATGTTCATGTTATTGTCGATGTTTTTATATGTGTGGTTTGCTTCAATGAGGTGGTTTACAAAGGTGGATTCTGTAGTGGTGTGGAGTGCCTTTGTGTGTTCAATGTATCTCTGTTTGAAGCTACATCCTGTCTGGCCTATGTAGAATTTATTGCAATTTGAGCAGTTTAGCTTGTATACACCGGGTAGATCGAATTTGTTTTGTGCTTTGTGCGTGCGTTATGATAGTGTGTGTTCTGTTTTGTTAGTAGTTTTGTAAGCGATTCTGTATCCTGCTTTTTTGAATTTGTGGGCAATTTTTTCAGTTTGTTTGTTGATGTATGTTAGTGTTATGAATTTGTTGTTTTCTGTCTTTGTCTGTTGTTTGTTTTGTGTTTTGTGTAGGAGTTTACTGACTATTGTTCTGTCATATCCGTTAGATTCTGCTAGATATTTTATCGTGTTTAGTTCGTCTTTGTAGTCTTTTTCATCTAAGGGGATGTTGTTAAGTCTATGTATCATGGTTCTAAAAGCAGCTAGTTTGTATTGTATTGGGTGATTGGAGGTGTTGTGTATTAGTGTGTCAGTTGTAGTTGGTTTTCTGTATATACTGAATTTGTGCTTGTGTTCTAGTTTTGTGATGGAGAGGCCTAAGAAGTTTATGGTATTGTTCTGTTCGTATTTGGCAGTGAAGGTTATGTTTTTATGTATTTTGTTTATGTGCGTTAGTAACTGTTGATATGGCACAGATACGTTGATGACATTCTAATACTATACAGGGGAAACAAAAGACAATGTGAACAGTTACTAACGCACATAAACAAAATACATAAAAACATAACCTTCACTGCCGAATACGAACACAACAATACCATAAACTTCTTAGACCTCTCCATCACAAAACTAGAACACAAGCACAAATTCAGTATATACAGAAAACCAACTACAACTGACACACTAATACACAACACCTCCAATCACCCAATACAACACAAATTAGCTGCTTTTAGAACCATGATACATAGACTTAACAACATCCCCTTAGATGAAAAAGACTACAAAGACGAACTAAACATGATAAAATATCTAGCAGAATCTAACGGATATGACAGAACAATAGTCAGTAAACTCCTACACAAAACACAAAACAAACAACAGACAAAGACAGAAAACAACAAATTCTTAACACTAACATACATCAACAAACAAACTGAAAAAATTGCCCACAAATTCAAAAAAGCAGGATACAGAATCGCTTACAAAACTACTAACAAAACAGAACACACACTATCATAACGCACGCACAAAGCACAAAACAAATTCGATCTACCCGGTGTATACAAGCTAAACTGCTCAAATTGCAATAAATTCTACATAGGCCAGACAGGACGTAGCTTCAAACAGAGATACATTGAACACACAAAGGGACTCCACACCACTACAGAATCCACCTTTGCAAACCACCTCATTGAAGCAAACCACACATATAAAAACAACGACAATAACATGAACATTCTACACGTACACACAAAAGGCCGAAAACTAGACACTCTAGAACAATTAGAAATATACAAACACACAAAAACAAATAAAAACGACATCCTAAACGAACAGACACAATTCAAATCGCACGCATTATTCGAACACATCTCACCACACACACACACAGCATCGATCTTTCGAAAATCTATCCCGTCGCCAACAACAAGACGGACAGCGCTACCTACGGCAGCCTCTGAAGAAGCCTTTTAAAGGTGAAAGCCAGTTTAGGCTGTAAGGTAAATCTTTACGATTTTACTTATAAAAAACTTAGTGTTCCGAGTCGTCAATTCAATAGTGATATTTAGTTAAGTAACAGACACGTCATGGACAAAGAAATCCAAGATTTTAATAAATGTTTGTACATATAAACTACTTATAACTGAAAAAAAAATGTGTTTAAATCTCTTCCTAAAATATAAAAAAGTAGCCTATGTTATTTAAAAACATTTTTCTAGTTGTCTTTTTAAAATTTATAAACTTTCCCGCAACATTGTTTGTGTATGCTTTCCCCAACATTAATTAAGCTACATAGTCACTGAATATTAGTTTACTATTAGCTTGTTGTATCTTTAGTCAAAGAATAAAAAAAATCTAGACCTATTTTTAATTTTATAAAAATTATAAGAAAAAAATTGATGTGTTATACCTAGACAATAAGAAAGACATTTTTTATGTTAAATTTCTGAATAAGCTTAGTGAAGTTATTCTACTTAAAGAATAAATTAATTTGCTAAATTCTTTACATGGTTCTTAATATTTTGAAAAAGTTTGCTAAATGTAAGTATGCTTTTTTATAGTGGCCTACTAGTTTTAAATCTGACAGTATTAATCTGACATCAAATTATTTCCGCAGTACTTATATTACTTCAAAGTCATAGCGAGTGGGGGGAGGCACACTCAGAAAACCTGGCCTAAAAAATCTTAAATCGGGCACTGTTTAATGGTGGTCCAGGTCCAGTAGGTTTGCTACAATTTCTCATGAGCTGTGGCGGCAGTACGGAGTGTAGTATTATCATGAAGATCGGTACATTATGGCTTTTGGACCAATAAGCTGCTTTCACTTTGTCCATTAGTTCACAGTAGTATTCAGCATTAATTGTTCTGCCATGGAGACAATTGATATAAACAAGTACTCTGTAGTCCTCCAAAACACTAAGAAGAACCTTGCCTGCTCCTCACAATCTTGTTTTTGTCTTTACGGGTGTGGTTTCAGTTTTTGAATGCCATTCTATACTTGGTCGCATTATTTCACAAATATAGTGGTGCACCCACATCTCATCACAGGTAACAGTGCGCTTCAAAAATCTATTTTCCTCTGCTTCATATGGAGTCAAAAATCTGACAAATTTCAACTCACTCAAAATGCAGGGAACCCAATGTACATATAAATTTTTCACTACTCTCAGTTGTTCTGAATAAGTTTACACTGTCATGGCTTATCCAAGTTTTTTTTCCACTAATTTCATCCAATGTTACTGTTTGGGCGCCTTCAATAAGGTCATGAACTTTGTGAATTTTTTCAGGCATTATACTGGTTTTTGGCTAACAGATGGGTCAATTTTGTACATCATTTTGACAACTAGGAAGGGACTTTTGTAAAATCTTGTGTTTATGATCAAGTTCCATTGCTAAATTGTGCACATCTGAGAAAAATTTTACTTCTTACATGTTAAAATATTTTTGGAGTTAAAATATTAAATATATGTAAGTGGAAAGAAAAGAGACAAGACGAGAGAATGGTTGAAATGGGCAAATACAGAATTTCAAATATTTTATGGTATTAATGAATAAAAATGTAGTGTAAGAAGCTTACCAGATGTACATGAGACACTGTACAATTGGGTATAATGTGTCCTACAGATGGAAGCACTTAAATAGAAGTTTTTGTAACCCAGATGTTTGTTAAATAACTTCCAGAGTTATTTAAAGCATTTAGTAGGAGAAATCACACAGCACAGGTAAGACAATTCATTATCGTTCTCCAGACTGACATTATCTAATATTATATTTACCCTCGCGTTTTTTTTCTTTTTTCTGTAACCACGAATTTTGTTTCTGCAAGTTTAATTTGATTTGAGTTTTTTAAAAGGTTTACCAGGAACTCGTATCATCCTATTCGATTCCCAATCCGAATTTGCCAGTGTTGCTATACAATTTGCAGCACGGACTTACCATTGATTCTGACAAGCTTTGTTTTTCCCTTTATCACCAAAATATGTCATCTATAAATAGTTAATCTAGGCAGGTGATACACGGCAGTCCTATCGTAGTACTGTTCTGATCCGTGCTACACTCTTATGTAAAATTCAATACTTACATGTTGTGCAACAGCACTCGGCACTTGCTGTTTAATCATCTTGTTAGAAACTAACAGAGTAATGGTGTGGGGATGCCAACTGCAACAATCAGTCTAGTACATGTCCACTGTCCACCCAACACTACACGGTCACAAAATCATTTGTTACAAAGAAATTTTGGTTTATATTTTACTGACCCTCATTTGGTACATACATACATACATGTGTGCATCTTCTATAACACTTTAAACAAATATACGGGTAGTTGTATGTGGATTGGAAAGCATGAAACACTTTTAACAGACATTCACGTGCTTTGTATACAATTACAGGTATCTCCTACAGAACTGGAGAGCATCGTGATGCAGATACCTGGTGTTGCGGACGTCGCAGTCGTCGGAATACCTGATGTGCTGTCAGGTGAATTACCTAGGGCATTTGTGGTAAAGAAACCTGGAACATCGCTTACTGAAGACGACATAGTGAAATTTGTGGACAACAAAGTCGCTCCGTATAAGAAACTGGGTGGAGGCGTCAAGTTCCTTGATGTAATACCACGCAATCCAGCAGGAAAGGTTCTGAGAAATGAACTGAAAGTATTTGGTAATAAAGAGCCTAAATTGTAACATGTCTTGAAATCATTAACAAATGCTGAACAAACATCATTCATAAAAAGTTTTAATATTAGTTAACACTTTTTAAAGAACTTTTTTTATAGAATTGTGAAAATAATGATTAAGAGGTTAGGGTCTTGCTACATACTTAACCAAGAAAACATTGTATATACCGTAACAATATTTGGAATTTGTAAATTATTATTATATTTCATGTTTCAAATTCCAAATGTTATGATACACTACAACACTTCACGAAATGCTGAAGAGTAGTAAGTATCAAGTAAAATTCTGTACCGATATTAATTTTGCAACATCCCTACACATTTTTCTTCACTTCAATATTATTGTAAACAGTACTTACA
The DNA here is from genome assembly GCA_034769895.1 of Magicicada septendecula. Classification (NCBI taxonomy): domain Eukaryota; kingdom Metazoa; phylum Arthropoda; class Insecta; order Hemiptera; family Cicadidae; genus Magicicada; species Magicicada septendecula. Next base: position 848,117,816 of record CM068368.1, read on the forward strand.
AGTATTATTGTACAAGTATTTTGTTGTTGTTGTAAATTAAGTTGGACTCAAAATTGAATTTCATTCCTATTTTATAATTATGTTTGATAGAATGGTTAATTTTTTATAAGTATATATGTTAATTATAGTTTTGTATATAAGTTTTGATTTTGTTATCTTGTAGACATAAAGTGAATAAAAAGTTAAATACACTTGTTTTGTTTTAAATTGGGATTATTCATCAATAAAGAAATGAAATATTACTCTTATTTAGTGTATATTTATCAATTTTTTAACAATAAACCTAACCTAACCTACCTTGTGGATGATGTACGCTCAATGAGTTACAGACACGGTGAATAACCCTGTTTTGAGCACTTTACCAATTTAAGGAGGACATGTGACTTAACCAATTCAGTGCGTCGTGACGCGCCGGCATGTCATGCTGTCTGGTGCCAGAAGGTGGCGACACGCCAGCCCGACATGTGACTAACAAAGCTTCTACAAATCACTGTGAGTTCAGTCACTGTGGACGGATGTTTTCTCGCTGTTCCCGCTCTCTGGCAGTGTTGTTTGCTTTATGTGCTTGGTTTTCGCTTCCCGCATTTTTGTTAGCCGTGCGTGCGTTTCAAGATTTATTGTCTTTTTTGTTGTGTTTTAATACAGTTTTGTTATTTTAATGTTTATTTGCAATCTTCTTTAGTTATTTACTGTTATAGTGGTATATTATATATACACAAAGCAATTACTGGTATCCCTACTGTGTACAACACGTGACGGGGCGCATTCTGTTTTCATAATTTTTTTAGTTTAGCGTCTGTATTGTCTTTTTATTTATTTATTTTTCATTATTTTAGACCCTACAATGGCATCTAATTTGTGTGGTGATACTGACCAGCCTTCTATGTCCTATGTCAATGGTTCTATGTTATGATGACGATGGTTATTTCGATAATGTAGTAACGAAGATTTTACTACTGATGAAGATGAAAGTGACACTGAAATCAATCCTGCGTGGTGTAACACAACAGCAGCACTAAAAGCCATACCTTTTACAGGGTAACCTAGAATAAAATAGAATTTTGGGCTCGATGAGAGACTATTATTTCAATTTGGATAACACACAGACTGTTCAGCATTCAGAGTTTCGGATATTATTTGATCAGGGACTGTTTCCTTAAGTATTTCCTTAGTATATATACAAACATAGTGAAATATGAACTTAAAAAAAGTGTTTAAAATGAGATATATATAGCACAAGTGATTTTAAGTTGAACAGACTCACCCAATACGCTTGTGACGTGCCGGCATGTCACAGGAAATGATGTCACTCTTTCACCGAAATAACTCTGAGAAAATATTATTGACTTTACCTATGTATATTCAAGGCATAAAGGAAAGTGTACCCACCAAAATATTTTCAGTGATGTAGGACACTGCATAGGTGAAGGCCCCGCAGTGAATGTGTTAATGTCTCAAGCGCTACTGACGCACATGAATTTTGCAAGTATATCTTTAAGCACTCTAAAGGTTTATGTCGATTATTAGAAAAAATACAGGTTTCCTGGGTAAAAAAGAAATACCCACTACTATAAAAACAGAAATAGTCAGAAAAATCATGAAGCCAGTAATAACTTATGGAAGCGAAACATGGACACCAAATGAGAGAATAAAAAGCAAGCTAACTAGTATTGAAATGAGGTTTCTTTGAAAAATAGAAGGGAAGACAAAAAAAGATAGAATTTGAAATGAAATATTTAGGAAAAGTTAGATACTGTTCCTGTAGCAATAACAGTAGAACAAGCACAACTTAGATGGCTGGGACATGTAATGAGGATGGGGGAGGAAAGACTGGTAAAATGCAAGTGTTTGAATCCAGAGAAACAGGTAAAAGAAAGAGAGGACGACCGTGAAAGCTCTGGAAGGATGAGGCCCGCACAGCTGCAGAAAGAAGAGGAGTAAAATGGGAGAAAATAAAGGAGCTTGCAGGAGATAGAAAGAAATTGAAAAGGTATGTGGAAAAAGACGACCTCAGAGGACTCAACTCCAACATATCTTTAGACCGAAAGATAGAAAAGCTAAGGATTAAGTAAGTGAGAAAAAATACAGAGAAGTAAGCAAAAGGTTGGTGGCAAAGGGCATAATTAAATTAGGCTGACAGAAGTAGGGAAAAGAAGAAGAAGAGTTATTGTTAAGGTGGTTTTTGAAATGGAGACCATAAGCACGTAGATACAAAGATCACAACCAAGGTCACTGAAGACACAAAGGCTATATGTGGGACTGATGGGATGGACAGAAAAGAATTAAAGTTAGTAGTACAAGATGGTACTGGATGAAGCAAGGAGGCATAGCAACCTGTGATGACATGTGTTCTGAACCAGAGTGTACATGAGATATTAAGAAGTTGGAAATTATAACGAATTGAAAAGATTTTGAGAGAAGGTAAAGCAGAAGAACGTGGAGAGATTGGAAACATTTGTTGAAATACACAATTTCAGTAATGAACTGAAAACATTAAACAACATTCTGATGACTATGGCATGTACGAGTAATATTAATAAATTGTAGCTCTTTTAAATATAAAGATAAGCTTAAAAATAACAAAAATTCACGAATTCGAATTTATTTATTTAAAAAAATCACCTTCATATATTATGAAATAAAATAATAAAATTTTACATTTTTAATATTACTAGTGGTCGCCCAGTGGTCGAAATTCGACCGTAATTCATTAAATTTTTAAGTTTGAACGTTATTGAGGTTCTTTTGTCAAAGAGTATACCTCTATAATCATTGGATATAATTTTTTTGAATTTTGTTCTATTACGTCAGCTGCGAGCATGTACAAATACGTCATTAGCGTGTGTTGTTTGCCTTAATTCCCTGCAATACCTATGAAATTTAAAATTTAATGTTAGTAACAGTTGAAAAAAAAACACAATTACAGCTTGTATTCGTATTTATTTTTTGATATAATTCATTGTCAGTTTTAATTTTTTCATGTTATTATTGAATCAAATAAACGCTAATAAAAATGAGACTTGACATTCATAGAAGTACAAGATACATTGTTTTCAATTCCAGTGGATTATATTTCATTTTTGGTAAGGTACAAAATTTGAAAACAGTTTGAAGATTATCTGCTACAAAGCTTATATAATTTTTTTTTCTATGCATTAATTTTTGAGTTATCTGCTACAAAGCTTATATAATTTTTTTTTCTATGCATTAATTTTTGAGTTATTTGAAAAATATGAAAGATAGGAAAAATGAGGTTTAGCTTGGCTAAGCCATATTTAAAAAGCAATAACGCGTTTTTTGACATTTCCTTGGTTTTTTTTATTGCCATACTGACCAGGTTTCGCCATGGCTACACAGTTATTTTGCCTATCTTTTTCGAATTATATAAAATTTAAATAAAAAATTAATAAAAAATAAAATAAAAAATACGTGCCTCATATTTTTTCATTAAATCAAAAAAACCGGGCGGTTAAAAAAATAAATGTTGTCCATTGAACTTAAAATAGTTTGAAAGTGAATTTAATGATTCAGAAATATAAAATCTCAAACCATCGAATGATCGAACTCTACTTGCTGCGACGTACAATTGACCATGTGTAAAAACTGGCTGCCTCAATAAAATTCCAATTTTTTCGAATGTTTGTCCTTGAGACTTATTTATTGTCATTGCAAATGCAGGTATAATTGGAAATTGAGTTCTTTGAAAGTTAAATGGTAAAACAGGACCGGAATATGTTAAATTTATACGTGGAATCAAAATTCTCTTATTGCGTGCGGTTCCAGTTAAAACTTCGCAATCAATAGCATTATGATGCATACACTTGATGCGCATTCTTGTTCCATTGACTAATGCTTCCTTTGTATTTAAGTTTCTGATCAGTAAAACGATGCAATTAACTTTCAATACTAACTTATGTGGTGGCAAACCACTAATAGTCAAAGAATTCAAAAACTCTACTGGATAGTTATTGATTTCATTGTCATCATCACAAATTATTTTATCGTAGCTATGATATGTTTTCTGTTCACCTGGTATTCGATTAAGTATATCAGTATTAATAAAAGTACAATCATCATTTTTAGGTGCTAAAATAACTGACTTCAATATGTTATCTGAGAGTATGTTTTCGGAAATATTTCCATACACCTCATTCATAATATTATTTTCATCTCCTATTAATTGCCGAGGTATTTCAATAATATTTTCACCAAACTGAGGGAATTGTGGGGCTTCATCATTACCAATTTTTTTCAAGAATTCGACAAATTCTATTTCACTTGGTAAGGCTCTCATATTTTGAGTAAACGTTACTTTATGAAAATAAACAAATTTATGCCAACTCGTGACACAATTTTCAATTAAAGTTGCATGTGATCCATGTGGGACAACTGGTAAGATTTGCCGAAAATCACCGCACAGAAGTATCGTTTTCCCTCCAAATGGTTTATGTTTATCATTTTCATCGCATAGATCCTGCAATAATCTATCTACGATTTTCAACACTTGCAGTGGGCACATAGAAATTTCATCAATAATTATCAATGATGATAAATTTATGTAACGTCCATAGCTACTATTTGCGGTAACATTCGCTACAGCATTTTCCAAAATGGGTATAGGCAATTTAAACACATTGTGTAAAGTTCTGCCTCCAAGTAATAGAGTTGAAGCTATGCCACTGAACGGTGTTGCAATGCAACTAAGATTAAGCGAATTTAATTTGTGAATGATTGCTGTTTGTGTGAATGTTTTTCCACAACCTGCATGAGTGATTAAACAAAAAACATTAGATCCAGTATCATGATGCAAAACTTCACGAATCACACGATCAATTAGATTACGCTGATCAATATTTACAGTTTAATAATGCTCAGAAAACAGAAACTCTTGTTCTATTGGATCAATAGCATTTGCTTCGTCTTTTCTCTGCGAATATGTGGGAACTGGTAAACCAAGTTCTTGACATGACAAATTATGAACATTCAAAATATCTTCAATTTCTAATAGAGCTGTATTAAAGGATACTTCTTCGTTGTAATCTCTCAAAAAATCTTTACTAAGATATACTTTAAATTCATTCCATAACGCCAATGCATTGGGTGGCACATTTAATGCACAAATGTAACCAAATAAATTTCGCATTTGTTTTAGTAAATGTAATTCTTTTGTTCATTTAAACATTCGCGCCATTCATTATCATTTGAAGCAATGCTGCGAGCATGGCACACTTCAACAAAAGAAGTGTGTATAATTCCATTGTATGTTCTAACATCCTCAAATGATTTTGGACCACAGACATGTAATAAAAGCAATCGTAAATGGAAAAGATTGATGTCTTTTGGTGATACTACATATATGCGTGTAATGATTTTATTACCTCCACGCCTTCTCTTCTTCCATTTTTTTCGGGAATCTTCCCACACATAATGCAAAGGAATTTCAATATACTTATATTCATGCGCTGATGAATCTGATCGATTCAATTCAAAAAATGCTAATAATTTTGTTTGTCTTGCATTTTCAATTGCTTGACGATCTTGCCCTTCTCGAAAGTAAACAGTCTGTCTACGCGGTAAATTAATGTCAAGTCTAACGATGACGTGATTGAAAATGCATTGGTAATTCATAGATGCGCCATACAGCTTCAGTTGATCCGACATAAAGGCCATTTAAAAAATTTTTAACTTCATCAATTTGTATTTCTTGACCTGGTTCATTTCTCTCTGAACCTAATTCAACAGATGCACTGTCATAGCCTTTATACACGTATTTATAAATGTATTTAACACTTTTAACTGTAGTGCATACTTCAACATTTATATGGCAATTAAATTTGGCAAGTAAATACGGATTGTATGGTACAACATAACGATTGTCGAGGCAACTACCGCGAACTTCAGCATTAATACCATTATCACGCCTTCTGTATAATGGATATCCATTTAATGATTCACATGTAAATTCATTAAATCGTTTTGGATAATCTTTTGTGCATTTTCCATCTCTCATACATACAGAATTTGGATTAAGTACACTGCATGGACCATGCATCATGTGTTTTACAACATATTCATGTAATGTAGGATGTGTTTGAATGTTAGGAATCTCCGCAGATACAACTTTATCAATATCGGTAGCGTTAACAATTTTATCTTGCTCATTTAAAGAGAGCATGAGGCAATCCTCTCTTTTGAAACTCAATTGTATAAATGAGTGCTTCAACTTTACCGAAGATTTTTTTTAGTGTAAGGCCCTCAATTAATGCTTTCAGTTTGGACTTGAATACACGCACAACAATATCAGGTCGAAAATTAGCTGACTCACCTACACCAATATTGCTAACTATTTCAGGCCAACTTGGATTGCAAGTCATTGTAATAAACAAAGAAGGCTTTCCGAAATGTTGTACAATTGACATTGCATCTAAATAATTCTGATACATATTTCTTGGAGATCCATTGAATGAAGATGGTAAAATTACTCTATGGCCAACATTATTGGCATTGGGGTTCAATTCTAAATAATCTGTTAAATTGTTGTAAACTTCAGACCTAAGACTTGTTTGATTTTGTCAAATGAAATGTAACCTTGTGCCCTCTATTCTCACATACATATCAACTATCCACTGCAGAAATAATTTTTGTGAATGGTGCAACATGCTAAAATCTTCTCTAATTGCAAGTCGATAGGCTGCATACTGAAGCATGGTTAATTTATTTCTGGGCGCTCTTGAATTAGATGTAGTTGGTACATTATGAGAAATATTGATATGCCACCCAGTATCACCATTTGGAAAAAGTAATGGATACGCTAAAGGGTCCAATGATGAATCCAAAACAGAGATATTTTTAATGGTACCATTAACTTTTGAAAACGAAACCATATTTCGTTCAAAGGGTGGCTCACCATCAACTGTACTAAATATTACTGCTACATCAGTTTGAACTGCATCATTATAACGGCGTAGATCTAAATCACGATTTACTTTAATGAGCATACAAATTTCTTTATTCTGATTGTTGCCTGGCAACAAAATTATTTTATTTTTAACAATTACCATTGTTTGAAAAAGTTTAAATGAATTTTCATGTGCAAATGAATGTTTTATTTAATTTAATTTAATGTATTTGTAACACATATTATATATAAATTTTAGCTTTCTGCACTCCTTCTCCATATAAACTTTAACTATGCCAAATCTCACACTCCTCCGTGCGCGCAATATGCTTAAAAAGGGGTACAAAGTTTTCTCTTCACGTATTAATATATAGATTTAAAGTACTAGCTACTTTCAGACTAACAAAAACCCCTCAAAATAGCTGAAAAATCTGTTTTTTTTTGCGTTTTTGAGGCCCACCACTCGAAAAAATCTGAAAAAATTTTAGTATAAAAAGTTTGTTAAAATACACTTTCTAAAACAAAAAATATGCCTGTAGCTCTTCTGGGACTTGAGATATAGCATTATTTATAATCTTTTTTGAATTTTTTTAAAAACAATCCCATGATCCCATAATTTTTTAGTTTGTTTTTGGTGCAAAAATGTGTTCAAATTTTTGGAAACATTACGTTTCATAGAAATTGAGAAAAAATAAACATTGAAAAAAGTCAATTTTTCACCCTCCCTCTGTAGAGGGGGTAGATGGGAACCTAAGAACCATTTGTAATGTAATGTAACCAACATGCATTTTAAATGTAATGTAATGTTTTTACAATTGTAATATACCTACATAGTCAAAAAAATGATTGGTTTCAAGGAGCATTTCGACTATCTTAATGGGGAGTACCCTTTCCGTGACACTTTTCCATCCTCTCACATGAACAAGACTGGACCATCCAAACAAAATTGGAGAATAGCTGCACTTTGTTTTTAGCCTTGGTCGATTGAAGAGTTAAGATCTGATTTACTATTATTATATTGGTTCTATACAGACTCCCAAACTATGTTTTTGGTCGTTGTAAAGGATACCATTTTGAAACAATATTACGTTCATATTCTCTCCTAGTTTATTAAAATTTAATGGAGAAGTTTTTTCCAGTGAGACATATGGATGTTTGTCTACAGAATCTATAAAGAACTCAGATCATCTACAACATTATAACAAGCAATTGAATTTCTTATTTTGTTTTTGCAATTTATTCCTCTTGCAAAGTACAGGAGATCTGCAAGTAATATAATTTGCTTCTTAATTACACTAGAGTCTCATTTAACCGAATTTGATGGGACCAAGTGTGATTTGGTTAAATTGGAAACATAGTACTGTACTGTAATTTACATTTTTTAGTGAGACAAAACGCTAAAGAACAACAAGCGCATTTAATTGTTTTTTAGGGAAACTTAGCAGTAGTCACGCACCGTTATTACGTACTTCTATTAAAATGCAGACGTCTTTAAAATTAACGGGCTTTAAATATCGTAATTAAATCATACACTATTACTGTATACAAATTTAAAAGAACAACTTTATTTAATCAAACTGAAAACTATTTTCAAACAACATTTTCAAATACCGTTGCTGACTGAAAACGAACCGAACTGATTAAAGTCCAAGTCAGAACTGAAAAGCACGTGACTGGTGTTTGTTTATCTATTATATAATACCCCACACTTATTCTAGGAACTAGTGTTATGGCTGTGGGGGGGGGAGTAAGTGACTCACGCGTGAAGTACAGTACAATCGGTCAAGCATACAGTACCACATACAGTACAGTCCGTCACACGAGTTATAAATGCTGTAAAATTTAAAATATGGAAACTTCTAGAAAAATGAAAATTACCGCGTCATCATTCGGTTAATCGGGACTCTAGTGTAGTTAATGGGAAACCTGTAAGGAACTCCCCACAAGGCCACCAATGATAATTCAAGGAAGACAATTTTCACTGCATTTTTTAAAATATCAGTCATCGTGTGGCACAGACTGGCAATGTGGTTTTGTTGGTGACTCATAATTACAACAGCTGTACTGTAGTTGGATGTAGTCAGAGTCACAACTATGTCTGCCAGCCCATCCCTATCACGGGGGGGGGGCAATAATAGAGTGGTCTTATCTGGCATTCTGAGAAAGATTAGTACCCCGTCCTCTCTTTCTCTCCACTGTGAGGCTTACCATCACAAGTGGTTAATAGCTGGATGATTCTCTCTGGTGGTGGTTGAACGTGAATTGTACCATGCACATTGTTATTGTTTCTTATTACAAATAATTATTCTATAAAGGTAAACTCAAAAACTAAAATAGTTTTCATAAATTATATTTATCAGTTACTGCAAAAATGAATTTTCTTCATGATACTACAAGTTGTGTTTTTTCTTAGTTAATTATATTAAATGTTAGTTTATAGTTATATTATTAGTTAAGTTTCTGGTTAAATGTATATGTTTTTACAGTAAACTTTCATGATACAAAAATACAAACATTAACAACTCCATTTTTAAATATTTGGTTGATAACCAAATATACTGGAAAACAGTTCAATATACTTTTGAAAAGGATAATATGTTGAACTGATGTAATATAAAAAGTCTAGGTTTTGCTAGCCAGTGACGTGATTGACAACTACAAGGTCCAATGATTCAGGATATGATCAACCAGCCAGGCTGGCATTTTTTCTAACTTTTTGGCAAACGATTTCATCCACAAAATGATGGTAATTAATATAATAATGGTTTGTATTAATTCATATATTTGCCAAAAGATGACTTACGAATAAAATTAATATTTACAATATTATTTTCTAAGTCATTCTGAAAATGTCCGGTTTGATGGTACAAAAATATGTGAAACTTCTCTATCGCTATACAATAATATAAAACGGAGTTGATAAACTGTTAACTTTTTTGCTATATGAGTGTTCACTAATATTATCTATACAAAAAATAGAAATAACAACTCTGCACTGTTTTTTTCTATACACTGTTAGCAATGAATTGGTCAGTTGAAAAGTTCACAGACCAACATCTATAACTTAGTGGTAAAAGAACTTTTTGTGTGTTGTAAGATCCATGTAAACACCTGTTTAATTTCCAGATCTGTCTATCAATTTATTCACTGTTTACCAGCTGTTTGACATTTACGTGTCACATGAGTTTTAAAAAGTGGACAACATCACACATATGCTGTGACTGAACTGTTTGTTACTAAAAAAGTCTCGCACCAATTGAAAGTCACAACAAAAGTGTTGGAACATATAGTGCCTTCAAAAAATTAGTTTGTAAGTGTGTACTTGAGTTACATTACATAGTCATATAAGCACTGAAGATGATGCTCGCAGTGGATGGGCCAAAAGTGCAACAACTCCAGACATCATTAAAAAAATGTCATTCATGGTGTTGAGATTCACTGACTGAGAGTGGATGTCATTGCTGAGATCACAGGCAGCTCGTACAGAACGTACGTATCATATTTGAATTCAAGAACTTGGTGTGAAACACATTTGAGCAAAGCTGGGTGATGCAATTGCAGTTGTCACAATTTTGAGTGTTCACTGAGAGCATAATCTTTGATGCTCTTACTGTATGTCTAATTTTAAACTCAAGTTCCCACTTAAAAACCATTGTTTTTTTTTGGAGGCGCAGCATCTCCTAACACATTTAGCACATTCTTGTGAATGTCCGTTGGCAGTAGACTTTTTCAACAAAGAATTGTGGGTTTTTTGTTCATTTTCCAAAACATGCATGACGTCTACATTTTGAACATCTGATAAACAATTAATGAACTGACAAACAGATTGGGAAATTAACAGGCGTTTATACACAATATGAATCTTAAGACACATAAAAAATTTTTAGTTCTACTGGTAAGTTATAGATGTTGCTCAGGAAACTTTCCAACTGATTCTAGTAAAAAACCATTTGAGATGTACAGAAATGTGGGCGAATAAAGACAGATCATGTTGAGATCAATTAGCTGATTTGTACATTTGAAAATGTTCTTCTCTCCACTATACACAATGGAAAGTGCGTGTGTGGGCGTGCACACACACACTTTGCTGCCACTTACACCCTGAATTAAATCATATGTTACATTTCTAGGCACCAGAGAATATTTATGTACGTAGTCCTACAATTACATACTCTGCTTGGAAAATTAAAAAAATAAATAAATTTGTTGTACATGAACAGTTCTCTAGGACAGTGAGTAAATTCAGAACCAATAAACTGTCAATGCCTGAAATTAAATACCACACATCTGCTGGTCTGGCACACCTGCTTTGCTAAATATCATAATGGTAACCATAAAAAAAAAGGAATCTTCTGTCAGCATAAACAGTCAAGAGTAAATTTTCACAGAAACTTGTGTCAGTAACTTTTGTATATATATGTGTGGTAATCTTGGTGCCAAAACCCCTATCCTTTACTACTTTGTATCATCCAATAATCATCGCCTAATTCGGAAACAGTGGGAAAAGCAAAAAGCGAGAGACAGAGCTGATACATAGGAGGTACAGAAGATAGTTCAAAGATGGTAGAAGAAGTATGCTAAAGTTTTTCGAGTACTAGAACTGGTGTCTGGTATTTAATTTCAGACATTTTATGGCTTCTTTGTTTTGAATTTTCTCACAGTCATTACACTTCACACTTATTACTTTTATAAATTAATAAATTACCTTGGAATCCGACGTGTGTTTTTAACATTTGAGTAATGTGATTTTAACATTTAATGATCTCAACTGAGTGAAGTAGTCTGATGATGGAACATATATTCCGAAACGCGTCATTTAAATATAAAACAAAGTCACACGACGGATCTACGGTAATTTATTAATTTATAAATAACAAAGTGACTTGGATACCAATAACAATATGTATGTCTTATTAGTTTTAACCCACAAAGATGATGCGGAAGGTTTACAGCAACAAAACAGAACTTGCTTCATTAATCCGCAATTTGTAATATATGAATTAATCGAAATACTTATATCAAATGATTCGTACATTGTGTGCAATGTGACACACACATACATGCACAGCAAAAACATTTTAAAGGTATGAAGGTTACAAAATTTTAATTTATTTTCAAAGTCTGCAGGCACTATTTTAAAAGAATTTATTCATATAAATGAGTTTCACACACACACACACACACACACACACACACACACACACACACACACACACACACACACACACACACACACACACACACACACACACACACACACACACACACACACACACACACACACACACACACACACACACACACACACACACACACACACAGTCATGTTTCCAGTCAAGCATAGGAAATTACATTTCATGATCAATTAGGAAGACCAAAATAAAAGTAATAGAGCACACACACACACACACACACACAATTGTTTTACATGATACAAAAGCTGAGTAAAGTGTGGTTTTGTGTGCAAGTGGTGTGTGTGTGAGATCTATTTATCTTTATTGTATCATAATTTTCTTTTACATATACAGTATTTTACAGTTTTTAAACATTAAGTAGTTCAAATTAATTAATTTTTTTTAAATAAATAATTCAAAATATCCCCAATAATAACGTTTCTTAATACAAAACTATTATATAAAAAAATACATATACATATATATATATATATGTATTATAAAACTGAATTATTACTTAACCTTTCATCATACAATCTCAGAGCTTCCAAACTTTGGCTTTAAAAATTAAATTCATCAAATGAAATATATATATCATACACTAAAAATTACTGAAAAATATTACTTATTTTTGTAAATATTAAACTACACATATTTACAAAACATAGCCCCGAGGAAGCTTTTGTACACAGCCAAATTCAATTCTTAAATACCCTATTTATTAATCATCCACAAGGTTAATTTTATGCAACAACCACTGCTGCATATAAAATATTATTCAAATTGTATAACATATACTGTTGTATTGTATGTAACAATGAACGATACAAGTGTATTTGTACATTCGCCTAAATTTCTTACAAATATTTACAAGGACATTTGATTCAAATTCTTACAATAAACTAGTTAATTATAAAATCTAATTACTAAATCAGTCTGATGAATGTAAGGCATTCTGTGCATCTGAGGACTGGCAAATATCTGTAACAAAAAATGTTAAGCAACATTATGATACACGAAAGTAATACATGTAATATGTGTTGTCACTGAGGTACAAACTATTTGAGAATACGGTGGGAAACGTTTAACACGAAAAGACAGGGACCAGCTGTTTTTTTCATTGTTGACTGAATTTCATGCTGAAGGACAAAAATGTGAAACATAGTGAGTTAAGCAAATAAATACTGTATACATTACTTGCTGTACTGTGTAGTAAAATAAAGCAATAAAGAATGTACGGAAGGGACGTATAGCAAAATTGAAAGTTAAGGGCATGGAAATGCGCGAAACGCTTATGGTCAGAGGGAAAAGGCGATGTAGGGGAGTTGCTGTGAGATGTGTGAAGAGACTTGTTGTTATCAGCGACGCTGCTGCCAACCTATGAATATCAGTTCTAAATAGTAACAAAAACTCGCGACTGTTAAGGTTTGTTTGTAAGTGTGTCACCACGAATCTCTATCTGTGTGTGTGTGTACAGTCAGACAGCTTAAAGCTTTACAAGCTAATTAAAATTTATTTATGTTGAAATATTGAAACTTCCAGGGTTTCGTCAGGTGTACTCATTAGCAGAGAGAAACAGGTGAACGCAAATGACCAACACACATTTATGGTTAACGAACCCTTTTTACTTTATTCCCATCTCGTCAATTTCTTTTATAATGTTGTGATTATATTTGGCCACGAGGCTCAATTAAGAAAACAACTCATTATTTAATTAATTGTAAACTTATATAAAAACAAGAAATCAAATGAACTTAACTACTATATAATTGCGCAACCAGCACTTCTTAATTATAGATTCTTTACATTCACACAAACACGCACACTTTCAGGCAGTACATTTGTTTTATGTTGAGCTCATTTTATAGTAAAAAACATTTCTTTCAATGACAAATTTGAATTGTGTTTGAATTTATTTATGCCTGGTTGAAAAATTATATTATGCCTCGTTCTGTTACTTATCTGTTTACAACCGGTGAGTCCATCTTACTGCGCACTTTTGACTATTTCTTATATTTTCTTGGTTTCCCGCACTTTACTGAAATAATGTACTTTTACATCGGAAACTGTTAATTAATTTTGTGCGATTCCGACCCGATTTTTGTTGATATTTTCACATTTTGGTTGTATGCGGGCCCGCAAAAAACGTTCCGGAACTTTGTATATGTGTACCACTCGCGAGTGGTGGAGTTAGACTGAGACTCGGCCAACGGTACTATTTTGTGAAGCGGCCGTTGTTGTAATACCAATTCTCATTGTTTTATACTTTGTATTCCTACGCCAGCAGACTGTTTTTTGTTACACCACTGGAGTCAACAACAAGGATCGCCTCTGACGTAAGATGGCCTGACGATCGTTACATAATTTGTTATGCTGTTACATAATGTGTTTACCGTTGTGTATGTCCTTGAAACTGCCCTTGGCACAGTTTGTCGGTTGTTTTCACTTGTTTTTCAAAATATTACTGGATAATTGTCACGTATAAAGTCAACAGCAGTGCTGCCACGGTCGCTATTTCCGCTACCACTGAATTTACCTCTTGTTTATAAGTTTTGTCCCTATTATTTGAAAAAATGTTATCGGCTTTATTAAAAAAATACAAATTTCCTTATTACCCTAGGTAGGCCAAAATGACATGTTACAAGCTGGCTTTAAGAAAAGAATTATACGTTTATTGTTTCTGACATAAATCAAATAATAATAATAATAATATTGTAATTGTATTACTATACAAATCAAGGAAATGATATATGCTGTTCACACGTATCGGAATCTGTTGCCGTTACCTATCAAAATGTTTGTACTGCTGCCATTGTGTACTGCTGAGACGTAAAAAACTACAGCCTTTCTGACCGTTCTTATCGCAATGGAATTTGCAAACTGTACACTTCGACTCCTTAATTACACTCGACTATCTCTACATTTGATCATTACATAAAGGAACGCGTTCTTCATATTAATTTAATTGCAAGAATCTTTTTAATCCTGGACAACAAAAAACTGTTTATTATTACTTCCCGTGCTTGATTATGAATCACTTTCCTGTCTTTGCTAGCTGAAGGAGAAGTATCCATTTTAACAAATCTCGTTACTGGGTGATAACACAAATAATTATGATAATACGTAATTACAGAATAAAACTACCAATAGAAGTTAACTAAAAAATTAAATAACTAATAAAAATGAGTGACTGTAAAACAACTATACAATTAATAATAAATTGAAATAATAACAAATGGAAGGCTGAGATAGTATGTCACACAGTAACTAACAATGTACGGGTAACTAAAACATCACACGCAAGTTGGTAACACCTTCACTTGTATAGCAGCTGATACTCCGGTGCCCTCCCACCATTCACAATTTCAAAGTGGACTCGTCCATCCATAAATTGGTTTCAGCACATATGCCCTTAACTTTCAATTTTACTATACTTACATATAAACATTTTACTCAACCTCCTGAATCATTTTTGGTTAATTTTGGGGAAAAATTGTGTAGTTAATATTAATAATAATTACCATATTAAAATTTTTAATAACTCCTGACCCACTTACCTTGCCAGCCCAGGTCCGTCACACGAACTGTGAAGTACAAGCGTGATTTCAAGGTTGTATGTGTCGTAATAATTACTCTCATTTTCAGTTAACTATTTCAACTTCATTTTATTATTCTTTTATCATTCTTTTTCATGAATCAATTAAAACATGCTTTCTCATTTTATATTCTCTAATCTTTCAAATGAACAAAAATTAAATATTGAGGTAGCGACCCCCATCGGACCAAAACTACAAACACATTGAAATACAAAACCACAAGTATCTTTAATTTATATACTTAAATACTTAAATTATTTATTTACCTAATTAAAAGAAAAACAACCCAGCTTGCTCACTCTCACACTCATACAGTTTAATCCCCATTTATTTTATTTAGAGCGCTTTACATGAAATTATTTATATAGTGAAATTGGTTGTCGACTACTTAACCCTCGGCGTCTCTGCTAGCCACGTGTCGCACTACGTATATGTTAGTTCGTCCACATTTTTATGTCACACTGTCGAATTTAACTGTTAACTTTGGTGTTATACATTTCTTGCCAATTTATCTCATTTTAAATTAAACTTCTAACACATCTTGTATATTTTAGAACAGATTTTTTGGTTCGCGAACCTATGTGTTCACCTGGCCGGGGAAGAGTTATTTCGTCGACTGCAGAGAGCGTGCTCACCAGATTCCGCACTATAGCTTTTTGTTGAAACGGGAAGGCACTGCCTTCAGGCTACGATTTTTTCATAGTCGTACACAACGTATGGACTTTCTATGAGCCCCAGGAGCTAATGATGTTAAACGGAGATGATATAAGAGGCTTAGGTGGGTGGAGCCTCTACTTGATTTCCTCCATCTCCAAAGCACATGGCCCGACAATCTCTCTGCCTCGCCATTTTCGTGGCATCGGTTTGGCCTGTTATGCATAGAAGCTGCGCCCCGGTTTGCGTACGCGCACAGTTGTACGTGACAAACGTTCAGTTTCCAACATGTAGCTCATTCTCCAACTACACTCCGCCCAAAAAGTTACGTTACGGTTCATTGTTTGAATACAACCTTTTTACATGGGGTTTGCAATGATGATACAGAATAAACTTCAATAAATTTAATAAAAAATAAAAACCCCCTTTTTTGACACATTACAAAATATGGTTAACCTTACTTAAAATTTAGTATACATACACACTGTAGCTGTTCTTCACTTAATCTTACAATTTACGTTTTCTTGTGCAGTAACGTAGTATGTCTTTTAAATTTCGTATACTGACAATGTTCAATTATATTTAAAATCAGGGCTTGATTTCAGGGGAAACATGCCGGAACCTCTTGGGTCCTAAAAAAAAAAAAAAAATCAATTATTGCAAAAATTTACTACTACTTTTTGAATTGTGTCCCTCATCAGCCCCATTAATTTGTCTTTATAATAAGTCTAGTTCGATTGTAAACATTCAATTTTGTATACCTCAAACTGGTATGGATGGCCTGATTAATCTGTTCTTACATTTGGTTGAACTTGACAGTGTTACCTCCAGGGGCATATCTGACTGTATGATTGACCTGCCTTCACTCTTACAGGATGACAGACTCATTTTTAAGTACGAGGGATCTCCAAAAAGTAAGTTTCCCTTATCAAGGAAAAATAAAAAATAATTGAAAAAGTCCAAAAAAAATGTATTTACCTTTGTACATAAGTACTTATTTTTCCGTAATTTCCATCCCTTTCTAAGCATTTCTGGTACCTAGGTAACAGGTTTTTTATTCCAGCTTCATACCAATCTGCCACCAGATTCTGTAACCAGTTATCCACCTCCTTTATCACTTCATCATCACTGGCGAAGCGCCGACCGCCTAGATGATGTTTGAGCTCCAGAAACAGATTACTTCACTCAGTTGAGATCGTAACTTACACAGACAGACAGATCGTGACTTAGACAGATGGAGTCGGGAGAGTACGGAGGATCCTCGAAAATCTCCCATCGGAAGTTGGCGAGAAGCTTGCCTGTTGCACGAGCAGCATGTGGTCGGGCGTTGTTGTGAAGGAGCAAAACTTTGTCTGTCAAAAGCCCCCGGTGTTTGTTCTGAATAGCAAGATGAAGTCTGGCACAGTACCGCGTTGCATTTATTGTCATTGCACGTGGCCGAAAATCAATCAGCAATACTCCATGGCAGTCTCAAAAAACTGGCCATCACGTTTCCTGCTGACTCAATCACTTTGGCTTTTTGAGGAGCTTTCTCTCCTTTTTTTGCCACACCATATTCTGGCGCTTGCTTTCGGGAGTTGAATGGTGAATCCATGTTTCGTCACCAGTGACTATTCTTGTAAACAGGGCTTCATCCTCATCTTTAAACAACTGCGAGAAAGATTGTGCAGCTGTTGAGCGACGCTGCTTATGGGCATCAGATAATAAGTGCAGCACCCATCTTGCACACACTTTTGAAAGTTGAAGGTCTTCAACCAATATGTTGTAAAGAGAGGATCAGCAAATTTCAGTATTTGGTGGCAGTAGAGACATGATTTCGTCGAGCATGAGCCACTTGTCGGAGTTGATGACGTCATGCACACAGCAATGACATCGGCTTGGAGCGAAGTTGCTGGTCAGCCACTGTGCTCATCATCATGAACATTTTCTCTGCCTTCAATAAATATTGTTCACCAACGACGAACCATTTGTACCGACATGACACTTTCACCATAAACACTGCATAACTGACGATGAATTTCATGGCCGATTCATTTTTTGCAGTAAAAAACCGAATAACACTACGTATTTCACAACTGACGAAAAAAACGAAGTGGCGTCTCCATGGGGCTCAGCTCGCTACTGACGCTTGAGCAGTTCACGGCCACCACCAGCCCAGCTGCGAGCACTGCCACTACACCCAAACTAAAATTCCCTGTCCACGGGAACTGCCTGAGTCGCTCATACTTGGATATAAAAATTAGGGAAACTTATTTTTTGGATACCTCTCATAATAATTTAATAAGCTTGACATGCAATGGTACTGGTGTGATGATTGGAAAAAAGAAGGGTGTTGGAGAATTATCCAGAGAAAAATTTCCATCTCTTATTGTATGGCACTTCGCTAATCATAGACATGAACTTTTAGTATCTGATGCAGTAGTCAGTTTCAGGTATTAACAGCTTTAAATCTTTTATAGCTAAGTTATACGTCTTATGTCTTGCTTCGCCCCAAAACTAAATTGCTAAAAATTGGAATAATTTTGAGCACACTTTGGGTTGCATCTAGTATAAATATATTTTATACTTAAACGTTAAATATAAGTATATTTGCGTCTGTAGAACTTTTGAATTGATGCGTTCCGGCACCTATAATTTTAGAAACCAACCACTGTTTAAAATAGTCCGTATTTCCTTTTGGACACAATTCTGCACTACTTTATTTTCAATAAATTGTTCTAATTTATCAATGAGGTGAAACATTTCACCTTGTGAGTTGGCTTCTAAATACTGACAACACGGTTCACCAACAAAAGCATGTCGTAAGAACTGGTTAATTTTCACCTCTATTTTCCGTTCATGCTCGTAGGCACACTGATCACTTCACAGTTTTTAACTTGCGCTGTTTTGGGGTGTGCACATATGGATTTATTTATTATACCACTATTGAAAGCCAATAACAAAATTTTCCGTGCTAACCAATATTTTATAGCCAAAACTTCCTTGTTAACCATACAAACTATAATTGTACAATAGAAGCAACTATCAGGACCGGAGACATATTTCGTGTTAAATGTTTTCCACTGTATATTTATATTCTATTTACCAAGCTGATTGCAGAGGTATAAAAAGGAAAATTGTTCTGATTGACTGAAATTAATGTTAGATTAGTGTGCATTTTGTTAATAAACATACTCATACACAGTGTTTTAAACACAGATTAATCATCAGTAATAACAGAATAATATGAGGAAAACAAACCTTTTTTTTTGCAGTATACTGTAAGTTAATCTAGCCATTGTTTCATTCTGATGAGAAACCCACTACTGAAACTAATAATCATTGCCAAATAATTGTGATGTTTGTATTTTCTATCTGTACTTGAAAGAATTTTTCAGTTCCACGTCAAAGTTAGAACTAGGTATAAATAATTATCTATAACGGAAATTAAAATCCATAAAGAATGGTAAAATTTTACAAAACATTTATAAAATCATCTTACCACATTTAAACTTCAGCACCCAGATCAACAACCCCTGCTTCTGCTATCGGCACATATTTGTCTTCTATTTTAACTAGCAGGATTGTTCTATCAACGTGTGACCTTCGGTTTGGATCACGATGAGAAGGCACCCATCTATGTACCACCTACAAAACATACACAATAAATTAATGTTTATGTAAATCTGAAGCAGTTAATATACTTATATCACAATCATGACACAAAAGTAATAAAGCAAAGCATGGCAGGGGATGAACCTGAATACAGGTTAGGTTAGTTAATTATATGACATATTAACCAATAACCAAACCAGTGTTCCCAATATTCAACCAGTGAATATTTTTTATTTCCACGCAATTTACAGTAATTATTATCCCCACGGCTCTTAATAATTTACAAAAAATATTTTTCTATGACCCGGATTTTGGAGGATTTGATTTTTGAAATTTTAAAAGTTGATTTTTTCCTGCACCATATGCATTCTCTTGTGCTGGTTTGAGAATTGGTTTCTACAGTTCAGAATCTAAGAATATATGTAAAATCTATATAGAAGGAGCTTAAAGCTGATTTAATATAAATATTATTTTGTTGAAAGATAAATTTATTACAATTTCTTGAAGTATTGCTAAAACTGTTGGTTCACCAGGGAATGATGCAAAACAAAAATATGGTGGGGTCGAAAGTATTAAAAATCAATGTTAACTGAATATTCAACACGGCTACTATGGTCAGACTATGCACTTAAAATAATTAGCCATGAAAGCTTAAACAACAAAATTTTTTTATTATAACCTTGCACACTTTCATGGCCCAAGTCACTGGCGATATAAAACAATTCTGAGCTGTAGACTAATGCAGGGCTGATGATGTCACAGTACCTTCTTTGTTTGGCTAAATGACAGCATGTCCACCATTCCGACTATCAATTGACAGAGTAAAGACACTGTGATATCACTGGCACCTGGACTGAAATAACTGCCTCAGATGTAGTTGAAATTTCAACATAGAAATGGAAACTGTGACAGTTTTAATTTTGCAACGACACGAGAAGTTTTAATTTTGCCAAACTTTGCACCAATACAGCACTTCTAGTAACTGGTTTAGTAACCAACTAACTAACCTGTCCTTCCATACCCTTTTCTGGCAACCAATCTCTCCAATGAGAACGACCTCCTCTGGCTCTCATTCGTTCGTCCGGCCAGTGCACATCAATTCTTCTTCCTAAATTAATGGCATCGTAAACTTGGTTTGGATCCACAATCTATTAAACAAAACAACAAGGAATACAATTACAGACTAGGGTAAAATTAATGATTTTTTTTTATTTATTTTTAAGTCACAATCTTCATTTGAAATGGAAATTGATGACACATAAAAACATAACTAAAAAAATAATCACATGTATTTTTTAACAGTGTTCTCATTATTTATAGTATACCTTGCTTGTCTGATTCTATGGAACTGATCATTTATGAATGTTGCATAGGGAGAGCTCTCAACCCAATCACTATGCTTCACAAGCTTACAAGTACAGCTGTACCTAAAATACGTGTAAAGAGAGTATTGTACACATAATGGCTTCACAATATATTAACATCAAGCAGATTGCTACAAGTATTTGAAGTACATTTTTAAATATGTATACATAAACAATAATATGTCCACATGAGGTGAATCGATCAGACAGCATTAAACACTACGTGCCTAGGCCAAGATATAAATGAAGAGATAAGTAAAAGAATTCAGAATGCTAATAGATGCTCCTATAGAAATACTTTAAACCACGACTTCTACACCATGACACCAAATCTAGACTACATAGAACATTAATAAAACCGGTCCTGACGTATGGAAGTAAAACATGGCACTGACACAGGGCAACCTGTTTTGACTTGCATCTTTTGAAAGGAAAATACTTCAGAAAATTTATGTATCCATTAGGGAAGGTGGAGAGTAGAGAATAAGGTACAACAGAGAGCTTTATAAATGATATAGATCACCTGATACTGTGACATCAATTAGGATAGCTAGGCTGAGATGGGCAGCACATGTACAGAGAATGAGAATGAATATAAAGTATGTTCTTAAGAGGATTATGAAATACACAACAGAAGGAAAGAGAGGGCGTGGAAGACTCAGACTATGATGGATTGATGGAATCCTAGAAGATGTGAAAGTACTTGGACTGAAAAGTTGGTGAACATTGACTAATGATAGGGAATTCTGAAGGAAAATCCTGAAAGAAGCTGAGGCCCACGGTGGGCTGTGGAGCTATTGATGATGATTGTGCCTAGGCCAAGGAAACTTTCCTTACTTTTTTTGACGTGCTTCACAAACACATCACTATGTAGCTCCTTTTATCACTGATTAATTTTTCCTAAACATTCCAAGACGAATGCTTTACACAATAGTGTAACAGTGTCTATATCTGTCCTGTCAAAACCAAACACCTACTGTGGACTTGTAGGAGGTGGTAGTGACCTACAGTGTTGTTACAGCATGAGATTTTTCTAGTACAGTAGGAATGGAATCTTAGTTATATGCAAAGTATACACTTAGATACAATATAGTTAATTCAGTGATATGTATCTAACCAGATATCAATGTCTTACGATTATTTTTAACATACTACAGTCCATTGATGCAACTACAGGGGAGATCAGGGGATTAATCCTCCTCCTTCTCGACTTATTAGAAATGTCAGCAAAATTCCATAATAACATATGTAGGCCTATCTCTAAGCAATTGATTGTAGAAACAATTGTAGAAAAAAAGGTACACTACGCTTTCGTTTATCCGGAATTGAAGGGACCGGACCCTTTCTGGATAAACCAAACTAATGGGAAAAATACCAGTATTAGCAACGTTTACCTTCCGCTATACAGAAAAGTTGAATTTTTTTATTTTGAAGACTTTATTCAAACTGTAATAGCCTAGTGTACTGTATTTTACAAGTAAATCTTAAGAAAAAACAAAATCTATTTCAGAATATTATAGTGTATTAACAAGAAAAAAATTTATTTAGCATTAGACATTATACGAGTACATACATTATATTAAATTCAGTACAGTACAGTAGTAGTTTTTCTAAAAATTAACAAGTTTAATTTAGCGAGATAAAACAATAATAAACACACATACATGAATGATCAAAGACTTTACTTCTTAATAAAGTCCATTATTGTTTTCAGCTTTAGCGATGTTTCTCTCTTCTTAGCTCTCCGGTCACTGAGTCTTTTTAGAAATAACAGTTCTGCTGGCTGTCTCGCTTTGGCGCTCAAAATAATTTAATAATTTGTCCAGCATTGAAGTAGCCTATAAATGGTTGATTGCCATTGCTATGTCATCCGCATCATCATCATCATCATCATCATTGGAACTTGAATCTTCGTGTATGCGGGAACTAACAGATCGCCGAGGGAACTATACACTGCACTGTATTATTTTTAGCTTTGGAGTTTAGATTAATTACGTTTATGTTGATGAACTCTGAATGGGTATAACATTGAATTTATAACAAAACAGGTTGTTTTTAGTACAAATCGTATCTTACTATTCACCGGTAAAGTCATTAAAAAAAAATATTTTGAAAACTTATTCTGGATAAACGAGAGTGTAGTGTATTACAATATTTGTAAATTAATAAAATAAAGGGGAGTCCAACTTTGAACCCATTAAGCCAGTCTATTCCCCCCCCCCCACGAAACAACTTGTGATGTACTACTTTATCAATCACATCAATTTATCCCAATCTCAAATTAACTTGTACTTACCAGCACGATTACTTCTTCAAAGTCCCAGGATTCGATCGCATGTAGCTGGATACAAACATGGTCTATGGGTTACGCAAAGCAATGACACAACTCATGTTTGAAGAGAATTACTATTTATTATCAATTACTTTTGAGTTGTTATAAAATTTTGGAAGGTTCATTTAGATACACCTTTTAAAGTTGTGCAACGCTAACATAATCAAACTTATGGACTACAGCTTACCTTGTATATCACATAAAACACAATTACCAACACAGATAAAAACAGAAAGCAGCCCAGCTTTGCCACACTCACATTTACACAGAATTTATACCACCCTTAACATTTTCCAATTAAATTCCCAAACCCCAAACGTCGAGCACGCGGTCGCCGCACACACGCATTGTTTAGTTACACTGTCTTTATAGTCCAAAAGAAGAAAAAAAAACTCTTGATTACTGCCCCCTAGGTGGATTGACCGCGGTCACATAACACTTTGCGATAATTACAACTTTTTTTCTGGTAATTTACAAATTTTTTATGGCAAGCCTACTTTGATTGTACCGGCGCCGGTGGCTTCAACTGGTAGACTGACAGCGATAATGTAACCGGTACCGCTATTGTGATCTCATAGTTGTAGGGAAGTCGCGGCCTTATCCTTCGTCGCCGAAGTTTCGCTCCATGCCATGCATGTAGTTTTTTACGTTAACATGGTCAATGATTTCAATTAGGCACAGGCTGCCGTCATGGTAGGAACCGGACGTAAACAGCACTTCCTGCCGCGCAAAAGCACATTGCTGAATTTTACTCATCCCAGGACATCCTGTTTTGTGGCTGGATGTGTCACTCGAGCTTGTGATGGTACAGTTGCGTCTGTGTGCTGCTACACAAGTACAGATTTCTGAGAAGTTTGAAGGGGGTAAATGTTTCGCTCGTCGCGTTACACAATAACAACTGCGTCTTACTGCTTTGCTTCACTGTTTCTCAACATCGTTCTGTTACAATGGAATGAACTTGGTTGCACAATAATTTTCACAATAATTTCTTAAACAAGCCCGCCCAAAATGAAAGAAATAAAAAATATAAATGCCCCATACTGTTAAAAATATAAACACCCAAAAATTGACCCGCTACAATACCCCCTCGATGAGAATTCTGCTGTTCCCAACAGAAGAAATCTCATCGATAAACCCCGAAGAGGACCGGTGAGGAACTGGTGCCAACAACCCCCTGGTTCTTAATCTCATGGGTACACGACCCCCCTGGCTCAGCGACTATGGACTCATCTGAACGAGATCACTGGACTTCTCCGTAAGAGATCCCAACACCGAGAAATCGAACAGCTAAGTACCACAGCGCACCTCGCCTTCTAACATGCTGCCCACCAAAAATCCTCAATCCCTGGCTCCGATTATGCCAGATCCTCAGCCGATATGGATCCCCTTTTTATGCAAGCTGGGCTGCCTTTAGCAAATACTGGGCTCACACACACTCACATTACATGTCATACCTTGACAAAATCTTTAAAATTTACGAAAAATTAAAAAATCAAAATTCAAAATAATATTCTCAAAAAAATTCTCTTCCTTGTTTTTCTGTTTTTTATTTAAAATGCATTAACTTAAACCTTTCTCCTAATCAAAACATATACTTACTCTAGCATGTACATACTTAGATTCTAACAATACAATGCAATACCAAATAAATCCATAAAATACACATGGTTAATACACAAATAATAAAAGAGTCATTATCTAAAATATTAATTCGCTGGCAGGCGAAAAATCTTTTTTTTTTTTTTCAAAAAATTAAAAATTTCCAAAAATTTTAAAATTCAAAAAAAAATTTAAATTTATTTAAATGTTTCCTCATATGCAAAATTATTTAAATATTGGTTTGGATTAATTAAACAAACAAATTAAAATTGACTTCCTACTATACAAGCTTAGTATGTGTATGACCTCATCAGCTGATTGACACTAGGTCAAGTCCAAAACCCTTGACCTACATATGTTATGTACCTCCTATCTGAAAATACCTACAATATCTGTAACAACCTGATTTGAAACACAAAACAATAATAAAATAAAATATTTACCATAAACAAAATATTATTATAAATAATAATCAAATTGACATTTGCATAATAAACAATTCTTGACCTTACATTATTTTCAATTCTATCCAAATTTTGTCACTGGTTAAAAAAATGAAAATTTTATATCTTTATCATAAATCTCTCTTTTTGCTTTACTGTGGGTGATGTAAATTATTTATTCTCATTGACTGTATTAGATCGGTATGCATATATAAACCTTCTCCCTCTGACTCTAATATTAACTTTTACTACATGACACCCATCTCTATCAAAATATCTATCCCAAAACACTCTAACCCCAACTTATCATTTAACTCAAATCGCCACCTTCTCTACATATATAAAAAATACTCTCTAACCCTTTGTACATAGGATACGTGTTTCCCCCACCCAAAACTCAATTCCCTTATTTGGCGGCCTGGATTCTACCTAAGGCGGCCCCTTCCCCACTAAAATCTATTCCTATCCCGTCCCAACCCTTGTTGCGGACTCCTACATTACACTACCCTCTAATACAAAATTGCCATCCCCAAAAATCTCAATCTCATTACCTTACTACAAATACAACAAAATAACCTCCTTAATTATAAACATAAATATATCATTCAGAATCTACAATTATTCTCCATTACAACTGTGTCAATATCAATACTTCTCAAACTTCTATAATATACATTACTTCAAAAACAACATTACATTATCTTCACCTCTACTATTTCAAATTCAACTTTGAATTCAATTGGGACAGATCCACATGTCCATAAATTATTTATCACCCCAACGACTATCTTTTGTTAGATTTCACAAATTCTTACTTTATTTCTCATTTTATCAAATTCTTTTTATCATTACTTTAAAACATCTGCAATACATTAAAACATTACCTTGAACATTAATTATTTGGAGCATTTATAACTAATACACCAGTGACATGGTATTGCTGATCAGCTGATACCCTAACATAATTACAATACACCTCTCAAAATTGAACAAATTACATGAAAGATATAGATATTTATTTATCATTATTCCTCACCTCCTTGTTTCCCCTTTCTCTGATTCTGGTCATTTATGTTAGCCTGCCAGACGATCTAATTATTGGCTTTAAAAAAAATACACACACATAATGAAAATACATATTCTTATCAATGCTTATCTAACGGACAACAATAAAATAATACACTTAAAATTATAGCATGAACACCTTATTTTTAAATATCTAAGCAGCTAGTTACCTGAACAGAGCACAAGCAGTTTTATTTGCTCAAACTTTGAATAAAAAAATGTTATGTTATAAAATTTACATTCATGACTCCTTTGCGTCACCTCCCAGCCACACACACTATTTCCAAATTATGTAAGACTGTGGCGCCTTTTCGCTTCCACAAAGACTGTATATTTTGGAGCAGGGTTTACCTCTCCGTGTCTCTGCTTCCGCTATTAAGTTTCAAACGTTACAAACATCATCATGTTCTTGTTATAATTATACACCCTTAAGACGGATCTACCACCTTTCTTGCTACCCCAAAGCGGGCAGAGTGGCAGCCGCTGTTTCATAGTTCCGGGAGATTTCCCCTAATTGTCTCCCCCCATTGAATTTCAAATCTGTACCAATTTCAAGTCAGCTATGGTCAAGGGACTTGATATGGCCATAGCTAACCGCTAGCCAAAACCACGGTTAGTGCTGGTAAGACAGTAACCGCCCGAAAAGTCGGGGAAATCTAAACTTTATTTGACTGCCTGTTTCAATCATTACTATTATGTGCGACACGGTCATTTGGCAGTGTGTAAACTTTAATTCACATGGATAGGGTGTGCCGCACATTTATCACCATTTTGGCCTCCGATGGGGGTAACAGGTAAAATTTTGGAAATTTTTAATTTTTTGAAAAAAAACTTACCCCCAACCCATTTCGCTATTTGCGAGAGCACAGGCCACCCCCGCAATAGCAACTTAAGAGCTAATTAACTAATTAACAATTGAAAACTAAACCTTTCTACCATTGCAGTTCCACACTCCATCGTTATTATCACTTCATTGAGCACCAATCTACCCCCCAAAATTATCCCCACTTCTTGTATTGACAACAAGTTTTTATTTGGTTACACATTTTTTCAAAGCGTTCCCACACTCACTGATACTAAACTTCACAATTGTTTTTGGTCACTTAATTCTAAAATTTATTGTTTCTATTAATTTGATTACCAAATTAATTTACTGGTGTTTAATTTCTCAAACTATAAGTTACAATAATTACCTCATTATTATTTTAGCAAAAAAATTTTCTTTAATTCTTTTGTGTCACAATCGGATTTTGCTCAAGATACTGATTCAGCAGACTACAACATTCCTGTTATTGTCACCAAGCATGACCACAGGCTTGAGTCATAACATCCTACACCTGTTTACTGTTTACCTAAACACAGTTGTGTGCCAGACTTGTTTTCATAAACAACAGTTATAAACATTCTCAGTTTCAGCATTCATAGTCTAAATACTCTGGTTACATCATATATTGCCATATCTGCTTACTACACTTTTCGAGTTTTATAAATCTTTTAGATAACATATTTGTCTCTTACATTTTTTGTTCCAATTCAGATCAGATATATTTTTGATTCATTAACAAAATGGACCCTTTTAAATTATTTGTTTAGCTTGAAAATTCTTTAACAATCTCCACCCAAAACAGTTAATGTATAAAATATGTAAAATTACAATTTCAATTTGGATCAAAATGAATTTACACAGCACTAGCAGTTACAATATTAAGTTACTCCTGGGGCGGTTACGATTCAAGTTAATTTCTTAGTACATTCAAAACAATTTCCATGACTTTGATTACAATTCTCAAAATGATTCTGCGTGATTAAATGTTTCAGTTTTTCTTGATATTTCAATAAATTTTACAAGCATTACATCATTGGTTCTAATCTCACTTTAAATTCCTCCACAATCACATTCTTAATACCAATATCCCGTACTCATAACCTAACATAGCAGGTACCGCAAAATAATAATTAAACCTTTTGGTTACATAAGTTTACTTTAGAACATTTTCCAAAATTATTTGCTTACTTAATATTATACTTATTATAATATCTATACTTATTATTTTTTCTTAATTACCTGTAAATAGGTTATATGTTACATGTACATGATTATTGTGAATCAAGATGCGATGGAAGACGAACAGAACCCCTACATCAGTGAATGTAAACAAAACCTGTTGGCAGCCCTGAATTCCTTACCTGCCTCCTTTCCCATAAAAACAAACCACAACCACTAATCTACCACCCCATCTTAATCCACAATAGTCATGTTGAATTACACAGAAAATTGATTATCTAGTTTGTCTACTCAGCCACAAAACTTCTCCACTACCTACCTAATTAAGGGATGAGTTTACAAGTCATAAATAACACCAGTTTATTTAATTTTGAGGATTACCCTAATGTAGTATTTAGAATTAAGGCAATCAAATGGTTACAAAAAGTGTGCCAATTTGTGTAACTATTGTTTATGTGTCTAATTAATACACACAATTAATTTCGCATCATTTATTTACAAATCGTCATCATTATTATTCCGCTATATCACACTTCAATATCAAAAATCAGCTAGGTCATTACCATATATTAACGTATTTAAAATTGTTCATTTATGAATTTCAACCTCCATCGTCAAAAATTAGTCGGGGTTTCACATAACAATTTTCAATTTTATTTACATTCCGTATACGGTTATCTTGTATATAGTAATCATAAAATTTCTGTTTATTCATTTTACCGTAATAATCATACAACCAGTCAACATTATTTCTTTCTGTCAAGTCTCCATTAGTAAGTATATTCAATATCAAGTCAATTATTTTCTCATTCATTGCAACATGAAGTAAATTATTATTCTTTAAACATGTATCATCAAAATAATCTTCATTCTCTATTTTAACAGGTAAGTATTTCATCTCAACTAACATCTCTTTGAACTCATTATAGTCTCTCATTAGCTTATACAATTCTATTTCTTTATCAATGCACAACTCTCTCTCAAAACATCTTTCATCATCATAACACCATATCACACTTTTATCATTCCACGCAAAGGGTACAAAATTATTCAACAAAAATAAACAACTCAAATCTTTCATTAATAAGGGTCTCTTGCCCTTAAATAACACTTTTGAACACTCTGGTTCATCACAAATAAGGGGAAAATTTACCCCCTGCCCTACACATTCATCTACTCTCTCTCTCCATTCTTTTTCTAATTCAACAACACTGATTATTACTTCATTACAACTTATCATTTTCTCACTCTCACTTACTGTTTCACTATCTATTTTCAACGTATCACTTTCTGATACCACCCTTTCAATCACATTACCATTTTCAATATCATTGTTCTTACTCTCTACTACCACATTGTTAATTATATTCTCATTTTCGACATTCTTGTCATCACTTGTTAATTTCTTACTGTCATTATTATTTTTACTTTTGCTCTGTTCTCCTACTGACTCTACTATTCTCCCAATATCTCGTTTCAATTCGTTACAACTATTTTCGCATTTCATTTTTACTTCATCAATGTCAAATTTAAGTACATCAAATTTAACGTCAAATTTATTCAATTTTATATCGTTATTGTCGAAACGACTATTCATTACATTGAATTTGGTCTCAATTTCATCAAAACGATTATTTAATTCGCTACTTTGTCTGTCTAATTTTATGTCGTTATTGTCAAAGCGACTATTTAATTCGTCTAATTTGTCATTCTGTACGTCAAATTTGGTGTCAAAATTACTATTTTGCTCTAGGATTAATTGCAACATATTCATTACATCATTATTAAATTGGCTGTTGCATTTTGTTGAAGTCGGGGTCAACTGCACACCCGAATCTTCAGTTACATTACTCTGGTCACTTAAAACACAATTACCAACACAGATAAAAACAGAAAGCAGCCCAGCTTTGCCACACTCACATTTACACAGAATTTATACCACCCTTAACATTTTCCAATTAAATTCCCAAACCCCAAACGTCGAGCACGCGGTCGCCGCACACACGCATTGTTTAGTTACACTGTCTTTATAGTCCAAAAGAAGAAAAAAAAAACTCTTGATTACTGCCCCCTAGGTGGATTGACCGCGGTCACATAACACTTTGCGATAATTACAACTTTTTTTCTGGTAATTTACAAATTTTTTATGGCAAGCCTACTTTGATTGTACCGGCGCCGGTGGCTTCAACTGGTAGACTGACAGCGATAATGTAACCGGTACCGCTATTGTGATCTCATAGTTGTAGGGAAGTCACGGCCTTATCCTTCGTCGCCGAAGTTTCGCTCCATGCCATGCATGTAGTTTTTTACGTTAACATGGTCAATGATTTCAATTAGGCACAGGCTGCCGTCATGGTAGGAACCGGACGTAAACAGCACTTCCTGCCGCGCAAAAGCACATTGCTGAATTTTACTCGTCCCAGGACATCCTGTTTTGTGGCTGGATGTGTCACTCGAGCTTGTGATGGTACAGTTGCGTCTGTGTGCTGCTACACAAGTACAGATTTCTGAGAAGTTTGAAGGGGGTAAATGTTTCGCTCGTCGCGTTACACAATAACAACTGCGTCTTACTACTTTGCTTCACTGTTTCTCAACATCGTTCTGTTACAATGGAATGAACTTGGTTGCACAATAATTTTCACAATAATTTTTTAGACAAGCCTACCCAAAATGAAAGAAATAAAAAATATAAATGCCCCATACTGTTAAAAATATAAACACCCAAAAATTGACCCGCTACAAACTCCTAGTTATGTCATTGCTACAGTCAATACAGTCAGACGACAAAATACTTACTCTAACCCTTTGCAGGACGGGATCCTTCTCCTCTTGTTCTTCTGTACGCTCCCTTTTGTCCGATGTCAACAGTCCCGCCAAAGACGCCAGTGTGGACGAAGAAGGCTTACCGACGCTAGCTATACTGCCACGGTTACCACCTAGCGAACTACGTCCTAATGACCCTCCACGGCCCATACTGCCGCTTAACATTGCACTCTCCATAGACTGGCTACCCGAACCTGTAGTGTGCCCATATCCTACAACAAATTATATCATTAAACTAGATAACTGAAATACTTTGTACGACAGCCATTGGTCATGATAATATGATGAGCTGTGGTTGGTGTTTATGACTGCTCCAACTAAAATGAATAGCAACAGTGGTGATTAAAATTTTGAATCGCAAATCTCAGATTAAATCTTAATACCCTTATCAAATCTTCTACTCTTTGGTAGAAATACAGTGGAAAACATTTAACATGAAAACCATTAACATAAAATATGACTCAGGTCTCGATCGGTGCTTATATTTTAAAATTACAGTTTATATGGTTACAAAAAAAGTTTTGTTAAAAACAATTTTTTGCTGTCTTTTCAATAGCTGCATAATAAATAAATTCATACATGCATATCTCAAAACAGTGCAAGTTAAAAACTGAGAAAGTGAAGAGAGTGCCAACAAACTTGACTGGAGAATGACAGTGGAAATTTACGAGTTCATATGGCTACCGTAATGCTTTCGTTGCTGAGCCGTGTTCATTGATATTTAGAAGCCAACTCAGAAGGTGAAATGTTTGATAACATTGACAATTAGAACAATCTGTTGAAAAAAAGTAGCGGAGAATTGTGTGCAAAAGAAAATAAGGGACTATTTTTAAAAGAATTGAACACTGTCACTATATATGTGGAAGACACACTACATTTTGTAAAAAAAGCTAAATCGTATGACATCTACGAACAGCTACAGTATATGTATAGTAAATTTTAAGAAAAAATAACCCTGTTTTTTGTCCAAAATTAACCAGGAATTATACAAGAGGCTAAATAAACATTTATATGTAAATAGCTTCTGAATATTCTTTATAATACAGTAAGTAATCTATACAGTACTTTTGTATTTATCTCATTTTGTTCCACTTTTTGTACATTTAACAACAAATTCTGTTAACACACAAAGAAAAACAGCTGGTCCCCATCATTTCCCGTTAAACAATTTCCATTGTATTTTAAAAGCAAATACATACACTGAATTCAAATAATATTGCATAAAATATTATTTACAAAGTAACAGCAGCTTTAGTGTTGCTGAATGGTAGTAAATGTTGAGTGTTCATTAACTACATCAGAACAAGACTTCAGGCATCTGAAATAGGTTTTTTTAAATGATGGATCAAATGAATCGTATAAGAAAACCTATTAAGAAATGAAGATTTTCTGAGATAAATGGGGGTTTTAATATCTACGATAGAATGTAATAAAATAATTTTTATTGGAAGCAGCACATACAGCACATGGAGAAAATAAGACTACTCAAACTCTTCTTTTCAGTACTACAACCCAACACAAGCCCTGGTTTCCAACACCAATCTTCTCCAAAGACTCCTGTCCACTGTCGTCTCGGTGTAACCCCTCACATCCATTCTTCTGAGATCCTCTAGCACATCATCCAACCATCTTATCCTCGGTTGGGCCCTCTTTTTGGTTTTATAGCCTTGCCCCTCAGGATATAGACTTAAGCCCTGGTGTCACCCACTAGGTTACAAGCACAGCTGACCTCCATCGAACAAAATATGACAAAAAGCACACAAGTCCACAAGACAACACGCTAGAGCCAATGAATCAGAGCAGCTCAAAGCAGTGGGGCAATGACATCATGTCATTGTCATATCAAGTAGCATGGAAATGTCTGACTGCTAAATTTGAGCAGGATAATGACAATGCTATTAAAATGTTGCATCGTCAACTTTAAGGGCCAAGACAACAGCACTTAAGATATTAAAAAAAAAAAAATACTTAGAAAATAACCCAAAACCAACAAACATTTTCTGTTTGACACAATATTAAAAATTAAAAATAAGTAAAAGCTGTGATAATAAAGCTTCCAAACCTGCCACATTGCATCTATTGTGACAGTACTGTATGGTAATGTATTATTGCACTGACTCAGGACTACCATGTGAAAATGTTGAAAAGGCTATATGAAAAATTACACACAGACTCAAAATTTCTGTCACCAACTTATCTTGCATCAATGCATAGTTCAAACTGCAATCTCCGAGTTTTCAAAGGAAACAATTAATTAAGTCTTGCTGGATCACCCATCCACATTCACTGGATAAGACCCAGTATGACATCTCCCCCCCCCCCAAATTAATGAAACACTACTAGTCTGTTAACATGAAGGCCAATATGGCAGCAGATTCTGAAGCCAATTCCACAAAACCAGTTCCAAAGCTACTCTGCATATGGATTATGTTGTACCTGTATGGAGAGCCCTGAAACCTACCACATAAAGCCTCCGCCTTCGAAAAATAAAAAAAAATGACTATGGCTGGTAAACCCCATTTTACAGTCCGTATATGGTAACCAATCACTGTCCCCGTTATACACAATATTTTAATGTCCTTCAACTTAATTCTCTTAGGTCTGCTCAATCAAAGCCACTGAACACAGATTATGGTCAAGGTGATATTAAAATAAACTTATCTAATTATCCTATCATACATTTTAATGTAAAAATATTCATTATACACAAGATGACCCCCCCCGCATATAACATCAAAAGAATTATTTTAATTAATTATTAAAAATTCATTAAAAATCATTGAATCGGTTATTTAAAAAAAAAAAACAAAATGTAAAATGTGGAAGTTTGTTGTGACGTACATTAGGCATTATAATACATCAAGTTCTAGCACGCAGCCTGATATACGATGGTTTTATTAATTACCGCCACTGAAACATTTATAAAACTAAGTCACAGTTATTACACACTTTGTTTTGTTATTACATTATGTACTTAATTTACGGAAGTTAGATTGTGTACTGTCATCAAAGAAACATCAATATTTTTATTAATTATAATAAAATGTATGATACAACAGCTATGAATTAGTTTATTTAAACGTCACCTTTACTGTACACCATTCACCATTACATGGTGTCATCAGGGTAGAGCTTGTAAAGATTACTTTGACAGCGAGCACAGTGATGTTTACTACAATGGCAATAACGTATAGAAATTTTATAACAGCTAATTCTTGAACTTTACTGTCAGAAAGTGCACTAGCATGTGTGGGCTTGCGCACTCGTGCGCGTGCACACACACACACAATTATTACTTGTAATAGTTCAACTAATTAATGTCTCTATACAATATAAAATATACTTAAAAATAATGTACATACTGAACTGACTAAGTACTTTACAAATGAGCACACGTGAGGTTTGATTCAAAAGTTAATGCAGTTTTTGTTTATTTGAAAAATTTTGTCTTGATTCATCACCAATTATATTGCACCCTTCAAAACAATCTCACTGGGATGTAACATGGCTGTACTGTTTTTTTTTTTCAGCCTTGAAAACATTTTTTGAATGGACTTTTTGGTATGCACTGCACTTGCTTAACGATTTTGTTTTATATCTTCAGCTATCACAAAACGATATCCTTTTGTTGTTCCTTAGTAGGAAGAGGGAAGATCACACTGAGATATCTAGCGAATACAGAAGTTGTGGTGACATTACAATGGTTTTTGTCTAAAATTCTTCAACAAGCAGTGGACGTGTATCCTGCTGGATTGTCAGGGTGGAATTTTCATAAATTATCCTTCCGTTACAAATCTGGCCAATTTCTATGAAAAGTTTTACCAAAATGGTGTAAAATGTCAGAATAGTACTTTTTATTTACCACTGCACCTAGTGATGAAAATTCATGGAACACAAAACCACAATCTTCACCTGACTATTACAATCGTCAACTCATTTATGATTGACTGTGAAGACTTTGTACCATTTGTAAACAGATAGTTTATGTACACCAGACTCTCTAAAACCTTTTACAACACATTCACATTGTTATAGTAGTTTGTCTTGCTCTTAATACAAACTTTAATGCAAGTCCTTAAACCATGTATTATAGACTGTCAACAAAAATCGCTGAACACACTAAAACTCTTCTACTGTCAGGGATTAAGCTAATCACCTGTTCTGGTCCCAAAAGAATGTATCCATTTCAACAGCACTTCCTAGGTCTTACTATACTTCATTGTCCAACAGGCTTGTATCGCCAAACTTCCTTAGGCAACCTGCCATCTGGCATCCTATTCAGGTGAGCAATTCATCTCACTTTGTTCTCTGCAATATGATCGTGTATATTAAAAATGTTCAACTCTTCACGAATGTCTTTATTGTACAGCCTTTAACAGATTGCAGGAATCTAATCGCCGATACCTGTATCGGTGTTTTTTTCACATGCCACTACAACTCAACTTACTTAAATTAGCTGTCCAGTATAAACTATGCATCCTGTAATGGGGCAGAATTGTGCGATAGGTTTATATTTGTGAATACAACGAAGTAGTTACCCACACAAGGCCTCAATGTATAACCATAGACATTCCTGAAGGTGATGCCCATCCGCATGTTGGTCCAGAAAAGTTGTCAACAAGCACGGTTTTAAGGTGCTATGGAATGTGCGCTATTGCGTGGATGCGTGTGCCTACAGCTGAATTATCACGTACTTGGCTGGTTGAACAGTTACAGTGAGTAGACAATATGCGGCGTTGAAATTTTGCTATGTCACATGGTGCCGCTGTGCTCCAATCAAATACCAAGTTGCCGCGAGATGAAGCGGCTGAGCCATCTTGAAAAGCGGTGAGCGTTGTTTGTCTTACTACAGCCAGCAGACCGCGCGGTCGTATAAAAATTTAGCTCGAGCAAATTTAAGGTCGGCCGACCAGCAACCAGCAAACCATGTGATTTAAACTATAACATGGGCACGATATAAAATAACAGTAAACAGTGAAGTTTTCAAAAAGTTAATCAGTGCATCATCTTTTGGACACAACCAGTGAACAAGAATGTAATAAGAGTGACACGTTGTCTGTAGAGACGACATCAGTCAAGTAACAGAAAAACTTAAACCAATCAATACAGCTAAATTCATAAAAGCGCTAAATGTAAATAAAGGGGTTTAAAAGATATAGGTGTGTGTATGAGCGAAATTCTGGGTTGCATTTAATTAAAAATTTAATGAATAAGTTTTAGAATTTTAAATAAATAATTTAATTATAAGAAATAAGAGATAAGTTTGCTATTTCAATCAGAGAAGGAGGAGGGAAGCAAATACAATAAAGTAGAGTGTTACGTGAATTATAACTATGTACGAGGTTTGTTCAAATAAAGACAGGACTTTTGAAATAGCGCTCCGATCAGTGTACGGAGCGTGTTTCGACATGTGGTGCTGCCTAGTGGCCACCTTCGGCAACTTAACCCCGATTGTTGGCGTCGTTCTACTCGTATTAGTTGGAGGCATAAAACTGTCGAAGTAAACACGTGCATTCACCGTTCTGCGAAGTAAAGATGATAGATTTTATAGAGCAGCGCGTTTGTGTGAAATTTTGCTGCAAGACTGACAAAACTTTTACTGAAACGTGGGCTTTGTTTCAGCAAGCCTATAAGGAAGACTGTATGAGCTGTTCGCAGTGTCACGAGTGGTTTCAACGTTTTAAATCGGGCAGAACATCGATTGAGGAAGAGTCAAGATCGGGAAGACTTTCGACGTC
This sequence comes from Magicicada septendecula, assembly GCA_034769895.1. Classification (NCBI taxonomy): domain Eukaryota; kingdom Metazoa; phylum Arthropoda; class Insecta; order Hemiptera; family Cicadidae; genus Magicicada; species Magicicada septendecula. The sequence goes on from CM068368.1 coordinate 848,155,101, forward strand.
AACAAACGATGAAAACATCGATGCTGTTCGTTCCGTGATTCGTGCAAATCATCGATTGACTGTGTGAGAGGTTGCTGAGGAAGTCGGCATCAGCATCGGGTCGTGCCACGAAATTTTGACCGTAAAACTTGGCATGCATCGCGTCTCTGCAAAACTCGTGCCACGTCTGTTGACCGACGACCAGAAGGAGAACCGTGTCAAGATCAGCCAAGAGCTGCTTGATCGTGCCGGTACCGACAACAACTTCATAAAAACCATCATAACAGGAGACAAAACATGGGTTTATGGCTACGACATCGAAACCAAGGCGCAATCGTCTCAATGGATTGGAAAAATGTCGCCCCGACCGAAAAAAGCATGCATGAGTCGGTCAAACTTGAAGTTGATGTTGATTATTTTTTTTGATTATCGAGGAGTAGTCCACCACGAATTCGTGCCACAGGGTCAGACTGTTAACAAGGAGTTCTACGTACAAGTTTTAAGGCGTTTGAGGGAAGATGTGTGCCGGAAGAGGCTTGAGCTGTGGAAAAACAAGAGCTGGGTGTTGCATCACGACAACGCGCCAAGCCACTCGTCTCTGCTAGTCAGCCAATTTTTGGCCGGTAACGAAATACCCGTCCTTCCTCACCCTCCGTACTCTCCAGACTTGGCCCCCGCGGACTTTTTCCTGTTTCCAAAATTGAAAACCACCCTGAAAGGACGTCGTTTTCAAAGTGTTGACGAGATTCAACAGAATTCGCAGAGACAACTACGCACCATCTCACAAAACGAGTTCCAGGGAGCATTCCAACAGTGGCAGAAACGATGGGAGCGGTGTGTTGCAAGCAGGGGGGAGTACTTTGAAGGGGACAAACATTTGTAATGTTGTAATTACAGTAATAAAGTTTGTATGACAAAAGTCCGGTCTTTTTTTGAACAAACCTCGTACTTGTTTACTTGCATTTACCTGTTTTTCTCTGCTAAAGTACACCAGACGACTCCCTGGCAAATTACCGGTAAAGGTAAGTAATAGGAAATTTCAATATTTTAATTAATGAACAACATTTCAAATTTTAATAATTTAATAACCAAATAACTAGTAACACTTCAGATTTCAATAACTTAAACACTAATGAACGTGTAGTACTTCAGTTGACGCCCTAAACAGGGACGAATTTACAGATTTTAATAAACTAATAACAAGTCAGACTTCAGTTGGCGCCCGTAACAGTAGACGTTGTAAATTGATTTTTAATTTAATATAAACTGAATTAATTTACAACCTGGTCAAAATGGCAGAGAAAAGCAAGAGTGCAAATTTATGTGAAAGTGTAGAGGAATCTATTTTAAACGTTACGCAAGACAATTTAATTTCAACAAACGAAAATATTGATGAGAGTGTACAATTAGAAATACGGAATGTAAATGAAACATTATTATATACATCCACCAAAATCAGTAATTTTTTTTTATTTTTATAAATAAGGCCTTTTCGAAATTATTATAATTTATAAAAATAAAAAAATTTACTGATTTTGGTGGATGTATATAATAATATTATAACAAATCAGTGGCATAATGTTTAGCAAAGTAAATGAAACAGTCGAAGTTGAGTGTAGTAGTAAAAGCAATAGTGTAGATATATTTAATCAATTAGTGTTGATTATGGAAGTAATGAAAAAGAATAACGATAATTTGAATGAGTTTAGAACGGAAGTAAATGATAAACTTGACAAACAAGATGAGAAAATGAAAACAGAAAATAATATTTTAAACACATGTTTAAATGAATTTAAAACTGAAATGAAATCAGAAAATAATTTAAAAACGAGTTTGAATGAATTTAAGATTGAAATCAAGTCAACGATAAGGGCACGTAATGTAGAGTTGAAAACGGAAATAAATAAACAAGACGAAGTAAACGAAAGTAGAACTCTGAAGGAGGAGGTAGAAAATGATACAGTTACAGGTGAGTATTATTACGAATTTGAAACTAGTGGTAATTATGATGATATAATTACAAATGTGGTGTTAGAAGATAAAATAAATAACAGAATAAATAATAATAGTGGCAATGAAGTTTTGATGGGAATACAGAGAGAGAGAGAGAGAGAGAGAGAGAGAGAGAGAGAGAGGGAGAGGGAGAGGGAGAGGGAGAGGGAGAGAGAGAGAGAGAGAGAGAGAGAGAGAGAGAGAAGAGAGAGAGAGAGAGAGGAGAGAGAGAGAGAGAGAGAGAGAGAGAGAGAGAGAGAGAGAGAGAGAGGGGGGGAGAGGGAGAGGAAGAGAGTGATAGAAATATTTAAGCGGAACAGAGGTTACAACGAATTAGCAGAGAGGTTAGATATTACGAGAATTAATAATATTGAATACTTACCTTGCGAAGTAGTTAGTACAGCAAATGATGAAAGTGATAGTATTGACTACTTACTTTATGACAAAACTGATACAGCAGTAGATAATAATAATAATGAAACTGTAATTGACATAATTATGACAGATCATACGAAAGGTGACTGGACTATACTCTGTGATAATAGACTATATGATTTAATAACATGGAATAATCCTGTTGGTATTGTGGAAGAATATAAAAATTTGGATAATCTTTATATTAATAACAATGATATGAGTTTAATAAAAAATGAACTGTGTAAATGTAAAACCAGGTTATTGTACGATGATGGGGGGTAAAACAATTAATGTTCATGAGCATATAACTATGTAATTAATGGTTTTGAATTGGACTGTTTTATAAAATGAGGTATGGTAAACAATAAAATAATGACGAAAAAAATTGTAAATAAATTTATAGTGAAATCAATTGTTTGTGTTGTAAGATGTATTTTACGTAAACAATGTATGTATGCAGTAGCAATTTGATTTTAATAATATTTTATCAAACTAAACGAATAACCAAAGTAATTAGGAAGTTTATAAAACCACTGAATTGTATTTGTTTTGGAGTAAGGTAATTAAAATAATTTGTGTTTTGAACAGTTTAATGAATTAAAAGAATTTGAGATTAATTAATTAATTAATGTATAGATAAATTTGATAATGAATTTAAATGATTTAAACTTGATAATAAATAGTAAATGAATAAATGTAAAATGTATTATTTAGTTGTGGAATCATGTGATTGTTATAATGTTTCAGAAGATACATGGAGTTATGTACGCTATATTTGTTGTAATGACTTGTTTATATTTGGAATTAATGACAGTAATCATGTGTTTATTAGAGGGAGTGATTGACCATATGTAAGTATGAATTTGACAATGACTCTGAAGTAAAGTAAAAGAATCTTATAAAGGCACTAAATGAGTTTGAAAAGAAGTTAACTTAGGTAAAATATTATAGTGAAATGTTATGCAAAATGAAGGTTGATAATAGATTTGAAATTGTGGAGAATTTAATGGCATAATAAATGATAAATAGTTAAAAGTTGATATAAAAGAGCTAATAGAATCTGAAGCTAAAATAAAGCTGTAAGTTGTGTAAATTTTTTGATAAAATCTGAATTTAGTGAGGCAGTGTGTTCAAATAAAATTTTCTAATGTCGTCTGTGAACATGATGAATAGAAGTTCATAATTGACTTGTAATAATAAAATGTAACGGGATGCGAGGTTTATGGAGTTTGAAACTAAACCTAAAATTGAAATGCTTGTAATTTTATTCAGATGCAGATTAAATGTTTATTTTAATGGAGTGAGAGAGTGAATCCTTTTTATTAAATGGTCAATTAAGTTGTAATTAAAGATGCAATCATTAGTTGATGATGGCCTATGTAAGTAGGTATAGACTAATTCAGATGAATAAGTAAATATTTTGTTGTACTCACTATTTTATGTTAATGAAGGTCACAAGTAGGAAAGTTGAGAAAGAAATGTATGATGTTAAAACACACAACCAAGACTAGAAATGTCATGTAATGAAAATTGTAACTTTAAAATGTAACCATATCATAAACAAATATTTTTTATACTTGTGATTCCCCAACTTTTCGGGTGGTCACGGCCTCACCGAACCCTGACCGTGGAATTGGTTTAGCTTTGACAGCTATGGTTGGGGCTCATTGCGTCACGTTCTGCCTTAACTGGCCATAGTTGTTATCATTGTGAGAGGTGAATTTAGAAATAGACAGGGGGGTAACTCAGGGGAATCACCAAATTATGGAACAGCGGCTATCACTCTGTTCGCGTAGGAACAGTAAAAAAAGGTGATAGACCCGCATTAAGGTTATAACTATATAAAATCGGATATTTTGATATCTGGCCGTTTAACATGTAAGGCCGAAGCAAGGACAGGAGACGCCACAGTCCAGGGGGGCCATAGAGTGTGTGGTAAGGCGGTTACTCAGGGGAGTAACGAACTAAAATTTGAAACTTAATGATGCTGACTAGCTGATAAGCTAAATAAATGATTTTATTTTTGATACAAGAAATAATTAATGGATTTATGTTGTTTTATTATGTTATTATTTTTACTATGTTAGAGTGTAAGAATTATAAACATATGTTGTGTATTTTTCATGGTATAAGATTTGTGTAGTATATCTAGGGTAAGGTCATTCACCTGACCCAGAGAGATCAGCTGATGACTGATGTTAGACATGTAGTAGACTGCCTTATAATTTATTGGCAGTTTTTTTTATCAATCTAATTAAATGATTGTTAAATTTTATGGACGAAAAAAAAATTGTTCGTTGCAGTGAAGAAGTTTACGTTAAATTTTGAGGTTCACTATAAGTAGAAAGGAAGTCAGCTGATTCATGATGTATATCTTATGTTATCTTTGTAATCAAGTATAGCTATTTTTGAATTTATGGTAGAAATAGGTTGTTTATTATAAGTATTACAATAAATTTGTTTATTATTGTATTTTCATTATATTATTATATTGTTTATTATAAGTGTGGGTAATATAAGAAGAATAAAGTAAATGCATCTGAAAGATTTTGAAAAATTTAAAATTTGCAATGAAATTAAGGAATGGAAAGAAATAACGTAGACTAATGTGGATGTGGATTTTGATAATAGACCTAGATTGTTTTCACTAGGGGAATAAAATTTAATTAATTGAACTTCATTTGAAATAATATCAGAAAAATTTTGTTGTTTGGAAAGAGAAAATTACTTTGTGTAGAAGCAAATATAGAATGCTTGTGAAGTTTATTGTAATATAAAATGGGAGGTAGTAGGTAGTCGATAATGAAAATGTGTATGCACCCAGTAATTGCTAAAAGCAACCCAGTATACATGTAAGGGGGAGCATATCGGTTGAGGATCTGGTATGGTGTAAGGCCAGGTTTTAGAATTTTATTCAGAATGTTACAAGGTGAGGTGGTACTGTGGTGAGTACCTGGCCGATTTTACGGTGTTGGGATCTCGAACAGAGAAGTCCAGTAATGTCGTCCAGGTGCAGCCAGAGTCGCCGAACTAGGGGGGTAAGTTTACCCATGATATGTTTAGAAATTAAAGGGGGGTTGTTGGCATCATATCCTCACTGATCCTCTTGGGGGTTTAGCAATGAGAGTTTTTCTGTTTCGGCAGAAACCCTCTCATTGGGGGCGGTATTGTAATGGGGCAGAATTGTGCGATAGGTTTTTATTTGTGAATACAACGCAGTAGTTACCCACACGAGGCCTCAATGTATAACCATAGACATTCCTGAAGGTGACGCCCATCCACATGTTGGTCCAGAAAAGTTGTCAACAAGCACGGTTTTAAGGTGCTATGGAATGTGCGCTATTGCGCGGATGCGTGTGCCTACAGCTGAATTATCACGTACTCGGCTGGTTGAACAGTTACAGTAAGTAGACTATATGCGGTGTTGAAATTTTGCTGTTACGTGGTGCCGCTGTACTCCAATCAAATACCAAGTTGCCGCGAGATGAAGCGGCTGAGCCATCTTGAAAAGCAGTGAGCGTTGTTTTGTCTTACTACAGCCAGCAGACCGCGCGGTCGTATAGAAATTTAGCTCGAGCAAATTTAAGGTCGGCCGACCAGCAAACCATGTGATTTAAACTATAACATGGGCACGATATAAAATAACAGTAAACAGTGAAGTTTTCAAAAGTTAATCAGTGCAACATCTTTTGGACACAACCAGTGAACAAGAATGTAATAAGAGTGACACGTTGTCTGCAGAGACGCCATCAGTCAAGTAACAGAAAAACTTAAAATAATTGATACTGGAGGCCTTTACTTGGTAAAAATCCATTATAATTTTAAAGAATTAAAGAAAACTAAAAACTTGTTTTCGTGGTGTATTATATTTTTTAAATAAATTGACGAGTGAAAATCACGAAAACAAGTTTTTAGTTTTCTTTAATTCTAAAAAAAAAAAAACCAATCGATATATCTAAATTCATAAAAGCGCTAAATGTAAATAAAGGGGTTTAAAAGATATGGGTGTGTGTGTGAGCGAAATTCTGGGTTGCATTTAATTAAAAATTTAATGAATAAGTTTTAGAATTTTAAATAAATAATTTAATTATAAGAAATAAGAGATAAGTTTGTTATTTCAATCAAAGAAGGAGGAGGGAAGCAAATACAATAAAGTAGAGTGTTACGTGAATTATAACTTATATACTTGTTTACTTGCATTTACCTGTTTTTCTCTGCTAAAGTACACCAGACAACTCCCTGGCAAATTAGCCGGTAAAGGTAAGTAATCGGAAATTTCAATATTTTAATTGATGAACAACATTTCAAATTTCAATAATTTAATAACGAAATAACTAGTAACACTTCAGATTTCAATAATTTAAACACTAATGAACGTGTAGTACTTCAGTTAACGCCCTAAACAGGGACGAATTTACAGATTTTAATAACCTAATAACAAGTCAGACTTCAATCCAATATGGTTAATATTTTAGATAACCAACTTGCAAATGTGAGATATTAAAAAACTGCATGAATTCTTAAATTAAATCTCATGTAGCCATACCCCTCTGTGATTTAAAAAAAAAGAAAACTATACATGTAGGCACATTATATAGTTTTGTTAAAAACAAACAAACAAACAAAAACAGGTTAAACACTACCAGTGTTAATGTAACAAAATCAACACTTCATCATACCTGTATGAATGTTATATGTTGTCATTGCGTAGACACCGTCATGTCCAAAACCACCATCATCTTGTGGTACTGAGCCTCCGCTGGAGCAACCCTCCACACATCTCCTTCTTATCCTACAATATGTTTTTAATTATCAGTACATTAATTAAAGTTTGATAAACTGAGTTGCAAAATAATGTTTCCATAGAATACATTCAGTTCGATCTTGCTGCCTCAAAAGGCTGCATTCAACAAGTCTGAAGTTAGTTCTATTTCTTTAGAGCTTGCAGAATAAAAATTGTTTATAGCATTTATTTTAATCAGGAACACATTGCATTGGGAGATTCATATGTGTATTATTTCTAACAGCAGTGTCTTATGAGATGAAATTAGTACACTGTAATTTTTTATTATTACACAGTAGTATGTCAAATCATTATTATTTATTGTTATTATTAACTTCTACTCTGTTTTTACGTCTACGCATAACAATATTAATAAATTATACATCTAATACAATTAAATGATTTGCAATAATTTTTTCCACTCAGGAATTTTTACCGCTCACATAATCAGACTTACAACTAGTGTATTCGGGATTCTTAATAACTACAAATAAATACTGTACATGTCTCTTTTATGTTAAGCCATCGTCAGTACAATATATTCACAGAATGTAGGTACTTGACTTTTTGTCAGTACTCTATTTTTATTTGAAATTAATAAGAAAAATAATAGAAAATGTATTACATAATTAAAACTAAAAAAAAATTATGTTTAAAATTTAAGAATAATGTTCAATAAATGTTGTTAAACTTGTTTGACAGAATTGAACAAACTGGAATTATCATTATTATTATTATTTTTAGTTAAGTGGTACCATAAATTTTAACTACGACGAATCTTACACTTACATTTGTATACACAAACTTTATTTTTTTATTAATGTTAATACCAGTATTGTACATATGTAATAATTCTTAACACACACAATGTAACAAACATTATTTATACGTGTGCACAAACACACAGTCTTATATTTAATATTTACATGTATAAAGCATACGATCTGTTACAAAACTTCCTTTCCCATTTGTTTCACCTGGAACTGGTTAACTACAGAGTTTGTATTTTAGAGCATGCTGCTTCAAAAATGGACTTCATCTTATACAAAATCAGCTTTTATTTGTGCAAATCAGATTATCTACAGTCCTTACTATTTCAATTGTATTTCACTACGATTAACTTTCAAACTTGGTATGATTTTAATGAACTAGACCATTAAAACAATGTCTTCACAATTTTACTATGAAAACAATTGCACAACTTATTTATTTTAAAGTAACCACAAAACATTTATCACGAATGTCATGCTTATATTAGGACTATGTCAAAGTTAGGTTAAGGTCTGATAAAGAGTGGTCGACAAATGTGAATTAAGTCACTCAAACACATCAGCTCCATTTGGTTTGATAAGTAGCAGCTATTGGTTGTTTTTTTCAGATTGTCATTATTTGCTTTTTTGTTACAGTGACTACAATGATGGGGATGACAATAAACATACCCCCAAGTTGTAAAGTCCAATTTATGATTTCATTATTGAATGCAATAAAGAGTTAAAAATTCAGAGTGTATACGAAATCTGTTGGTCTTAATTAATGAGTGGAGAAGTAAGACAGTAGAATTGTTTTACAAAGGCAAGCTAACAGATTTATAAGTCTTAAAAATGTTCATGATAAAATGGGAAGCCTTCTGTTCAAACAAGAACTTTTGAACAAATAATGCCAAAGTGCAAGAAAACTGATGCTTCACAATGTTTTTCTTGGGAATCTTTCATACATTTTACAGACTAAACAGAAATAACAGTGTTGCACACCATTATAGAATTTTCTTTTCCAATTAGTGCTTTCAAGCTTCACAGCTCATCATCAGATTGGAAATATACAAAAATGGAACTACACAACTTCTTCTTATCCCCACTTGCCCCTACTTTAAAGGGTGTTTTAACTTAAAGCTTGTTTACAAAAAATGTATACACGCGATAGGGCAAGTGGGGTATAAAGAAGTTGTCTAGTTCCATTATTGTATATTTCCAATCTGACAATGCACTGTGAAGATTGAAAGTACTAATCGGAAAATTTTTTTCTACAGTGGTGTGCAACAGTGTTATTTCTGTTTGTGATTATTATCACTAACACAACTTTATTAATTAAAAATTTCACAGAGTACATTATAGTGAAAAAAACTAAGCTATTATGCATGGCAGGTCCTAAATGTGTCAACTGATTTGCACAATAAACAAAAACCAAAGGATAGGATTTGCACATGCTTTTTTGGGCTGCTGCTACAGAAGAGAGGGTAACAAATTTTTCTATCACAACAGTCAAAGAAATGTGGATTTCTTATGCCGAGTTACATCTAAACTACAACCACACAATGAAGTTACAAAAAAAAGTCTTGTCAGAACAGATCACGGCCAGTGTTTTCTGTAACCAAAAAGGTGTTTGCTTTTATGGACTTTCAAAACAGACGTACACTATTCAGAAAAGCTAATAACGTTGTCAAGAATTGTTTTCATTCACACCTGCGTTGGTCAGAAGACTCTGTAATACTAAAATACTAAAAGAAAGTTTTTATTATCACTTCCTTTATAATCCACATCTGACACCTAGAGATGTTTGCGTTTTCATTTACTTCAAGGAATGGCTTGGGATTCAATAGTTTAGAGTGTGGAATTGAAAATACCCAAAACACGAGGTGATTAATTTTTGTTTACATGCTTCTCAAAAAGCCTGATGTCTGGTAAATGTTTAGAAAACATTGGTGATTATATAGCAAAATCAAGTACGTACGCGTAAGTTTTGTAACAGTAAGAATTCATTTCATTTTAATAACTGACTGGGTGTTTACTTATGAAACAGTCTCATAAATATAAAATTAAATTATATATATATATATATATATATATATATATATATATATAAAAGTAATTACCACATACCTTCTCCACAACTGAATTCCAGACCGCTTTATTGCACCTAAACTGATTGATCCACCAACTATACTACACAACTGTTCATTAGTTTCTGCATACGACGTTGTCAGTGGAGATACAAATATCGGATATCCGATTGGCTGATCACATGACGAATTAATAATATTTCTTAAAGCCTGCATCAAAATTAAACATATCTGATCATAAATTCTTTCTTACAAACTATAACTAAATGTCTATACTAAAATATCTTTACAAAAAAAGGGGGCACTTTTAAACTGTTACTAGCATTCTTGTAACTCTTTTAGTACTACTGATGAAATATTTAATCTTTCTTGCTCCCTATGTTAACAATGAGACATCTTAAGACATAACTTCTGCCACAATTGCTCATGTTGGACTGATTCTTTAATTAAAACAAACATTATAATCCCCCAAAATACAGGCTAAGTTGGGTTGGATGCATAGAGAGAATGGAGGAAGTACAGCCTACGGAATATATCTTCTACCAGAAACCAATCTGCAGTAGAGCAAGGGGAAGACCCCAAAGTAGATTCAAAGATCAGATAGAGGAGGTCCTCAGAAAACTGAACATAAGAAACTGGAAAGCATGGCACGCAATAAGGAAGAATGGAGTCGAATCTTGGAGCAGGCCAAGACCCACCAAGGGTTGTAGATCCACGGCTGATGAAAACAAACATTGAAATTCATATGATCTTTAAACCTAATGCCGTTGTTAAATTTTTGTCAGTGTGGTTGTGTTTCCCAGTTCTGTACAGCGGACTTGAAGGTTAAGAAGCGGTACTTTTTTATATAGTTTTTCTTTATCTGTGTTTAACTTTGTAGGATGTGGTGGTGGTTTATTATTATTATTTTTTAACCTAGAGAATTAACTCTAAGTAAAAATAAATTTCAGCTCAGAGGGTCACGAATATAGCAAAAGTATAAACTGAAACAAAAAGTTTATGAATGGTCCTGAACATCCAACTGGTCCAACTATTTACTACACTAAGGTAACTAAGGACTCTAAGCACACATAAAACTTTGAATAGCTCTCCATTTTCCACATCCAAAATGCCACGATATACTGAAACTTTAAAGAAAAAGTCTAAAACTTCCTCCACCTGTTTATACAAAATTTACTTTGATAGTTTTATTTGTTGCTATGGATTAAGACACTAACTACATTATGACAGACGCTGCATTGTGTTGATCAATATACCAAAATGATAAGAGAAAAACTATAATAGAAGTTGAAATGAGTTATTGCCTTCAAAACTAAATACAGTAAACCCTCGATTTACGGACTTTGGATTTAACGGACAGAATTTGACAGACAAAATAAAAAAAAATTGAGACGAAAAAATCACGATAAAGTTTTTGAAGTCCATAGTTGTGATTTAAATTTGGTGGTAGTTCATAACCATAGCAATGCATTTTCACTCTTGAATATTCGGCTATCTTCGTGATAATTCGTATGCACGCGCGGTTCACATTCGTACAGCGTCGCATCAGTTTATTCAGAGAACGCAGCGTGTACACTACATTTGTTCCTATAGTACGAACCTTGCACGTATTAAATAGAGAATGTTAAAGAGTTTATACCTGTGTTGTTACAGCAAGGCCCATTACTTTATTAGTGAATTACAGCATAAGTATGTCTGGCGTTAAGAAAAAACGTGTGAACTTGAGTATAATGCAAAAGCTTCAACTAATAAGTAAACTTGAAGGTGGCGCGTCTGTTGCACATGTTTGTGAACTGTACAGCGTAAAGAAACAAACCGTTTCAGACATTCGAAAGAATAAAGATAAACTTATTCAGTTTTCGCTAAAGTACAGTGTTGATAGTTCGAAGAATGAGGGAGAAAGAAAACACATTAAATTAGCCAAAAACAAACAATTAGAGGATGCTGTGTACAAATGGTTTATTCAACAATGTTCTAGTTCCGTCGTTGTTCATAGTGGAGTTGCGGGCTGCTGCTGATAAACTGGCGAAACATATGGGCATCCAGTTTTGAGGCGAGTGATGGGTGGCTTTGGCGTTTTCGTAAACGGCATGCCATCACAAATAGATCAACATGTGGTGAAGCGCTGAGTGCAGACACTGAACAAATTGAGCCTTTTCGTCAGCATATAAATGAAACGATCGAATCTGAGGGTCTCATTTTGTCTCAGGTCTACAATGCTGATGAGACTGGTCTCTACTTTCATGCTGTGCCTGAAAATACTCTGGCACACAAACATGAAACTAGCACACCAGGCCGTAAACTCAACAAGGAGCAGATTTCTGCCCTACTGTATGCGAATGCTGATGGTTCGCATCGACTTACTCCAGTCATAGTCGGAAACGCAAAGAAACCTCGTGCGATAAAGAACATCATTAACCAGTTGCCAGTCATTTATGAAAGTTCAAAAAATGATTGGTTTACCTTCAGTATTTTTTCAGACTGGTTTTTTATCATTTCGTGCCAGACATGCGACGTTTTCAAGAAGAGACTATGAAAATTCCATCGCATGCAGTGAAAGCCGTCTTACTACTACTGGACAATGCACCGGCCTATCGTAACTCCGAGAAGTTAGTTAGCAACGACAGAAAAATAAAATGCGTCTTCCTCCCTCCGAACACCACTTCAATTTTACAGCCAATGGACCAAGGAGTCATTGTTGCCTGCAAAAGGCTGTACAAGAAGAAGTTTCTTAAAGAGGTGATGGTTGTCTTGAACAAGACCGTGAAAAGGACATGAGAGGAGCTAGAACGCTACAAAATCTGCGTGCATACAACATCAAGTCCGCCATCTTTAATTTTGCTGCCACATGGAAGGAGATGAAGGAAACAACATTGGCTAATGGGTGGACACAGTTACTGAATGGGACTTAACCGGAGTACAATTTCAGAGGATTTGAAACGTCAGAGGATTTGAAACGTCAGATTTCTGCAAAACCGTAAAGAAGGCTGGTGAAGAAGTAAATGAGAATGCCATAGAACAGTGGCTAAACTTGGACGAGGGTGATCCCGGCTTCCAAATCCTGAATCAGGAAGAGATCGCGGAATCTGTTCTACACGACGATCAAGAAGATGGAGATGATGACGATGAAGAAACATCTGTCACAGGAGGTCCTAAATTATCAGCGATAAGAAACAGCATGGACAAAATTATCGCGTACATAGGGGAGTCTTCAGATCCGGAAGTGTGTGCTTATTATGATCATTTTAGACAGTTTAGATCTTTAATAATATAGAAGTAACATTCTGGTGGAAAACAACTGACTCTTGATGCTTTTATCCAGCATAAATAAAGGTGTGTACATAACATATATTTGCATGGTATTAATAGTATTAACATTTCAAGTGTTATAGGCCTATTTGATTTAAATATATCCTCAAATTTAACAAAATTTGCGATTTAACGGACTTTCGATTTTACAGACACCCCTCAGCCCCAATTAGTCCGTTAAATCGAGGGATTACTGTATATTATGTGGAACCCATTAACAGTACCATTTATACCACCCTATCACATAGCATTAATTATGCCAACAATTAAATGCCATACATCCTTAGAAAAACATAATATGTGTTGTTTGTAACTATGTAGGATATCAGTAATGAACATAAGACTGTCATATACACTTGTGTTTACAAATGACCAATAATCATTACCTGTTTGGCATTCTGTATACTGCCGCGTTCTGGGTTACGGTTACGTAAGTAAACAAGTTCTTGCTGCTGTCCTGCCCACAGTCCTCGCACACATTCTTTATTCATTTTGATAACACGAAAGCTGAGGTACCGTTTATTCAACATAATTATTTTATACTCGTCTGCACCATCGTCTAACACGTGCCTGTCAACATAAAAGTTGATAAATTCTATAAGTGCTGAATAACGTAAAAGAAAATAACAGAAAATAGATCCCTGTAATAAAAAATATGTAAAATTGATGCAGTACAATGCATCTGGTCACCTGACTAGGTGTATGAAAATTAATAACAATTTTTGTACACATTTAAAATACTTGGAAATTGTAATTACATCACTGTTTTTAGGTGCAACACATGTTTTGTCCATTCTATGGTTACGTTAGACTGAGTATGAGTGGTATCAAACTTACCCCTATTTACTTAGTAATCCCTTACCCTCAACTGTTACACACCTTGTCCATGAATTTGCAACAGTGAAACAATTATGTATACGTTAAATAATTTTTTTTGCCGTAACTAAAGCAGCTGGTAATGCTTAATTTTATATAAAGAATTGCATAATTTTATTTAACACTGATTTCAAAAGAGCTGATAATCTGTAACTGTCACGTATGTTAGTCATTCTGGTTTTTACGAATTTCTATTTATTTTGTACTTTCGATAGGACATTTGTGTTTTCAAATGGATGCAATCCACGATAATCAAAAATGCTGCCAAGAGGCATACAGACACAACTGACAAATATAATAACCAAATAACATCTGGCAGCTCTTACTGGAAAACTCTTTAGTTTTGGGGAATTCAACACTTTGGGAAACAAGCATTAACTCACTGATACGTGGGAAAAGAGCAATGCAGTTTTTCCATTTTTGCACTGCCTGTAAATTATCTTCATTCTCTTGCACATATGATGCATGCCTATGTGTGAGTGGTGTTTATTGTTACAGTCATAAGTTGGTTGTACAGAATGCAGTATTAATTTTTTTTTTAATACATTATTCAACTGATAAATCCAGTGTTGGTGGAGGGGGAATTGCTTTTAACTTATTCTACAAATGATTAAAAAAAAAGTCTCTGGCTCTCCAGAATACTGTAGGTAATGCACTTACATATTGTACTAAACGTTGAGAAAAATACAAGCTACATCTGTGATGCAAGGAAAGATAACACATATTTATGATCTATACCCACACCAACATAACTTAATATTTGAGTTCTTAGATGTCTGCACACATCATTAAAACTAGAAACTAAAAATCAAAATAATGTTTAACCATTAATATTGTGGACTGCCATTACTACTGTATGAAAAAAAAAATACAATGAAAATAACATTAAAAGCATCTAAAAATGAAACATAAAACCCACACAACTACAAACTTCACCCGGTTTTTTATTGTATATACAATTAAATATGCAATTTTTTTGGGGGGGGGGGGACAAAAACTTTATAGAATTTTCTGATTTGTTTTTAATCTCCTATTTGCCCAAAGGACAAATATTGTTACGATACCAAAAGCAGCAAAATACCAGAGAAGGAATATAAAGTAAAAAGCATGCAGCTAAAGAAGAATTAACAATTTTAAATAAATAACAATAGAATGACTATAACGTATACGAGACAAATGACTATGACCCAACCCAAGTGATTGGACCAATGACAAAAGAAATGAAATAAACACATGAATTAACAAACTAAGCAAAGTAAATATTATTAAATGTACCATTAATCATGGAAAGTACAAGCCCAAAGAAAATATTGTAATATTAGTTAAGTAAATATAGAAAAATAAAGAAATAAACAATGTACACTTACTCACCTTTATTTAATTTCATAAACAGATTTTGATTTTAATTGCGTATTAATCTTCGACTCTTTCAGCCGCCATGTTGGTTATTACCAACCTAAAGTTTTACTCACCAGGGTCCAGGTGTTCGAATCAGCGAATGGGAAGTGCAGACTGGTTATTTAAGAAAATACAAATGAATTACCATCACACCTATTTTAATTCCTTTTTCACATTACAAAAAAAAAAACATGAAAATAGCCCTTAACATCATTTCAAATTTTATATCAACTAATATTCCCCTTTCTGTCTTCTACTTGGTTACAATCTTTCAGATAGGCAACAATAACATTTATTATGCATGATTTTCCCTTTAAAATAGAAATAAATACATTTTATAACATAAGATCAATTCTACAGAACGTAAACCAGTGCTTAGGATCTTAGATTAATTTAGGTACCCACACACACACACACTCACGCTATTTCACACGGTACATTTTTTTTTTATTGAGCTCAATTTTAAAAGTGCTAGTATTTTAAACAATTTTGAAATGTCTACTTCCCTGCTGATGCGTAGAAATTCGACTAACCAGGCGTCAACTCATGGCTTACAACTGTTTGCTGATTTTCGTAGTTCTCACTTTTACATTTTATGGCCGAACTGTTAATTTACTGCAAATTTACTCACTGTCTCTAACGGTTTTGTAATAATACTGTTTAGATCCAAAAATATATCAAAATTCATATTTTTAGTTGCTTTGCGGGCCCGCAATTTACGTTCCGGAACTTTTTAACGTGCTATTTGCACTAGAGATGACTGTAGACTGAGAACGACTGTATTACGTTCTTTTCTGAGGTGGTAGGGGTGTCACGTCACCAATCTCATTGTCTTCGGACTATGACGACTCAATTTTAAGGCGAGGCATATTGCGCACTGCATTCCAATGTGACGTAATTTGCAGGATTGGCTTGTTGACTCAATCGGTCAGAGTTCGTCTGGTGAAATCTAGTTGTTGTTTTTGCTTATACAATGTTGACCTTGATACAATTCCTGCTCGCTTGATATTACGTCGTTATAAAACTTTACAATTTATTTATGCTTTTGCATTAAAAATAAAATTTATATTTGTTTCTTCCCCAAACCAATATATGGATAGATATGTACCGTTACAACAAACAATAAAACACACAGACCATGATACAAAGGATGATAATAACAAAAGTGAAATATCATAAATAATATACTAATAATCAAAATAAAATGAACCAAGAGTGCATGATAGGAGTAGGAAGTGAATTACCAGTTAACATTAAGTGAGAAACATTCAATAATAAGAGTGATCACACCGGAGTGAATAATGTAAATAAAATAAATAATATGGAATAACCACTATTAACACTAAAGTACAGTGAAACAGTACAAAGTGCAAGTGTAACCCAAAATAGAGATAAACAACAAGAATGATAAATAAGAACTCATATAAAAGTGAGAGTGAACAATTAAATGTAAAACACAAAATATAGGTAAAGACACCAAAACCAGTGATTAACACTAGAGTTTAATGGGTGAAAAGTACCAAAAAATAAGAGTAACCAAAATATTGTTATTATAGTAAGAATTAATAGTATATCTGTATTCAGGATAAAATCCACTAATGTTATTAAGGATGTTATTGTTATGAATGTTTAAATAGTAAGATTATATAGTAAATATTTATAAGTATTGTTATGATAGCATAAAGAAAAGCGGAGGAGATGATAATGTTAATATTATAGAACTGTGCAAAAGTTATAATTGTTAAAATAAGCATTAAGTTATGTTATGTTGAGTGGTAATGATGCCTATGTTAAAGTTATAAATTTAAAGATAAAAGGCATTAATAGGTCGAAAAAGCTGTAATAAGTAATATAAATCAGGAATCAGTGTAAACTAGCTATAACTAAGCAATAAGAACTTAGTAATAAGAGTAAAATTAAAATAAAAACAATGTAAAAAGGATAGGTCAGAGTAGGCCTAAAACAATGTGAACCAAAATTGTAAAATATACACAAATAACAGTAAACAGTGAGGGAAAAAGATAAGTAAACATAAAATAACAAACCAAGGAACAATACAAATACAAAATAATTAAAAAAAAAACATAATAACCAAATTAAGTAAAAAGCATAATAATAGCCAAATATTAGAACAGGCCAGAAATAACAGTAAACAATCATGTTTGATGTCTAAATAAACTACATCAAAAAAGATATTCAATGATAATAATAATAATCATATTGGTAATAAGACAAGGAAAATATCTTAATTAGAAAATATTTATTCATTTTGAGCAAAAACCCAAGCTTTATAACAATGAGTACAAAATGCTTTTAACCAATAGAGAGGAGTCTGGTTACCATAACAACGAAACTTTATTAGAGAAAAACCATTATAAACGAATTAAGAGTCCATTTTTAGCATCAGAAGAGGGCAGTTGACAAAATTGTCGATCCATAAAAGTTAGTAAAATAAACCAAACAGATGAATTAAAACCAACTAGTGGTCGTCCAGTGGTCGAAATTCGACCGTAATTCATTAAATTTTTAAGTTTGAACGTTATTGAGGTTCTTTTGTCAAAGAGTATACCTCTATAACCATTGCATATAATTTTTTTGAATTTTGTTCTATTATGTCAGCTGCGAGCATGTACAAATACGTCATTAGCGTGTGTTGTTTGGCTTAATTCCCTGCAATACCTATGAAATTTAAAATTTAATGTTAGTAACAGTTGAAAAAAAAACACAACTACAGCTTGTATTCGTATTTATTTTTTGATATAATTCATTGTCAGTTTTAATTTTTTCATGTTATTATTGAATCAAATAAACGCTAATAAAAATGAGACTTGACATTCATAGAAGTATAAGATACATTGTTTTCAATTCCAGTGAATTTCATTTCATTTTTGGTAAGGTACAAAATTCGAAAACAGTTTGAAGATTATCTGCTACAAAGCTTATATAATTTTTTTTCTATGCATTAATTTTTGAGTTATTTGAAAAATATGAAAGATAGGAAAAATGAGGTTTATCTTGGCTAAGCCATATTTAAAAAGCAATAACGCGTTTTTTGACATTTCCTTGGGTTTTTTTTTATTGCCATACTGACCAGGTTTCACCAAGGCTACACAGTTATTTTGCCTATCTTTTTCGAATTATATAAAATTTAAATAAAAAATTAATATAAAATAAAATATGGTATATATAACCATACATGACTTCCATATTCTAAGATTTATATTTAAATCTTAATATCGCCTGCCAAGCGCGATATATTTTCTCTTATACATGATTTACATTAAAATGAAAAAATTATAATTTTATTGCCTGGCAACAAAATTATTTTATTTTCAACAATTACCATTGTTTCAAAACGTTTAAATAAATTTTCAAGTACTTTACTCTTGTTAAAACGTAAAAGGTTGCAGGTAAACTACCCCTTTCCCTCAACCGATCTTCACCAAAAACAATAGGTCATGAGTACTCTACAAATCAGGGCTGTATGCAAAAAATTATTTGATTCTGTTTGAATTTGCGGCAGTTATCGTTTGCCATAGAAAAAAAATCTACACACACACACACACACACACACACACACACACACACACACACACACACACACACACACACACACACACACACACACACACTTTTCGGAAAACGACTTTTTTTCATGTTTTGAGCGTAGTAGAATCAGAATCTGCAATAATCTCGAACACAATTTTTTTTGCCATCACCATACTTCCATTCCTTAAGGAATATGGAAGTAAAAATGAAATAAAATATCGGTATGGAGAACCATACATGACTTCCATATTCTAAGATTTATATTTAAAATCATTTTCAGCCAAACAGCCAGGGAAGAAATTTTAACAAAAAAATACTTCTTTGTTGCCAATAACGTAGTACACATATAAAAAAAATTATCCCCCCCCTTCAACTATAATTTTGATTTACAGAAAATTACCCCAAGCCCGTTCAACTAGCCTCTTCATTTATAGATATTTCATCTACGTTTCTACAGTGGATTATTAAGATCTTATCAGGATACTTTATCAAAATTAAGTACTTTACTGAGGAGCCAATCAGAATTGGGCCTACCTGTCACTCTGCTGAATTTGGTGGAAAGCCCTGTCACTGTCGTCAAAGTATCAGCCTTGACAGGGTCCTCTTTTTCTGCAAAATGGGAGAGGCTTGAGATGGAGTGAGTGACATGGTCCCCACCTCAATGAAGAACCCATTGTTTTATAAAAATATATTTAAATTTTGAAAACTGAAAATTCTTTTCTTGTTGTAAATATTTATATTTTATAATCAAAATGACTTTATTATTGTTACCTGGCAACAAAATTATTTTATTTTCAACAATTACCATTGTTTCAAAAAGTTTAAATAAATTTTCAAGTACTTTACTCTTGTTAAAACGTAAGAGGTTGCAGGTAAACTACCCCTTCCCCTTAACCGATCTTCACCAAAATCGAAAGTCCTTGAGACCTCTACAATTCAGCGATGTATGCAAAAAATTATTTGATTCTGTTTGAATTTGCGGCAGTTATCGTTTGCCATAGAAAAAAAAACGTTGCAGGTAAACTACCCCTTCCCCTCAACCGATCTTCACCAAAAACAATAGGTCTTGAGTACTCTACAAATCAGGGCTGTATGCAGAAAATTATTTGATTCTGTTTGAACTTGCGGCTGTTATCGTTTGCCATAGAAAATACCCTTGTTAAAAAAACGTTGTAGGTAAACTACACCTTTCCCTTAACCGATCTTCACCAAAAACAATAGGTCTTGAGAACTCTACAATTTAGGGCTGTATGCAAATAATCTTTTGATTCTGTTTGAATTTGCGGCTGTTATCGTTTGCCATAGGAAATACCCTTGTTAAAACATAAAACGTTACAGGTAAACTACCCCTTTCCCTTAACCGATCTTCACCAAAAACAATAGGTCTTGAGAACTCTACAATTCAGGGCTGTATGCGAAACATTATTTGATTCTGTTTGAATTCGCGGCTGTTATCGTTTGCCAAAAAAAAAAAAAATTGCCCTTGATAAAAAAAAACCGTTGCAGGTAAACTACCCCTTTCCCTCAACCGATCTTCACCAAAAACAATAGGTCGCGAGTACTCTACAAATCAGGGCTGTATGCAAAAAATTATTTGATTCTGTTTGAATTTGCGGCAGTTATCGTTTGCCATAGAAAAAAAATCTACAGACAGACAGACACACACACACACACTTTTCGGAAAACGACTTTTTTTCATGTTTTGAGTGTAGTAGAATCAGAATCTGCAATAATCTCGAACACGATTTTTTTTGCCATCACCATACTTCCATTCCTTAAGGAATATGGAAGTAAACGAGTACTCTGCAAATCAGGGCTGTATGCAAAAAATTATTTGATTCTGTTTGAATTTGCGGCAGTTATCGTTTGCCATAGAAAAAAAATCTACAGACAGACAGACAGACAGACACACAGACAGACAGACACACACACAGACACTTTTCGGAAAACGACTTTTTTTCATGTTTTGAGTGTAGTAGAATCAGAATCTGCAATAATCTCGAACACGATTTTTTTTGCCATCACCATACTTCCATTCCTTAAGGAATATGGAAGTAAAATACACGCCTCGTATTTTTTTTCATTAAATCAAAAAAACCAGGCAGTTAAAAAAATAAATGTTGTCCATTGAACTTAAAATAGTTTGAAAGTGAATTTAATGATTCAGAACTTCTGTGTAAACGATGTTTTTTGTAAAAACTCTTTCATCATTTGCTAAATGCCCTTGGCCATTATATTCGGAAATATAAAATCTCAAACCATCGAATGATCGAACTCTACTTGCTGCGACGTACAATTGACCATGTGTAAAAACTGGCTGCCTCAATAAAATTCCAATTTTTTCGAATGTTTGTCCTTGAGACTTATTTATTGTCATCGCAAATGCAGGTATAATTGGAAATTGAGTTCTTTGAAAGTTAAATGGTAAAACAGTACCGGAATATGTTAAATTTATACGTGGAATCAAAATTCTCTTATTGCGTGCGGTTCCAGTTAAAACTTCGCAATCAATAGCATTACGATGGATACACTTGATGCGCATTCTTGTTCCATTGACTGATGCTTCCTTTGTATTTAAGTTTCTGATCAGTAAAATGATGCAATTAACTTTCAATACTAACTTATGTGGTGGCAAACCACTAATAGTCAAAGAATTCAAAAACTCTACTGGATAGTTATTGATTTCATTGTCATCATCACAAATTATTTTATCGTAGCTATGATATGTTTTCTGTTCACCTGGTATTCGATTAAGTATATCAGTATTAATAAAAGTACAATCATCATTTTTAGGTGCTAAAATAACTGACTTCAATATGTTATCTGAGAGTATGTTTTCGGAAATATTTCCATACACCTCATTAATAATATTATTTTCATCTCCTATTAATTGCTGAGGTATTTCAATAATATTTTCACCAAACTGAGGGAATTGTGGGGCTTTATCATTACCAATTTTTTTCAAGAATTCGACAAATTCTATTTCACTTGGTAAGGCTCTCATATTTTGAGTAAACGTTACTTTATGAAAATAAACAAATTTATGCCAACTCGTGACACAATTTTCAATTAAAGTTGCACGTGATCCATGTGGGACCACTGGTAAGATTTGCCGAAAATCACCGCACAGAAGTATCGTTTTCCCTCCAAATGGTTTATGTTTATCATTTTCATCGCATAGATCCTGCAATAATCTATCTATGATTTTCAACACTTGCAGTGGGCACATAGAAATTTCATCAATAATTATCAATGATGATAAATTTATGTAACGTCCATAGCTACTATTTGCGGTAACATTCGCTACAGCATTTTCCAAAATGGGTATAGGCAATTTAAACACATTGTGTAAAGTTCTGCCTCCAAGTAATAGAGTTGAAGCTATACCAGTGAACGGTGTTGCAATGCAACTAAGATTAAGCGAATTTAATTTGTGAATGATTGCTGTTTGTGTGAATGTTTTTCCACAACCTGCATGAGTGGTTAAACAAAAAACATTAGATCCAGTATCATGATGCAAAACTTCACGAATCACACGGTCAATTAGATTACGCTGATCAATATTTGCAGTTTAATAATGCTCAGAAAACAGAAACTCTTGTTCTATTGGATCAATAGCATTTGCTTCGTCTTTTCTCTGTGAATATGTGGGAACTGGTAAACCAAGTTCTTGACATGACAAATTATGAACATTCAAAATATCTTCAATTTCTAATAGAGCTGTATTAAAGGATACTTCTTCGTTGTAATCTCTCAAAAAATCTTTACTAAGATATACTTTAAATTCATTCCATAACGCCAATGCATTGGGTGGCACATTTAATGCACAAATGTAACCAAATAAATTTCGCATTTGTTTTGGTAAATGTAATTCTTTTGTTCATTTAAACATTCGCGCCATTCATTATGATTTGAAGCAATGCCGCGAGCATGGCACGCTTCAACAAAAGAAGTGTGTATAATTCCATTGTATGTTCTAACATCCTCAAATCATTTTGGACCACAGACATGTAATAAAAGCAATCGTAAATGGAAAAGTTCGATGTCTTTTGGTGATACTACATATATGCGTGTAATGATTTTATCACCTCCACGCCTTCTCTTCTTCCATTTTTTTCAGGAATCTTCCCACACACAATGCAAAGGAATTTCAATATACTTATATTCATGCGCTGATGGATCTGATCGATTGTGATGATACAAAATTGATCGAAATATATTAAAGAATAAAATACTGCCAGAACTTACCTGCAATAGTTTTATAACTTACCTGCTGCATAAATTTTATCAGAAGACCAGAGTCGCCACGATATTTTTATAGATTAAAATATCGAAAACTTACACACTTTACCTTAATAAAAACGGGACCATTTCGCCATCTGACCACCCCCAATAATAATTCAGAAGATACCCGGAACGTTTAGACGAATCTTGCAGCACAGAAATGAGAAAATGGTAATGACGAAATAACTTAGTCTAACACATTTTTATGTTATGAAATGAATATTTTTTACTTACATAAGACGGAATTCCTTAATACAAAACACACCAAAATAAAAATACAAAACTCATTTTGAAATGGTTACATAGGCCTTACCCTTAAATACTTTTTATACTATGGAAAGCAGCCCAGCTTTGCTCACACACACATATACAATTTAACATATTCCTCTTATTTTTGTTTTACGAAGTCATGTTTTTATTCACGGTAATCTGATTAATGGTTCACGGCCGACCGAACACATGTTTTTGTTGCCCGATTCCACGGTCCGTTATTTAACTGTCGTTAATTCACAATTCCACTGCACCAATTTATAATATTGTTCCATCCGTTAATTCCTCGGGTCCCGGTCGGTATTAACGATATTATTGAATTAGTCACATTTTATAAAACTCCACCGACCGGGCCCGAACAAAACTGTCAGCGTCTGTTAGCGAACTTGGTTTCTCGTGGACTGCGGAAGTGTCTATCTCATGCGGACGGATATTAATGCCTGCCGGCGAACGAATTTCGTCGTCACTCACAGCCTGAGTTGTTGCAGATTTGTGGCTGTATGCCTGATACATAGGAGTTTTTCTGTATTGTATGCCGATGATATTTGGGCGCTTATGGCTCGACGTCACAGAGTAGGCGTGACTTAAAGTTTCATATCCGTCGCCTGGTAGATGAAAGCGACCAAAAATTGCTTCTTAGCCATCTTGAATGGTACACGTAGCGTCCCTGTGCGCGTGTGCTCGTGTCATGCATACGAGCGCCCGGTCACACACAAACAAAGTTCTTGGAAACCAAGGTGGTGCGGATTCCTTCTATACCGATTGCACAACGTGATACTGCATCGCCTTTGTTAAAAGCTGTTCTTACAACTTAACACGTGGTCTGGTCACCATTGAAATAAAATTTACACATATTTTTACAAATCCCCGAAAATGCAATAAATAATTAAAAATACCCACAACTTTGGCCCATTACAATACCCCCTCAATGAGAAATCTTCTGTCAAAACAGAAGAAATCTCATTGATAAAACCCCTAAGAGGACCGGTGAGGAACTGGTGCCAACAACCCCCTTTTGTTCTTACACGTCATGGGTAAACGACCCCCCCCCCCCGGCTCGGCGACTATGGACGCATCTGAATGAGATCACTGGACTTCTCTGTACGAGATCCCAACACCGAAAAATCAAACAGACACGCACCACAGCGCACCTCACCCTCTAACATGCTATACCAAAATCCAAATCCCTGGCTTAGATCATGCCAGATCCTCAACCGATATGTTTCCCCTTTTTTCTGCAAACTGGGCTGCCTTTAGCAGATACTGGGCTCACGCACACACTCACACTACATACTGAAAATTGAAATATTCTTTGAAAATTTATTTAAATTACAACTCATTAGCTGTTTTCATTGAAAATCAAACCACAAATTTTGTATCTATACTGAATTATTCTCTCCATTAATTTTTACTTCCATATTCCTTAAGGAATGGAAGTATGGTGATGGCAAAAAAAATCGTGTTCGAGATTATTGCAGATTCTGATTCTACTACACTCAAAACATGAAAAAAAGTCAGTTTTCCGAAAAGTGTCTGTGTATGTGCCTGTGTGTGTGTGTGTGTGTGTGTCTGTAGATTTTTTTTCTATGGCAAACGATAACTGCCGCAAATTCAAACAGAATCAAATAATTTTTTGCATACAGCCCTGATTTGTAGAGTACTCACGACCTATTGTTTTTGGTGAAGATCGGTTGAGGGAAAGGGGTAGTTTACCTGCAACGGTTTTTTTTTATCAAGGGAAATTTTTTTTTGGCAAACGATAACAGCCGCAAATTCAAACAAAATTAAATAATGTTTCGTATACAGCCCTGAATTGTAGAGTTCTCAAGACCTATGGTTTTTGGTGAAGATCGGTTAAGGGAAAGTGGTAGTTTACCTGCAACGTTTTATGTTTTAACAAGGGTATTTTCTATGGCAAACGATAACAGACGCAAATTCAAACAGAATCAAAAGATTATTTGTATACAGCCCTAAATTGCAGAGTTCTCAAGACCTACTGTTTTTGGTGAAGATCGGTTAAGGGAAAGGGGTAGTTTACCTGCAGCGTTTTTTTATCAAGGGTATTTTCTATGGCAAACGATAACAGCTGCAAATTCAAACAAAATCAAATAATTTTTTGCATACAGCCGTGATTTGTAGAGTACTCAAGACCTATTGTTTTTGGTGAAGATCGGTTAAGGGGAAGGGGTAGTTTACCTGCAACGTTTTTTTATCAAGCGTATTTTCTATGACGAACGATAACAGCCGCAAATTCAAACAGAATCAAATAATTTTTTGCATACGTCACTGAATTGTAGAGGACTCAAGGCCTTTTGATTTTGGTGAAGATCGGTTAAGGGGAAGGGGTAGTTTACCTGCAACCTTTTACGTTTTAACAATAGTAAAGTACATGAAAATTCATTTAAACTTTTTCAAACAATGGTAATTGTTAAAATAAAATAATTTTGTTGCCAGGCAATAAAATTATAATTTTTTCATTTTAATGTAAATCTGTACATAGTATAAAGTAAAGTCGGTGCGTTTTCTCTCTGTGTTTGAAATCGCTAATCTCAGGAAGTACTGAACGGATTTTATTCAAGTTTTCGCCAATAGACAGAGTGTCTATCGAGGAACATTTATGTGTATAATTAATACATATATGTTGTACATTAGCTTAGCTATCACGGTTTATGTCAAGTAAGTGGTATAGTTTACATCTTATATATAAAAATGAATGTTTCTTTGTTTGTCCCGTATGCGTTCCTATACCATTCATCCGATTGCGATGAAACTTCGGTGAGTTGTTGTGCGCACGGCCGCGAAGGTTTCTTCCACATCTCCTCCTAAACCACTGTACCGATTTCAACCAAACTTGGCACAAATATTTTACGCAACGGGAGAACCAACATAGGATAGGTGTTTTTTCGATGGGGTCCTTTTGGGGGTTCTTTGGGGTCTTCCACTTCGCCTCCTAAACCACTGGACCGATTTCAACCAAACTTGGCACAAATATTTTACGCAAAGGGAGAACCAACATAGGACAAGTGTTTTTTTCGATACGATCCTTTGGGGTCTTCCACGTCTCCACCTAAACCATTGGACCGATTTCAACCAAACTTGGCACAAATATTTTACGCAATGGGAGAACCAACATAGGACAGGTATTTTTTTCGATATGATCCTCTGGGGGGTCCTTTGCGGTCTTAAAAAACTATTAGATCTGGTTACTATGGCAACCCAATAGAATAGATTCTGTTCTAAATATATTATCGCATTAAATTGAAGACCACGCGAACGAAGTTGTGGGGAACAGCTATTTATTTTTAAGAAGCCTACTTTAATTAAACTTTATTAATTAAACTAACATTTTCATTACGTACAACGTGAAACTCCGTAGCGAAGCACAGGTATTCTGCTAGTCATGTATAAGAGAAAATATATCGTGCGTGGCAGGCAAGCATATCTCAGTTATGTACTGTTTACGTTTCCATTTTATTATTATCACTACCGCAATAAAAAGGCAGGGAACACACACACACACACACACACACACACACACACACACACACACACACAATTCGCGTTATTTCTGGCCTCATTCATGTTTATTTTCTTACATTTGCACGCTTTTTAAATGGAAAGTGCCGAACCCACACCAACACAACGCATGCAAGCCGAAAAAGTGTCCAGCGTGGATAGCGATTTGCTTCCTGTGGATCGCTGGGCAGTGTAACTGCACGTGTTTACAGAGGAACGATTCATAGACAGACTTTTCGTCTTTAGGGAATGAACCCTCTGCAAGATGCTGAGGGTCCATGAGTGACTTCGGAGCGCTCCTTCTTTTCCGCGTGTTTGTTCTGTGAAACGTACACTGTAGATTCGCAGATTTATTCTAAGCAACGCTCAATAGGAAATGTTGAAAATTTTTGTCCACGGTGAACCCTCATACACACTAAACCTGCTCTGATGTTTTAATTACGGACATCATAATATTAAAACTTTGGAAACTTGAGCACTACTTAATGGAGATCAATCATTAACTTATACAAGCCATTAATTTTATGCATATTTTATATATATATGTGTACAACGTTATCGGCAACAAAGAAGTAGTTTTTGTTAAAATTCCTTCCCGGGATATTTGGCCGTAGTCCAATGTTTTCTACAAAACCAGACGTTTCGGCAATGCCATTGACTTCCATCATCAGTGAAAATCGAGTGTGATAACATGAGGTGGTATATGTTAGTGACCACAGTACTGTGGTTAAGGCTGAAGCAGTAAGTACAAAGAAGTAGTTTCTATGGTAATATTTCATTTCGAAAATGATTTTAAAAATAAATCTTAGAATATGGAAGTCATGTATGGTTCTCCATACCGATATTTCTGTTATTTAAAATAAATCAATTGAACATTTCTTAAAAATAAGAACATCCTTAGCCTAACATGTGAGTACACCTAGATTCTAACAATACATTTCAATAAAATAATTCAATAATAATAATAGTACACAAACAATAATGTAACCAAAGTTAAACATATCAATTAGACGGCAGGCGCAAAATCAAGAAATTTTTTTTTCAAAAAAAAATTCAAACAAAATATTTTCTTTCCATATTGAAATTATTTAAAACTTGTTCAAATCAATTACAAACAAAAGTTGGATTAACTTCCTTGCTAAACATGCCTAGTATATGACCTCACCCCTCAGCTGATCAAAACTGGGTCAAGTCAAGGACCTTGACCTATATACGTTACACACAAGTTACATCTGAAATTACATTATACCTCTGTAAAATTGTATCTTGAAACACAAAACACAATAAAATAAAACATTTAAAAGAACAAAATATTATTATAAATAACACTCAAATTGATATTTAAATTATTCAAATAAACACTTTCTAACTTTATATTTCCAAATTCTATCAAAAATTGTCACTG
This sequence comes from Magicicada septendecula, assembly GCA_034769895.1. Lineage (NCBI taxonomy): Eukaryota > Metazoa > Arthropoda > Insecta > Hemiptera > Cicadidae > Magicicada > Magicicada septendecula. The sequence goes on from CM068368.1 coordinate 848,183,715, forward strand.
GTTTTAATTAAAAATTTTATATTCTTGTTATAAATCTCTTTCTTTATTATTCTCACTTTCCATTACTTTGGGGTGATTTAATTACTCATAACAATTTAATTTACCACTTGGTAGGTCTACATTTATAATCTCTGCCCCTCTGACTCTAATACCCATCAACATTAACTAACATGACACCCATCTCTATAAAAACATCTATCCAACAATCTCTAAACCCTACTTATCATTAAACTCAAATCGCCACCTTCTCTCGATATATATATAAAAATCCTCTCTAACCCTTTGTACTTAGGATAAGTGTTCCCCCCCCCAAAAGCTCATCCCATTATGTTGGTTCCTGGATTCTACCTAAGGTAACCCTTTCCGGCGCCAAACGGTCCCTTCCCGTCCCAACCCTTTTGTTGCGGACTCCTACATTATACTATCCCCTCTTACAAAATTGCCATCCCCAAATCTCAATCTAATTACCTCACTTCAACTACAACAAAATAACATCATCATTTATAATATCAATATATCACTCATTACTCTACATATATTCCCCATATCTCCTGTGTCAACATCACTACTTCTCAAATTCTATTACATTACCTCACAGCAATATTCTTCTTTCTATGGCACTACAGCCCTTGTTGGGCCCTGGCCTCCTTCAATTTTTCCCCCCATTCTCCTCTGTCAGCAGCCATCCTCCTCCAGGAACGCACTTTTAATATCTCTCTTGCATCCTCATCCACAGCAATATTACACTAACTCAAAACAATATTTTTCTCTCCACTACTTCAACTTTAACTGATCTATATGTCCCACAAAAATATTCATCACCCAGAATCTATCTTTTATTATTTCTGACAATTCATTTTAACATCTCAACTTTATTAACTTACTTTTCTCATTATTTAAAACAATGTTTTTTAACACATTACAACCTTATATTTAACATTAATTACCTGGAACATTAATAAACAATTTAACAGTGACATTTTACTACTGATCAGCTGACATTCCTAGCTAATTGTAAACACATTTCAAAATTGTGCAAATTACATGAAATACATATTTTTAGCAATCCTTACATCTACCATTTTACACATCATTGGTTTAATAATATTAATAAAACAATAATAAAGCAATAATAAAACATATTTATTATTAGCCTTTATGTTACCTTTCAGTTATTATTAAAATTTTTAATTATCATTTTTATTTAACACAATTATTTCAAATCATCTCATTATTGAATTAAAATCTTTTCATCTGAGTTACACCTGTAAACATTTTTATTATACTTGATTCGTACTATAAAATTTTTTATACTTACAGTCCATTTGAACTGACATACACAAAATATATACACCATACACCAATACTTTCACGTAACCTCTGAAACATTTAACAAGATGTTATTTCAAATCCAATAATTTAACATTTATTTATTAATGGATCATATGATTCAAATCTCCTAAAACAATTTAAATTCATTACAAAAATTCATTATACAACATTAAAATCAGTCAAAATATTTAAAACATCTCAGATTATTTTAATTAAATTCATTATTAACAATACAACTTTCATTGCTATCAAAACAATTCGCTAATTACTGTCCTTCAAATTAATTTTGTTCTTTATTTATATTGCCAAATATTACTATTATTATTACAACGATTATCTGCATCCACATTGTTTACCTGACATTCTACAATACACACAAATAAATTCACTACAATTATTTACAAACTTTTGTTATTAACTGTTCCGTCTTTTCACACTTCATTGTCCAAATCTGTCAGGTCAAAACCACAAAACAAAAATATTTATAATTGTCCTTTATTGTTTTATAGTCTACCCTCCATCGTCAAAGATTAATCTTTGTTTTATATAGCACTGTTCAATTTTATTGACATACACATTGTTGTCTTGTGTGTCATAACCAAACAATTTCAATTTATCCGTTATACCGTAATAATCAGTCACCAAGTCTACGTTAAGTATTTCTGTTAAGTCTCCATCAGTAAATTTTTCCAATATCGGGTCAGATACTTTTTTATTATAAATCAAATCATTATTGTTTAGACACACTTCTAACCTTACTTTCCACTCATCATACTCTCTATTTAATTCATACAATTCTGTTTCTCTCTCAACATACAATTCTCTGTTTAAATCTCTCTCATCATAATACCATATCACACTCTCAAAATTACTCCAGACAGAGGGTACAAAATTATACAACAAAAATAAACCACTCAAATCTTCTACTAACACGGGACTCTTGCCCTTCTTAAACAATACTTGTGAACACTCTGGTTCAGAAAAAATAAGGGGAAAATTTACCCTCTGCCCCCATTCTACCACTATATTATCTTTCCACTCTCTCTCTAACTCATAAGCATACATTAACATTTCATTATCACATTCCACAACTTCATCAGTACTCTCACTATTTATTTTCACCGTATCACTTTCTGATACTAACTCTTCAAATACATTACTATTCTCAATATTATTTTTATTTGTTAACTTTTCATCTAGCATCACATTTTGACACATGTCGTTATAATTTTCATTCGTATTATTCTTATTTGGATTCATTACAACTACTCCCATTCTCTCCATACTCTGTTCTAATTTATTCAAACTAGTTCTTATTGTTTCATTATTATTTTCAAAACATTTATTCATTTCTTGGATCTCATTTTTTAATTCATCAAAACTATTATTTTGAGCATCGAATTTTCTGTTCTGAACTTCAAATTTTACATTAAAATCACTACTTTGTCTATCCAATTTGTCATTCATTTTATTGTATTTGACATTAGAATCAATTTGTTGTTCTTTATTTTGTTTTTTCAATTCATCTAGATCACTACTTATATTTTCGGACATTGTTTTTATCAGACTAAACAGATCGTCCATCGAACTCTTTAATTCGTGTCGTCGTTGGAGTAGATCGTGCTGCTACATTTCTATCAACGAAGCTGACTTCATTATTATCTGCCATTTTTTTTATTTTTATACCTGATACTTAGACTGCTTTAATTAATTTTATTTTTTATAATACACTTTTTATATATAAAAACCACTATTTTCTACAATCCAAAACACCTAACCCACTGTAAATCACAATAATACGAACATAACCTACTCACACGTACGTAATTATGTACGATAAATATTTTTACAAATTCGTCATTACCACATCCTATTTTCTGTGATTTAAAATAGGTCTATCTCGTATAAATAAAATTAAACGAAAATCCTGGCAGGGTCGCTATTTGTGATGATACAAAATTGATCGAAATATATTAAAGAATAAAATACTGCCAGAACTTACCTGCAATAGTTTTATAACTTACCTGCTGCATAAATTTTATCAGAAGACCAGAGTCGCCACGATATTTTTATAGATTAAAATATCGAAAACTTACACACTTTACCTTAATAAAAACGGGACCATTTCGCCATCTGACCACCCCCAATAATAATTCAGAAGATACCCGGAACGTTTAGACGAATCTTGCAGCACAGAAATGAGAAAATGGTAATGACGAAATAACTTAGTCTAACACATTTTTATGTTATGAAATGAATATTTTTTCCTTAATACAAAACACGCCAAAATAAAAATACAAAACTCATTTTGAAATGGTTACAAAGGCCTTACCCTTAAATACTTTTTACACTATGGAAAGCAGCCCAGCTTTGCTCACACACACACATATACAATTTAACATATTCCCCTTATTTTTGTTTTATGAAGTCATGTTTTTATTCACGGTAATCTGATTAACGGTTCACGGCCGACTGAACACGTGTTTTTGTTGCCCGATTCCACGGTCCGTTATTTAACTGTCGTTAATTCACAATTCCACTGCACCAATTTATAATATTGTTCCATCCGTTAATTCCTCGGGTCCCGGTCGGTATTAACGATATTATTGAATTAGTCACATTTTATAAAACTCCACCGACCGGGCCCGAACAAAACTGTCAGCGTCTGTTAGTGAACTTGGTTTCTCGTGGACTGCGGAAGTGTCTATCTCATGCGGACGGATATTAATGCCTGCCGGCGAACGAATTTCGTCGTCGCTCACAGCCTGAGTTGTTGCAGATTTGTGGCTGTATGCCTGATACATAGGAGTTTTTCTGTATTGTATGCCGATGATATTTGGGCGTGTATGGCTCGACGTCACAGAGTAGGCGTGACTTAAAGTTTCATATCCGTCGCCTGGTAGATGAAAGCGACCAAAAATTGCTTCTTAGCCATCTTGAATGGTACACGTAGCGTCCCCGTGCGCGTGTGCTCGTGTCATGCATACGAGCGCCCGGTCACACACAAACAAAGTTCTTGGAAACCAAGGTGGTGCGGATTCCTTCTATACCGATTGCACAACGTGATACTGCGTCGCCTTTGTTAAAAGCTGTTCTTACAACTCAACACGTGGTCTGGTCACCATTGAAATAAAATTTACACATATTTTTATAAATCCCCGAAAATGCAATAAATAATTAAAAATACCCACAAATTTGGCCCGTTACACGATTCAATTCAAAAAATGGTAATAATTTTGTTTGTCTTGCATTTTCAATTGCTTGACGTTCTTGCCCTTCTCGAAAGTAAACAGTCTGTCTACGCGGTAAATGAATGTCAAGTCTAACGATGACATGTGATTGAAAATGCATTGGTAATTCATAGATGCGCCATACAGCTTCAGTTGATCCGACATAACGGCCATTTAAAAAATTTTTAACTTCATCAATTTGTATTTCTTGACCTGGTTCATTTCTCTCTGAACCTAATTCAACAGATGCACTGTCATAGCCTTTATACACGTATTTATAAATGTATTTAACACTTTTAACTGTAGTGCATACTTCAACATTTATATGGCAATTAAATTTGGCAAGTAAATACGGATTATATGGTACAACATAACGATTGTCGAGGCAACTACCGCGAACTTCAGCATTAATACCATTATCACGCCTTCTGTATAATGGATATCCATTTAATAATTCACATGCAAATTCATTAAATCGTTTTGGATAATCTTTTGTGCATTTTCCATCTCTCATACACACAGAATTTGGATTAAGTACACCGCATGGACCATGCATCATGTGTTTTCCAACATATTCATGTAATGTAGGATGTGTTTGAATGTTAGGAATCTCCGCAGATACAACTTTATCAATATCGGTAGCGTTAACAATTTTATATTGCTCATTTAAAGAGAGTATGACGCAATCCTCTCTTTTGAAACTCAATTGTATAAATGAGTGCTTCAACTTTACCGAAGATTTTTCTTAGTGTAAGGCCCTCAATTAATGCTTTCAGTTTGGACTTGAATACACGCACAACAATATCAGGTCGAAAATTAGCTGACTCACCTACACCAATATTGCTAACTATTTCAGGCCAACTTGGATTGCAAGTCATTGTAATAAACAAAGAAGGCTTTCCGAAATGTTGTACAATTGACATTGCATCTAAATAATTCTGATACATATTTCTTGGAGATCCATTGAATGAAGATGGTAAAATTACTCTACGGCCAACATTATTGGCATTGGGGTTCAATTCTAAATAATCTGTTAAATTGTTGTAAACTTCATACCTAAGACTTGTTCGATTTTGTCGAATGAAATGTAACCTTGTGCCCTCTATTCTCACATACATATCAACTATCCACTGCAGAAATAATTTTTGTGAATGGTGCAACATGCTAAAATCTTCTCTAATTGCAAGTCGATAGGCTGCATACTGAAGCATGGTTAATTTATTTCTGGGCGCTCTTGAATTAGATGTAGTTGGTACATTATGAGAAATATTGATATGCCACCCAGTATCACCATTTGGAAAAAGTAATGGATACGCTAAAGGGTCCAATGATGAATCTAAAACAGAGATATTTTTAATGGTACCATTAACTTTTGAAAACGAAACCATATTTCGTTCAAAGGGTGGCTCACCATCAACTGTACTAAATATTACTGCTACATCAGTTTGAACTGCATCATTATAATGGCGTAGATCTAAATCACGATTTACTTTAATGAGCATACAAATTTCTTTATTTTGATTTTCAACTCTCTGACAATGATCTTTCATTGCAATGAATGACCGAACGAAAGGATTAATGCGTTCCAATTCAAGAGAGATTTCGCACATTATATTGTTATTGCATGTTTGATTATAGTGTTTACGTAATCTATAATTGACAGCAGTGTCAACATCATAAAAATATAATTGCGCATAACATGGTGAGCGACCATATCCAGCAGTCATTGGACCTGATCTGTGATAAAAAACATCATGTATTTTAAAATGATACACTCCACGCGTAACTGTATCCGAAATTTTAGCTTCTGAGCTAACCATAGCAAATGATGAATTGTATTTACGAATGTTTTCAAAATAATTTTTTGACTTTCTTTTTATTGAAGGTTCATTTGAAGTAAGTCCATCATACAATGATTTAAAGTATTCATTTTGACTTAAGGCCGGTAATATTGCTTTACCCTTATGACAACATGAAATGAATGCAGTCCTTTCACCTAAAGTGCCCTCAGATTCGAAATGTTTTGCATTGCAAAACCTGCATTGTAAATGGATTAATCCACAATCAAAAGTATTAAAATTTCTTGGAATGACATTCAGTGTGCATTTAAATGTATCCCTCAAAATAATTTCATCATTTTGTATACTATTTACACTATTTAAATTTGCATTTGGTCTATTATCATTTTGACTTTCACGCGAATATATATTCCTTCTTCTTTGTCTCTCACTCTGACCAGTCAATGTTATACTATTTACACTATTTAAATTTGCATTTGGTTTATTATCATTTTGACTTTCACGTGAATATATACTCCTTCTTCTTTGTCTCTCACTCCGACCCGTCAATGTTCTATGTCGAGGCATAATGGAAGTAGGTGCGAATATCTGAATGTAAAAAAACATGTAATGAAATTACTGAAACTAAGATTAGACAGGGTTTAATTTAAAAATAATAAAATGTACACACTTTTTTGAAACCACCAATAATAATTAGGCGAGAGAAAGTCAATTCAAATTGCTGCTACAAAATTTTCCTTTTGCAACAGGTGTATATTAAGCAAGCTGTATTTCACTTTCAACTGCACATTAATATATAAAACACAGATATCTAATATACAAAATATAAAATAAACGCTTTTTTGCCTTGACATACACTCCACAGACTATTGAAAAAGGAACATTTGAAATCACACAAAATTCACAGCTCATTCAGTCAATCTGTCAGTATTAAGCAAGCTGTATTTCACTTTCAACTGCACATTAATATATAAAACACAGATATCTAATATACAAAATATAAAATAAACGCTTTTTTGCCTTGACATACACTCCACAGACTATTGTTACCTGGCAACAAAATTATTTTATTTTTAACAATTACCATTGTTTGAAAAAGTTTAAATGAATTTTCAATTGCAAATGAATGTTTTATTTTATTTAATTTAATGTATTTGTAACACATATTATATATAAATTTTAGCTTTCTGCACTCCTTCTCCATATAAACTTTAACTATGCCAAATCTCACACTCCTCCGTGCGCGCAATATACTTAAAAAGGGTACAAAGTTTTCTCTTCACGTATTAATATATAGATAATAACAATGAAAAGACAAAATTAACAGAACCTTTTAGCAAGATAAATACAAATTAATTGAGAATTATAAGAAATACAACCAATATAAGAGAAGGACGACTCGAACACCAGAACTGATGAAAATAATCCATCAAACATCAATGAACTTGTAATGTATAATATTATTTACTTTACTACACCCACGAGATTGACCATAACACTTAAAGAATTAACGCACAATATCCAAACTTGGTTCAAACACTATAAACACTGAATAACTATTAAGATATACAATAATCATTATTAAAAGTTATTCAAATTAATTATTAATTAACACTTTGAGAAATAAGAAAAGATTTATACACGATTTCTAACTTAACCGATGTTTGTAAAATGAACTCGCTACTGTTTTAAATTCTAAGAAAACTGTTGTAAAGAAAGATCATAATATTTAATTAACTTGATGTCAAGGATTGTACTTTCAAAAATCATTTTGTAATCTTTTTGCCGTAATCAAAAGAACTTTTTGACTGAATAAAGCAGTGAAAACATTATTAGACTCTCAGTCGAATGGCCCAAGTCAGCATAGCAAACCGCTGAGTTGCAATTTATTTATAGACGGAGCAAAAAAGTAATATATTGTTATAATTTCATGTTTTAGTAATTATTCAAAGCAAAACCAACCATTAATAAACCAATACTTACTTTATTACCTGTTCATTATTTCAATTATTAATCTTTATGTGTTTACTTCATTAATATAGCGCCGTAAAAATTTTCTACAAGAATTACAGGTTGGTAAGACTGTCGCGGGAAAGCAGATTTTGAATTTCTCCGACAACAAGCTGCGAGAGATACGGTTACACTAAGTGAAGGAATTATAAAATTTTTTAATTGTTTTGAACAAACAATTTGGCACCTAGAAACGGGAAAATCACAATTAAGTGGAACAGGTAAACAGGTATTGGCGAGGTCAAATACGACACAAGCAGATAGTTGCAAAATTACGACGCAACTTGGAATTTAACGAAACATAACACTTTTATCGTTATAAATTGACGACGATCCCAAAGTGAATTTCACGGGACGACAAGAATTTGTCGTTACAAATTGACGACAACAACGTGTGGCTTTTAGAACATACAGCTTTTTATTGTAACAAATTGACGCACAAACGTGAGGGTTTTCACACTCAGAAAATTTATTGTTACAATATCTTTTGATATCCTTTGATTATTCTTTAAATACATTCATTTTCCAGTAATGAATTAATACATTATAATGAAATTTTGTTTTAATAATTCGATAAACTTCTTTACTGCTGGAATCACAAATATTACTATTAAGTGTAGTGGTAAAATTGTGGTTAAGAAATATCATGTTTCCATACTACTGGTTTTCTGCAAAATTTTACAAACACAAAAATGATTGAAAATACAATATTTCCTATATAAATTTCTTCAACACAAGTGACAAAATAAACTAAGACAAAATTATACTGGTCAGTTCTGGTGCTTATGCCCATGAACATCTTGTGAACTGTCGGTGCTAATGGATTATTTTTGAAAAGTGATTAGACATAAGTGAAATGAAATTGTTGCAGAAAATTATAAAATGCGGGGGAGGGGTTGCAGGGTTCATGTATAAGATTAAGACTGAAACAATTTGAAATAGCCTAAAGATTAGAAGTTTGTTAGATGATTTCTGAGATGGTTAGTACATGTAGTGAGAATAAAAAAGAAGTGTGTGTAACACTGATTTAGGAAACGGGAACAGGAAACAAAAAAACATGACGACAACCTATAAAAGTGTGGAACATTGAGATACCTAATATACTAAACTGGAAACAACTAAACTGGACACAAGGTATGAGGAAATGATAGAGAACTACGTCACAGCTATGGGATAAGTAATGTAATGGGACAAAATGGGCTGAACCATTGTTTTAATAATTTTCAGTAATTATCAATGTATGTAATTCTTTTATAAAATCTATTGTTTGGAGGTGTGTAGGAAGACATAACAAAGGGTAGGTGAGTCACAGAAAACGCGCGTGGCTTACGGCATAATTAGAACGCCACGTGTTTTTAATGTTACAACGAACTACCGGAGCCGAGAAACGTCCAGAATCTTCGATGCTTGAAGGCAGGAGACGAAGGGACATCCGGTTGAACTGAGTTTACAATGCGCAAAAAACTCGGATAGCGTCACCACGCCATCTCAGATCGCCGCAGTCTGCAGTCCACCTCAACACCGTACGGTCGTGTAATACCAGTGCCCACGGGCCGACCGGGTAAGCTTACCAAAAATAAAGTTGTAAATTATGAGAGAACAGTGACGAGTGTAGAAAACATTAAATCAACCACAGTGCACATTATATAACAGTTTGGAACCGTGTTTTGGAGTGTTTAACGAAAAAGTGTGAATTACAATGTGACAGTACAAAAATGGGTATAATTATTTTATGTTGTGAAATACTACGATCTATAAGAATCTGAACAAAATATGACTTTCAAAAGTGGGGTGGTATGAATCAGCCAGAGTGACGTAGGAGCTGTAATCTTTGAGCTATAAACCTAACCATATATGGGCACAAAATTTTAACGATTCGATTGACATCAGAAGAATATCACAAAATGAACACGTGTTTTTAATACGGAAACGAAATCCTACCTTCGATGATGTTCTAGAACATTTCGATATGACGTCGACAGCAAGGAGTGGGTACCACGTGACCAGTCTTTATATAGTACAAACACCAGTCGCCATCTTGCTGTTCGATCAACATCTCCGAGACGTACGGGTGTTTAATCCAAGTCCGCGGACAAGGTTGGTTTAGGCCGACAAATGGGTAAAGAATGTATTTAAAACCGGCATAAGTGAACCCCTACAAGTATAAAAATTAATAATACTGTTCGAACAAAATATTCAACCCATACGGGTGTGTTAACAAGTCCGCGGACAAAATCAATTTAGGCCTTTAAACAGTGAAAAATGCATATAGAACAGTGCGAAATAAGTTTCTTCAAGTATCAAAAGTAATCGTCCAAATTTAGCTAACAGTTAACAGTTTAGTGAGTGTTGAAAAAGGTGAACTACAAAAGTGATGACTCCACATGTGGATTAACGTATCCAGATAAGTACTTAAATCGACCAGACAGCTAGCAACAACCATGTACCCAGTATTAAACAATAAATTCAGAATGCAATGAGAGCTCAAAACTAAGGGGGGTTTTACGAGAGTGAGTGAGAGCGTGAAAGAAGTACTGGTTTGCTTTGATAGATTTAAGTAACGTAAGCTTGTCTAATTAATGATCATGTATGTTCCATGTTGGATGATTTAATAATCACCTAATATATCGGGGTAAAGCCCGTTGGAATTTCAAAGAAAAAATGAAAATAAAAGGTAATTTCTATTTCACAATGACCACGTGTTATTTGTAATTATTGCGCTGTAACCTTAATCTATTTCCATCGTTAAATTCTCGCCTAACGAGCTTAGAATCTTCTGAGACCAGGGAACGAAGTGTTAAAATAGTCTTAAGCGTTTTTTTTCAAGGGGCAGAGTGTCACGGTTTACTTATTAACCAAAAAATATGTAGGCGATCCTGAAAGTGCTCTTGAAGTAAGGTAGGTGCGAGAATACATCGAGAAGGTAGGTAAGATTTTGGGCGGGTATATTTAAAATTGTATAAGTCACTTTACAATTGGCGAAACCCTGCCAGGATGTTTTATTGGAATAAATGGTATAGAAACTTTACAATTGGCTATGCCAGGATTTTTATATAATTTTTTACGTAAAATAGGCCTGAAATTTGACGACTGGGAGTAGGCTTAGAAGCAGCAACAAATGTTTTGAAATTTTTAGGTTAAGACGTTCAAAATAACACGGGGTCTGAATAATTTTTGTTTAGTACATGTAAACACTCATTTAGTTATCTCAATATTAAATTATAAACAGCAGTTAACAAAAATAAGTAAAATATGGAGAATAATGGTGGAGGAAGTTAGATTGTCTGACTCAACCGTCATTAATGAAACAGAAAGTCAGTCAAATAATGTATTAAATCAAGAGAACAGTCTAACCGAGTCTGTTATAATGAGTAACACAGTACCAGTCTACTCCCGTAGCAATTAAAGTAAAAGAATGGTCGATGACCGATATAATGAATTTTATGAGCAGACGTTTTGATAGTAGTGATGAAAAATTTGCTGAACAGAATGTAAAGTTCAACTAACTAAGTAGGGATATGAATAATCGGTTTGATGTTAAATTAAATGAACAAAACAGTAAATTAAATGAACTAAGTAATGATAACATCAAATTCTAAATGAATATAAAACAACGTTTAAACGGAATTGACGAACATTGTAGTACCATCGTTAAACAAATGCACAATGATGTCAATGAAATCAGAAAGAGAAAGTGAATTAAAACAGGTAAGCGATTTTGATAGTGAAAATCATAATGAGGACAAGTTAAGTGCAAATGAGAATAGAAATAACGAAGGAATAATTGACAAGGTAAGTAATAGTGAAAATATAAGTGACAATGATAATGGTGAGATGATGATGAATAATAACAAGGTTATAGTTGACAAGGTAAGTGAGAATGAAAATAGTGATAACTATCACAGCGAAATTACAAGTAATAATGGTAATATAGTTGAAAGTGGAGTATCTAAGAGTGATACAGTAAGTAATAGTAGTGATGATGAGAGTATAAAGTTAGTAGAGTTTATTGAGGGGGTAGGAGTAAGTGTTGATGAGCTAGAGAGAGAGTGGAGGGAGAGTTTAAGTGAATATTGTGGGTGGAGGGCAAATTTTCTCCGTGATGTTGTAGGTGAAGTAAAGGCTTCACGAGTCTATTTGGGAGACAAATGGTCTACAAATAATCCCTTAGGTTGATATAAAGTACCTGGTAAAGCCAGATTGTGTTGTAACAAAGTTGTATTGCTCTTTGCGTGGAATGGGAGAATTAAATGGTGTAACGGGACAGATCAGGGACGGGAATAAATTTTAATATTTGAAAATAATTTTTAAAGTAGTCAGTGTTCACCTTTGGGGTACCTCGTTTTAACCGACGACACATACAATGTTATTACAAAACACCATGTCTGCGTTTGTCTTTGGAGTCCTCCAGTCCAGACATATTAAGTAACTATGTACAGTTCGTGCACCTGTGAATCACAGAAGATATGAAGGCATCGTGCAGATTTCACCAGGCGGCAAAAGATTGCAGAATTCACTGGCCTAGCTTCTAGAACTTTTTAAACCCACCAATCAGGGCTTGAATTGGTGATCACGTGACCAGGCCTCAAACCCTAAGAACTGCGCCCCAGCGCCAGATTAAGCGTCAGTCGATAAAATTTTTCAGACCGCATGGTCAACAAATATTAGTGCTCGAGCAAATACATCGCCGGCGGCAAAATAATGAGTATTATTTTAATCCAAAACAACAGTGAAGTACGAGTTAAAGAACGGTAACGATGTTGGTATAAGTGGACTATAAAATCAGAAAGTTCGGAGTGTATTAAATGAAGACGGTGGTGTAACAACAATAGGAACACCAGATGGATGGGTAACTGTACTGAACAATTCATTGATAAAAATAAATAATTTTACTTAAAGCATAAACCCCATTTACAAATTAATATTTCAAAATTCAAATACTTTGGGAATGAGATCTCAGTAAGGGGTTTGAATCTGTCATTGTAAAAGAGAGAGTGTGAATGCAAAGTACTGGTTTAGTAATCATATAAATTACTTGTAATAGTTCTGTAAGAATGGTAGTAAGAATTGTTTATTTTGTCAATTTTATACCGATAACCTGGTGCGTTATTTTTGTCTAACTAAAAACTGAAAAACTTAATAGAAGTAGTAGTTGATAAGCAACGATGAGAAACTGAGGAGTTGGTATACCAGTGTAGAATATAACGTAATTTTTTCGTAATAAACAAAAAATAATTTGTTTTAGTCAGCATAACATGTGTTCGCTTTATGATTTCGCAACTCAACCCAAATAATCCCTCTGCAACTGTTTTCGTCTATTCGACCCTGGATGTAGAACAAAGGTAAGAAAAACTAAATTTTGATAAATAAATAAATATATTAATAAAAATAAATAAAATATATTATTTGCATAAAACGTAAAGTTTCAGTGGCCCCCGAACTGGGACGATCTGTATGATTTATTGTAATCATACAGATTAGACCTAACTTGAGTTGCAGAGAAGGATTATTTGGGAGTGATGGCGTTTTTGTAAGTAATTATAGATTGTGTCTAGAAATTGGTAACGGAGAACCATAAATTAAAGTTAAAGTTTGTATAATTGTATAGGCAAGATATAATAAAAAAAAAAAAAAAAATGGAAAATAATAGTGACGAAGTCAACAGCATTGACTTAACTAATACCAGTACAGACAATCAAGTAAATACGACAGTAACCGAAACGGTGATAAACGAACTAAGCCTAACCGAGTCCGTAACAATGGAAGACGCTAGGATTCATTCAACGCCTATCCAAAACAAACAATGTGACAATAACGATACAGTGAACATGATACAGCTAATGTTATAAAAGCAAAACACAATGTTAGGTAATAAATTTGAAACCAATTTCAACGAACTTAAGGGTGAGATTAACGTTAAATTAAATGAACAAAATAAGAAATTTGAGGCCTTAAATAATCGTTTGGACAATAGTGATGAAAAATTCTACACTAAATTCAATGAAATAAGTAGCGACATAAATAGTCGTTTTGACATAAACTAGAATAAATTTGATGAATTAAATAATTCACTGTGTAGACGATTTAACGAAACTAAAAGACAAACGGACGAGTTAAGAGAGTGTGCATGTATGTTAGAAAATAAAACAGACATGTTAGAATCTAACCAAAAAGAACTTGGACAACAAATAATTACAGTAAATGATAAATTAGAAAGCTTTGAAAGTAAAGCGGGTAATAAATAAGAGGGTATCGAGAGTGAGATGCAGTGCACAAATAACACGATACGTGCCATAGATAACCATAGTAGTGAATTAGAATCACAGGGAGGGAGGGAGGGAGGGAGGGAGGGAGGGAGGGAGGGAGGGAGGGAGGGAGGGAGAGAGAGAGAGAGAGAGAGAGAGAGAGAGAGAGAGAGAGAGAGAGAGAGAGAGAGAGAGTGTGTGTAGCGAAAGTAGAGAACAAATATGGGAAGAGAGGGCACATAAGGTTTGTAGTGAGGGTGGCGTTGTAGGGAGTCCCCAACGTAAAGCATTGTGGCGGGTTGTGGAGAGTTATAGAGAAGTGTTTGCTGAGTTACCTGGAAGAGCCAGGAACTATGAATGTGAGTTGAAAGTACGGGAACACACACCTTTTGTGCAGAGAAGTTATCCAGTGCCTTTTTCTAAGCGTAGAGCTGTTCAGATTGAGTTAGACAGAATGATAGAGGGGGATATAATAGAGAGATCAGTGTCACCCTATTCAAAGCCTTTAGTTGTGGTTATAAAAAAGGACGGTAGAGTGTGGCTATGTTTAGACACACGCAGAATAAATCAGATTATTATTCCTGACCGGGAGTCACCCGAACCCATGGATGAAATTTTTCAGAAATTCAGTGGGGTTAAATATATGACATCATTAGACTTAACCGCGGGTTACTGGCACATCCCGTTAGACATGGAGAGTAGGAAATACACTGCTTTTTTGTTTAATGGTAAAAATTACCAATTCAAATGACTACCCTTCGGACTCAACACCAGTGTGGCTAGTTTTATAAAATGTTTAGATGAGATTTTGCAACCGAAGAACTTAAGAGTTTTTAACTGTGTACGTAGATGATATTTTAATAGCTTCAAGCACGTTATCAGAGCATGTAGAACATTTGGAGTATGTACTAGATAAGGTTACAAAGAGGGGGTTTAACAGTAAACTGGGAGAAGTCAAAATTTTTACAGCAAGAGATACATTTTTTGGGTTTCATTATTTCACCTGACGGAATTCGAGCTAACCCTGAAAAAGTAGAAGCAATAAGGAGATTCCCTGAACCTAAAAATATTAAACAATTACAGAGTTTTTTAGGTCTATGTAATTTTTATAGGAAGTTTCAAAAAAATTAGGCACAAGTAACCTCTAAATTAAGTGCGGTATTACAAAAGAATAAACAATGGGGGGGGGAGAAGCGGAGAGAGTTACATTTGACGAGATTAAAGAAAAGTTTATGAATATGATAATGATGAACCATCCCGATTTTCAGCAAAAATTTTATTTACAGACGGACGCCAGCAACATAGCCCTCGGTGCGGAACTATACCAGGAGGGTGAGGATAAGGAACATCGGACGATCGCTTTTGCCAGCCGGACTTTGGTAGCAGCGGAGAGGAACTATACCACCACCGAGAAGGCACTATTAAGTATCGTTTTTGTAGTGAAGATATTCCGCACATACCTTCTAGGGAATCAGACCATCATCCGGACAGATCACAAGGCGTTATCTTTCCTGAACACGTGCAAACTGACTCATAGCAGACTAACCAGGTGGGTACTAGCTCTACAAGAATATAATTTCTCTTGGGAATACATAAAAGGGGTAGAAAACAGGGTACACGACACATTATCACGGGTAGTTACAGAGGGGAATAGAACGGGCAGAGATATAAGAGAGATAGGAATTTATAGGTTATCTAGGGAAGATAGACTTTTTGCTTTTTGGGGGGGAGCTCAAAGATATAAAAACAATGCAGAGAACAGACGCTAAATTAAACAAGATCATAACAAGTGTAGAGTCGGATTTAGATGAGTTTGGTTACAGGCAGTATTTTCAAGTTTTCAAGGGGAGTTTATTTAAAAAAGTAGAGGGGAGTGAAAGGGATTGGAGGTTAGTTATACCAGAGGGGTTGGTAGAAAAAATAATATGGGATAGTCATTATAGATATGGCCATTTTGGAGCAAAGAAGTGTGCGAGTGTACTGAGAGAGTCCTGTATATTTAAGAACATGGAGAGGTGCGTAAGGAAAATAATCCGAAGTTGTGATTTATGCCAAAAGTCTAAAGGAGTAAATTATCGATTGGAAGGGGAGTTAAATTATATCAAAGTAGAAAAACCATTTGACCTAGTAGCAGTAGATTTATATGGCCCATTGCCAAAGGGTAGGGGCGGAGAAATGTATATTTTTGTAGTGCTTGATACATTTTCCAAATATGTAAGGTTATATAGTGTGAAGCGAGCGACGAGTAAGGTGTTGAGCGAGAAGATCACACGCGACTACATGATTGTTGGAAAGCCTAAGGTGATACTATCAGACCATGGACCGCAGTTCATCAGTGGGAAGTGGCGTTAGACTCTAGGATGGTAGGAATCATCCCAAAACACACCGCAGTATATCATCCACAATCAAACCAGGTGGAGAGAGTCATGAGAGAGATAGAGGCCGGATTTTAAGAGCATACTGTCATGCGAAGCATAGTGAGTGGCCATTATATATTCAGAAGATTGAAGAATGGCTGAACTGTACCACCCACGAGTCGACGGGATTCACACCTTACGAGTTGGTAAGAGAGAGGCGTCCGCCAAGGATTTTGGAGCAATTATTTGAGTATCCACCAGACTAATACTATTGATCGTAATGTAAAACTTAGGTTGGCGAATGAAAGCTTGCTGACTAAAGGAGAGAAGAGAAAACAGAGACATGATATGAAGGGTAAGTGGACGAAGTATGAATTAGGGCAGTTAGTACTAGTAAGAAGGCATGATTTGTCCAGTGCGCAAGATAAAGAGATGAAGTTTTTTTTACTATACGAGGGACCATATGAAGTGATAGAGATAAATATGAACAACGCATATGTTTTGCAGAACCAAGCGACACGAGAAATAGTGGGTACACACAACGCGACGAATTTAAGGCGATATTGGTCACAATAAATATGAAATCAAATTTTATGAATTTTAATATGTTTTATTTGTTCTCAGAAGGGACCCTCCCCCATTTTTGGGGGGCCACGGTCTTACCAGCCCTGGTCGTGGATTTTGGACATATAGGGACGGACCACGGTTGTCGCCACCTCACATTGGGGTGGGACAAGGATAGTCTTTCCCTACCAAATTGGTAGAAACTAGAAATTTACATAGTATAAAGAACAGGGAGGGGGACCCCTAAAGTCTGTGGTTAAAGAATTACAAAAAGAGGTGCATAAATTGGCACATCCAACAGATCAATGATTGCCTTAATTCCAAATTACAATACATTAAGGCAATCTTCAAGCTTATAAACTGGTGTTGTTTGCGGGTTGTCAACTCATCCTCAAATAGGTAGGTAGTGGAGACGTTTTGTGGCTGAGTAAACAAACAAAAACAACAAATTTTCCGTATAGTCTGACTGAATTATGGCCTATAGAGATGGGGTCGTAGATTGGCAGTTGGGGTTTTTTTCTTAATTTTGGACACGGGGGCAGGTAAGGAATTTAGGGCTGCCAAAAAGGGTTGTTGTTTACATTCATTGATGTATGGGTTCTATTCGTTTTCGATCGCATCTCGATAGACCATAATTCTGTACATATAAAATATGACCTATTGACAGGTAGTTAAAGAAATAAATTGTTTGTTTAAATATTCTAAAATAACACAACCATGTAACCTAAAGGTTAAACTAGTATTTTGTGGTACCCGCTATGATAGACCATGAGTAGAGATATTTGGTTTAGAATGCAATCATGGAGGAAAGATTTGAGCCGAACAATGTGATGTCTGTAAATTTTATTTAAATGCAAAGGTGAAACTAAACAAATTAAACAAACTAGAATCATAGTACGTAGGCTTTCACGGCCGGTGTCATTATGATTAACTAAAACTTCCGGGCTGAAAGGCCGTGGTCGAGTGCTTGATCTACTGTAGCTAAACGTTTTGGAGCTCATAAGAATGCGTCCGTCGCTATGAACCGCCGAGGTGAAAGCATCTCCTTAAATAGTGTCTGGCATGGTTTATTTTCCATGGCCAATCAGAATCGAGAATGACGAGCTGGCTTCTCATTGGTCCGCGTGATACACCTTAAGCGGCCAAAAAGTTATAAATAGAGGCAACGTAGCCGTAACTCACTGTTGCTTGTTCCCAGTTCATTGGGAGACGTGTTCGGCGTGTCATCTATACGAACACATTTTTTGCTACTGAAGATGGCCACCGGTGGTGTGGCCGAAACGTTTAGCTACAGTAGATCAAGCACTCGACCACGGCCTTTCAGCCCGGAAGTTTTAGTTAATCATAAACTAGAATCATTTTGGATAATGTAACTAAAGTAACTTAAACTGTTTTGAACAAATGAGGTAATGAAATTAAATCTGAGTAGGAATTAAATTAATATAAAATGTGAATGTCAGTAATAAATTTAAATTTATTTTGATTTGAATTGTAACATAAATAGTAACTGATTAAAACGAAACGATTAAAATATTTGTTCAGATTGAAAATTGAAGCTAAAGTGGTCAGATTTGTAAACCCTATTTGAATTCCAAAAGGAAATGTTTGTGTTGATGTGATCAGAAATGTATATGCTGAGATAGTATTTATAAAACAAGTTGTGTATACAACTGATGATGTAAACTGGTATAAATAATAAACCTATGCTATATGTTTAACTGTAGATTCCCCGTTTTAAATGCAGTCACGGCCTCACCAAACCGTGACCGTGAAGTAGTTAATTTATAGCAAGCCATGAATAAAATTGTTGTAACCGGATCATGGTTTGTTCTTGTCAACCTGGTGTATTGTGAATGTTAATTGGGGGGTAGTTTAGGGGAATCTACTTAAGAATTTTTTTTATATCCAAGGCTAGGCACCGAAAGAGGTGATAGACCGCCCAAGGGCTCATTAATAATTACTGAAGTAGGATGACTGGTACTATATAGGCCAGTCATACCGAATTGTATTGTAACGCCGAAGCAAGGACGGGGTGAAATAAAAGAAAAAAATATTCACCCCTTCCACCTCAGTCCTTGTGGAGGTAACTGGGCGCTACAGTCCAGGGGGGTAATAGTGTGTGTGGAAGGGTGCTGGCCATGTTACTGCCAGAACATAAAATGAAATGTTTATGCAACTGTGAATACCCAAACCGGCGAGGGTTGTGAGGTATTTCGCACAAAGGTAATCAGGGTATCAGGGGCTAAGGGAGAAAGGGGGGTTGGGGTGTTGTAAAAAAAAAAATTAGCATAAGACAGAGTTGTGAGTTGATAATAAAGTATTCCTGTGGGTGTAACCTGTATTTTATAGTAAGGTTGTTATGATTTATTTGTATTTTATGTAATCAATGTGTAATTTTTGCGGGGAATAATGTTTTGTCAAGGGAGTTACCAATATTTAATTTGTATGAAATTTATATGTATTAGATGTAAGTATACAGTAAGTTTATATTGCCATGTGGACATTGTATTTTATGTAGTCCAGTCACAGGGTTGTTTGCGACTAATGTAAAACGTTTATGATGAATTGAAATTGATGTGATAGTGTCCGAGTACGAACTTAAATAATTGGAGTTGGGTTAATCAATGTAACAGATGGAAAATGTAATAAATTTGAATAATTTATTTTGGACTTGAAGTCAATAAGATGGTAATGTTTTGGTTGTAATACGATGTAAAATCCAAGGTGAAAGATTTAGTTCAATGTAAACATGGTAATGGTGAGGTGGAATGTTTATTATGTTGCATCCTGCTTATGTAACTGCATCTGAATATAGAACAACTGTAGTAGTATATCAGCAAATTACATAAGCAACCAGTATTTTGAGAAAAGTCAACCAGTACTTTGCTAACAATGAACCAGTACGACTAAGAGGAAACGAATCAGTCGGGGATATGGGATAGTGAAACGCCAGTTGTTGATGTTTTAATTGAATGTTTCAGAGCCAGGTGATACTGTGGTGACGTGCCTGTCTGATTTTATGGTGTTAGGATCTCGAGCGAGAAGTCCAGTAAGGTCGGATAGGTGCAGCCGCAGCCACTTGACGGGGGGGGGGGGGTAAGTACTCATGATTTTAGTAAGAATTTAAGGGGGGTTGCAGCGCTATGTCCTCACTGATCCTCTTAGGTTTAGGCAATGAGAGTTTTTATGCTTCAGCATAAAATCTCTCATTGGGGGGGGGGGGGTACTGTAACGGGACAGATCAGGGACGGGAATAAATTTTAATAATTGAAAATAATTTTTAAAGTAGTCAGTGTTCGCCTTTGGGGTACCTTGTTTTAACCGACGACACATACAATGTTATTACAAAACACCACGTCCGCGTTTGTCTTTGGAGTCCTCCAGTCCAGACATATTACGTAACTATGTACAGTTCGTGCCACCCGTGAATCACAGAAGATATGAAGGCAACGTGCAGATTTCACCAGGCGGCAAAAGACTGCAGAATTCGCTGGCCTACCTTCTAGAACTTTTTAAACCCACCAATCAGGGCTTGAATTGGTGATCACGTGACTAGGCCTCAAACCCTGAGAACTGCGCCCCAGCGCCAGATTAAGCGTCAGTCGATAAAATTTTTCAGACTGTGCGGTCAACAAATATTAGTGCTCGAGCAAATACATCGCCGGCCGGCAAAATAATGAGTATTATTTTAATCCAAAACAACAGTGAAGTACGAGGTAAGGAACAGTAACGATGTTGGTATAAGTGGACTATAAAATCAGAAAGTTCGGAGTGTATTAAATGAAGACAGTGGTGTAACAACAATAGGAACACCGGATGGATGGGTAACTGTACTGAACAATTCATTGATAAAAATAAATAAATAATTTTACTTAAAGCATAAACCCCATTTACAAATTAATATTTCAAAATTCAATTACTTTGGGAATGAGATCTCAGTAAGGGGTTTGAATCTGTCATTGTAAAAGAGAGAGCGTGAATGCAAAGTACTGGTTTAGTAATCATATAAATTACTTGTAATAGTTCTGTAAGAATGGTAGTAGTAAGAATTGTTTATTTTGTCAATTTTATACCGATAACCGTTAGGTGCGTTATTTTTGCCTAACTAAAAACTGAAAAACTTATTTTTTTCGTAATAAATGAAAAATAATTTGTTTTAGTCAGCATAACATGTGTTTGCTTTATGATTTCGCAACTCAACCCAAATAATCCCTCTGCAACTGCTTTCACCTATACGACCCTGGACGTAGAACAAAGGTAAGAAAAACTAAATTTTGATAAATAAAATTTATTATTTGCAAAAAACAAAGTTTCAATGGGGTTGGAAAAGAGAGAGAGAGAGAGAGAGAGAGAGAGAGAGAGAGAGAGAGAGAGAGTGATGTTCAAGTTAAATAGAGGTTATGAAGGGTTAGTTAAAAGGTTAAATATTGAGAGAATAGACTACATGAAAGACTTACCTTGTGGAGTAAATGTTGATGATTATTTTGATGACACCACTGTTGGTAATAAGCACTTACCTTCTTACCTTGTGATGTAATTAGAGCAGCAGTAGATGATGATAATAAGCACTTACCTTGCGATGTAACTGGTGTAGTAGTAGATGACTATGATGATGAAATCATAACTTACCTGGTGATGACGAGTAATACTAAGGGAGGCTGGACCAAAAAATACTAATATTGACAAGTTTTATGAGATAATAAGGTGGAATAATCCTATAGATTATTATGGTATAATGAATAACACAGATTTAAAGGGGCATTATATTAAAAATGAGAATATAATGTATGAAAATAAGAATGAAAATATTATGTTAAGATCAGATTAAATTTTGATGATGGAGGTTAGATATATAGTGAATGAACATTTAATTATTTTAGTTAATGGTATACATACTTGGCTAACTTATGTAATGAGGTGTGGTAAACAATAACATGACATGACGTAAATTGTATATAAATTTGTATTGATGTTAAATGTATTGTGTTAGGTTATGTTGTTGTTATGATAAGGTATTGGAAAATATACAGTGTGTGTATGTTGTATGATGTGTACTCAATGTTAATAACGAGGATTAATTGTTAATAACAATTGACAGTATATAATTATGAATTTTTATAATGGAATTAAACGAATTTGAGATGGTTCAATTAATGTAAAACATGGAAACGTTGGTAATAAATTTGAGTTATTTTTTTGAGAGTTGAATTGTATAATAAATGATAAATAATTAAAGTTTGATTTTTGAAATGTTTAATAGAAATGCAGAGTTGAAGTATGAGATAATGGGAGTATGTAATAGAGAATTGCAATTAAAGTTATAATGTTTGTAATTTTTATTCAATTACAAAAAGGAAATGTTAGTTTTAATGTAACATGGATGATGTTTATTTTGAGTATGATGTAATTGCGTATAGAAGGGGGGGTAATAGGAAATGATGTGGAGGAGAGTAAATAAATGATGAAATAGAGGAGAGTGAAGATTAAATCACGGTGATGATTAATAATACAGTGTTAACTTACACATTTGGTTGACTGCACTAGTTGTATTATATAATTTTTGATTTTTGTGTTAATCATGTATTGTATACAGATTGATACTGAATAAATTGAGAGTAAAATGAGATGTTTAAATAAGAGAAAAGTAGGATGAAGTTGTGGTTTACTTGAATTCCGAATTGAATTAATAAATCATTGAAATGAAGAGATAAAATGAGATGTAAATGAAAAAGTAATATGAAACTGGTGTTTACTTGAATTCCGATTTGGAATTAGCAAATCATTTTAACTTTTGAATGATAAATTCCAAGAGAATGTTAAGATCAAGATGTTTGAATTAAAATATGTCATGTTAGGTTAAGGATTTATGTTAAACAATGTTATATGTACCTTTAGAAATTAAGAAAAAGCCAGTACTTGGTAAAAAGGCAAACCAGTACGGCTAAAAGGAAACTAAATCAGTTCAGGATCTGGAAAATGAAAGGCCAAATAGTAATGTTTTATTGATTGTTTTAGAATCTGGTGACACTGTGGTGGCGACCCTATGCTGACCAGCGTGTAGGGACGTCTAGTGCCTGCCTGGCTTTATGGTGTTGGGATTCTCCTACAGGAAGTCCAGTAAAGTCATGCAGGTGCGGCCACAATCACTGGATCAGGGGGTAAGTTACCCGATTTTTAATAAAATTTAAGGGGGGTCATGGCACCATATCCGAGCTGATCCTTTTAGGTTTTGCCAATGAGTTTTTATGCTTTGGCATAAAACCTTTCATTGGGGGGGTATTGTGACAGTACAAAAATGGGTATAATTATTTTATGTTGTGAAATACTACGATCTATGAGAATCTGAACAAAATATGAGTTTCGAAAGTGGGGTGGCATGAATCAGCCAGAGTGACATAGGAGCCGTAATCTTTGAGCTAACTAACCATATATGGGCACAAAATTTTAGCGATTCGATTGACATCAGAAGAATATCACAAGACGAACACGTGTTTTTAATACGGTAACAAAATCCTAGCTTCGATGATGTTCTAGAACATTTCGATATGACGTTGACAGCAAGGCGTGGGTACCACGTGACCAGCCTTTATATAGAACAAACACCAGTCGCCATCTTGCTGTTCGATCAACATCTCCAAGACGTACAGGTGTTTAACCCAAGTCCACGGACAAGGTTGGTTTAGGCCGACAAACGGGTAAAGAATGTATTTAAAACCGGCATAAGTGAACCCCTACAAGTATAAAAATTAATAAAACTGTTCGAACAAAATATTCAACCCGTACGGGTGTGTTAACAAGTCCGTGGACAAAATCAATTTAGGCCTTTAAACAGTGAAAAATGCATATAGAACAGTGTGAAATAAGTTTCTTCAAGTATCAAAAGTAATCGTCCAAATTTAGCTAACAGTTAACAGTTCAGTGAGTGTTGAAAAAGGTGAACTACAAGAGTGATGACTCCACATGTGGATTAACGTATCCAGATAAGTACTTAAATCGACCAGACAGCTAGCAACAACCATGTATCCAGTATTAAACAATAAATTCAGAATGCAATGAGAGCTCAAAACTAAGGGGGGTTTTACGAGAGTGAGTGAGAGCGTGAAAGAAGTACTGGTTTGCTTTGATAGATTTAAGTAACATAACCTTGTCTAATTAATGATCATGGATGTTCCATGTTGGATGATTTAATAATCACCTAATATATCGGGGTAAAGCCCGTTGGAATTTCAAAGAAAAAATGAAAATAAAAGGTAATTTCTATTTCACAATGACCATGTGTTACTTGTAATTATTGCACTGTAACCTTAATCTATTTCCATCGTTAAATTCTTGCCTAACGAGCTTAGAATCTTCTGAGACCAGGGAACAAAGTGTTAAAATAGTCAAGCGTTTTTTTTCAAGGGGCAGAGTGTCACGGTTTACTTATTAACCAAAAAATATGTTGGCGATCCTGAAAGTGCTATTGAAGTAAGGTAGGTGCGAGAATACATCGAGAAGGTAGTTAGGATTTTGGGCGGGTATATTTAAAATTGTATAAGTCACTTTACAACAAGTGGTGGTGAAACAACTCGGACCAACTGCAGATAAGTAGTAGTAAAAAACATATCAATTCATCATTCATTTAACAAAACAAAATATGTGGCACAAATAAAGAATGAGATCTCACAAAAATATGTAAAAAGATATAAAGAGAGAGAGAGCGAAAGAGAGTGTGAATACATAGAAACTAAAAAGAGGGGAAATAACCTAAACAAAGTACTGGTTTGCAAATTAGATTTTATTTGTATTTGATAATCATCTTTAATTGTTTTGTTGTTTAGTTATATTACATATGGTTTTCATTTAGCATAGTTTACTATGAATTAAATTTGGTGTCAAAAGAATAGAAAACTTTCTCATAATGCATACAATGAAAATAAAATCAGATTTCTGTGTTTAAGTAACCATGTGTTGAGTGTAATTACTACCCCTAATTACCATCTTCTGTGCCAAAAAACTCGCCTAAACGAACCTGTGAGTTTATGAATTAAGGGAATTAAATTACCTAAATTATTTAATGGGAAGTGTGTTATGGTTTCGATAATGAACCTCAAAACATCGTGGCGACCTTGAGAGTTTGGGATCTTCTGGTTTTATATTAAGGTAAGTCGTAAGTAAATTGGTCAGAATCCTTTGGTAAGTAGTCTTTTTGTGTATCTGTAATTGATAAAAACGTTACAATGAGTAAGTTAAGCAGTCACACAAACTTAAAAACAATACAATACCTTAAAGCTAACAGAGACGGTGTACCAGAAAGAACAGCATTACGCCAGACAGGATCGCCTTCATGGGATATAACAAGTTTCTCCTGATGTATGCTTATGGCATTGTAAAGTGCTGCTAAGTCTTCATACTCATCTGGTGACATGAAGTGATCCTAAACAGAAATACCATTACACATAACCTGTACTGTAATAATGTGCTTCATGTCTGTAAATATGTAATGATCAGAGTAATATATCTACCAATATAACACATACTGATGGAACTCGTCAGATATTAATTAGTTCTGTGTTTTTTTATACCAGCATATATGTTTCAAATAGAAAAGGATTCTGTTAAAACATAATTAAGTACTTACTTGATGCAATTTCAGTGACATTCTAACTCCAGGCGCTACAACTTTCTTTAGCAGATCCATATCAGAAAAAATCCATTCATCTCTAACAGAGGTTATTCGAAAATCTCCTTTAAAAAGTGCATGTAAACCATACAAGAAGAACTCCACACTGGAATAAAACATATTTATATTTATTAAGTTGTAAGTATTTGTATAGCTAAATTGAAAGTTAAGGGCATGGAAATGTGCGAAACGCTTACGGTCAGAGGGGAAAGGCGATGTGGAGGGAGTCGCTGTGAGATGTGAGAAGAGAATTTTTGTTATCGGCGACGGTGCAGCCAACCTATGAATATCGTTTCTAATGGTAACAAAAACTCGTAACTGTTAAGGTTTGTTTGTAAATGTGTCACCACGAATCTCTATCTGTGTGTGTGTGTGTGTGCCTACAGTCACACAGCTGGCTTTAAAAAAAGAATTGTACGTTTATTGTTTCCGACGTAAATCAAATAATAAGAAGAATAATAATATTGTAAATGTATTACTATTAAAATCAACCAAATATGTATTGTTCACACTTATCAGAATTTGTTGCTGTTACATGTCAGAGTGTTTTATAAACATATCTGACTGTTGTTTGGATCTGTCATTGTGTACTGCTGAGACGTAAAAAACTACAGCCTTTCTGACCGTTCTTATCGCAATGGAATCTACAAACTGTACACATCCACTCCTTAATTACACTCAACTATCTCTATGGTTTATCATTACATAAAGGAACGCGTTCTTCGTATTAATTTAATTGCAAGAATCTTTTTAATCCTGGACAACAAAAAACTGTTTATTATCACTTCCCGTGCTTGATTATGAATAACTTTCCCGTCTTTGCTAGTTGAAGGAGAAGTATCCATTTAGTCGTTACTGGATGAAAACACAAATAATTACAACAATACGTAATTACAGAACAAAAACTACCAATAGAAATTAACTAAAAAATTAAATTACTAATAAAAATGAGTGACTGTAAAACACCGATACAATAATAAATTGAAATAAATAATAAAAAATGCAAGACTGTGCTAGTACGTCACTCAGTAACTAACAATGTATGGGTAACTAAAACATCACACGCAAGTTGGCAACACCTTCACTTGCTTACCAACTGATTCTCTGGTACCCTCCCGCCATTTACAATTTCAAAGCAGACTCGTCCATCCATAAATTGGTTTCTGCGCATATGCCCTTAACAGTAGAAATTTGTATTCAAAAAATTCCAATGTATTTATAAATTTTTATTATATAGAATTAAAAACAACTATAACCTATTTTCAACAATCTCCAGCCAAATAGAGTTGTGTGGCCCAACTCTACTGAGTTTTTTGTACAATTATTACTTGAAATGTAAGTCTCATCGACCATAACAAGTGTAGCCAAAAAAGCAATGCTGACCATATTGAAAGAGACCTATCGACGTTGTAATGCTCAAGACAGGCTAATGCCCTCCTCATCAGTTGTGTCTTTTGTTGATCATCACCGACAATTTTGTGCCACTTTGTGCTACCACAAAAACTTACGATAGCCTAGCATTACAATAACTAATTCATGAAGAAATGAACACAGATCAGAGGATACAAACCACATAGGTCTGAAATAGGACTTTTTGATTCTTTCTTGGCTTACTACTTTCCTTCTCAACCACATTATCATTCACAACAATTGGTTGCTCACTTCTCCCTGCATCAACCATACTGGTCCGACCATTTTTAAATAAGCTATAGAATGTTTCACACCACCATCACACAAAACATTCTTACTTTAAATTTTACAAAGTCAACACCATACTTCAACCACTTGACACTTTCTGACTAACAAGAATCTTATTACAGTGAAACCTTGATATAACGCTCTTCTTTGTACCGGCCAAAAAGCACTTTATATCGAGGGTTGCTTTATATAAAGGTCCCAAGTTTAACTATTTAATTTGCTGGGACCATGGAAAATGAGCTTTTCATCAAGGGTCGTGTTATATCACAGGGGTGTTATATCGAGGTTCCACTGTATTCAGCATCCTTTGTAGTTAGTAAGATTTTCTATTTCACTCGCAAGTCTTAAACCGAGAGTAATGGGAATCAAGTTTGAAGGTCAGAAAGCCTTGAAGAACATTTTGAAGCAACGCACGCACACACAGACACATCATGTCAAATAGTCTTTAAAAGCGATTATTATTATATAATGGTACAATTTTGGTTCTACAGAATACTAATTTCGTGAACATACAACTTATACTGAAAATAATATTCTATTCCTTTCACAAAAATGGAATACTGTATATCAATAATTTCTGAACTTCTATTAATTTGCTAAATTTGGTTTACAAGAATACATTGAATAGTGCTTTTAAAAACTCTTCTCTAGACACTAGCTTACCTGGAAACAGTATTATGCGATGCAGCCCCGAGTGTACGCCGTCCTAATAAACTAAGGGCAAAACAAAGAGACACTAAAGTTGAATCTCGTCCTTTGTCAGCAACACCCTGCAACAAACAGTTATATCAATGCTATACTTTTCTACAAGAGCTCAGACTTTATTTTCAAATATCATAATTAATTACATTGTTTGAAAATTCATTAAAAACAAATTTAAGACACGAGGTGAATGTGCTATATTACTATGTAACTTCTTACGCTTTCATGCCGGCATCAACATTGCTGAAATTGCTACTATTAGCTGGACTGTTAGGTTGACAAAGTATATGCACAGCTGTTGTTGACACGCGTTTGTTAAGGTGAAGCTGAACCATTTGTCAACAACAACTGTGGACCACCACGGCCTAACAACCTGACCTAATAGTAGCAATTTCAACAAAGTACTATATTATTTACATACTATATTATATTAAATGCAGTGGAATGGGCATCCAAATTGATGACGACACCTGTCTATATACACTTCAGTTAGCAGATGATATGCGCAAATGACAAAGATGACTTAGAATAAATGGCACGCAAACTGAAGGAAGAATATGGAAAATGGGGACTGCAGATGAATGTGGAAAAAGCACAATATTTGTGTATAAGAGAGGACACAACTGACATAGTATTGGAATGTGGTGAAATTGTAGCAAAATGTGAGAATTACAAATATCTGGGAATAAATTTTAACAAGGAAGGGACAGACGATACAGAAATAAAGTGTAGAGTAAAAAAAGCAAGAACAATAATTAAGCCTCTAAATGGAATACTGTGGAGCACCGAAATAGGAAAACAAAGGAAAATGAGAATATACAACACAATGATTAAGAGCACATTAGTATATGGGTCTGAGACATGGAGAATGAAAGAACATCTGAAAAGAAAGATAGAAGCCACAGAAATGGACGCCTTAAGAAGAATATGTAGAACATCAAAATTAAACCGGGTCAGAAACGAAACAATAAGCAACAAGTGAATATAAAAGAAACTGTTTTAGAATACATCGAGAAAAAATAATTAATCTGGTATGGGCACGTGCAGAGAATGGGGAAGGAGAGATTGCCAAAGAGAGTGATGAAATGGAAACCACAGGAAAACAGAAAAGGGGGAAGGCCAAAAGTAACATGGATACAGGGTGTATGGAGAATAATGAGTGTACAAGGTCTAACGAAGAAAACTGCAACGACAGGAGATATTGGCAATTAGACATCGGACAACGTCGCAGGACGTTTTAACCTGAATATATATATATATTTTTTTCAATCACTTTCTGCTACAGTCCGTTTCTTGATGTATATAATACTATAATATTTATGACTAAATTTACCTCAAGATATACTTTTTTCCTTTAGGAACATGTTTCGGGAGATCTTGTTCTCCCATCTTCAGCCTTCGCCATCTTGTTTCTGGTGAAGTATTTGTGCGTTGGCTTCTGGATGTTATTGAGGTAGTTTGTTGGTCTTTGGTCCTTTAAAGTTGCATTATTGTGTGTGGTTGTGGTATCTGTTTTTGTATTTTGTATATTTTCGATGTTGAGTGCTTTGAATATTGTGTCATGTTTTGTATTGATTTGTATTTGTTCTGGTATTAATTTGTTTTGTGTTTTATGTTTGTAAATCTGTAAATTTTCCCAAATGTTCATTATGGTGCCTTTGTGTGGTATATGTTTTATTAGTGTTACATTGGTTATGTCTGGGAATTCATGTCCTGTGTTTATTGCATGTGTGGCTAAATTGGATTTATATATATTTAGTTTTTTGTATGCATTTAGGTGTTCAAAATAACGTTTTTTCAGCTGTTTTTTTGTTTGTCCTATATAACATTTATTGCAATCTTGGCATTCAATTTTGTATATACCGTTGGTTGTTGTATTATCTTTGTTGTGTGAGCTATTTAGATTTTGTAATTTATTTTTATTAGTTTTGTATGCTATTTTTATATCTGTGTTTTTAAATAGTTTTGTTAGTTTT
The DNA here is from genome assembly GCA_034769895.1 of Magicicada septendecula. Taxonomy (NCBI): domain Eukaryota; kingdom Metazoa; phylum Arthropoda; class Insecta; order Hemiptera; family Cicadidae; genus Magicicada; species Magicicada septendecula. The sequence continues at coordinate 848,214,290 of CM068368.1, forward strand.
GTCATTTTATTATTTATATATGTGAATGTGGCCCATTTTTTGTTGTTATTATTTATGTGTTGTTCAGTTTGATTAATTCTTAATTGTTCAATTTTTATTTTGTATTTGATTTTATTTTCTATTTTGATCATAGTATTTTTATTGTATCCATTTGCATAACCAATTTGGTATATTATATTTCTTTCTTTTATTCGTTATTTAACAGAATGTACAAAATACTCCTACACAAACAAGAAACTGACAAAGAACACAAAAAAAAAAATGAACTGACAAAGAATGTATATATATATATATATATATATATATTGTAACGTAACATAGTTGAGGTTCCCCAACGTTACATAAAAATTGGATGAAATATGGTCAAGGACCATACCCTGACTTAAGGTTGTTCAATAGTTCATGTGCTTGAGAAGTACCTCAAGTCAAAAGGAGGCAATGACTAATGTTAAATGTAAAAGAGCCAGACCAATGAATGATTGAATGTAATGAAATGTTTGTTTTGTACTGTGACATGTTAAGGTCTACAGAGTATTTATGTTGTATGTTGAATATGCTAAAAATGAAATGATGTTGTTTGATAATAATACTTCATTAATAATTATGTTTATATTTATATTAGATTTGTCTTTATACAACCCAGTATAGTTACCAATGTTAGCCAACTGTACTAAGTTCTCAGTATTGTATAAAGTTGAAAAATACTGTTGTTTTAATTAATGTTTATAAACTGGATCAGGAGTGTGACCAGTGTTTCAAGTCTAACAAGTAGTTCTGACAATTATATCATAAGTTAATAAAGGGTTCCAGAACCAGTTAATTAATATAAAAAAAATAACCACCAGTAAATTAAAATTCATGTAATTAACCATGTAACCAATAATTAATTGTACAGTAGGTCAGGTAAAAAGAAAATTAAGTTAAAAAACCAAATAATGTTATAATGGTTGTAAGTGAATCTATAGGCCTAAATTCCATATTAGTGAAAGGAATTAATACCTTTTTAGGAAACCTAGTCCAACGAAACTCTGGTAAAACATTTACTGTTCAGGAAGGAAGGTTAGGGGAGAATTTTAGGTGATTTAATATTAATACAAGCATGGAGTATTTTATTGGAAAGAAGTAGTAATATTCTATAATGCCGGCTCAAGGATATATAGAAAACGTGGTTGTTAAGGCAACTGAATTGCAGAAGTTGTTGATTTTGAATTAATTCGTTCTGATTGTTACAAGCTATTAGGTTGAGATGGACCGATATATTTAAAAAATATGAATAAATCTAAAGGAAATATGTATCAAAATTGAAAAACCCTTTTTGTAAAACAATTATACTTTAATGCTAATGAGTAATAAAAATTAAATAACCCTCCAAATTGTAAATGAATACAGTAAAAAAGAATTGAAAGCCTCTCACCTCATTCACTAAATAATTCCGCTGGATTCGGTATTAAACCAATTCATACTATAAATCGAAGATCAGTAAAAGAATTAAAGTTTGAACTAACGGAATTATTGGAAATACCAGAAGACTTGATTTGGCGTAATAACCTTCATTAGCAGCAGAGAAGCTGGGATCCTAATTCCATTTCACTGGGACCAAGAATTGTGAAGATCGTAAAAGAAGAATAGAAGCCAGAAGATTTCCTGAGGGTTTACCAGTACACACCACCATCAATTTTATTGAAAACCAGAGCTATTTCACTGGATGAAGACGAGATAAGCTGAGTTTTGGGCCACTGTTGACAAACGTCCACCGCCAGACGAAATTTTCGTCGGTTTGGTAAAAAAACAACTTATTTTCATTTCACTGTATTTAAAGTAAATAATTTTATTTTTGTAAATTGAACAACCTTAATTATGCATTTTACCTGGCCTTACTAATGTTCCAAGAACTATACGAACCCTGGGATAAGAATTATTTGTTATTATTTTCAAGTGTATATGTTTTTAGAATTTGAGTAATTAATAACCGATATATGTCTGGATGATCGATTGGATCGTATTATTGTTTTTTGAGACAACGTAACCTGTTAATTAATAGAGAAAATAAATAAAGTACATTTATTGTATGAGATAACGTTTAAGTTATTGCAGAATAAATACTATATGTGGTGGGTGGAATAATTTACAAAAAGATTGATACAAACATAACGAATAACTAACCTATAAGTACGCTTATTACTAGTAACAGCGCTCAAAGTTTGCAGCTGGTGGGACGGAAGATTGCTGAACTAGCTTGTGTTTAATACTAAATTTGAATGAAATTTTCTACCATCGAGTGACTAGGGTTGACACAAATTCCCCTTACATTCAGTTAATGCTCCATACATATTGCTAATATTACACAACCACTGAAAACTAAGTTAAGTCTATAGAGTAGTACGATTATAAATTCAAGAACATAATTATAAATTTGTTTGTTTAATATCTATTTTCTGAAGGCTCCATCGGTCACCACTGAAAGATATATTCATTAATAAAACATTAATTAAGACAGGCAACATTTGTAATTGTTACGAATTGCCACCTGCAACGTATTACTTGGCGTTTGATACACAGGAGTCTATTATAACTAATTACACCCATAGACAAGATTTCTTTATAATTTGACGTTTCCAGCGTGCAGCATATAATATAACATACGTCCTCACATAATTAACAAGCAGTTCTTTATAAAATTGGTTTACAACAGTGGGGTTTGAATAAGACGGACGTTTCACCAGCAGTACCTCACATATTGATTTCTTTACAAATTGACGCAAACCAAAGTGGGGCTGGATTGAACCCCAGTACACCCACTCACATACTTGTAAACGTTGTATTCCAAATTGGAATCCAACAGTGGTGCTTCCACACATCTTCATATAACTAAATAAAATAACGTAAACGAGTTCTTTACAAATTGGCCAGCCCAACAGTGAGGCTGTAAGGAGAGGGAATCTAAGGGTTCAATATAATATATATATATATATATATATATATATATATAATTTTCTATATAAGAAGAAACAAATTGAAAACATCACAAATTATATATATTATACACATCAAGAAACAGACTAGCAAAAAGTGTTCGAATATATATATATACTATATTACTTTCCAAAAAACACATGTTTCCAGGCTTAACGCAGGCACTAATTCGAAGACACTGAAGTGAAATACTTATTACATGGGTTAACAAATCTATCAACAAACAATACAGTAACGTCTATAAAAAAAATGAATCCCCAAACAGTACATAAATAGCGCTATAACACTAGTGGCACATATACTACTACACCAATTATTGTTTTATTCTATTTTTATCAGTTTCTGATTTACATATGTTTGAGTTAATTTCAGCTATTTTTTTGGTAAAAAAAAGCACGTTTGTTTCAAACTGGGAATGAGATTTAGGAGACTTAAAATGTTGCAAGAAGCTTACAAAAAGGAACATAACTGTACAGTTTTTGAATGAGCGAAACAAGTTCATAGTTTTAACTCAATTGTTTGTCATTTGTCTGTCTACCTGTATGGAATACATTGTCTCAAACAGATTTTGAATGCATCAATCAATTTTCATAAAACTTGGCATACATTCACCCCACAGACCTCTACTATTTTTTAGATTTATCCTGCTCCAAAACAGAAAGCCATGTTCAAAACTGTGAGGTGTCAAACTTTAAAAAAAAATCACAAAAATTCATATGAGGCATCAAATTACAGATAATTTTAACAAAAATCTTGAATATAGCTAGTAACGAAAATTTCAAAATTTTATTAGGATACCAGGTACCACAAGGGGAATACATGTATAGAAACATTGTAAAAATCAATGATGAGTATCAGACTAAAGGAATTTAAATCCAAATCCATACATAGTGTTTACTCGATAATGTTTTAACTTCATGGAATGTAAAAGTCTATGTCGGGCACAAGTTATGAGATATTTGTTTAAAACATAAATTCAATAATTTGGAAAAATTAATATCAACACCCCACATTAATATCTATCAAATTTTGGACCACATTCAAAAAGTCTGTAAACCATGTTTCCAAAAAAATATGTCATATTGATATACGTTATGTTTATTTGTGAAACACACGTGTTTCACACAGGTGGGAAACACATAGAAGTATTAAACACGGGCCTACATATATCTATGTACACATACATTAACCTAACCTCTTGGACGAAATGATTTGTTATTTATGCATTCTGGTAAAAATTTAACTAAAAACAATGCGGCAGTTCAGAGTTTTTAGTCTTTACTGCACTAACCTGATTTGGGCAGACGCTTTGGAACTGTTATTAAAAAAAAAAAAACTTTTTGCCTGAAAAGTGAAAAATTATCTATTACTGAAATTTATCTAATAATAAATGCATTTCATTCAAAATAGTGAGAGAGTTCTGCAGGTCAGGGACTTGGTAGTATGAGTATTATCAGCATTTTACAGCAGGCATAAGTTTCACTGAAGACAATGCTAATCTTGGATGGTCATGGCCATCATTCTCATCATCATCGTTGTCTGTATATTGTAGCATCACAAAATGATACCCACATATAAACTCAACTGAAGTATCAATTTAGCTAGGGAATTTGGATTAAATAAGGCAGTAATTAAGTAAAGGATGAATTATATTAACTAAGTCTATCAACCGGGAATAGATAAAGAATAATCGTTACAGAACCATGAACAGGATGAAAAATTCAAGTAGCCTTATAAGCCAATGTATGAAATAACTTGACAAACAGACTTCTAAAAGACAAGACTAGACTATAACTGTGCATTAACAGTTACCCAATAGATTAGTAGAGTGAGAGAATATGTATTACAATGTTGAAACCATAAATGATTAGGATATAAACCAAATTATATTCGAGAATAAGAGAAATCAGTCATATAACAAGAATAACCATTAAACTAGGATTCAGATCTAAGACTGAGTTTGTAAACTACTGAGTTTTAGTACATTTAATTGAAGTAGAGTTGTCAACCTACTGAGCTAGAAGTGTAATAAGCCAGGTCAATTTGTTATCGAATCAAATATTGTTTAATTGAAGTCAGAGAGATAAAACACAATCGAAGGAAGAATAAATGCATTATAACCAGATCAAATTAGTATGACTTGTTATTTTCATAATTGATATTTTTTATTTACAAAAGTAGGAATTTTCAAGCAACCTTAACGATTACGTTGGCAGTACCGAATCTTCAGGCGCCACGTATTATTTAAATTTGCAAACCAAAACAAATGAAGTAACATAAAAGTGAACAAGAATAATTAGAATAAATTAATGATTTCAAAACACCAAATAAATAATTGATTTCATTAATAACAATAAATTTATGGAATGCTAATCTAAGGTTCCATATGGCGCCCAATTTAATTTCAATCCACTCTTAAATAAATTTCGATTCTTGGATTTCGTTGTCCATGACGTGTCCGTTACTTAACTAAATACAACTATTACATTAACGACTCGGAACATAGAGTTTTTTATGAATGAACCTCTGAAGAAGCCTTTTAAAGGTGAAAACCGGTTGTAAGGTAAAACTTTATGTTTTTACTCATAAAAAACTCTAGCGTGTTCTGAGTCGTGAATGTAATAGTTGTATTTAAATTTCGATAGTGGTGATTCATATCAATTACAATTTAATTTATTAACTGAACAACAGAAAGTCTAACATTATAAGATTCGACATCACAAAGATGTAACGATGTAGTAAGTATATTATACTTAACGAACGATACGACGTATGCAACCAGGTACGTAAACCGGTGATTATATAATATGTTCAGGTTGTTATGATAAAGAAAAACATTAAATCTGGTCATATCATTTTGGATTCTTCAAATATGAATGATAACTTTTTGAACAACTCTTACATCATGTGACAATACACGGTATATGGTTACGGTGTTAAATCCATAATGCTGTTGTTGCAGTGGATGTGGGAATATTTCGCAAAAGAGCAAACAAGCACAGTAAATTCACTCAAAGCAAAGTGATGATGGGGACTGTAATGGTTTGTTCACCACAAGTTAGTTTGTTCCATGTAGTGAAATGGTCAATACAGAGACACTTTGGTGGTAACCTAGACTTTGAGAGAGTCAAGTGACAGAGAAGAGGCCAGAAGTTTATGCAAACGACATGGATTCTCAAATACCCTAATGCTCTTGCAAATCTGTCTCTCCTTGTTTATATGTTTTTGACAATGCATGAAATGACCCATTATTTCCTAGTCCAGAAAAATCTACCAGAATGCATTTCGTCAATGGAAAAATATTGGGAGAGATGCGTTAACACTGAAGGGAAATACTTCGAAAGGGATAAGGTTGATCAAGTTTTATGTAAACTATAAAGCACTGTTATGAAAATCTGGTTTCTCATATTAATTACTAATTAAAATAAAAGCTCAAATATCCAGGATTCTTTTTTATTTATACAATTCTTTCAAAAATTCAGAAAAACCAACAGCTACAGTTACCTTCTCTCTCCTGTCTGCACAGAACTGAATCCACTCCAGGTAAACATTGCAAAATGAATTACGAGTAATGCCAGCTGCTCTAAAGTCATAATCCTCGTCGATGTTCATGTTAAAAACAGGATCAAGGTCAACAAAATTACGGTCTGACATCGGCTGGAGTGCTTCCAAAATCACTGGAGAGTTGAGCCAGTTTTCCAAGCATGGAGAACCAACAGCGTAGTATATTATACTCTGTACAGTAATGACAGAAAGTTATTCTCATAACATAAGATACAGAATGTTTAAAAGTATAAAATTATAACAAACTGATCTCAGATTTAATGAGAGGTTATCTGACACAATGTTTTTTGTTGGAAGCAGACACTTATAAAAATTTGGTTAGTATATAATTACAAATGTTCAATCATGACGACAAGTTTGAATATTGTAACGTATTCGTGTGTACGGCTACCGTTTTATTCTGTAAAATGTGAATCAGATTTTGTATATGTGTACTGGGTGTAACGTGTCTTCTCTATCCATCGTTCCAATGAATGCAACTTCCGCAGATTTCGTCCGTTGCGAACGTACGAATAACCAGGTCTCGATGTTCTTACCTGTTGTTCACTAGGGGTGTGAAAATCCCGGTGGCACCAAATTGTTTTATTAAAACAATTAAACAAATTTTAAATGTGTATGGCCTGCGCCGCTCAGGCGGTTTGAATAATTCAAATGTTTCCGCCTGTCTCGGCCGTCTGTAGCGGCCAGTAGTTCGTTGCGTTGGCTGTGCGGTCGCTAGTCGTCAACACTACTTGTCTGCTAAAATGTACATAAATTATTATCCACCTCCTAATGAAATTATAACACCGTGGTTACACTCAATACTTATTTATTTTTTATTAATGATTAATTATTCATTTAATACAAATTATGTTTCCCTTTGTAATACAATTGCTCCGGTTATATATGAGACAACTCTACAGGGTTTGACAAATCGATATCTGAACTGATTAACAGACTTTCAGTAATGGCGTCTGTGGAAATTATACACAAATTTATTATTGTTCGTTTGTCACGGGTTCTTGGGATTGCGTTAAAAGGATTACTAATGTTTAAAACAATAAAAATACACACCCTTACATCAGTTAAACTTAAATAATATACTGTGTAGGTATAATTTGTTTAGTGTAGTGTAGTAAAAGTGTTTACAAGCTATTGGTAATTAATAACAGGTTATCTTTGCCAGTTTATAAATTTTCAGTGACTTAGTTTTTTAATCTTTGAAAGTAATTATGTTCAGTTTAGTGAGATTTCGACCTTTAGTGAGAAATAATTAACGTGAGTTTATTCAGAAATTTAATAGGTACTTATCACTTCAGTAGACAGGACGAACTCATTTGATCTGGTATTAAGGAGTTAGGCTGCAATCATCTTTAATTTGCTTTGGTTCAGGACTTCGGGCATCTTTTCCAAGTTAATCGGCAGGATTTTATTTTCTTTTTTCTTTAATTCGGCTTCGACATTAGTTATATGGTTTCATCCATCGTCTTCATTCTTGGGGTTCACTTGCTAGTAATTTCATTTGATATTTTGACGTTTTAATTAACAATTTTGATCATTCCAAAACTAGCGTCTATTCAACAAAAGCGTCACATAACGAGTAAAGAAATCTAACGGTAATTAGCAACCAAACGACTGTTGTCATAGTAACCAATTAATCCTGATTGGTTAATTCTGAAGTAGTCTATTGTTATCAAATTTTGAATTTTTATTCAAAATAGCTGCATATCTTCTTATTGATTATATTCTTCTGTCCTCTTCCCTACATATTAAATATTATCACCACTGTTATTATTTCCTTTCAAAGATTAATTTGGTATCACATAATGTATGGTTTTATGAAATATCAATGTTTGTACAAATCTGTTAATGTTTGGTATTTACATTTCTCCCCGTAGGAAAGGAAACATAAAGAATTTTCTACAAAAAAATTTGTTTAAAAGGAAAAAAAACAGGAAAGAATGTAGGTTTTCATGGCCAGAATGTAACAGAATATAATTTACCGTGCTGTTAGGCTGTTGTGTAAAGTCATTAAAAACATGATTATTATGGTTGTTCACAGTGTAAAATACCAACATTTGATTTAAAAACTTCACAAATAACATTAAAAACAACACCAGATGTTTCGGTCATACACATGAAGGTCTCACACCACTGAGGAAGGAGGTTTCAAGTCCAATGAAAAACTAAGGAGTGTGACAAGTCTCTTGAGAAAGACATTCATACTTTAAACTCCAACAGAAGCAGGAACTTAGTGTTAACCAATCACATCCAATGCTTCTGATAGGCTCACCACATCCTGCTTGTCTTTAAAATTGGTAACCAGTATTTATGAATGTCAAAAGCCTATTTTACTCATGCTCTGGTCTCCACAACAGATCTCTATGGCCTCTCACTGCAAGTGAGCAAGTACCACAATGTTGAGGGCAAAACCTGAGTCTCATGGAACAGGATCATCTGGCCTTCATTGGACATGGCACGTTCAGTAACACCAGGTTTCTCCAACTGGACGAGATGGCAGTGTCGCTTGTCCTCACTGATGCGGGTGTTAATGCCGTGTTTTGCAGTGCTGATGTACACCTTACTGTATGAGCACAGCACATCCCTGGAGTCCTTCACCAACTGCAAGCATTGTTGGATCATCTATGCTGATAAGTAAACAGCATGCACCCCATACCACTCGAGCAGCCTCCCGATATGGTCTGTTACACTCCTGATATAGGGACCACCTGCTGCTCATCCAACACTTCCATCCAGCCAAGTCTCCATTGTCATAAAGCTCGTCTCCTCTCCACAACAGAGTTACCATTTTTGTTTTTGTTTTAAGTTTATCAACCATCGTTATTTTACATCACGAACAATAATTATAATGATAACCATGTTTTTAATGGCTACAGACCACTGCCTAACAGCACAGTAAATTACATTCAATAAAAAGAAGCACTTTCAAAAATTCTGTACGCCTTAATACAAATCATACAGATCTTCAACGCTTCTGAGGCTGAAATTTACCTTAACATAGTACGTGACTAGGACTTTCCTGAAATCAAAAACCTGAAGCATGGAAACAGCAGAAATATCCGAAATACTGTAACCTTCCAGGACGTATTTAGTTGCTGTTACCTCCCACGCGAGCCACCGTTGTGAGAACGCAGTGTTGAGGCTCAGCATATATGGCAGATGTCCTGGTTCACAGCAGCAACAACCTACATGAACATATTATTTATTAAGTTTGAACGTACTCATACAACCAACAACACACACACACACACACGCACGCACGCACAAGAAGGTTGCATCAGGAAACCTTACAAAAATTTGTCATGAAGGCCACCTGAACTCCTAATCCAACCAATACAACCGTGTTTCAAATGGGTGAGGAGATGTTTGGTTGCCTAACATCATATGAGGACACAGTCCTCCCCATGAAGTAATGTCTCATGCCACTTAAAGGGTATGGAAACTTCCAGACACACATGTTTGTTGAAGAGTCAAACACGATGGCTTCAATGCTCCTCAGTGAAGGTCCTTAATATCTCAAGTGGATGGTCCTCTGTAGGAGGTTTGGATGTATGTCAGTGTTTGCAAAAAGAATGAAGAGAAGTGATCATGTAAATGCAAACACATTTTCAAGTGTGAACTCTATAATTTCTGAACATGTATTTCTTCACAAGAGCCCAGATCTTCTTGACTGGGTCGAGGACTGGGGGGAGACAGCATAATGTGTCGATGACAAGCAAAGAATTGTCAATTTTATAAGTCACTGAAATTAATTATTTACACTGTTCAATGAACTCATACAGTTGATGCTTCCACATATCCCTGACAGTATGGAAGAGATGCTTGTCACACTACTCCATCATCATTAATTTCCAGCTGCCTGCCACAGAAGCACAATCACTGACGACGCTATGATAGGATCCATTGTTCATCATTACCACAGTTTGATGGAAGATTTGGTATTAAGTCTTTCTTGAAGCCACCAGTCATAGTTTTCATGGTTCATCACATTATGGGAATCTCCAAAAACATTACTGGATTTGTAAACAAGGAAAGCATTTGGGATAAACCTTTTCTTAGTACCAACATTAACAATAATTAGCTTCTGTTCTTCAGAAGTAAGGTGCCTGAAGTTCATGTCTGGGTCTATTCGACCATCCACACGTTTTTGTGGGTGAACTGGTGTGTGTGTGTGTGTGTCTTGTCTGTATACATAATAGCTGTTGCTGCACAGAGAAAACTTATTAAAATAGTCTTCATTTTACCCCTTTAAAATTCAATTTTTTTTGACAACCAACTTGAAGCTTGGCTCATCATCAAGTCTACTGGAACTTTCTTCACAGATGCCACTGTCCACTTTCGCTGTTATGTGATGGAGGTGACCCATCATCCTTCTTATCATGCACAAGTCAAAACCACCCAATGTACAGTTTATAGATTTGGTCTTTTTTTAGCTGGGAAGCAAAATGATCCCCATTTCCATTTTAACATCATCTAGAACTTTCCTTGGATGGACACCAATCATTTCAGACACTCTTTATACAATGGAATTTTACCTTTAAAGGGTGGCCTGTTTTCTTTGCTGGCACTCCTTCTCTTTCACATTTCCATTTGTGACGATTTAAATTCTAACTGTAATCGTAAATAAAAAAAAATTAAGTTTGCGAGCGATTAAGTAATTTTAAATCTCACTATAATACCTAAAACCCCTGTATTTACTCAGTATGAGAATGAGAAGTAATTAAGAGATCCAAAGAAACACTAATAAAAAGGGGCGAATTGTAAAAAAGTTATTATTATCATAATTAACCCTTTGCTTGTCATCATGCGGTGACCTGTTAATTCCGGACTCGACGTGTTTACCGAGTCGTCTGTAATTTAGGAAGAGATAAAAAATCATAATGTTTATAATTAGAAATCTGAAGACACAAATAGTCGTTAAAATAACTCACTTAAATTATATATGTATAATTAAGGTATAGTTTTTGGTAATAAGAATGTTAACTTAAATAAAAATAGGGACTATATTGTCGTGGAGTAGTTGCCCCTCTCCTTTTGTTAAGTACCAGTTGAAGCGAGCAGAAAGTCTCTCGCTATGTTGCCTTCACACAGTACAGACGTATGAGCGAAAGCTCTACCAAAATGTTTTTAATTTGTTTGTTTATTTAAATGTAGTATATTAACTACCACTGCTAAAAGTGGAAAGCGTGTGTCATGTATCAATAACATAAATATGTGGTAAGAAGAAGATATAAAATGTATCACACAAAAACAGAACTAGTGGTAAGCAAGATGACAACTCCCTTCAAGAGGTAACTCCATTTACAACATCACTCCTGAAGATGTGATCTGCAGAAACTTCATAAAGACACGTATACCATGCTTAAGACGTTGCTTAGGACATCCGAGAATCTACATATACTTACACCAAAGAAGCTTCAATCTCCTCTGTGAACATCCGACCTATTCTTGCCGAAGACACGACCCAGATGATGACGCCGACTACAAGGATTCCCAAGACGGACACCCCAGGACGAGGTTTCTACGTTCAATTGTAAAGGTGACTCGATAGCCTTGCTATCGAGAGTTAATCATATTTGTTACACTACTCACTTCTAAAAGAGACTTTTCAAAGACGATTAATTTTATGTAAACATTATAATGAGAAAATCTAAGAGTTTACTGTAAAATTTCAATTATCATACGTTGTAACTCTTTAAATGTTAATGCAACTTATTATCGTTCCAAGTAATAGTACCATTCTTCAAAAGGTTAAAGAAGTCTTGCAAGCTTCTAAAATGAACTGAAAATAATTAGAAGTCTTTACTATAAATATACAGAAAGTAAACTCGGATCCGAGGTATAAGAATATATAATCAATTTGATCTTAATGATGTCATGGGATCTGTCAGTAACTGTTGTTAAATAAAGAGAAGTCGTCTTGTTACACATGAAAATGAGTGCATAAATCAGTAAAATACCTTCCCTTGTTTCCTTACACTGATAGTGAGTAATTTGTTCAATTAATTTGATTTTAATACAGTTCGTTACAATGTAGGCAGCCCATGTAATTGGCAGAGGTCAGTTAAGATGGGTTCCCTGGATTTGTAACGCGGCAATACGTTACAAAATTGCGCCACTCTGCTTAAAGTTAAAGTAGTTGCGAGCATCGATACGCAACAAAATTGCGCCACTCTGCTCGCTTAATTTATTAGTAAATTAAATAACTCACGGCATTCAGTTATTGATCTATGCACTCAGAGAATGTAATTAATGTAACTCTAATTTTCAAAAAAAAATGAATTTGTTTTGACATACGTAAAAGATAGTCTGTATAAATTGAAATATCATTGTAGGAAGATATATGCATGTATCTACTTGCATACATGAATTGTAATGTTTGGTCAACTGATCAGTCTTTAACAGGTTTGTATTATGACAATCCAAGACATGTTGTTTCTTGAATAATCCTGCATAATAATTATTCAATCTGCATAGTATATGTTAGTGTATGTCTGTTGTCACGGTAAAGAAAAACATTGTTAATAATAATGCTCCTGTGTAAAGTAGACCCAGTTAATTATGTGGAAAGAATTTCGTAACTTGAAATTGTGACCAAAATAAATAATTAATTTAAATTGGGGAAAGTACATGAATGAATAAAGTCAAACTGTTATAAAGCGTAATACTAGTGTAAATTGAAGAGGTGTGCATTGTTGAATAAGATTCACCCTATGCGTGCCAGCTGTCTCCTCCAGTTATGACCTGTTAAGGAAGTTAATCGGTGGCATTGTGTAGAGAACAATACGTGAGCATCAAACCCCCCATTCTCACGGACAAACTGACCCTACCTTTGTTTACTAAATAAAGAGGGTGACCTACATTCCAGAAAACAGCTGATCGGCTATTTAATTTTGAAAAAAATGTGCGTGGAATTTCTGTCTCTCCCTTAGAAGAGAAATTGTTCTTTTCTGAATTATGCAAATGATTCACCCAAGAATTCATCTTATCTATGTAATAAGTGTGTATAGTATAGTAGATCACGTATTTTCACCGTGACGACAATTAAATAATATAGTGACTTAATAATAATAAATAAATATATAATAATAAATAAAGTGTGCTAAATAAATATGGTAATTAAATAGGCTATAGTTCTAAGTAAGTTCTTAAATCTGCCCCAAAGTAAATAATAAATAAATTAAAAGAAAAAGTAAACTTCTTAGAAAGAAAAACAAAAGTAAATAATAATAAAGAAAGTAATAATAAGTGAACAATAATTGCTTAAATAATAAGGCTGATTAAATCTTAATTTAAACTAAATTGTGAAGTGTAGCAGTAAGTAAGAGAAAGGAAAATAATAATAAAAGTATAGTTGCATAGTGTAAACACCCCGGTCATGGCCTGTTCGAGGAAATAAAGCGTGTTAAGAATTGTAGTAAGCAGCCACTCACCCTCCCCCTTATTGTACGAAATGGTAGCGTCCCTAAACAATTGAAAACCACCCCTGTGTATTACAATGCTTTGTGTAAAGTGTCTCCCCTTCCGCATAGTTTGTTTAAGAATTGTTAAAGAGATAATGAGAATTATCTTCGTGAGATTCCGCTTCTCTCTGTAGCCTAGCTTAAGATATTAGGATTAACTATGATCTAAAGTGGAGTATGGGATCCTCTTTAGATAATATTAGAGATAAGTTTATGATATATAATTACGAATTATATATGTGTACAGTGGCGGCGCTAACGAAACGGGGGCCCCCCCGTGAAACTAATTAGGGGGCCCTATAAAAATGGTTAAATTTTGTATACGTAATAGGGGAAAACACTCAAATGAGTTTCTATTTACGTGTGTTTCACAACAATGGTTTGTGAATACTTTCTCGTCTATCACAAAGCGTTTGCAATTTGCAAAGGATGTTTTACACGTGTACAAACTCTTAAAATTCATTGTTGCTAAATAGACAAAGTTCTATACAAACTATAAAAAAAACCAAAATAAAAAGAATGATTTATTTTTACGTCAAAGATCTAAATTCAGACTATGAAACAGTACTGCACACAGAGTGTTAAAAATTTATTATTTAAAAACGAATATCAAAGTAACATTCTAGCTTTTTTCAAACATTTAAATTAGTTTGTAACTGAATTTGTAAAATTCTTGAATATACTCTATACACGTTCTCCTTAAGTCTAATCCAATTCAATAACACTCGAACTCAAATAATGTACAATATTTACAGATGAGGATCAACCAATCAACCAAAGTTCACTGTTTTCCTAAGCCTAGTCTTCTTTTTTTAATAGCTAAGAACTTTTCAACCACTTCGTTGATATTAGTTTTCTGTGTCTTTTCATGCTCAATGCTGAACAGTGCCAAGTCACTCAACCGAGTTTGGGCCATGGTACTTCTTAGGTATGACTTAATTTAATTAATTTAAGTTTTGAAAAGCTTCTTTCCGCTGTAGCTGTTGTGACAGGTATGGTTAAATAAAGCTGCAAAGCTGTAGTTAAGTCTGGGAGGCAACTCATAAGGCACCTGTTCAACCAGTAAATTCATCATTTCTCGAATTCTTTTCTTGTGTACAATTTCTTTGGCCATCAGAGCTTTGAAGGATATTACTTGGCCAGGCAGTGATGTGGAAAGGTCACCAGGATACACATTTACCAGAGCCTTATTATTCTCCACTATTGTCTCTTGTGAGAAGTTTACTAAATTCTGAGGCGTCAGGAATGAAAACCTATCATCAATGCAACGCAATCCTTCGAATCTCATTTGTAGCTGAGCTGTTACAATATCTAGTGTTGCATTGAAAACTTTTACTTCAAATGATTTCACTGGGTCGTCAATTCTATGGTCAACTGATAATTCAACAAAGAAGAGTTTTACAACTCGTTTACGCTTATTTTTCATGTTACAAGTTATGTCCCATGACTGGGCCAACTGGGGCCCCCCCGCGCCGCAGGGTCTGCGGGGGCCTTATCGCCGCCACTGTATGTGTAACATAACAAGTCACAACGGCGCCGACTGAAAAGGGTAATGATGGGGGCAGAAAGGTGCCAAAAGATCATTAATGAGTGCCGAAAGCTAACTGGTGTAGTTAGAGTAAGCCGATGTCAGTCGGGCCACGATATTGTGAGTTACGGATAAGTAGGGAAATTAGTATTAAGACTTAAAAAATAAGTTAGCGTGTTAAGAAGTGAGATAAAGGGAATTTCACGAAGGAGAACATTTAAATGAACAAGATCACTTAAAGAGAAAACAAACCGTGCACTAATAATAAATAATACTAATAATAAATAACTTCACACACTGACACCATACAGCTCCAAGTCCCCAATTGTGCGTTAGACTCACAAAAAAAAAACCGTAACGTGAAACTTAAGCGGTGGAGTATGTGACGATTTAAATTCTAACTGTAATCGTAAATAAAAAAAAATTAAGTTTGCGAGCGATTAAGTAATTTTAAATCTCACTATAATACCTAAAACCCCTGTATTTACTCAGTATGAGAATGAGAAGTAATTAAGAGATCCAAAGAAACACTAATAAAAAGGGGCGAATTGTAAAAAAGTTATTATTATCATAATTAACCCTTTGCTTGTCATCATGCGGTGACCTGTTAATTCCGGACTCGACGTGTTTACCGAGTCGTCTGTAATTTAGGAAGAGATAAAAAATCATAATGTTTATAATTAGAAATCTGAAGACACAAATAGTCGTTAAAATAACTCACTTAAATTATATATGTATAATTAAGGTATAGTTTTTGGTAATAAGAATGTTAACTTAAATAAAAATAGGGACTATATTGTCGCGGAGTAGTTGCCCCTCTCCTTTTGTTAAGTACCAGTTGAAGCGAGCAGAAAGTCTCTCGCTATGTTGCCTTCACACAGTACAGACGTATGAGCGAAAGCTCTACCAAAATGTTTTTAATTTGTTTGTTTATTTAAATGTAGTATATTAACTACCACTGCTAAAAGTGGAAAGCGTGTGTCATGTATCAATAACATAAATATGTGGTAAGAAGAAGATATAAAATGTATCACACAAAAACAGAACTAGTGGTAAGCAAGATGACGACTCCCTTCAAGAGGTAACTCCATTTACAACATCACTCCTGAAGATGTGATCTGCAGAAACTTCATAAAGACAAGTATACCATGCTTAAGACGTTGCTTAGGACATCCGAGAATCTACATATACTTACACCAAAGAAGCTTCAATCTCCTCTGTGAACATCCGACCTATTCTTGCCGAAGACACGACCCAGATGATGACGCCGACTACAAGGATTCCCAAGACGGACACCCCAGGATGAGGTTTCTACGTTCAATTGTAAAAGTGACTCGATAGCCTTGCTATCGAGAGTTAATCATATTTGTTACACTACTCACCTTCTAAAAGAGACTTTTCAAAGACGATTAATTTTATGTAAACATTATAATGAGAAAATCTAAGAGTTTACTGTAAAATTTCAATTATCATACGTTGTAACGCTTTAAATGTTAATGTAACTTATTATCGTTCCAAGTAATAGTACCATTCTTCAAAAGGTTAAAGAAGTCTTGCAAGCTTCTAAAATGAACTGAAAATAATTAGAAGTCTTTACTATAAATATACAGAAAGTAAACTCGGATCCGAGGTATAAGAATATATAATCAATTTGATCTTAATGATGTCATGGGATCTGTCAGTAACTGTTGTTAAATAAAGAGAAGTCGTCTTGTTACACATGAAAATGAGTGCATAAATCAGTAAAATACCTTCCCTTGTTTCCTTACACTGATAGTGAGTAATTTGTTCAATTAATTTGATTTTAATACAGTTCGTTACAACGTAGGCAGCCCATGTAATTGGCAGAGGTCAGTTAAGATGGGTTCCCTGGATTTGTAACGCGGCAATACGTTACACATTCTTTAAAAATCTGTGAGTATTGTTTAAAATTTCATGTCCTTGCCAATGTAATGTTGTACAATGTTCCACCACTTCCAAGTTTCGATGTACAGGGAAAGCTTAGTTGGACTGAGCACTAATAACAACGTACACGCCACAACACTACAATGCATATAGAAAAATATTAACCGATCGTAATTATTTACACCGATATAATAATACAGACAGATATTTTCACAACACATAGTACTAAACAACATGACTCTATTTACTACATGAAACATGAAATTGGACCAATTCTCTAAATAGCCCCCACCCGCCAATAATATGACAAATATTGAGTTTCTGTGTCATCCAGTCATTTCCTCTAACCATATACGTTCATTTAGCTAATACTAGTATTTATTTAAAAATTTTGTTACAAACCATTTATATTTACTAACAGAATGAAATAATTTAAAAACTAGATGATAAAAGAATTTAGTCACAAGATGCTAATTAGTGAATCACATGTTATGTTCATTATATTACATATGTATACTCATTATCAATGCGCTGCTGTTACCTTCATTTTCTTCAACTCCTTCTGAGATGGCTTCCACTTCACGTTGTTGACAGTAAGTACCACGGAACTCTAGCCCTCTCATTTGAAATGTAACTAGTCCATTGCCTAACTCAATGATATGAACAAGGCAGTTTAAATAATCTGATGCCAGCACAAAACAATCACCCTGTGAAACGGCACCCCACCTTCCTAAAACGCAAAAACAAAACTTCAAATAAAATAAGGAACATCACTAAAAAAACTACTACCTCTGTACAGTTATGTAATGAACAATTAGGTTCTTTAACAAAATGAACCATAAATTAAAATGTTAAAACAAGTATTAATTAAACCCAAGCACAGATAATGTTCACTAAATTCATTTGTAATGTTATTATTATTATTTACATTGCAATTAAAAAACAGGAATTTAGTAATTTTTTATACTCTCATAATAATTATAATGAAATTACTTTTACTAACGATTAAAAGCATATAAATAAAATTATTCTTACAAAATGCCAGTATAGAAAACTCCTGATTATTTGCGGAATTGGGTGGCATTATCGCCTTGGACAACCGCATTCCGTGGATAATTCACAACATGTATAAAAAACGCCAGAAAGTTATGAAAATTCTTTATTAACATTATCTGTTTATTAAAATTAAAATGATACATTAAATTCCCGTTAAGATGCTCATCAAGACACGTCATGAAAACCGCGTATTAAGCGGGATATTACCAAGTAGCAATATATATATATACATACTGAAACCGTGTAACTAAAATCACATTTTCTATTCAGTTTAAATACTAATTCACACGAACTGCCATTTCATCAGAAGATGTATTGATAAACTGCCTTATGTGCATCACTGGTGTATAATTTACATCGAGTATTTCTGAGGTTACTATCTAAATACAGAAGTTATACAAAATACAAAATCCAAGTGAACATTTCCCACGTTTTCATGTGCTACAAGGATTAGATTCAGGAACAAATTACCGCAGATGTATAAATTTAAAAATGTCATAAAAATCCATGTCAGTATAGTCACTGCTGACCCATCATCAAACATCAAAGGAAGCGTTCACTGTTAACATTCGTAACATTAATAGGTATCATTAATTTTTAACACCCATTAACTACACTAATAGAGTACAGTGGATGTTTAAACATCCTGTACAGTATTTCAGGTTTAGTAATCAAGCAGCGTTTAATTGTACTGCCTTTTACTGTATACTTAGCTTTAAGAAGATTGTAAATTTGCAAATAAGTAAATATTTTAAAAATCTGAATTTTTTCAGTTTATATACACATTTTTATATACTTCTTTAGTATTAAAAATAAAAGGTTTAATCTTGTCTTAACAAGAATACAGGATCATTCAAAACAAATGAATATTCATAATGCAATATTTTATTAAGGAAAAGTAAATTCAAATCCCAACTAAGTCACAAGTATTCTGCTTATAATTAAGTTTTATTTCCTGTCTTACAAATGTTCAATGTGGCCACCACTTGCAGCACTGACAACATCAAGGAGATATGAGAATCCTTTCCAGATGCGTAGCAACATATCATGATCCACTGAGTTGACTTCTGTTGTTATTCGATGTCAAAAGTCATCAAGGTGGGTAATGGTGGAAGAAAAACTCTATTTTTTACATACCCCCAGGGCCGTCGAGAGGATTTCCGGGCCCCTATGCAAATAAGCATTTCGGGCCCCTTATTTTACCAAACCCTCCAACCATCCCCCCCTTCCCACTTGCCATACTTACTCTTATTACTTACTACTTACCCATTGATGGACGGATGATACACTGATAAGTAGGGGGCAGATTTCTATGATATGTCATATTTTTGTTCCTTTACTTATTTCAGGTTTCAGCTTGATTTAAACTTGATTCCAAGTATTTTGATGAAGATTGATAGTGTTTTATTGTGCATATAATTGCATATTTCGGTAGTTTTTAAGTTTTGTAGCATATTTAGCACTAAAATGCATATTTAAGTTATATTTTTTGACTTTTCATATGCATATTTAGACATTTATGAAGTTTTACAGCATATTTACAGTGAAAATGGATTATAATGGCATTTTCGTGTATTTTTCACATGAAAATGCATTTATTCGTTCCGTAACAAATTGTGGTGTGTTAAAGTATTAAAAACATCTTTCAGAATGTCCTTAAAATACCTATATATTCCGAGAAATGGTTAATAAGGTGTGAAATGTCTTTGGAATGCGGATTTCAAGTACCGTTAGGCCTCTATTGTTTGCCTCCGTGAGCGATAATGCCAGCGGGTAGAAGTGAAGGGAGGGGAGGGTTTTTCTTACATTTTGTAAAGTGCTTTTAACTTTCACCTTCCCCTGTTATGGTCATTCACTCATTCCGTGTGTCCGCAGTTTGTTTCCATCATGCCTAGAATAAAGAGTTCAGTGAATGCAAAAGTGTGCGGTTTTATTCGAGAGTTTGGTGATAAAATATTTAGTGCCGATGGCACTTATTTTATTTTGTAAGTTGTGTGAAGTTAAAGTCGCCACTGAGAAACGTTTCACTGTGCAGCAACACTGTAATACGGCAAAACATAAAAATTGCTTACAAAGACAGTCAGCAGTCGAAAGTAGACAACTTCTATTATTCGAAAAATCTGCTAGTACTTCAACTTCATCTTCCAACACTTCAGAGTTTACGAAGGATCTCTGCAGGGCGATGATTTCATCCAACATCCCATTGAAAAAGCTTAACAATCAAAGCTTGAGACAGTTTCTGGAGAAATATACAAAACATCTGGTTCCAAATGAATCAACGCTGAGGAAGAACTATCTGACTGGGTGTTACGAAGAGGTGTTGGATAAAATAAGATGTAGTGTGGGGGACTGTAAAATATGGGTTTCAATTGATGAAACAACAGATGTTGATGGGAGGTATGTTGCAAACGTGATTGTTGGAACACTGAAAGAAGACGGACCTGAAGAAATATTCCTCTAGCATGTGAAGTGCTCGAGAGGACAAATCATTCAAGTATTGCTGTCTTATACGACAATTCTTTGAATATACTGTGGCCAAATGGTGTAAAAAGAGAGAATGTTCTTCTCTTTATTACTGACACGGCTCCTTATATGATGAAAGCAGCCAAGGGACTAAAGATGTTATATCCAAAGATGATACATGTAACATGCCTTGCGCGTACTTTACATAGAGTGGCCGAAGAAATTCGCAGTAACTACCCAGAAGTGGATAAATTAATATCAAATGGAAAGAAAGCCTTTAAGAAATCACCACTCCGCCTGCAGGTATTTAAAGATGCAGCTCCTTCATTGCCCCTTCCTCCCCAGCCTGTCCTAACACGCTGGGGTACCTGGATTGAAGCTGCGGTATATTACTGCAACAATTATGACACCCTGGAGAAGGTCATGAACTCCTTGGACTCTAGAGATTCTTCGTCAATGAAAATAATGTAAGATTTGTTTTCATGTTCCACTATAAAAACTGACCTAGCTTACTTAAAATCCAACTTCGGTTTCTTACCGAGGAAAATCACCTAGCTAGAAGCTTCAGGTTCTGAACTAAGTGATGCTCTGAATATTGTAAAATACACAGAACAAGAATTAAAACGTGCAAAAGGAATCGTAGCAGCAAAAGTTTGTGCAAAATTAGTGAGTGGACTGGAGAAGAATCCTGGATTTTTGCAACTGTGTGGCATAAGTGAGATTTTGTGCGGAAATGAAACCAGGTTCAGACTTCGAAAATGAATTTTCATCCTTTGACCTAAGTTTATTTAAGTACGCCCCCATTACTTCGTGTGATGTGGAGAGAAGTTTCTCTCGCTACAAGACCATTCTCTGCCACAACCTGAAAATGCATGTCGTCATCAACTGCAACAATTCAGCTGATAATGAAGACTGAGATCAGGTAAGAATATTTTTAATAGGGGTGTTAAATAGGATTTGCATAAGTAAAATTATTTAATTACTTTTCTCTCCCTTACAGGGTTGGTGCTGTTTTGCAGAATGCAGTTAAAGGAGTTTGTGAATGCTGCATTGTGTGACTATCTTAAAGACACTCATTTGAAGTAGATAAATAAAAATAATAATTAACAGGATTAACTCTATATTTAATAAATAAAATAAAAATGTAACACATACGTGTCATTAATAAAGTCATATTTTGGATTTTATTGGTCATGTTTTAATGTTTTTAGGTCATAAATGCATGCATATTTCCTACATTTTTAGGTCATAGAAATCCGCCCCCTACTGATAAGTAATAGATTGTCTAGTCAAGGCCCTTCAAGTAGAAGTACTTGCACTGTTGCAATAAAAAAAGTCTGATGTACAGGATCATAAAATAAAACAAATAAATAATTTTTTTTAATTTTATAACAATATGCATTGCAACATAACTAGTCTAATTTTAGAAAATGTAAGCGCAATTAAAAGATAAGTAGCAGCACAGCATAAAGAAACCACAACAAAAATTATAGGCATAACCAATAAAATTTAAAAAGGAAAGTACTTACATAATTAAGTATATATTGAAAAAGTTAGTTATATTGAAAAAAAAAACACAGAAGTTAAAACGTCTTTATCACAGGAGTTCATTAAAATACCATTCTCCTTGCCTTCTTAGACGCAAAATCCTTAATTATGTCTTCATAATTAATATTTTTAGCAATGTCAGACTCTATTGCTAAGAGACTCGGTGAATTCATTCTCTGCTGGCCCATTGTAGATCTTAGGACGTTTTTTATAAGTTTCATTTAGCTAAAACTTCTTTCAGCTTCAGCTACAGTAACTGGAATGGTGCAGAATATTCGTATTGCGATACATACATTTGGAAACAAACTATCAAGTTTTAGTTCCTTGAGTTTGTTACGCAACTGAAGGGGTTTCAATATATTTGTGCTTGTGCCAAAGTTCCATTCATGAACTGACTTCAGATACTTTACTTCATCGCTCAGTCCTAAAACTAGGTCCACAGCATAGCTTGCTTGAAGTGCCGAGCACCGACTTTCAATTTCATTTTCATTTAGCTTTTCGTAATTCCATAAGCATTGAAACATGTTGTTTACTTTCTTCGCAACTCGAAACCTCTCTGTCAACCTGCCAATCACAGAGTCCATTAATTTGTAAAATACATTCACTCTAAACTCGCGCTCTTCTCGAGATTCATCTTCAATTTCAATCGGTGTATCTTCACTTTCACCATGAGCAACTTTCCTTCTTTTCACAGGGAATGTTGTTTCACAAGCAGAATCTGAATTAATGTTGTCTGCCACTAGCTTTGCTTCATTGAACAGTTTCTCCCACTGATTTCTCAAAGTTATGAGTTCTTGTACTAGGCTCTCGATATTTGCAACCTCAACATCAAGAGTTGCATCTCTAGATTGTAGCAATTTATTTCTTATATTGACTGAAACTAAGACTTTAAGCCAAATAGTAGCCATAAGTATACATTTGAATGTATTCAAGTACTTCATTATTCCCTGCAAATCTGTTTTGCACTCTACCGACAAGTTCAGAGTTTTACACTCGTTCAATGCATGTTTGATTAGTGGGAAATGTTTGGCGAATGGCTTGACGCTGTCAACATGAGCAGACCACCTGGTGTGTTATATACTATGTAAAGAACCAATATGTATGTACTATGTAATATGTTTTTCCAATATTTCCCACCGCTGAAGGCTCCTAGCAAAGAAGTTATAAGTCTTCTCAACCATTCCAAAAAATGTTACTACTTCCTCACAGCATTCTGCTGCGTTAGCCCTACACAAGTTTAAGCTGTGTGCCCCACAGTTTGAAAATAATGCAAGTGGATTGATTACACTAATAACTGCTTGAGCTCCATTATACAATCCGGCCATATTAGTGCCATTATCATACCCCTGTCTGCGACATTCAGCTAAGGGTATATTATGTTTTTTAAGTTCCTCAACAATAAGGTTGGCAATGTCTTTTCCATTATTTTTGTTACAATTAACAAAACACAGAAATCTTTCAGCAATTTTGAATTCAGTTTCATATTCAAGAAGATATCTCAAGACAAATGTGGTTTGTTCCGTGTGAGACGTATCCGGAGTTGCGTCGGGAAGAAGACCATAATACTTGGATCTTTTCCTCTCCTCAAGTATAACTTGGGTAACCCTAGCACTACATGCCTCTATAAAGTCATTTTGAGATTCTGGCGACAGAGAATGAGCCTGAAGTCTTTTCCTTTCTTCTTGCGACTGTTTTACTTTTACGTGTTCTCTCAGTAATGGGTCGTACTTGGATAACAGTTCTAGGAGTCCTAAAAAATTTCCGTTGTTGGTGTCACCAATATTACTAGACGTCCCTCTGAATGGAAGCCCCCTCTCTGCTAGAAATAAAACTACAGGTAGTATTCGTTGAAGAAGATCTTTCCAAATTGAGTTTTTTTTTGTATGACTTCATCATCCAATCGAGATCCAATATCAATATTTTTATTCAGGCTTCTCTCCATTTCACGCCATTTAATATAACATCGTTTGTGATTTAAAGATTTTTCATGGTTTGGCAGCTTGTTATACAACTTTCGCCAGGTATACTCTTTTTTCCAACCATCACCAGTTAACAAAATTGATTTTTTAGAATCTGGCGTATCAATGCAACCAAATAGTCTACATGGGAAACAATGTAGAGATTGTGTACTTTCACTTTACGAGAACCAATCTCGAGGCACAGTTTCACCATTAACTAGTTTAGAAAGCAAAACACTTCGCGGGAAAGCTCTTTTGCCGTCACTCGAAGTTCTTTAGGAAAAGATGGAGAGCCAATTTTAACAAGGAATTCAATATCTTTTGCATTAATATAGTTGATATTATGAAACTGTCCCACATCTGATGCAACTGGGTCAAGTTTGCCTAGATCTTGCATGGGTAAGTCACAAATGATAGTGTTGTGAGAAGAACCACTGTAATCATAATCAGAAGTATCTTTGGAGTCTTCTGGAATAACTTCAAGACTGGCAGTGTCTGCAAAACCTTCATCAACAGTTTGTTGCGGTGAAGAGTTCTTAGAAGATGGAACAGCAACATCAACGTGGAGCATGTTATTGTCAGCCTCTACTACTACTGGACCGGGATCAGGATCGGCAGCGCTGATTTCATCACTGTTATCACCCTTCCTCTTTACTTGCAGTCCAACTTCAAATAAGGTTCGACAGCCTTTCTTGGAGAGCCCTAGCTTCTTTTCTCGTTCTTTGCGCTTCTGCGCACCTGACTTGTGTTTCTAGTCCATTTTCACGACTTTGACTGAAATTCATACACATCGATTGTAGTAGAATACACATCGTTGAAGTAGAAAACAAAATAAAAACATGCCTACAAGCACAGACAGGAAAATACTGGAAACAAAATATAACCTCTTACCTCTTAATATTGTAATCTTCATTGTTTGCTTTGTATATCTTTTTATTCCTTACGAGACGCAAAATTGACTTTAATTAGTAATTTAAAGAAAATAAAAATAGAACTCAAATCGTCAACAAATACTCTAAACAATGCAGTGTAAAAGAAAATTAATTATTCTATAAACACTGAAATTGTACAAAATACTACGTATTTGACATAGCGATCGAACAGCTTATTGAACATATAGTTCTTATAACTGCCACGAGAAAGCTACTATCGACTGTGCATGGCGAATACTCCTGTCAATTCAGCGCCAAATTTGAAAGCGCAGTGGCGCCTTCTTCGTAAACTAATTTATTCTGCCTGAGATAATGAAGTTAAAATAATTGTAATAAAGCTTAATTCTACATTGTTTCATTAATATTATTATGCTCTATTAATCAGAATAAATTAACACATAACAAACACAATTTAATTTTTAATATTTTGATTAACTTCTGTTAAAAAACGGTTAAATTGGCAATCCACAAAAGTAATTTTTTATATTAAAAATATAAAAACAAAGACGGCTCAGAAGGTTGGGTGTTCTTCAATGCTACACGAAAAAAAGATTTGTTAATATTATATATAAAGTAATAACTTTAACAACTTTATTTGTAATATTAACGACTAATTCTAAACAGAAGCAGAATACATCGCACGCGCACATACCACTAATACTAGTATCTAAAACAATCAGCGAATGACTGCTTTGCCCTTCCCGGAAGGGCGAGCCCCCTTCACCCTCTATCGCTACTTTCATGTCACTCAGAGTAGCCAATTCTGACTCACACAACGACCCACCCTACCCTCCCTCGTTTCCTCCACACTTTCCATTGGCAGTGTCTTGTTAAATGTTAAGTGTCTTCAATTGGTGGTATTTAATTTCTGAACAAAAAAAATAGAATTATACTCGATTTATAAAAAAAAAAAACAGGTGCCGGGCCTCTATGCATTTGCCCCTTCTGCCCCCCCCTGTCGACAGCCCTGCATACCCCCACAAGAAATATCATATATGGTGAGATATCGCAGGCCAAGCACAAAAAGCAAGATCTTGGGCCCCCTTCTGACCAACCCATTGATGGGACACTTTTTCATTCAAAAAGCTCAAGCCATCTGGTGCCAATGGGGTGGTGCTCCATCGTGTTGTAAAATGAAGACATCTGAATCAGGAAGAAACACCCACTCTCTTTCAACATCCACTGGAATGTTCTTCGGAGAGGGCAGATTAATGTCGAACCGCCTTCGAAAAACACTCTGCACTGTTTTTTTTTCACGAACTTGAGAATGCAGATCGCTTTTTCTTTTGACTCACCATTTCGCGTGTAAACAAATAAACAAGTATTGCCTAGGAAATGACATGACTACAGTGCTCATGTGGCAGCCATTCGAAACTTAAAAACCTTCTTTTTCAAATGGTCAATGACTCATTCCATGACATTCTTGAGAACTCAAAAAATGCATCATCAAATCGTTCATTCTTTTTTAACCTTGTAAGACAGGAAATAAAACTTTATTATATGTAGAATACTTGTGATTTGGTTGGAATTTTGTGTTACTTTTCCTTAATAAAATATTGCATTATGAAATCGGTTCATTCTTTTTTAATAATCCCGTATATTTTTATTATAATTAATTATAAAATAATTAAATTAACACAGTATCATGGACAGGGATACTTTGTTATAAATTATGAGCTTGTTTGTAACATTGTGGGCAGGGCTTACTATATAAATACGGGTGGGTCCAGATTTTGTGCTCTGTCTCAGTTGAGCTACTGAGGATACCCTATCATAGTATGAACAAAATTTCTGGCTTTAAAATAATAAAATGACATGTGTTAAACCAAAAAGTAGTGTTATTGTTAACAAAAACCACAAAAGTTTATGGGTGAGGTTGTTTATGTATAAATACAATCCAGAACAATAACCCATCAAACTTCCTGTTTGATAACAGCTGTGAAGGAGACTTCCAAAGATTATCATTTGGCTGACTGGTAAGTGAAACATTTACAAAAGGCAACAACAATATATACTGTTGTTGTTTTGAATACATGCACAATAAATCTTAATTACACTACAGTTGGCTGTACCTTATTAGAACATCTGCTCAACTGCAACTACTGTCTGGCCACGATTCGATGATTGAGCATTGTGAAAGGTGGGAGAAGCATGGCCGGGTACTACGGTAGGCTAAGTGGGGGTAAACCAAACGGCTAGTACACATATTTCACCCTACCTCGCTTACAAGCAGCTGCGTGGTGGGGGAGAGCAGCCTTGATCATCCAGTTGTGGCCAGACAGTATGTAAAACACACACACATATGCACACACAAATACATCTGTTTCCAAAACAATTTCATTACTTTTTGTCCTACTGGATACATTTTATTACCCAATGTTATTACAGTTTATAAATAAGTTTTCTTGATTTGCCTCAATTTCAAACCTAGAATTAGATCTCCACATAAAGAATGCTGCAGGGATCTTGTAAGATGTTCATAGAATATAGAATTCAGATTGTTATCGTCGGCACCCATATTTCGCTCCAGGTGTGATGACAGTCGTGTATTCGAATGGTCAACACGACGGGTATTATAATCTCTTTCCCAAAACTTCACTGGCCGCACATACGATGTCATGAAAACAGCACTGCCTGTAAACAAAAACATAATGCATTCATAAGATAAAAGAACAACTCTTTACTTAGGAATGTATAAAACAGCACTAAAGAACAGTACTAACTATTCCACTGCTTTTAACCTTTGTTTTGTATTGTTTAATTCTTTGAGTTCACAAAAAAATTACATTAATAGTTAATTACATCACATATTTAATTGAAACTATGAATAATGTACAAGATTTTCAAAGACATTCTCAGACTAAAGGTTACATTTGGTCCAACGTTTTTATTGTAAACACATAAGAGAGCCAGTTGAAATGTTCATGGAGCAACATCTATACCGTAGTGATAAACTAAAACTTCTTGTGTGTTGTAAGATTCTTATTTCTTGTAAACACCTGTTAATTTCCTAATGTATCTGCCAATTTATTCATTGTTTATCAGTTGTTCAAAATGTACATGTGACATATGTTTTGAAAAATGGAAAAATCAAACATTTTGTGAATGAATTTTTTTTTTTAAAAGGTCTAATGCCAATGTAAATTAACACGAAAATTGTAAATGTGTTAGGAGATCCTGCGCCTATGGTTTGTATGATTGAAGTGAAGTTCAAGCACGGTCATATGGGCATTGAAAATGATCCTTGCAGAGGATGAGCAAAAAGTACAACAACTGCAGATATCATTAAAAAATTTCAGACAGTGTTAGGGAAGCTGCGATTGAGAGTGGTTGATATTGCTGAGATCACAGGCATCTTATATGAGTGTGTATACCATATTTTAACTCAAGAACATGATGTGAAAAAACTTTGTGAAAGCTAGGTGCTGCATTTGGAGGAGTTGTTCATTTTAGGTGTCCATGAGGGGATCATCTTCAGTGCTCGTACAATCATGTTTAAATTCAACTGCCCACTTACAAGTCATTTTTTTTAAGGTGCAGCATTTCCTAACATACTTACCATGTCTTTGTGAATTTCCATTGGTGCTAGACCTTTTTGTATCAAAAAGTTTGTGGTTTTGTCCATTTTTCAAAACACGCATGATACATAAATTTTGAACAGCTGGTAAACAATGAATAAATTGACAGATTTATTTGGAAACTAACAGGTGTTTACATCAAACATGAATCTTACAATATACAAACATTTTTAGTACTAGTGCTAAGCTACAGATGTTGCTCCGTGAACTTTTCGACTGACCCTTATACTACACAGGAACATAGCTGAAAAAAAGTGATTGTTCACAGAATGGCTACAGAAAGTGTCAATCTTAAAGTCTCTATAAATAACAATCACTTCAACAGTCACAGTGCATGCAATAAATGATGACAGGTTTAGAAAGATGTAGGTAATTTACCAGACACAACACAGCTGTGATTGAGGTACCACAGAGAATTTGTCTTACAATTGTCCTGGGTATGACAATAAATTTTGTTGAAATGTCCAACACCAATTTTGTGACAAGGAACATTGCCAAACTATACTACGCCATAGGTCACCTGTGTTTAAAAGCAGTCTCAATTTAATCGTTACCACCTTGTTTTTAGTTCCAAGCAGATTTATATGAACTGAGTAAACAAGGCACAACAGAAGAAGAAATAAAAAGTAGATTAGGGCAGACTAGAACAGGGATTAGACAATTACACAGTGTTATATGGGACAAAAATATTAGAAAAAGCACCAAAAATATGATATATCAGACCATAGTCCAAAGCATTCTGACGTATGCAGCAGAAGTGTGGGTTATTAACAAAAAGAATGAAAGGAAGATTCCTGCAACAGAGATGGAATATTGGAGGAGGTGCTGTGGAACAACGAGAGCAGACCGAATAACAAACGAGGAGATCAGAAGAAGAATGGAAACGGAAAGAAGTGTAATTGACTACATCGAAGAAAAAAGATTGGTGTGGTACGATCAGGTCCGGAGAGCCCAAAATAGATGGCTCAACAAAGTGACGGAATAGAGTCGATTAGGAGAAAAAGGGGAAGACCGAGAAGATCTTGGAGGGACAAAGTGGATGAATCTATGCAACATATAGGACTTGAGGAAGGACAATGGGAACATCGGAAGAATTGGAAAGCCAGGTTGAAGGAAGGGAGACGGCACTAGCTGTAGCAACCCTATTTTATATATATATATATATATAGTAACATGACATAAGGTAGTGAACCTCCAACACATAATTACCAAAAGTGATCATTTGTGAAGGGAAAATAAAATAAACAATTATGACCAGTAACCCCATGATGATACTAACATCAAAAAACAACCCAGTGAATAAATAAGTGAGTGGAAGAAGGAGTATATTAAATAAAGTGGTGACATGTAGTGAGAGCATGTTGCACATAGTAAGTGAAAGTGTATAAGTCAAAAACCTTCTATGAAGGAAAAAGTGTAGTTGGTGAACTTCAAAAGGTATTCTAATTAGTAAACTGTGTTAGAATAACAGGAAGACCAGTGATAAACTTTGTATTAGTAAGTAAGAGGAACTTATTATAATGTAATTAAAGTAAGCCATAGGTAATAAGGATTATAGGATAAGATAGAAATTAAGGCATGGGAATGAAGGACAAACAAGAACGATAGACACTTTTTTCTAGTGAAGGAATGGAGGAATAGTATATATTGTGCAAAGTATAAATTAATGTTAGTATAATAAGGATGTTGTTACTGTTTTAAAAGAACCAATATAATGTAATGAATTATTAATTGAACCTGTAGAAGGGAGCAGAAAGGTAGTTAGAAGTTATTTCAGGCTTGAACCTGTAAAGAAAATGTTTATTATTATAATAAGAGGTGTAGTTAGGAACAACAATGTTTATTACTTGCTTCTGTTAAAAAATTGTGTTAAAAATACCAAATATAAAGGTAAGAGGCTACTAAGAAATGTTAGATACTAGTATAGTAAAATCTAGGCTCTAGGCCTAACTGGTAAATAAGAATTTAGTAAATTTGAGAACAAATAATAGTCCAATATTGAAGCAGAGTATACCAAATGTTTAAACAAATTAAGTGAGTATTCCTAATACCAAAATATATGAATAACAGCCTATTTTGAATAAAATATATGTAAAATATAAATATGAAAAATAATAAAAATGTAATTAGCTACTCAAAAGTGACCATGAGGGATATCAAAATGACCCTTATAAAAAATTATGAACAATGGTATTCATGTAATAAACCTAGCTATTAATATAAGATAGAAATCTTCATTTGAAGATATTTTGTAAAATTAAACTAAAATAAGACGTTAAAACATAACAATGACATAAATTAATGACCAATGAGAATTATCATAATTTATTAGGTAACCATAGCAACCAAAATTTATTGCCAAAAACCCGTTAGATTTTCGATAGTCCATTATTGATCGACGCCGAGGGCGGATTGAGTAGCTCTCACCCCAAAATTTAATTCCAAATAAGTGAATTTTAACTAAAATTAAAGGAAAGGAAGATTATGATAGCAGCCCAGGGAATCCTGGATAATATATTATTTATAAAATTTGTCCACAAACCATAATTACCCAAGGAAACCAAGAAGATGCCGGGAAGAATAGATGACGACTCATCCCGAAGGAAGATAATAGGGACCTACATCAACTCAAGAAGACGGACGATCGCAGAACGAGTACGAAGCCGAAGTCTACGAGAAAAAACCGTCTGGATGAGATTAATGAGATTCCGAAGAATAGAAGACGACTGGATCCATCCGGAAGAAGAAGACGGCATCGCAGAAGCTCCATCGAAAATTGATGAGTATAAACAATAATCCCATTAAACGAATTCCAAATTTTTCTATCAAAAATAATAAACAACAATTTTCACTTCACTGATCACTATTCTGATTTAGAACTGAAGGTATTAGTAACATCACTATTTGAACTTTAATCAGTTGATAATTATTTAAATTGAGATATAAAAAATAGTTAACTAACATTTCTAATTGACAAATCCTAACCAAAAATTTTACTAAATCTCATTGATGATTACTCACTCGAATGTATTAAAATATTGATTTCTTTGTGTACCTAGTATTAAGAATTATTATAAATTTGTGTATTTTAGCCGTAGTCAAATATTTCTGTAGCCAAAAGGACTTTTTAACACCCCTGAGTAAACCATTTTAATTGTAAACCGACGATAACCGTCAAGACGGAGTGTATACAAAACATTGGAACTGAGCATGCCAACTGAGCAACTGTAATAGCCGGTGCTAAAAATAAAATTAATGTACTACTAAATAATTGAAACCTATCAAAGTGGTAATAAATATTCTTATTCTGCAACACTGTATGTTTGATTCGAGTAAATTAAGATAATAAATAAAAATTTATTGAAATGAAAACCTCAAAACAAGACGTTAGCCAAGTCGACACTGCAGAAAGGCGTGCGCCAATCAGGTGGCGAGGCGGCAATATTCAAACCAAACGGTGAGAGATACGGTTTACCCATAAATGGTAAGAGAAGGTACAATTCGACTTGGTACACGCAGATAACAGTGACAGAATTTATTGAAATTATTAATAACTTCAATCATACACACATACTATACCACGAACCCAACGAGCGAGTTAACCAACGCTCAACACACACATATACTATAGGAAGAGAGAACGACTTACAGAAACACATTATAGTAATAATTACACCCCACGTAAAGGTTCTCCTACAATATATATATATATATATATACTGCAACGATATGTTCAGCACAAGTATATGTATCAACCCCTGACTGAGGTATGATAATGTGCTTTCGTATATAAGTATGAAATATGTAAGATGTACATAATAAAAATGATATAATAAATATACGTTAGGTATAAGAAGTAATGTAATAAATATAAGTAGTATTTATTTTTAAATAAATCAAATATTGTAAGTAAGCATGTATATGGAAACATATGGCTTAGTTGGTTTTAAAATGTAACGAAGGGGAGCAAATGACAAGCGCTAACTCGCAGAGGTGACGTCTGAACGACATGCGCCGCCTGTGTATCAGTCTGTGTGTATATGTGTATGTGTACATGTGTAATTAACAGACAGGTTAAATTATGCAAACGAGGGTGGAAGATTTCACACAGTTTTTTAAGTACTGTACGTGAACCATAAGTCACACGAATCAGCGACATATGTAAAAACATAGCTGACGCCTGGTGCTTCAATTTGGCGTTAAGTGGTCATTAATCGTGGGAACAGTTTGGACACCGTGTGAAATTTTGCCATCACTGCCATAATTTACACAGCGTAACATTCAAAATTTGCATAAATAAGGTTTAATATTATACCGAACGATTGGTGTAATAATATTTATAAAAAAGTGTGCGCTTCATAGAAAGACGCGTAGGTTGAAACTAACGATTAAAGCGACACGCCGGCCTGTTCAATGTTGTCAGAACAGTTTCCAACAGGAATTCCAACGAGGCAGCAGTATAAAACCCCAGCGAGCGACACACTCTTTCTCAGATGAAGTTTATTTAGTACGAGGAATCCACGCATCTCGACACCGTAAATTTTACAAAGTTTTAGTATGTTTTTAAACGGTAGTATATAAACTGAAGTGCGATGAAACCGGCAGTACGTAGGTGCAGTTATTAAAGAACTCGAGTGATTTGAAACGGACTATATAAATGAATCTACGAGAGTTGTAACTACATAGAACTTCTAGACAGCTACGAGGGACAAGAAAGAAGAGGACGAGGAACTAGACAAGAAGACGAGAGGACGCAGGGACAGCACATGCAGCTACATCCAGCTGTATATCATCACGACTAGAGGTCCACGTCAAAACTCAGCATCCAGGAGACGGAGTGAGGAATTCAATGACGCAGAAACAGAGGAGCTGATACCGAAGAGGATTAACAAACTCGAGAGTCCAGATGACGGAAACAACAAAGTTAAATGGATGCAGAAAAATGCAGGTGAAGTCGAACATTTATTTAATATTATAAATGACCCTGAGGTCTATCACCAAAAGCTCTAGTTTCCATATTCAAGTTTACAAGAACGTTAATATATTTTTAGATTTGAATAATGAATAAATAATTGTTCAAAATATAATTGAGTATAACTGTAGTAATCTCTTAAATAAATGGTCAAGCAAGAACCATATTATTTTATTATATTTTGTAATTGATTAAATGAGTAATTTTAAATATGAGAATTACATAATTAGAAGATTGTTAATTAATTGAGACATTAAAAATAGAATCAATTAACATAATAAATGTTCTCTATTAATATTTTAATAAATATTTTAATTAATTGAAAGTTTTATTTAAGTGGTATATATTGAAAACCACGCTTGTAAAGACAAGATCAATATTTAAATGTTATACGTATTAATCACATTCCTATAATATTTATATGTGTTATATGTATATGTCTGTGTACTATTTCAGGTCATATATAATTTGTGTATGTGTATACTATGTCTTAGAAATTTAAGAAAAAAGAGTTAAACACATTATGAGTACATTATATTCAGATTGAATATAAGGGTTCATATAATAAGTAACCCGCATTAAACATTTAAATAACATGAGAATTAGAATTTAATTTTTGAATAAATCAAATGAATATACTTTTCTTAAAACAGTCGTACTAATTTCACAACCCGTACTAAATCCTCTGTACTCTTTACTTGTAAATTAAAACTTATAACATTATTCACGTGCTTATCCACACTCAACCAACGACCAAAGCCTGCGACCCAGCCGGGGAACATCAAGGTAAATACTGCTGAAGAAGAGTATACCTCCGAGACGTGGGTAAGTGTGCGCATATGAGTAAGAGCATATGTGTAAAAGTAAGTGTATAAAAATAACGTTGTAATATATATATATATATATATATATATATATATATATTACTTTAATATTTATAACTAAATTTACCTCAAGATATACTTTTTTCCTTTAGGAACATGTTTCGAGAGTTCTTGTTCTCTCATCTTCAGCCTTCGCCATCTTGTTTCTGGTGAAGTATTTGTGTGTTGGCTTCTGGATGTTATTAAGGTAGTTTGTTGGTCTTTGGTCCTTCAAAGTTGCATTATTGTGTGTGGTTGTGGTATCTGTTTTTGTATTTTGTGTATTTTCGATGTCGAGTGCTTTGAATATTGTGTCATGTTTTGTATTGATTTGTATTTGTTCTGGTATTAATTTGTTTTGTGTTTTATGTTTGTAAATCTGTAAATTTTCCCAAATGTTCATTATGGTGCCTTTGTGTGGTATTTGTTTTATTAGTGTTACATTGGTTATGTCTGGGAATTCATGTCCTGTGTTTATTGCATGTGTGGCTAAATTGGATTTATATATATTTGGTTTTTTGTATGCATTTAGGTGTTCAAAATAACGTTTTTTCAGCTGTTTTTTTGTTTGTCCTATATAACATTTATTGCAATCTTGGCATTCAATTTTGTATATACCGTTGGTTGTTGTATTATCTTTGTTGTGTGAGCTATTTAGATTTTGTAATTTATTTTTATTAGTTTTGTATGCTATTTTTATATCTGTGTTTTTAAATAGTTTTGTTAGTTTTGACATTTTATTATATATATATGTGAATGTGGCCCATTTTTTGTTGTTGTTATTATTTATGTGTTGTTCAGTTTGATTAATTCTTAATTGTTCAGTTTTTATTTTGTATTTGATTTTATTTTCTATTTTGATCATAGTATTTTTATTGTATCCATTTGCATAACCTATTTGGTATATTATATTTCTTTCTTTGTCAGTTTCTTGTTTGTTTAGGGGTATTTTGTACATTCTGTTAAATAACGAATGAAATGCTGCCATTTTATGTTGTGGTGGGTGGTCAGAATGGTTAGGTATAATGATGTTAGTGGAAGTTGGTTTTCTATATATTTTGCATATTGTATGTGTTTGTTGTATCTTGTGATGGTTATGTCTAAATAGTTGATTTTGTTATGTTTTTCTTTTTCTTCTGTGAATTGTATTTTGGGATGTATGTTATTGATTTGTTTCAGTATGTTCTCTGCATTTGTGTTTTTGTTATTTGATACATATAGTCCATCATCTACATATCTTATCCATATGCCATCTGGGTCATGTGTTTTTATGATGTTTTGTATTTTGGTGTCTATATGTTGTAGGAATATTTCTGCTATTATGCTTGATAATGGTGATCCCATTGCTAAACCTTCTTTCTGTTGATAAATTTTGCTATTAAATTCAAAGTAATTTTGTTTTAGTATTAGTTGGAGACTATTTTTTATTTCGGTTATATATTGTTTGTTTTCATTTTGTTCTATAAGTTTGTTTATTATTATGTCAATTGTTTCTTCTACTGGGATATTAGTGTACATGTTTGTTATGTCATATGATGTGAAAAATGTATTTTCATTTATATTTATTATTTTTAGTTTGTCTATTAATTCGTATGTATTTTTTATGTTATGATGGTTATTTGTTAAATGGTTATTTTTTAGTTTTTGTGCTATTATTCTTGCTATTTTGTATGTAGGAGCTTTTTTGAAATTGATTAATGGACGTATTGGGTTGTTTAATTTGTGTATTTTTATTAGGCTGTTCATTTTAGGTGGTTCTGGATTATTGTTTATATATATGTCTATGTTTTTATTGTTGAAAATGTTTTTATTTGTTTTTATTAGTTTTATTGTTTGTTTAAGATAGTTTTCTGTTGGGTTTTTATCTAGTTGTACGCATTTATTATTGTTGATGAAGTCTTCGGTTTTTTTGATAATAAATGCGTACAACTAGATAAAAACCCAACAGAAAACTATCTTAAACAAACAATAAAACTAATAAAAACAAATAAAAACATTTTCAACAATAAAAACATAGACATATATATAAACAATAATCCAGAACCACCTAAAATGAACAGCCTAATAAAAATACACAAATTAAACAACCCAATACGTCCATTAATCAATTTCAAAAAAGCTCCTACATACAAAATAGCAAGAATAATAGCACAAAAACTAAAAAATAACCATTTAACAAATAACCATCATAACATAAAAAATACATACGAATTAATAGACAAACTAAAAATAATAAATATAAATGAAAATACATTTTTCACATCATATGACATAACAAACATGTACACTAATATCCCAGTAGAAGAAACAATTGACATAATAATAAACAAACTTATAGAACAAAATGAAAACAAACAATATATAACCGAAATAAAAAATAGTCTCCAACTAATACTAAAACAAAATTACTTTGAATTTAATAGCAAAATTTATCAACAGAAAGAAGGTTTAGCAATGGGATCACCATTATCAAGCATAATAGCAGAAATATTCCTACAACATATAGACACCAAAATACAAAACATCATAAAAACACATGACCCAGATGGCATATGGATAAGATATGTAGATGATGGACTATATGTATCAAATAACAAAAACACAAATGCAGAGAACATACTGAAACAAATCAATAACATACATCCCAAAATACAATTCACAGAAGAAAAAGAAAAACATAACAAAATCAACTATTTAGACATAACCATCACAAGATACAACAAACACATACAATATGCAATATATAGAAAACCAACTTCCACTAACATCATTATACCTAACCATTCTGACCACCCACCACAACATAAAATGGCAGCATTTCATTCGTTATTTAACAGAATGTACAAAATACCCCTAAACAAACAAGAAACTGACAAAGAAAGAAATATAATATACCAAATAGGTTATGCAAATGGATACAATAAAAATACTATGATCAAAATAGAAAATAAAATCAAATACAAAATAAAAACTGAACAATAAGAATTAATCAAACTGAACAACACATAAATAATAACAACAACAAAAAATGGGCCACATTCACATATATAAATAATAAAATGTCAAAACTAACAAAACTATTTAAAAACACAGATATAAAAATAGCATACAAAACTAATAAAAATAAATTACAAAATCTAAATAGCTCACACAACAAAGATAATACAACAACCAACGGTATATACAAAATTGAATGCCAAGATTGCAATAAATGTTATATACGACAAACAAAAAAACAGCTGAAAAAACGTTATTTTGAACACCTAAATGCATACAAAAAACCAAATATATATAAATCCAATTTAGCCACACATGCAATAAACACAGGACATGAATTCCCAGGCATAACCAATGTAACACTAATAAAACAAATACCACACAAAGGCACCATAATGAACATTTGGGAAAATTTACAGATTTACAAACATAAAACACAAAACAAATTAATACCAGAACAAATACAAATCAATACAAATCATGACACAATATTCAAAGCACTCGACATCGAAAATACACAAAATACAAAAACAGATACCACAACCACACACAATAATGCAACATTGAAGGACCAAAGACCAACAAACCACCTTAATAACATCCAGAAGCCAACTCACAAATACTGCACCAGAAGCAAGATGGCGAAGGCTGAAGATGGGAGAACAGGATCTCCCGAAACATGTTCCTTAGGAAAAAATATATCTTGAGGTAAAATAGTTATAAGTATTATAGTATTATATATATCAAGAAACGGACTGTAGCAGAAAGTGATTGAAATATATATATATATATATATATATATATATATATATATATATATATATATATTGTAGCATGACAGATAATCCACACAAATACATTACTCAATGATCATTAATAAAGCTCTAATATATGGAATATCCAGATGAGAATTAATTAAAATGCACTGTTTAATAATATATTCACAAGAAAGGTTGAATAAAGAAAATTTCTGCAAATAATATAATATAATACAAATTTAAAAACCCAGAAGACTAAAAATAATAATAACAAAATTACCCAGGTAAGATAGAAGCAGGCAATTAATATACCCCGTCAAAGAAACCAGACCAGAAAAAACAAAGATACAGAAGACAGAAGAAGGAAGAATAATTAAAACTACTACTACTGAAGAAGGAAGAAAGAAGAACAATCAAAGCTACTGAAGACAGAAGAAACAAAACTAATTAAAACTCAAAGAAGAAAGAAGAACAAACTAAATCTACTAAAGAAAGAAGAAAGAAGAATAATTAAAACTAGAGAAGAAAGAAGAACAACCAAATCTACTACTACTGAACAATGAAGAAAGAAGAACAATCAAAGCTACTGAAGAAAGAAGAAAGAAGAATAATTAAAACTAGAGAAGAAAGAAGAAAAACCAAACTACTATTACGGAAGAAGGAAGAAAGAAGAATAATCAAAACTAATACTATTGAAGAAAGAAGAACAACCAAACTACTATTTCAGAAGAAAGAAGAATAATTAAAACTAGAGAAGAAAGAAGAAAAACCAAACTACTATTTCAGAAGAAAGAAGAATAATTAAAACTAGAGAAGAAAGAAGAAAAACCAAACTACTATTACGGAAGAAGGAAGAAAGAAGAATAATCAAAACTAATACTATTGAAGAAAGAAGAACAACCAAACTACTATTTCAGAAGAAAGAAGAATAATTAAAACTAGAGAAGAAAGAAGAACTAATTAAAACTACTACTACTGAAGAAAGAAGAAAGAAGAATAATCAAAGCTACTGAAGAAGGAAGAAAGAAGAACTAATTAAAACTACTACTACTGAAGAGAGAAGAAAGAAGACTAACTAAATCTACTGAAGAAAGAAGAATAATTAAAACTAGAGAAGAAAGAAGAACTAATTAAAACTACCACTACTGAAGAATGAAGAAAGAAGAACAATCAAAGATACTGAAGACAGAAGAAAGAAGAATAATTAAAACTAGAGAAGAAAGAAGAACTAATTAAAACTACTACTACTGAAGAAAGAAGAATAATCAAAGCTACTGAAGAAGGAAGAAAGAAGAACTAATTAAAACTACTACTACTGAAGAGAGAAGAAAGAAGAATAATTAAAACCAAACTTACAGAAGAAGGAAGAAAGAAGAAAAACCAAACTACTATTACGGAAGAAGGAAGAAAGAAGAAAAACCAAACTACTATTACGGAAGAAGGAAGAAAGAAGAACAACCAAAACTACTATTTCAGAAGAAAGAAGAAAGAAGAAAAATTAAAACTAAAGAGGAACCAAAATTACTGAAGAAGGAAGAATAATCAAAACTAATACTATTGAAGAAAGAAGAACAACCAAAACTACTATTACAGAAGAAAGAAGAATAATTAAAACCGAACTCACTGAAGAAGGAAGAAAGAAGAATAATCAAAACTAATACTATTGAAGAAAGAAGAACAACCAAACTACTATTTCAGAAGAAGGAAGAAAGAAGAATAATTAAAACCAAATCTACGGAAGAAAGAAGAAAGAAGTATAATAAAACTAAAGAAGAAAAAAGAAGGAAGTGAGACGACCCATATAAAACAAAAACCCCATAGGGAAAGAACCCCAAAAACCCCAAAACCAATAAATGCCCAAAAAAGAAAGTATAACACATTAAAAAACCATATCACTGTAAAACTGACAAAAAACTAAAAGTGTTAGCAGTAGTGCATTCAAAAAGTTATTGTGTAATGTGTATGAACAAATCTTCACAGTTCCCCCATGGTTGAATATTTCATATTAAAAACTAGAAAAAGACTAGTAAATATAGTAATAATTCACCATGGAAAAGTGTAAGTGATCAAATTATAACTAATAAACTTTAAGAAAGGTGCATGAGTAGCAGTACAAAGTAACAAACTTTAAGTTTTGTGAACGGTGTCTACTTTGATAATGAAGTAGTAATTTTACTAATAAAAAGCTACTAAAACTGTATGAACATTCCATAGAATGGAATATATCTTAGATAGCCAGGGTTATACTTTAAGAGGGGGCATAAATCTTATAAAATGGGGAATTACAGAACTAACTATTTATGATGAAGTTGTAGAAGGTATTAACAATTATATATGGATCCAAATGTTGGGTTCCAATTAAATATAGCATTTAGATAAGTAAGGGTTAGTCATAAGAAATATTAGTATTATAATTGTTATTTTATTGTTCATGTTAATTTAGGAATGCATTATCTAAAATTAGATATCATTCCAATGTTGTAGAAATACTTTTTATTATGTTATTAGGTGATATACCAAAACAATGTTATTAAGAACACCAGTTTTATATATCTGGGTGTTATATTTTAATTGTATAATCTATAATTACTGTTATGCCAGATCAGAGAACTAATTTTTAATCAAATATATCAGAGTCAGAAGTCAGAGAAGGAAATAAAATAATTACATTAGTAAAACATTCTGCAAATAGCCACAATTCAAATCTAGGCAATATAATAAAGTTAAAATGCAGAATAATTAATAAACCTAATCTTATAAACCAGTCAAACTGACAATATTTAGGCAATATACATCCAACATATTAAATACTATGTAAATAAGGCTTTCTAAAGATATGGTCATTCTATGAGTAAAATTATTTATTTGTATAATGAAATACCATTTGAAACTGAAATAGATTCACTAACATTATCATAAGGGGAGTCATATACAACTGAATTGTATGAAAAAACCATCATTAATATACTAAATTGCCATAAAATAAGTGAGAATTGACAATTATAACAATTTCAGATTTTATAGAATAATAATTATATTAGGTAAAATGGCTATTATTTACTTAGAAGACAGGAAGTATAAATTTAGGCCGACCTTCCCAAAAAATATAAGAAATATGATTTTCTGATAAAACTTTGTAATACTAACTTAATTACTATCAAAATAAGTAGAATAGAATAGTGAAAACGAATATGTATTTTATATTTCAAACAGTTAACTAATAACGAATTTATTTTATGAACATAATGTACATTTTTAAAGTGTATCGGAAGTTATGGCAATTTTAAACAATGTCTGAGATATATTATATAGGCTAAGATTTTCATGAGATGAAGGAAATACAGACAGTTCATTATTATACATTGAAGAGAGCACTTGAAGTGAATATTTGATAAAACCAACCTTAATGGCGGTTACGTATAACAAGAGTTCGGAATCAGTTTTGTGTAAAAATTAAATTTTCAACTATTCTAATCATTGTGAAGTGGTGAAGTTGCCCTACGAACTACATAACACCCATAAACAGAACCACATATAACTATTTAAATGAAATAACACTGGAATCACACCAAATACCAAGTGAATATTCGAGGTTAAATGGACACACATAAACACCAATTGATATACTTAATTAACAACATTTTAACACCAAGTGAATTAATCCATCTTACTCCAGTGACATTAAACTATACCCCAGAAGATAATATACGATTGCGAAGAAGATTTAACCGCAGAAGGGACATATTTATTCCACAAATACTTTGTCAGTGTTAGAAGGCGAACTCCGCGCATGCGTCAGACGGCCATTTTTGATCTGATCTCATCATCTCAACCAGACGACTGTTTGCTGAACTGTGGTGAATAAAAATTATATATAAACTTTTATTATTAATAATTACCATTATATTGTTTAATTTTAATACATTTTTAGAATTGTAAGTGTTATACTTTCTGACCCTGACCTTCTCTGGCTTTTTATATAATTAACCGTTCAAAGAACCTACTATTTTTATAATACCAATGTAAAATTCATATATCGACCGGCCCTGAGCGAGTCGATACGGCATTGTAACATCAATATTTTTATCAACCAAAATTTATTATTCTGTTTAATAAACGATTGTTATCTAGTAATTTGAAGTTCATTCCTCTTATAAAAGGACATAATAGTTAATTCTTCAAGAAAACTGAATAACCTTTAAAGGCGGTATATGCGAACTACAACCTTTCAAGAATAAGAAGAAGAGAGCCGTTTGCGCCTAATTTGAAGTTAACTGGATTGTCTTTTTAACAGATTTACAAAAGGGAAGATTATTACTAGAATACACACTATACCATCATACTTATAATTACAATCAACAACCTCAATTTATTTCTAAATTTGAAGAATATAAACACATTGAAAACATTTTTCCAGAATTTATTTGTTATTATAAATATAAATTTTAAATTTATATCACATTTTAAATTGCTGCAACAGCAACAGACACCTAGAATATTTGATAACCACATAATCCAGGAACATTACCAAATCGACGTTTTCCCAGAGCGGAACGTCACTACTACACATACACACCATAAAAATTATTCTGGGTAATACTATACCCGAACACCATTACAATTACGATTATATTATTGTTTTAATACAAAAGTGAAGATCAACACTG
The DNA here is from genome assembly GCA_034769895.1 of Magicicada septendecula. Classification (NCBI taxonomy): domain Eukaryota; kingdom Metazoa; phylum Arthropoda; class Insecta; order Hemiptera; family Cicadidae; genus Magicicada; species Magicicada septendecula. The sequence goes on from CM068368.1 coordinate 848,257,515, forward strand.
CGAGCAGAACGAAGACTTAGAAGACATAGCTACGTACTACACACATTCTTACATTGAAACTCACGGTATTTATTACAAATTCAGCTAGCACAACCAGTGGGACTTACAGGAGAGCACAATTCTCATACATCGATATTTATTTTATTATCCGCACCACTCACGGTTTTATTACAATATATATATATATATTACAAGAACTCTGTTATATATATTATTACAGGAACTCTCGAAACACGTTCCAAATAGAAAAATAACATCTTGAGGTAAATTTAATTATAAATATTAAATAATGTAATATATATATATATATATATATATTGTAATGGGGCAGAATGGGGTATTTTATTTTATTAAATTTAATTCATTTTCAATTGTAACTCCCATGTATAAATACGGTAGCAAGTCCCCTACATAAAACAGTTTCAGTCAGACAAAGAACGCAGTAACATAGTTTTGCAAGGTGTGACCGTAGAACGCAATTTCATTCCAAGAAATCAAGTGTTGTGTGACACACTAGTGCACGCGAACACCAGCAGGAGCGCGGAAGGGACGCCAAGCAAGATGTCGAATTTGTAAAATTATTTTAGCAACGTGGTTTCATGCTGGCGGAAATATGACAAAACCACGCCTATCCGAGTGACGTGACGAATGGCAGTGCAATTTCGTCAACGTCTAACACACCTGGATAACCCATACTGTGTGTAAGTCGACTAACGTTTCATCACAAGCAGGCAGTGGGTTCCCGTTTTGAATAACAGTGGAGAGGGGCACACGAGTAATCTTCTGCCCAGTTAATCTCACCTACAGGCCGCATGTGGTCCGCTTAAATTTTAGTTCGAGCAATTTTAAGGTCGGCTGACCTAACAAGTGAGACCTAGTAACCGTTATATCAAAAAGTGAAATGGTATATTAGAATGAAGACAGTGAAGTGAACAATTCGAAATTAAAATGTGGGGAACTGGACAAAACTTTTGGATATCTATATAGCGCAGCCGGTGGATACGAGAGGAACGCCGACGGTTGGGTAATCCACAACCAATATCAGTAACTACATTATAAAAGGGCCTAAAATAAATAAGTTCATTTTAAAAGCGGTTATAATTAAATCATGGGGGAATTTTACGGTATGAATGTGTGAATGAGCAAACTGGGTCGTTTTATTATTATTATTATTATCATAATTTAGGATGATTAGCAATAAGTAATTCCAGTTTCTATTTCATGTATAATAGATAGATAGAAGTGTTTTCTGAGAAGAAGTAACGTAAAATCAAATATTTGAATGAATGTAAAATAAATAATAGTTTTTTGAAGACAATGAGCAATACATAAATTAAAGTTATTATCCAGCAGTTATTAGTGATGTAACGTAAAAGAAATTGTTGATGTGGGAGTTTTGATATCATTTGACGATAAAATAAGATAACAATAAAATGTGTTAATTAGACATATAAATATGTGTTTGTCATTGCACCACCTGTTGTTTTTTTTCTGCCAAAGTACATCAGACGACACCTTGGTGCATTACCTTTAAAGGTAAGTAATATGCATTTGCTGATTTTAATATCCTAATTAACTATTAATAGTTAACATAACGCCCTAACAAGGGACAAATTTAAATATTTCAATCACTAATTAACTCGTAATACTTTAGTTGGTGCCCTAAACAGGGACAAAATTCAATATTTTAATAACTCAAAAACAAGCAAAGCTTCAGTTGGCACCCGAACAGGGACTTTGATTATCACCTCTCATTATTTATTTAGTTTAACAAAATATTATTTTATTATTAAATTAATCTGCTACACACACATATTGTTTACCTACAATACATTTTACCACACAAACACAATTAATTTCACTCTAAATTTATTTACAATTTTTTCGTCATTATTTTATTGTTTACCACACCTCATTTTGTAAAGCAGTCCAATCCAAAACCATTAATTACATAATTAAACGTTCATAAACATTTATTGTTTTTACCCCCAATCATCGTACAAAAACCTGGTCTTACATTTACACAGTTCATTTTTTATTAAACTCATTATAGCATTTTTATTAATATAACGATTACCCAAAGTTTTATATTCTTCCACAATAGCAACAGGATTATTCCAGGTTATTAAATCATATAATTTATTATCACCAAGTATAGTCCAGTCACCCTTAGTATGATCTGTCATAGTCATGTCAATTACAGTTTCATTATCATTATTATCTACTGCTGCATTAGCTTTGTCATAAAGTAAGTAATCAATATCATCAATTGCTGTACTAACTATTTCACAAGGTAAGTACTTATTATCACTAACTCTTTCAATATCTAACCTCTTTATTAATTCGTCATAACCTCTACTAACCTTAAATAACTTTACCTTCTTATCAACATATCTTTCATCATAACACCAATGCATACTTTTGCTATCATTCCGTACAGAGGGTATTAAATCGTAAAAATGCCTACTAAAAATTAAAGACCTATTTGAAAACACGTTATTTTCCTGTAAGGAACTCTTGCCCTTCAATAACATTTGTAACCAGCTTGGTTTACCATAAAACTGGGGAAAATTTACCCTCTGCCCTGTATTCACAAAATCATTCTCTTCATACTCTCTCTCTAACTTACAAATACTGATCTCTACTCTCTCGCTCTCTCTCACCGTTTCTATATTATTATGATCGCTGATTATTTTCACGATATTATTTTTATATATCTCGTTTTCAACTATCTTACTACTATTATACTAAAATTTTTACAGGAGAGTGATTGACGTTTGTTTGCAAGTGAGGGGGGAAGTGGTGTTTAGAGCGGTCTGATTGGCCGAAACTATACAGCACAGTGTTGTCAACTCGTACTTGTTGTTCCGCTGTTTGTGCGTTACCACGTGCCCGTAGTAAATTGAACAGCAGGCCTCGTGCGTTTACTACGGTTTGATGTGAGTGAAATTTAACAGTTTTAAAATTTACAATATTATCATATTTTAGTGCATTTGCATGATTGAGTGATATTTTTAAAATTTAGTGATTATTAGTCTAATATTCAGAAGTGATTTTGTGGTAAAATTCAAGTATTTAGTGGACTAAGTGATAGTGATTGTAAATATTATCCATTCAGCTATGTCCGACGCCAGTACGAGTGCTTCAGCTATACGCAAGACAAGAAAAAGGAAAGTATTTAATGGACAGGCAAGACAACTTATCTGTTCAGTACGTGAATATTTTGAAAAAGAAAAAGCAAACGGGGGGCCGTTAATTTCCTTTAATAAAGTTTTAGAGCGTACTGCTGCCGCATGCGAAGTAGGGAAGAATCTTATAGTACGTTTAGGAAAAGAGAAAGGCGATTTTCTTACTGATTTTAGTGATACAGAGCCCAAGTTTCATACACCTAATAAAAAAAAAAATATAGACAAAAAAGTTACGAAGTTAGATTCTTTCCAAGAAAATGCAATTAGACAGCATATTTATAGCTACTATTGTAGAAAAGGCACCCAACAATAAATAAACTTCATAAGTCGTTAGCAGCAGCTGATCTTTTTGCCGGTAGTAAATCATCTGTTAGGAAAGTATTGCAAAATATCGGTTTTAAGTTTACAAACATTTCGGGGAGAAAAGTTCTTATGGAAAGTGAAAGTGTAGTTGCTTTAAGTTGTAGATTTCTACAAGAAATTCAAACTAAATCTATTGAAGACATAGTCTGGTTAGACGAAACATGGGTAAGGTCACAGTTTACGAAAAGGCTGGACAGATGATACTGTGGAAGGAACAATGAAAATACCTTTAGGACAAGGGGGTAGATATATTATTGTACACGCTGGGACATCAAAAGGTTTCATACCTAACTGTTTTTATGCCTTTAAGTCAAAGAAAACGAGTGACTTCCACGAAGAAATAAACTCTGAAAACCTTACCAAGTGGTTCACAGACTCGTTATTAAAAAACCTCACAGTGCCGTCAACTGTTGTAATGGATAACGCCCCTTGTCACTCGGTTATATACGACAAACCGCCAACATTAGCTACACGTAAAGAAGAAATTATTCACTGGCTTCATGAACATAACATTTCTAAGACTGTTAGCATGAAAAAAGCAGAGCTATTGGAGCTGGTGTCAGGTTGTAAACCCCGCTTTCCGGAATACATAATTGACAAAGTAGCGCAAGAACATGGCTATAAAGTAGTAAGATTACCACCGTATCATTGTCATTTTAACCCCATTGAGTTAATTTGGGCACAAGTAAAGGGATATGTAGCAAGAAATAATAAGTCTTTTACAGGAACTGAAGTAGAAAAATTGATACGCGAGGGCATTACGAATGTTACTGCAGATGATTGGAGAAAAGCAGTGATGCATACAAAGAAAGTAATTGACGAAGCATGGAGCAACAAAGGCATATTAGAAGACGCCGTGGAACAACTGGTAATAAATTTGGGGACAGAATCCAGTGACTCTGGTAGCGACATAAGTGGTGTAACACCTTTAGATTAATGGCACAGGCAGAAAACTACAGACAGGTAATAATAATTTCATTTTCAGTTTCGTTTTTATGGTAAAAGTAATCAAAACAAAACATTGACTCTTATTTTGCTGTCTTATATTTTTTATTATTGTTAATTTTTACTTTATTTATACACTAAGTTGATTATTGCACATTGTCACATTTATCGTTAAATCAAAAAATTAAAGATTCTGAACATTTGAAGTTAATTTAAAAAAAACACTGAAGTTAATTAAGTTCTCGTTTATTATTCTAGTAAGAATTCACATTTTTAGTTTATGAATTATCTGTAGTTGCAACTGAATAAATATTAGTTTTTAACTAAATATAATTATTACACTACGACTCGGAACACAAAACTTTAAAAGGCGAGACTTCTGAAGAAGCATTTAAAAGGCAAAAGCCGGTTCAGGTTGTAAGGTAAAACTTTTTCGTTTTTACCTATAAAATGTTTTGTGTTCTGAGTCGTAGTGTAATAATTAATTTAAGAATTTTACCTTATATAATCCACTAGGCGATCTCAGTTTTTCAAATACGACATGTTTCAGGGACTAAATCCCCATCCTCAGGTACAGTAAAATGCTATTCCCCTAATACATAGGGGTCGTCGAAAAGATTAAAACGTTTATACACATAAACACCACATGCACAAAACTCACTATGAATAAAATAACATATATAAACATATGAAAACGTTATAAGTGACTCGGTGCACCAGTCGACCTCTGATCGTCAACTAACATGTATTCGCGCTTCACTGCTTATCTTCAATGCGGTATCATATAATTTATTGGATTTAAACAACAGCTGATCGTTGAGTAACTGTTCTTTATTTATTTTGGAGGCCCTGTATATTTCAAATTTTTCTAGGGCGTTCAGGAGATGACCTTTATTACATATGTGTATCGGCTTCATGTTTTCTTTGAATCCGGTGTAACTATGGTTTTCGTTTATGAGGTGGAGTGCGTAATTTGATGAGGTGGTTTGGGGATTCTTTTTTGGTAGGTGTTCTTTAAACCTCTTGATAAATTTTCTCCCCGTCTGTCTGATATAGAACTTATCACACTCACTGCACTGGATTCTATACACTCCTGAACATTCCTCCGATGTTATTGGAGCACGTGGCTTAAGTATATTATTTAGATTATTTATGGTCTTGAATGAAACATTTATACATCATTTTTTAAATTCATTTTTTATTACATTGGGGAGTAAGTTCGTATATAATGCTGAGACGTATTGTGTTTTATTTTTAGCCTTATTATTGTCACCATTTATTTTCTGTAATTGTTTACGTATTATTTTATCCACAATTTCTGTTTTATATCCATTTCTCAAAGCTGTGTTTTATGACGTTAGATTCGTCCTTATAATCTTCCGTGTTCATTGGTATGTTTAATAGTCTATATGCTAGCGCATTAAACGCCGCCATTTTTTGTGTGTACGGATGATTCGATTTAGCATTTATAACTATGTCTGTTGTGGTAGGCTTTCGGTATATTTTAAAACCGAGATGGTTGTTTCTTTTTAACTCCGATACATCGAGGAAGTTCAAGCTATTATTAGTTTCCATTTCCATGGTAAATTTAATGTTACGGTTAATGTCGTTAATAAACTTAAAAAACATATCCACCTGTCTATGAGTGCCATTAAATACTATGAAGGTATCGTCTACGTAACGTGTATAAGAAACTATTGTATCATGGAACTGGTTGTAGTCAGACAATAGAAATTTATTCTCATAGTAGTTCATGTATATTTCGGCCAAAAGTCCGCTTAGAGGTAAACCCATAATTTTCTTTATGTATAATGCTTTAATTTCCTCCTTAACCCACGTTTTCTGTGCTTTTACTTTAGCATTATAAGCTGCCGTTGATTTGTTTCTAACGTTCAAAATTGCGAATTTCGGTGTGATGTTATGTCGTAAACATTTTTTGATAAACTTAATATTGAAGTTGATTTTCAATATTTTATTCAACTTTATACAAGAACATCAAGAATAAAATATTGAAAATCAACTTCAATATTAAGTTTATCAAAAAATGTTTACGACATAACATCACACCGAAATTCGCAATTTTGAACGTTAGAAACAAATCAACGGCAGCTTATAATGCTAAAGTAAAATCACAGAAAACGTGGCTTAAGGAGGAAATTAAAGCATTATACATAAAGAAAATTCGTTTAAATAAATTGTTATACAAAGCTCATTTAATGGTCTTGAACACGTTACACCCAGCTATAGTCAATGAAGTAATTTATTTAATACAAACACAGATTAGAAATATTGCCAGTATAATTATATCGAGACACATTAAGAAATTTGATAAACTATACAGAGAACAACACAAACAAGATAACGGTGAATGTAAACATATATTTTATAAACGCGTAGCTAATCTTACTAGCATTGAGTTATCGACAGAGGAACAGAATTTATTACCAAAGGGGCTACACTACAATCTACCTGACTTTTGTAAACACACTTTAACACGGTAAGTCACTAATGCTGAGGCTACAATTAAATGTATTAAGAACCAAGACACTCAGTGTGAAACACTGTCATTAATCAACAATAAGTTGAATCATTTACTGAAGTTAAATAGCACACATAACACAGAACATAAGAAAGAGTTAAAAATCGCTAAAAATATCAAACAAAAATAATAAATAACAACGCAATACTTACAAAAGCAGACAAAGGAAACACAGTGGTTATTATGGAAAAAACAGATTATATACATAAATGTTACGACTTCATTCAAGATAATAATATAACGATGTTAAATAATGACCCGACCGAAAAACACACTAAAACCATAAATTTAGCTATAAATGCATGTGTAAATTTACTTGACACACTAACCAGACGGAACGTAAAACAAATCAAACCTAAGGCACCTGAATTTACGGGACTACCCAAATTGCACAAACAAAACATTCCCATACGACCTTTGATTAACTATATGACAGCCCCAAGTTATAAAATAGCCAAAAAACTACAACAAATTATTAAGAACAGCATAAAAATAGAAAATGTCCACAACGTAAAAAACACCTTTAAATTCATAAATAAAATTAAAGATATGGAGATTCTACCTAGCTATAAATTTGTCTCGATGGACATTGTTAATTTATATACAAATATTCCGGTTTTGGAAACATTAACAATTCTAAAGGAAAATTTAAGTACGACAGGCATTCTAAACAAAAAGCAGATAGAAGAACTCCTATCTTTTTACAGATTATAGTACAACAAAATTATTACACTCATGACAATAAGTATTTTAACCAAAAGGAAGGGTTCGCAATGGGTTCACCTCTAAGCGGACTTTTGGCCGAAATATACATGAACTACTATGAGAATAAATTTCTATTGTCTGACTACAACCAGTTCCATGATACAATAGTTTCTTATACACGTTACGTAGACGATACCTTCATAGTATTTAATGGCACTCAGACAGGTGGATATGTTTTTTAAGTTTATTAACGACATTAACCGTAACATTAAATTTACCATGGAAATGGAAACTAATAATAGCTAGAACTTCCTCGATGTATCGGTGTTAAAAAGAAACAACCATCTCGGTTTTAAAATATACCGAAAGCCTACCACAACAGACATAGTTATAAATGCTAAATCGAATCATCCGTACACACAAAAAATGGCGGCGTTTAATGCGCTAGCATATAGACTATTAAACATACCAATGAACACGGAAGATTATAAGGACGAATCTAACGTCATAAAACACAGCTTTGAGAAATGGATATAAAACAGAAATTGTGGATAAAATAATACGTAAACAATTACAGAAAATAAATGGTGACAATAATAAGGCTAAAAATAAAACACAATACGTCTCAGCATTATATACGAACTTACTCCCCAATGTAATAAAAAATGAATTTAAAAAATGATGTATAAATGTTTCATTCAAGACCATAAATAATCTAAATAATATACTTAAGCCACATGCTCCAATAACATCGGAGGAATGTTCAGGAGTGTATAGAATCCAGTGCAGTGAGTATGATAAGTTCTATATCGGACAGACGGGGAGAAAATTTATCGAGAGGTTTAAAGAATACCTACCAAAAAAGAATCCCCAAACCACCTCATCAAATTACGCACTCCACCTCATAAACAAAAACCATAGTTACACCAGATTCAAAGAAAACATGAAGCCGATACACATATGTAATAAAGGTCATCTCCTGAACGCCCTAGAAGAATTTGAAATATACAGGGCCTCCAAAATAAATAAAGAACAGTTACTCAACGATCAGCTGTTGTTTAAATCCAATAAATTGTATGATACCGCGTTGAAGATAAGCAGTGAAGCGCGAATACATGTTAGTTGACGATCAGAGGTCGACCGGTGCACCGAGTCACTTGTAACGTTTTCATATGTTTATATATGTTATTTTATTCATAGTGAGTTTTGTGCATGTGGTGTTTATGTGTATAAACGTTTTAATCTTTTCGACGACCCCTATGTATTAGGGGAATAGAATTTTACTGTACCTGAGGATGGGGATTTAGTCCCTGAAACATGTCGTATTTGAAAAACTGAGATCGCCTAGTGGATTATATAAGGTAAAATTCGTAAATTAATCATAATAGCGATCTGGAGACTGCATAAAATGTGTAATAATTATATTTAGTTAATTAACGGACACGTCATGGACAATGAAATCGAAGATTAGTTTTTAAGTAGGGGAATACATATTTAGTCTGCGTGTACTGGATTTGTTTTGTCTGCGAGAAGTATGTTTTGAGTGAATGCAGTAACGAAAGTTACACTTGCGTGACATTCAACAGAAACACGTGGTTACGAAGTGGCAACATGGCGATGACATCATTGCAAACGTCAATCCCTCTCCTGTAAAAATTTTAGTATAGTTGTTAATTCATTTTCGTAACTAACACCTACCTTGTTGATGATCCCTTCGTAATTATTTGTTATTTTACTATTACCCTGGTCGTCTGTTATTTCGTCACCTTCACCCGTAAATGTGTCATTTTCTACCTTCTCCTTCCGCGTTCTACTTTCGTTTAATTTGTCTTGTATTTTATTAAATAATTAAATGATGATATATAAAAGAGTTAATAATAATTACAAGTTATAATGTTTATAATTTTCTATACAAATTATTTATGCAAGATTAATGGGTAATTTTGGGGTGTTGTTTGGTGTTATCGAAGTGTAAATCAATTATGGCATGTAGAAACTGCAAAGTAGAAGGACTTAAGTTTAGCTATTAGTTATGCTATTGCAGTGGCGGCATGTGCCACTGCAGATAGCGATGGGTGTTGGTGGTAACGTCAAGGCACGTTACCATCATCGGAGGCCAAACTGGCGTAATATACACTGCACAACTTTTTATATAATTTTATATTATATGTTGATTTGTTGCCGTGCAGTGTATTATGAGATGAAGTAGAACATGCATGAAATGAAAGTTAATTTCCCCGCCTTTTCGGGCGATTACTGCCTTACCAGCACTAATCGTGGTTTTGGACGACAGCCAGCTGTGGGCAGCAATTGTAAAACTGACCATAGTTGGCTGTCCTTGAAATTGGTGAACTTTGAAATTAACGGGGGGCCACTTAGGGGAAATCCCCGGAACTATGGAACAGCGGCTATCACCTTGTTCGCGTGGGAACAGTAAAAAAAGGTGATAGACCCGTCTTAAGGTTGTCAATATGTAAAATCAGATATTATATCTGACCTTAAAAAAAAAAAATGTAACGCAGAAGCAAGGACAAGTAGATGACAAAATTCCTCCAAAAATTCAGTCCTTGTGGATGCAACTGGACGCCACAGTCCAGGGTGGGTCATAGTGTGTGTGGTAAGGGAGGTTACTCAGGGGAGTAACGAACTAAAATTTGAAACTTAATGACGCTGACTAGCTGACAAGCCAACTAAATGATTGTAGTTTGACCGTACACAACTTGTACGAATTTATTTACATGTAAATATTCAGACATGTAATTGATTTACATGTGTTATATTCTGTATGATATTTTATAAATGACTTTACTGATTTGTAAAAGATTATCTCAAGTAGAGGAGACGTTTATCAGATTTTGTTTATTATGTTTTATTGTGTCATTAATCTTGTTATGTTAGAGTGTAAGAATTATAAACATATGTTATGTATTTTTTATGTAATTTTTGCGTAGTATATATAGGGCAAGGTCATTCACCTGACCCAGAGAGATCAGCTGATAACTGATGTTAGAGACAGGATAGGTTTTTAGCGATTAACTCATGAATTTTGTTACTTCAATTAAATTGAATAATTTTCTTTTTTCTTGAAATTAATGAAAGAAATATTTTGGGAAATTAAAATTTTGAAAAAAAAAATTGCATTAAAGTACGTCATTGTAAATTGTAATGTTCATTATAAGTAGGGAAGGTGTCAGCTGATTCATGATGTGTATCTTATGTTATCTTGGTAATCAAGTGTAGCTATTTTCGAAGTTATGGTAGCCATAGGTTGTTTATTATAAGTTTAATGTAATAAATTTGTTTATTATTATATGGGTTACTATATAGTTATACTATTACATTGTTATTAAATTAAATGCATTTGGAGAATTTGGGAATGTTTTTAAAGAAAAAAAAAATTTTTTATGATTAACTTCACTAATTAAAGTAAACCATATGATTCATCTTATGTAATTGATTTGAGAAATTATTTTTGAGAGTTGATGTCAAGAAGTAGGGAGCTTGTGTTTAATTAATCACGAAAATGTGTACGCACCCAGTATGCATGTAAGGGGGAACATATCGGTTGAGGATTTGGTAGGGTACAAGGCCAGGTTTGGAGTTTTTGGGGTGGAATGTTAGAAGGTTAGGTGTACTATGGTGCGTATCTGTCCGATTTTATGGTGTTGGGATCTCGAATAGAGAAGTCCAGTAATCCCGATCAGGTGCAGCCATAGTCGCCGAGCTAGGGGGGTAGTTTACCCATGATGCGTTAAGAATTAATGGGGGTTGTTGGCACCATATCCTCACCGATCCTCTTAGGGGTAGCAATGAGAGTTCTTCTGTCTCAACAAAAGACCTCTCATTGGGGGGGGTATTGTAATGGGACAGAATGGGGTATTTTATTTTATTAAATTTAATTCATTTTCAGTTGTAACTCCCATGTATAAATACGGTAGCAAGTCCCCTACATAAAACGGTTTCAGTCAGACAAAGAACGCAGTAACATAGTTTTGCAAGGTGTGACCGTAGAACGCAATTTCATTCCAAGAAATCAAGTGTTGTGTGACACACTAGTGCGCGCGAACACCAGCAGGCGCGCGGAAGGGACGCCAAGCAAGATGTCGAATTTGTAAAATTATTTTAGCAACGTGGTTTCATGCTGGCGGAAATATGACAAAACCACGCCTATCCGAGTGACGTGACGAATGGCAGTGCAATTTCGTCAACGTCTAACACACCTGGATAACCCATACTGTGTGTAAGTCGGCTAACGTTTCGTCACAAGCAGGCAGTGAGTTCCCGTTTTGAATAACAGTGGAGAGGGGCACACGAGTAATCTTCTGCCCAGTTAATCTCACCTACAGGCCGCATGCGGTCTGCTTAAATTTTAGTTCGAGCAATTTTAAGGTCGGCCGACCTAACAAGTGAGACCTAGTAACCGTTATATCAAAAAGTGAAACGGTATATTAGAATGAAGACAGTGAAGTGAACAATTCGAAATTAAAATGTGGGGAACTGGACAAAACTTTCGGATTGGGTAATCCACAACCAATATCAGTAACTACATTATAAAAGGGCCTGAAATAAATAAGTTCATTTTAAAAGCGGTTATAATTAAATCGTGGGGGAATTTTACGGTATGAATGTGTGAATGAGCAAACTGGGTCGTTTTATTATTATTATTATTATTATTATTATCATAATTTAGGATGATTAGCAATAAGTAATTCCAGTTTCTATTTCATGTATAATAGATAGATAGAAGTGTTTTCTGAGAAGAAGTAACGTAAAATCAAATATTTGAATGAATGTAAAATAAATAATAGTTTTTTGAAGACAATGAGCAATACATAAATTAAAGTTATTATCCAGCAGTTATTAGTGATGTAACGTAAAAGAAATTGTTGATGTGGGAGTTTTGATATCATTTGACGATAAAATAAGATAACAATAAAATGTGTTAATTAGACATATAAATATGTGTTTGTCATTGCACCACCTGTTGTTTTTTTTCTGCCAAAGTACATCAGACGACACCTTGGTGCATTACCTTTAAAGGTAAGTAATATGCATTTGCTGATTTTAATATCCTAATTAACTATTAATAGTTAACATAACGCCCTAACAAGGGACAAATTTAAATATTTCAATCACTAATTAACTCGTAATACTTTAGTTGGTGCTCTAAACAGGGACAAAATTCAATATTTTAATAACTCAAAAACAAGCAAAGCTTCAATATATATGGCTCAAAATCACCAAGGTGGCGAATTCCAAGTTTGGTTTTATGATAAAAATTCTTAGAAGCTATGATTATGAAAGTTAGCTTAAATCATCACTAAACTTGTGTTTAAACTATATTTAAATGGGGCAAGCATAGAATTAATTTTTTTTTTCGTAATAGTGTTTTTAAAGAGACGGTTAGTTAAAAAAGGTCATTTCGGGAACGTTTTTAAAAATTCAATTGTATATCTAAAAAAAAATAATATCTTTTTTTTACTTTATACATAGCGTAAGTATATAGTTAGTATTATGAAATAAAAAAACATGTAAAATATTACCTACAATAAAGCTCTGAAGCAAAAGTCCACCATAAATGAGGTAAAGTTACTATTTTCAAGTATAAAATTTTCCAAATGAAAAAATATAAATAACTTTCATAATTAAATTACCTTTACATACAAAGAATTAAACTTTTTCAATAAAATTATAATCTTATTTTATGAAAATATGTAAAGTTGTATGTTTTTTTCGTAATTTGAGTAGTGTTCCCGGAAATGATCGGGTGTTCACGGAATGACATGTGTTCCCTCAATGACGATATATGTAGGTACAGTATGGGGATATCGAAATGATAAACATGTAAAAAGTTTCGGAAATGAATAGTTATTTATTAAACTGGCTACAAGGTTTGTACTTAACATAAAATTAACTTTACTTAGTTTTAATCAGTTCTCATAATGCAGTCTTTTTGATTAAAGTACACAGCCAAGTACTACTAACAATCACAGAATTATATTTTCAGTACGTTGGTGATAATCACCCATACTAAAGAACAATATCAAATCTAAATTAAATTATAAAACAAAAAAGAGTTTGCTTATGCATAGACAAAAATTACAAAAATATTAGAATTGTTCGAAAACATCAACATCAGTCTCAAAGTAATAATACTCTCGGTTCTGTTCTTTTTTCAGTAAAGGTGTAGGAATAATATTAATTATTTGCTCAAAAGCAATATATGACACGTCTTTTGATTTTAGTTAAACTTTTCTGGCACTATTACGCACAGATCTCAAGAAAGTTACTAAAATTTCCCCCTCATCTTTATCAACACAAGTCTGACTGGTGGCAACATATCTGTAATAGACATTTTCCTTTTGAGTAGGTACTTTAATTAATAAAAATGTCCCAGGGGAAATTAAATTTGGATGTAAGTTTTCTTTGCCGTGGCCGTAAGATGTACCAGCTTCAACACTATTGGTTTTTTGTTCAGCCTGCTGACGAACAGAGATTGCCATTAAATCTTCCTCATCCGATGAAGATGAGTTATAAATGCTTTTATAAACATTATGTCTCTTCTTGAATTTCAGCAGGTCTTCAAAATCATTTGTTTCCATGGGTTCTTCCGGATAAGGAGATTCTATCAAAGGCGTATAAACATCCATGGATTCGACTACGTTCACGTTTAAATCACTAGAAAACGTGGATAGTTTTAACTCCTTTTGAAAATGTTCGTGTTGATATATTTGTATTGAAACTTCTGGCCCTCTTTGCCAGGTAATTTTCGTGATATTCATAATACCTGGTATAGCATCTAGTTTTCGGGACCATATTTTTTATGCTAGTGATGTCATCATCAGGGATTATTTTTACTTGAATAGCAGACTCTGTGAACAGATTGGCAAAGTCCGAGGCTGTTTTAATGTCCTTTCCCATTAACACATGGCTGTCAGCAGTTCTTTTAAGAACGCCACCTACGCCATCCATGGGCCCTTTTCCATGCCCAGGTTCACTGAATGTCCAAGTAGCTTTTGTTATTTGCTGGAATTCATGAATCAATGTTTGAAGCCAAATATATATATCCGTACGGTTGCGGTATTGGGATGTTGGACCGTCAGAGTAGATATGGAGAGTGTCAACATTTTTGTTTTCCAGAATCATTGTTAAGATCGGTTTCATATGAGCCCACACTGCATGGGCCTGGTGATCCAAATTTTCACTCACTGTAGCAAAAGATCTTGATTGCAAAGCATTGTTAACGTTTCGTGAATAATATATGCCTGTATGAATAGATAACTGATTTTTGGCAAAATGGGTGGACTGAATTTCATTTGCGTACTTAGTAGTGTAGTTCTCTGAGAAGTCTATCTGTATTATAATCTCTTTTTCAGTTAAGTTTTCTTTGAGCTCTTTTTTCAGTTTGTTGTAACTATAAATGCTATAGAGATGTTTTTTCATTACTGGAATGTCTTCAGCTAAAGCCATTTTTAATTCTTTGACTGTACTCGAGATAGCAACCTTTTTTGTAATTTTAAACGTCTTCTTCTCACCTTTTACAATTTTATCCTCATTAATGGACTTCCACTGAAAATATATCAAAGAATCTTTGTTGTCACCTGGCTCGAACGTTTGATTTTTGCATTTATCACACAAACCATTCATACAGTCATAAGAAGTTACATCGCAACTGTAATCCTCAATCAACTTTTCTGTGCTCCCGTGATTAAGCTGTTGTAAACTTTTCAGTTTATTAAGTTTTAATTCGAAATTTTCATGCTTAACGCACAAACAAGTTTCTCGGTCTCTTAGTTTTGGAGCTACAACCCAAAATGGCTTTGCCCTTAGTAGTGTCGCATAAGGTAAATTAATACCAGTTTCTTGGACGAATTTTGATGTCAACGCTTTAACTGTGAATAAAAGGATGCACTTTTGTTTTTTAATACCGTTTTTCTTTATGAAATCTCTCTTAGCAGGGCACATCCTACTGATGTCATCTCTTTCGAAGAGATTTATGACCTTTTGACAAACTTCTGGCTTCAAAACTATCTCGCGAACTTTGGCATCAGATGTCATAATCGATTTATTGTTTTTCTCTTTTGGTAAAAACTTCTTGGCCATATGTAGTAATTTGTATTTTCTGAAGGTAGTGCCACTGACACATTTTTGGAAGACTTCTCTCTCTTTGGAATTTTTTTGTAAAGTATCAGCCTTTTCTTGTAATTGCGTCGTCAATATTTCACTAAACAAAAGGCTTTTGCGCACTTCAGGAGGTACGTGAATATCTTTTATTAAAGCATTAACTTTGCTGTTAGGAGTGGAAGGTAACGCTTCTCTTTTTTCGTCCCTTCTTTTTAGTTTTTTCTTTAAAGACTCAATTTTACATTTCATTTGAGCTATGGTTTCTTCCTGTTTTTTTATTTTACGGTATGCTTTTGCTCTATCTTTCTGTACTATTTTTCTTCCTACTTGTCTTCTTACTGAAGGGGTTACGGCTGAATCATCATCTGAATTTGGAGGCGTATTGCTAACTATATTTGCCAATGCCTTTCCTTTTCCCTGTATTTTTTTATGCTTTTTTTCAACTTTTCTTCTGCTTTCGCTTCTCCCGCTTTGTCATCTCAGTAATGTTCTTCACTTTCTTTTCTGATAGTATGCTCTGTCTTTAGCCCTTTTAATCTCTCTCTGTTCAGGAGTCATCTTATCTAAAAATTTTCTTTTTCTGGCATTAGCTTTTTCTCTTTGGCGTAAATAAGCCGAACTATCTTTTTTCAACTGTTTTTTCGGTCCTTTTTATTTTTACCCGCTTCGTCAGACTCCATATTGCTACAAAAAACCCATGTATATCTTATTAAAAATTAATTAAACACAGCTTATATAGTAATTTAATTAAGAAATTTAATAGCAGATATCACTTTGGGAATGAAACAGTCATCTCGGGAACGCCATAATCATTTCGGGAACGTGTCATCATGTCCGGGAACGTTCCCGATATGACCGTTCACGAAATGACGTTTTCAAATAAATGCGCGCTTTATGTTGACGGCAGCCATCTTAGATGCAGTCTAGCAAGGTTAGTGTAAAATATTTGAAGTTATTTTTTAAGCATTGTACTTTAAAAGGTATTTTTTTCAATATTTCAAACTAATAAACGCATTCCCGTAATGATGAACTATTGATGTACGCTCTGTAGATACTGAATTGAAAAGTACTTACCACTTAATTTTAATTAATCTGGCGGAAAACACTAACGACAGCTGT
This sequence comes from Magicicada septendecula, assembly GCA_034769895.1. Classification (NCBI taxonomy): domain Eukaryota; kingdom Metazoa; phylum Arthropoda; class Insecta; order Hemiptera; family Cicadidae; genus Magicicada; species Magicicada septendecula. The sequence continues at coordinate 848,274,498 of CM068368.1, forward strand.
ACTGACTACCTTTCCCTACCACAACTGCGCACCAGCGTCTAAAGGCGGCGTTCAGTATACACTATTTTCAGTCAGTTCACTGAAATAATGCATACATTGTCGGACAAACGTTTTAGCATATTTGTATATATAATAATTTTATTTTATGATTAATACGGTACATAATTAAGGTATTAGATAAAATTGATGGCTAATAAGCACTGAAAACGGTTAAATATGTTTTTTTTTAGGGAATTCTAGGTGTTGGTTTCTAAGGATCAGTACTTTGGGACGCGTTCTCGAAATGACTTTCCATACATATATTTTGAAATAATATTAAAAATGATTTACTTTTGAAGTATATTGTATGATGTACAGTTAAAACGAATAAATTTTAGTAGTTACTTGTGTTCATTTGTTCAATAAAATTGAGACTTTATTAATTTATTTGCTGGCGAAGCAAATTCTCCACCTTGGTGATTTTGAGCCATATATATATATATATATATATATATATATATATATAGAGTAGCATGACAGAATTTTCACCTTAAATATAACTTAATACAACATTAAAAAGAAAAAAGAAGAAACAATCAGTAGTGAGTGATAATTAAATGCTTAAAAATGAATTAAATAAACTGATCATTATAGTATAAATTACTATAAAATAATTAAATTTGATTATAGTCAATCAAATGTTAAAAATAGACTCTATAACAAAAAAAAAAAAAACTCTTGGTCCAAATAAAAGAAACCATCTATATAAAACCCCAGTACATCATCAGTATACTGTAATATCTCTCGATCGTCCGTCTTTACTTAAGCCCCGCGATGGAAGCCAACTTTGTAATATAATGCGAATTCCCCCTCTTTACAGTTTATATGGTTTATATTTAATGGGGTCTCTGGTATGTAGTATGCAGTAATTATTTTTTATAATAATTGATAAATATGATTTATTTAATTATAGTGTGATAATTTATTATGGATAAAATAATAATTGCTGGTTGGTAAATGAATGTAACGGTAGCATCGAACTTGAAGTCGAACTCCTCTTCTGTGGAAAAATGTCGTCAGTGTAAGTCAAGGTCAAGTGTTGTCTGGACAAATAAATTAACATAAAGAACACTTTTCACGTACCTGGTTGTTGTACTTGATGTTCCGATGTTCACCGCCACTGAATAGACTGTCAAGTTTCTCTTTGACCAGTTTAAACTTTATAAGCAAGGTTTTATAGCACCTTGAATGTTAGATGGGCGCCATATGGGTTTTCTTCGAGAAAAGTTCCCATAAAAAATAAATTTCTAATTTTAAATTTATATATGTACACTTTTTACGGTTGTTTAAATGCTTATGGCATTTAAAATGATTCAAATAGTGTATGAAAAATTTCTGTTTCAAGTGTACCTCAGTGTATGCTATGCTGAGGTTTACTTATCTAAATTGAAATAATTGAACACAAAGGTTATGCTGTATAACATTATGGATTTATTATACCCTCTAAAATCAGATCGAAATAAAATACATTTTTTACACTAATACAATTCGGATGGTAAGTCATCCGTCTGCTATCTGGTCTAGCTCAGTTAAGCACAATCTAAAAAAACTCTTATATTCATTAACAAAATTTTAATCTTAATTAACTAGGTACCTCAAGGGTAAGTTCTTGAAAATACAAAATAGAACGAAATTAATTGCTTTTAATAGATACTACTATGATAGTAGTTAATTTTTGGCCTCTTTATAAACTTGCAATTATATGTTTAGTTAACGAGAATTTTGTCAGTTTATATCTTAATTAATATCGTAATAACTAATTCTAACACATATATTCTTACGTCGGATTATTAAATCCTCTAAATAAATGCATACAGTGTTCGCTATTAATTGTTTGATTGTTTTTGCATCAGTACAAATGTGTTAATAGTTACGATCAGTGGAAGACAGAGATAAACAATAAAATTGGTCACTGTACCTTGCTTTTTAATCTTTATAGATTAAAAATAAACACCTTAATGATCGGTGCACTTTAATCGCACTTGGAAACGAGAAATAACCCTCTTCTTACTGATAATGGGTTTTGACTTTACAGGTTAAGTTAAATTTGCTCGTTCCGAATACACGCACTGTTTAAAAAGATTCACTATTAACTTTCGATGCACTCTTATACGATGAATCGTCTTTCCAATAATTATTTTGATAAAATTTAAAGTATTTACTACTATTGTGTTGTAGTAGATTATTAAAATATAAGACAACGCCGAGCCGTAACTTGTTAGCTCGTGAAGAAGGAAGCGAATGCGAAATTTTTGGCGTCCCTCTGATTATATACCCCTCTTCTCGATCGCGTTTAGGAACAAATTTCGCTCAGTAAACTCTTTTGTGATTGGTACAAAATTCCGTTACAGTGACGCTGTTTTTGTTAGCCGCCACCGGCGCGCTTTCTGTACCCAATTGTCGTTATTGTTCGTATTCACTGACAATTTCTTAAATCTGGTTAAAAAATGATGCTAACACTCATTATTAAATTATTACAATTCCAATCTCTAAGGTATTATCATCAAATTAAAGATTATTTTCTGCTCTTTATTTTGATGTGGCTCAATGCCGGTTTGAACCTAGTTTTCACTGACAATACATAAAACTAGTGTTTTGAAACATGGTTTCTTACTGTCGTCTGCTAACAATGCAAAATGCGACTATTTTCCTATCTTTTACATTTGGTTATTTACATCAGTGTTCTCTTTTGAACGTTGTTACATGAATAAAATTACATACATTATTACAATTAAAAGCTGTTTACAGCTGAACAATATTAAATCCTAGTATAATTATGATAATACATTATTCTGACAATTCCTTATTCTCTAAATACATTTTTACATGGCCTACTCATTTTAAAGGCATACAATATTAATTGAGTGGTGGTATTTCACACCTTATTCGTCATATTTACTATTCTGTAAATTTAATGTTCATTAGGGGTCCTGTTTCCCTATTCTTTTACAGACATAGATTCGTTTATGCAGGGTCTAGATACAGTTATGGAACCAGGTTTATTCCCTGTTAATTATTATTTCTAATTATATCTCATTTAATTAGGAAGTTGCTTATACACATAAGGCTTCCGTTTATAATATCCTTACTCTATATTGTTACATCTTTGTTGGTAAAGCTAGCTTTTTATAGCTTTGTGGCTACAGCTAATATATAATAGTCTTTGTTATTTATATATCATTGTTCTTTTATTTTCAGCCAAAATGCTGTTATTGTGTTTACTTTATTACAGTCATTGGTCATTTAGTTTCTAATTACATGACTCTACACATTAATGTCATGAACTGGTTCGCTTGACAGCTTATTTGTGAACTTTGCATGTCCATTAGTTATAGTCAGTCATTGTTCTTAAGTTGTAGTGTCATGCAGTGTATTCATCACTGCTTCTTGGGATCCCTCCTCTTCTTTCTTCTATGCTGGTCCCTTCTCTTTTTTGTTACATTCATTATAATTATTCACTTTTACAACTTTAGTTTACAATTTTACCCTTCTGGTGTGTGTTTTGGTTATGAAACATTTTGTGGTGTTACAATACCCAGTAGGATATGGAGCAGTAATGAAAAAATAATCATGAGCAACTTATTAATGACATCAGAGGACCTAAATACCAAAATAATAACATATTCATACAAGGAGAAAATATAAGGAACAGACTATTTCAAGCTTAATACAAAGAGTGCAGAATTAGGAAAGGTTATTTCCAAAATCTCATGAAGGACATGTACAAATCAAGTAAATTTAAAACAATGACAAAACTTAAACCCAGTAACCCAAGTTACAGGATACATTACAAATGAAATAAAGATTGTAAAGTAGATATAGATATAACTTCAGAATAAAGAATAGAATGTTAGATAGAAGGAGTTAAAGACTACCATTAGTGTAGATAATAAAAAGTGATATACTATAAGAAACCATAATAAGAATTAAAGACTACCATTAGTGTAGATAATAAAAGGTGACATACCCTAATAAACCATAATAAGAATTAAAGACTACCATTAGTGTAGATAATAACAAGTGATATACTATAAGAAACCATAATAAGAATCAAAGACTACCATTAGTGTAGATAATAAAAGGTGACATACCCTAATAAACCATAATGAGAATTAAAGACTACCATTAGAGTAGATAATAAAAGGTGTTATATAATAATAAACCATAAGAGTGAAAGACAGGAAATGACTGCAAATATATTAGTTATAAGAGTATTTAAATATAATGTATGAGGATTGTTGAATATTAACATAGATATGAAAACATGAACTTTCAATAGATGTAATGGAAAATGTTAGATATAGAATGTTTTGTTATGATTAAATAAGGTAATTGAAAATGATAGACATAAGATGTTTTATTATAACTAAATAATGTAGTTGAAAATGTTAGATATAAGATGTTTTACTATAATTAAATAATATGAATGAAAATGATAGATTATAAGATGTTATGTTATAATTAAATGATGTTAATTAATGTTAAAATTTTGTTCAGGTAGGGAAGGCAAGGAAGTAATATGGATATCTTTTTGAATTGTAAACCATAGAAATAATAAGGAAGCAAAATAGTTAAAAAACCAATAGCAAAGCAAAACCGTATTTTAGGCCAAATTCAACTTTTACCATATAATCAAGTCCAAAAGGATAAATTAAATAAAACTGTATAAAATTAGCAGAGATTAGTCAGTTTAAAATAAAAAAAATACTTAAGTATAATCATCACAGAAATATATAATAGTAATTGTAATGATTAGAAGATAAAATTAACTTTATTGGAAATGTGTAATATAATGCCTAACAGTGGACTCAGTACAAATAAAATGTAAATTAATCAGTATTAGAGTGTTATAACAACAAATTGTTAAAGACAAAGAATAATGATGAAATAAGTAAAATTATTTAAGGACAATGTTAACATAAAACGACTTGTAAACCATTTAATTTCCAATTATGTGAAAAATAATAAGGCCTATAAGAAATATCAAAAAATGTCAATTTAAGCTTATTTGAAACCAAATTAGGTCATATTGTATATTAATTTATATAAAATTAGAACAGGAATATTGCTAGGTACTTAAATTTTCATAAAATTAACAAATAATTAAGTTATAGCCGTAAAATAGTAAAAAATGTCATATATTTCTATGAGATCAGATCTAAACCAAGACGAACAGCTGATTTCAGACACTGAGACAAGATGCCCAGATATTTCAGAAATTACTATATTAAACGATGATTTGAGTGAGCAGTTGATTGTTAAACGTGAACCTGAATGGATGAGAACGTACAGAAGGAAGATCCAAAAAATATAAATTATTTGAAAAAAGTGAAGGTGCCACATAAAAAATTAATACAGAGGTTATAAACAGAAAATTAATAAAAAATAACTTAAACAATAACGAAGTGAAGAATGAATTTCAGTTATAATACGATCCAACACCAATGCACTAAGAATCACCCGCCATATTGAAATTATTAAATTAACACCAATTTCATGGAATAACGAACTCAACCAGATTTGAACACTGAATACAACACCAACAATCTTGCACCAAACTACCTAGCCGAGTAGAAGAGAACACTACAACCAAGTATCCAGAGGGACTACGTCATCGCAGAAGATATCCACAGTTATATTTGTGGGAGAAGGAAAACTTAGGAGTCGGCGTGGTTAGCGAAAATCCGAAGTCGATGGCCGCCATGTTTCCAGTTTGCATAGCGAGCCGTACACGGCCACTTTGAATCAACGACGACGTGACGTCATACACTGCTGACTGGTTCGAAAAATTTCTTTATTAAATGACATTATTTTCAGAGATATGTTACTTTTACGTAATAGTATTTAAGTTTTAATTAATTGTAAGTATTTATCTTGTGACTTGCCCTTCCCTGACTATTTCGACAGTTCAAAGAACTCTATAAATTAATCTTGTAATTTCATGTATTTGTCTAGTTGACACAATCGACCTGTGAGTTGAGTTTTAGCCGCAGCCATAGTCGATATGCGTAAGATTGTCGCACCGCTTTTAAAATAAACATCAGAATTGTTTCTAAATACTTGTTTTCATGATTATTTGAGTTATTAAAATTAGTTTATTTCATTCCTAATTTAATTTAGAAATATTAAATGCAAGAAGAAGAAGAAGAAGAAGAAGAAGAAGAAGAAGAAGAAGAAGAAGAAGAAGAAGAAGAAGAAGAAGAAGAAGAAAAGGAGCTGAGCTAGAAGAGAATACAATTCAACCCAGCTTAACATAATCGGATTAACACAGTGAAACAAATATTTCGTCACGAAGTCATACACAATTAATAATTCATAGTTTAATTAATTGAACAATAATAATAAATAATAAAAATAATTAATTAATTAAAAAGTAAAAATAAATATTAAAACATTATTAAAAAAAATTTTTTTTAAATAAATTCATAACTTAAAAATTTTTATCAACATAAATTTTATTTGTGATAAACAACGGTTTATTACAAATTGGCTTTTCCATGTGGAGCTTGATCTTAAACATTCATCATAATAAATTTGTTTTATTACAATATATATATTGTTACAATACAAAAAGCCACACCAATACCAGGGAAAAATGATGAATCAACTATATAAAATGTTTAAACTAATGAAAATAAAATGACTATGACGCGACAAACGACTATGACCCAACCCAAGTGATTGACTCAATAAAATGAAATATAATGAAATAAAATGAGAAGAAATGAAAAGACACAAACGAATAATATAGAACAGAAAAGAAGAAATGTAACACTCAAATAAAGTAATGAAAAAGAAACCAATAAATAACAAATGTAAATGATAATTATTAGTATCGACTAATTAATCAATGTAAATGATAATTATTAAAGTCCAATAAAGTAATGACAAACTAAAGTACACTAACCAAATAAATAGAGAGTAAATGTTATAAACAACTCTATAATGACATGAACTTGTTAACAGTATAACTAACCATTGTAAAGTGAGAGATAGATAGTGAACATGAGTAAGTGAGAAAAGAGAATTTAATGTTAGGGAATACCCACTAGTAACACTTAAATACCATAAAAAAGTGCAAAGTGCCAGTGTAAAACCCCCAAAATAAATAGAAACCCTATTGATAGGTATAGACACCAAAAAACCAGTAATAAACACTAAAAGTTTAATGGTGAACAGTGCTAGTAAATAAGAATATTGTTATTATTAGGATTAAGAGTAATTGTAGATTAGGAATACAAGGGTATTCAGGGAAAAAATCCCAGGAAGAGTCAAAGTAATAGTGTTACCATGGTTAGATAGGAAAGTTTAGAAAAGAAAAAAAGTGGTAAAGAATATAAATGCAAAATCAATAAACATCCTATGTTCAAAGGGATAGTTAATTACATAAAGTAAATGTGTGATGATGTTTGTCACCAAAAAATAAATAAGAATAAACAAAATGTAAACAATAGTAGCATAATAACTGTTAAAGATTTGTTCAATTAAGTTTATGAAAAGGAATATGGCTGAAGGAAGTATACAGACCATAAGCCTATATGTTGTTATATTTTATAGAGAATAGTAAATCATAGACAAATAATAAACAATGGCAATATAGATAAGAAAAAAGATAAATTCATACAAACATAATAATACTGGAAAAGCAGTTAGAAAATAATAGACAAACCATAATATGTAAAATAATGAAAACATACAATTATTATAAAACAGACCCAAATCAATTCAACAAGTAACCAAATCATTTATGACACAAAACAAAACATGTATAAGGGTAAAATAATATTTAATTTGTATAAAATAAGAAAATATAGCCAATTACTACCTAGGCCTATGAAATGCCTAACTGTATAAAACCAAAAACTACAAATTGTAAGAAATTAACTATGATATTAGAAAATCCAAGGCAAGTAACTAGTCAATGATAATTAATGAATCATATTAAGAGATAAATGTTAAATTAAGAACATAAAATAAGAAAGAAATGTAATTAGATAATATCAACATAATTGTCAAAACATTAATAACCAAGCAAACCCAGCTTTGAGGGATGTCAAAATGATCTTTGAAAGAAAATACGAACAGTTGTGATAATATCTCATACACTGATAAGAAGACCGAAGAATAATAGCAATCAGAAGATATTTAGTCATTTTGAATAAAAATTCAAAAATCATAACAATGGGCTTAAGATGAGTATAGCCAATGAGAGACAGACCGTTACCATAACAACAGAACGTTATTTATTAATATTCCATTAGAAACTGTTAGTCCATTATTGAAGCTCAAGACGAATAGACGCCAAGCCGTAAATGACTCAAATTTCAATTTAAAACAAGAAAAAGTAATCCAAATTTAATAAAATGAACAAGTAAGAAGATGATGAAGAACTAGGCCTTCCAACTGATGCCAAAGACCAATTTATTAAATTCTAAATTAATAAATTTCAATCAACTTATACGAAAAAGAAGCCAGGTGTACTTAAGTCCCAAAATGATGGAAGATTGATGACCATAGCCAACCCAACCTATTTCAACTGAATGACATTACACCTCAAGTCAACTGATTTGATAAGTATGGCTGAGTTACCCGAATTTAAGGAATAAATTCTCTTTAATTTTTTTCTCACAACACTTTCAACTCTCACTATAAACTGATGATCTAATTTCTTTCAACGATTAATTAAAAAATAAAACATTAAACTTATGTGAACTAGAAAAATAACCTGTATAAAAATTACGAACTTTTGAAACACACTTTTTAACACTTCAGGAACAAATTGTAATTACTCCTTATAGTATATAAGTACCAGTAATGTAAGGTAGTGTACTTTATTGTAATCAAATTGATATTTTTTCGTAAACCAAAAGAATCCAGATTCATGAACGAAACTGAAAAAATAAACATTCAGTAGACGCCATGTCTGACTAACTAAATCGTTCACAATCGATTTCGCCAAGCCTTGAGATATAATTGTCTTTTACCGCTGGAGTAAATTTGTTTAATAACAAAATATAATATTGTATAATACTGAATAACTACCAATCACAATTTAATAAACTAGTACAGAGTTGTAACAACTGTTCTTTATTTCATAGGAAAGTGTACTATATGATTTGTGTATTTTAGCGACTAGCAAGGTGACGGTAAGCGTTCACGTCTGAAACTCGGCGAACCAACAGCTAGATTCAGAAATTCGCACATGGCGGGAGTAATTTGAATTCACCATACCGTCATAGAACGAACGCTCAATCGTCCTATTCTTTTTAATTGTTTTCAGATTAAACAATTTGGCGCCACCCGGGATTTACGAACACATATTAAAGAACAGGTAAGGTTCCCACTCGCGTGTACTGGTAATTCGAGAGATCGCTACGGACATTGTCAGCGTGAACATAAAGTAACGACCACGACGTGTGAGGCGAACGCACGATACACACATTTTTCAGAGACGATAAGAGTAGTATCGTTACAAATTGGCGACCAACTAGTGTGGCTAGAATAGAAGACTAGCGGCAGTTACGAAAAAGTATAAAACATTCCATGAACACCAGGGGACAATCTAAGAAGGGAACTGAGGGTACCGACGAAGAAGAAATGGAAAAAATTGAAAAATGATTGAGGAAATGATCGAAGAGGATGCCCAAGGGGACCAACCAGACAACCCAATCCAACCAGCACCAGAAGTAGAAATAATAGCCGGCGATCAATCAAAGAAACCAACCCAATCGATGGACACAAATTTCCAGGAAATGATGAGGGTTATGGTGGAACAATTAAACAGAAACCAGGAGGAAACTAATGAAAAAACAGACAAAAAATTCAATGAAAAGATAGACCAGATGAAGGAAGAAACTAGATAACAAAGAAAAGAAGACAGGGAGTTCTTGAACGAAAAACTGGACAGAAACAGTGAAGAAATAAAGAAACAACTTAAGGAGGACATAGAACTTCTAAATAATAAGATGGAAAGCAACCATGAAGCCTTGAAGAGAAACCAAGAAATATTAGAAGAGAAGAGTGAAGAGTTAAAGAGACAGATCAAGAAAGATCTGGAAATATTGAATAATAAGATTGAAAATAATAATCAAACACTCCAAAGACAATTGAAGGAAGATAGCAAGAAAACCAAAGGTGAGTTGAGACAACAGTTGGTAGAATGTCGGGAGGAGATAAAACAAACAATCACCGAGACAAATGAAACAATAGTACAAGTTCGGGAGGAGTTAACAAACAAAATAAGCGACATCGAGGAGGAAGGAAAAAATAGATTTGAGGAACTTCATCAATTAACAACCATAGAATGCATAAAAAATAAACAAGAGGTGATAAAAAAGCTTGAAGAAAGACACAAGGAAATACAGACAGATGTAAGTGAACGTGTGGAAAGGGTATATACCAACCTCAACAAAGTAGACGGACAGATCCAAGAAAACAAGGAGAAGATACAGGGAATTAGCCAAAGGGAAAAACAAATGCAAGAAGAGCTGGACGCACTGAGGGAGAAACCCTGCAACAACACCCACATCATAACCAGCGAGAATCGGGAGATAATAAACTTTCACAGCTACCGACGTAACTCTATGGAATTCCTCAAAACAGTTGAGGAATTGATAGAGAAGAACAGAGAAACGAGATGGTCAACGGTGAGAAACCTAATTGATGAGATGTTCAGGGACACCCGCGACAATTGGTGGACGGCCACCAGACCAGAGATAAACAGTACCCAAGAATTCAAAACACAGTTCCGAGATAAATACTGGTCGGAGTCCACCCAAAATGTGGTCAGAAATAATATAAGCAACGGGAAGTACGATCCGCAAGCGGGACACACCCTAACTTTGTACTTTCTAGGTAAGGTGTGCTTAGCCAGAAATTTAGAACCGAGGATACCGGAGGAATCATCATTGATCATTGGTGATACAGTTGGGGTACCATTATGAGGATGCGGTCCAAAATGCCAGAAGACAGGGCCAAATAAAAACCATTCACGGCATGGCAAGTTTATTGGAGGACCATGAAAATGATGGCCAATATAGACGCAACCGAATGGTCAACTTGAGATACAACCGTTGGGAGGAAAACCAGATCCCACCAAATTATAATCCGTCCAATAATAAACCACAAACAACAACCAGAATAACCCAAACCGGAACAATAACCACTACCAATATAGGGGTAACCGCCCAAATTATAACCAGGGGAACCCACTGTTTAACGGAAACTATCAAAATAATAATAATTACCGGGGCAATGGACCAAACCAGCGTCCGAATGGCCACCCCAACAATAATAATTACTACGGGAACAATAATAACCCGAATAATCAGAATAATAATAATACAGGAAACGGAGATAACCGTAATCCTAACAATCAACCCAAAGTACACTTTATACGAGGGAGCACTCGAAACAACCAGGGGAGGCGCTACCCAAGACCACCATCAAACGAAAGAAACAATAATAACGCCCAGAGCGATAACCAGCACCCAAGGGAAGAGAATACTGAAAATGTACAACGAATTCATAATATTGAAGGAGCCAGATCCGGAAGCGATAACCAGAGAAGGGACGCACCATCCGGAAGTAACCAACAAGAAAATGAAGATTATGACTGGATACCTTTCAGCGACAATCCTGCGGAGAATTTCAGAATAGCGTACAATAAACGTAACCCACCAGAACTCTGGATTCCCTCAAGAAACAATGGGAACCAATCCAACGCACCTCAGGGAGGGAGACAAGAAACAGATGAAGAAGAAGAAATGGCCGACAGGTGGAACAAGAAAAAAATATAATATAAAGCTAATATACAGCAAGTGGCTAAAGCAACAATAAGTGTAATCAACAAAGAAGAAAAGAAAAGATGTCTAAAATAATTAAAATGATCACAAGAAGAAAAGAAAAACAAACTAATGAAAAGTTAGAAATAATGAAGTTAAGAACTAAATAAATAAAAACAATCAACTGTATAAGTAGATAACAGAATATAGCAAAGGTACAGCGGAAGGAAGAATGAGTAAAAGGTAAAAAACCATGAAGTGGACAATCCCCAAAATATTATTAATGAAAGTCACAAGATGACAAAAAGGTATTTAAGATTGACTGAGAATAGGTCCAGCGATCAATTAACTGAGCAGAGATGATGTTCCTCTGATCTCAGAAAAAATGGTAGTAGTGGAAGAAACCAGCTACTAAAAGTTAGGGAAAAAATTATATAACAGGGAGAACGCACTAATGGAAATAAATAAAAACGGATCCAAATAAAAAGGAGTGGAACAAGTAAGAAGAGAAACAAGAAAGAAGAATTAAACAAGAAGAAAAAAGAAAAATTAATGCGACATAATGATAGTCCTGTCTTAAATAAAGAATTGCTCAATTCAGTAGAAGTCAGAATGGGTAGGATCACATATTCTACTAATTTAAACGAATAATAAACTTTTAAAAACTAGGTCATAAAATGTATTAAAAATAAAAGTACAATACAAGAGTGCAGTAAGCAAATAAAATGTATAATAAATTATAAAATACAAACCTGTTAAAAGAATGTTGATGTAAGAGAGTGGGGGGACAAGGGTAATCACTAGTTAAACAGACAAGGGCTGTAAAAATTAATGATCCCTATTATTACTTGATGTAAAAACAAACAAACAAACACTAGGCAAATAGGATGCCAGTGAAACACGAAATATGTTATAAATACAATAAGTGTCAGTGGAGTGGTGACAGCATAAGTGCGGGTTAATTACTTAAAAAAAAAAGGAAAACCCATAAATAACACCAATAGTGAATTGTGGTGAAGGTTTCATCTCAGATTGAGATGTTAGTGAAGGCTTTGGTGTAAGTACTGTAGTTGTATTTGTGTTCTATACCAAAACCTATAGTTATTAACATTTATAAACTACATTGTAAGTTAGTTTGAGCCTACTGTCAAAGTAAGAAAATTGTGTACCTATGAACAATAATCTATTCATTAACCAGTAATGCTTGATAAAATTGATGGGATGGAAGTATGGTACACCAAGTAGTTTGTGATTGTTTGTCAATTTATAAATGTAGAATTTGGCCATGAAGGCAATACCTTAAAGGTAACATGATAAAAGATTTTGTTCTAATTATATTATTTGTTAATTTATGATTGTAAACTTGGCCATGTAAACACTACTTTAAGTAATATATCAGAAGATTTTATTGTAACTATGTTAAAACATGTTAAGGGTCAAGACTCATGTAATAAGATGTAACTCAGGAAAAAGGGTTCAAAACCAAAAACCTAGGTAATGATAAATATAAATTAGAATATATTAATGAAATGCTATTGATGGCCTAGGCCACAAACTCAATACAAAGGAAATAATGTCAGAAATGAGTAGATTAGTAAACCAATGTGATAAAACAGGAAAGGGACAAAAGTTATGTGATGAACTTAATTGTTTTAATGGTAATATTACATATTAGATTAATTTAAAGAATTGTAAAGTGATATAACAAATGTAAAAGTAAAGTATAGGCCCAAAATTAGAACTTATGTAAGGTGAGAAATCATCCTTTATAATGACCAACTCATATAAAATGAGGTATCAAAATAACTATAATTTTACATGGAAAAACACTATGTAACTTAAATTTAATATGATCTAAAGCTAGAAAAGGAGTATTTTTTAGCATAGGTGTATTTTTTAGGATATTTGATTTTTGTAAACTGGTCATGTGATCCCAAAGTTCACAGGTATTAACCAATAGCAGGCCAGAGTTTCTTGGTCAAGACCGTTAACGAAGAAACAAAAAATGATTATTCCATTGTTAACTTCAAGAGAGGGCAGATGAGCTCTGTATAATAAAAAATTTAAAGTAAAACAAGGAATCAGTTTTTGAACGAGTAGAACAGTATAAACAACTGCAAATCAAAGTATTATTACCATATAAAAGAAGAGAATAAACTGCCATTAACAGATGAAAACACCAAGAAACAGGAAAATCTTCGATCACCAAAAGTGAAAGCAAAATTTGAACACTTCTGTGTGGGTAAGATCACTCGAGTTTATAACTAACCTACAACTACGACTACACAACACTCAGGTTAACTCAACAAACTGAACACAAGTGACAACAAAAGAAATAAACTGAAATTAAAACTGTGAACACACTAAAAATCATTTATTTCCAAAGGAATGGAACGAGGACATTTTCGGATAGCGTTTTCAGCTGACTACATCAGCGGCCATTTTGTCCATCTCACAGCTAGCCCGAGTGAACCAAAATATTCGCTGTTACCTAGCAACCAAACTTTATTTATCATAATATTAGTTAATACGATTTTAATTTTACCGACATTTGTGATGTATTGTACTTGTTATTTGCATTTCTGACTTCCATAGCAATCTTAAAGAACCCAGAACCCTGAGATTTATTATTATTTTTTAAAAGTTAATGTTTCATAAAATTTGTATCCTTGCACAATCGAATTGAGCAACTGAGTCGACCCGACTATGACCTTGTTCGACCAAAAAGTCAACTATTTTATTTAGAATAACTGAAATAAGAATAAATATCATCAATCTGATTAAAAAGAGTTGTTATTTGTAGGAATATTAGATCAGTTTCAGAAAAATTACAGGCAGCAGCAAGGAGTGTGGACAAACGAACGAGCCCAACTGCATAACCAGCGAACAAGATGTCTAGCCGGTCGAAGCTGAAATCGATTACAGCAACAAGGCTGTTTTTACCCTTTCAGAATAAATTTTTCTTAACAATTCTTTTTCAACAAACAAATTTACATCAACACTTTATTTTTGGCAACGTAACACGTTTCATTACAGATGGCGTCCAAACGCGTAGCATTATTTTAAAGCAATCCGCTACCCAGAAGGAAGATAGAAATAAATTCCAAACTATAAATATCCCTATTCTCATCTCTTTCCGTATCAGTAACACATGCCGTTACAATATATATATTGTAACTGACCTAGATTATTGTGGTTTAAAAAATTTACGTTTGTATTTAGTATTGAAATTTAAAGTTATGTTATGAATCGATTAGTGAGTTACAATTTAAAAATAATGAACTCTTTTCTAAAATAATTGCAGTAATAATTAATAAATACTGTTTGATTAGTAATGGTTGATCAATTTAGTGAATAAAGCGTTAATCGCTGGTCGACTGATGAAGGTAGCCGTAGCGTCGATCTGGCAGCGAAACTCCTCTTCTAGGTTAATTGTCGTCAAAGTACGTAATGTTAAGTCTCGTCTGGACAACAAAAATTTATAATAATATACTTTCACGTACCTGATTGTGATACTAGAAGTTCTGAAGTTCACTTATAATAATTAATAAGCTGCCAAAAAGGTATTAAATACCAGCTTGCTTTATTGACAAGGTTAGATCACTCCTTGGTTGATAAGGGCGCCACACGGGTTTATTTCGGGAAAATCCCATGAAAAACCAATTAATGAGATTTAATCTTTGATAATTTTCTTTAGAATTTGTATTAATGCTTATTGCTTTTACCGCAATTCAAATCTAACCAAATACAACCTCTATTCAGAGTTATTTTTGTATTCAAAGTTAATTATTAATTCACTCTTTTGAAATAAATAGAGTCAAAGTTTATGCTGATAACAAACGGGTTTTATTCTTACCCTTGAGAATAAATTCAAACAATTACAAGTATAATGGATACATTAATATAAAATTGCAATTACTTCGTACTTTTACCCTACGAACTAGCTCAGATAGAACAAATCAACTCTTATGGTTATTACCAGATTAACTTTTAATTAAATATTAATTTATATCTCATGCGTAGGCTCTTTTAAATACAAGAAAGAACTACTTTGTGCCTATACAGGCGTTAATGACAATATTTACTAATTCGCCTCTTTTTTAAAATTCGTACCTATTTCTAGGTTAGCGTTGGTCACGCTGACTTAATTATTAACAAATATTTTTATCACTTAAGACTAATACAAATCTTACGTGGGATTAACAAATCCGCAAATAAATTTGATCACAGTGTTACAGATAGAAAGTTTTGATGTTTTTGCGTCAGTACAATTTTGTGTTGAAGAATTACAAGTGCACACAGATTAATAAAATGAATTGTCACAATGTTACCTTTTTTATTTTAATCTTATAGATTAAAATTTATTTTAAACACTGTAGTGGTCGGATTATAGTGACCCTGGTTAATTGCACCTCACACGAACTAAGAACGGAGAATAATAGTCCTCTTCTAACTAAATTCGGACTAATTTAAATACTGGTTAATAATCTTTCTCTCGTTCTAAATATCGCGCACAAAAATAAAAATAATTACTTCACATCGATGCACTTCCTGTTGATAAATTGTTGTGTAGTTATCTGTCTTGAAGAAACGGTTAAGTGGATGCACTGTTTACATTATACGCTAAGTTATTAAAAATTTTGGGGTGACGAGTAATTTTCGCTCGAGATGTTGTCAAAAGTGTAACGAATTTGCTCTGTCTTTGATTATATACCCCCTCGTTTCACGGGGCTTAGGTGATAAATTCGTTTAATAAGCTAATTTTTGATTGGCTCCGACAGCCGTTACAAAAATGACGCATTGTTTTCCAACCGTCGTTTGACAAACGTCTTTGACAACTTTCGTTGTTGTTGGTGTTAACCAACCAATTTCTCACTTTATAATTACAAATGATGCTAACTCACGCCACGCACTTATTACAGTTGCGATCGCGAGTTTATTACTATCAAATTAAAGAATAGTTGATGAGCTTTAATTTGATGTGACTTAACACTGGTTTTAATTGCACTTTCTCTGACATTGCTAATAAATAATGTTCAGAAACATGGTTTCTCACTGTCTTCTGCTAGCGAAGCCAAATACGATTATTACCTATCTATTTATATTTAGTGTTTCACATCGCGTTTTCTTTTAAACGTCTTTGTCGGAACACTATCACATTTGTCGTTATACTTAATATCTATTTATTGAATACAATTATTAAATCTTAGCTTAACTATGGTGATACATTATTATGAAGAATCCTTATTTCCTAATTACATTTTGTTTGGCCTACCCAACTTAATGTTATTCATTAATAATTGAGTGGTGATATTCACTATTACATTTATTTATATTGATTGTTCAGTAAACCTTATGTACACTAGTAGGCCTTTCTACTTATTAATTCACTGACAAACGTTTGTTTAGGCGTAGCCTAGGCATACCTTTAGCATCGGTTTACGCCTTAATAATGGTCATTAGTTACATTTGGTATAATGAGGAAGTTACTTATTCATATAAGGTTTCCTCTTACAAGTATTCTTACTTCTTAATATTACATTTGGGGTTTGCAATGCTAGTTTTAATTTTACATTGTGGCCATAGCTAGTCTTAGTCATAGGCATTGTTATTTACTGGTCATGGTTCATTTATTTTCAGCCAAATGCTGTTGCTGATATTATATTATTCTTGTCATTCTTTAATTAATTTTATAAACATGTGACTTTACATTTATGTCATTGACTGGCTTGTTTGACAGCTTATAGTGAACTTGCCTTGTCCATTAGTTAGAGTCAGTCATAGTATTTGTTGTAGTGTCATGCAGTGTATTCCTTACTGCTTCTTGTGGTCCTTCTTCTTCTTTCTTCTTCGTTGGTCGTTCTCTTCTTTGCTACTTTCATCATAAATTATTCACTTATATTACTTCCGTGTACTTATTTATTCTTTTGGTACACATCTAGGTTATGTAACATTTTGTTGTGTTATAATATATATAGTAACGCGACCTACGATAGCACAAGATTTACAAGTATAATTAATGGAAGAAAAGCTGTATACTAAAGGAAAATAAAAAATTATTAAAAGAGGAATGATAGAACAACACTACTAACTGATTTTGACTTAGACAATGACGATGACTAGACCCAATAGATTTGGATAAGGTGAGACAGAAAAAATAATCCAAGCCACAATATAACAACAATTATAAGAACCTAAGTATTAACAAGAATGATATATAAAAAATAAAAGTACAACATTAGATAGGAAAATAAACAATCTGTAACCTATAGTTAAGATAAAAGAAAATGAAATGTAAAAACAAATATACTAATAAAATATAGAAAGAATGTTAATAAATAAGCTATCAAAAGACACTAATTTAAAATGAACCTGAGTAACAATAATTCATTAGGAAAGAGGTAATAAATAATAAAGATTGATAGGACCCAGTGATCATAAATACATAAAATCTAGAATAAAATGTTAGGAGGTGAACACCAAAAGTGATAAATGAATAAGAAGGTTAATAATCAATAATAATAAACCATTATAGGACCCAGTGATAGTAAATGAACTACATAAACACACTAATTAAGAAAGTGCAGTGTAGTCCGAAATAAGGTAATGAACTTGTAATAATAGATTACTTAGATTATAAGTAATCTATTAACCCAATTATAAGAGTGTATTAAAATATAAGAATATTTGAGGGAAACAAACCATTGAGAATTGTCTTCCATTATATTAAAGAAGTTTTATTTTGTTTTTATATAGTATCCAAGTCACTTTCGGCAACGCACGTGCGGTCGGACCGGTCCAACGAAGCCGAAGTTACATCGTGTTATGTGTGTGTCGTTATTGTAATTTAGTAAATATGTGCAAATGTGTTTTTATGTGTTTTATGTGAATTTTAACATTTGACGAGGATTACTGATGATGTGACACATGTCACGAAACGCGTCTATATAAAAAACGCTAGAACGAAGTCACAAGGTAATTAAATTAAAGAAGTTTGTTAGTATAGTATAAGAATGATAAAAGATATATTGTTTTATTGTTAAGGAATAAAATTAAAAAAGTTGTATTATCAATATTGTAAGTAAGTATAAAAAAAACTAATGTGTTAGATTTAATACAGTAAGGGGAGTTAGACACTATATTCTCTTAAGAGAGTTTGAAGGAAATATTAGGGCATATTTAATGTTCAATTCTGTTATAGGTTTCTTTGATGGTAATTAACCAAAATGTTATTATGTTGAAATTAATGTTAAACAAAACCGTTTAAACAAAAGTAAACTTTAGATACAGGCATGGGCCTAAAAAAGAGTAATTAAGTAGTTATATTATATTATATGATTATTAAAAATAATCAAATGTTATGATTTAAGTTAGGTTGTTATAGTAATTATGTGTAGTAACATAAAATTAATAAAATTGACTATAAACAATTGTAATGAGTATAAGGTAGGTGAATTATGAACTCTAGGCATTCGGCCTAGAACTGATAAACCAGAAATGTGTGAATTTTAAGATGAAGCAATAGCCATTGATAAAATAAAGTGTATAATCTGTTTAGGTTTCATAATAATAGTGTAGGATACAAAACTGGATAGAAAATAATTAGTTTAAATGTAATTAACAAAAGAAAAACCAAAATGGAAAAATTAGTAATATGTTATAAGTTGACCAAAAGTAACCTTGTGTGGTATAAAAATAATTTGTAAACAAAAAGCAAACTAATGGTGTTATTGTATTTAATATTACAGGTAGTATAAGGGAGTTATAATAAGTAAAAGATATTTAATAATTTTGTATCGAAAAAGTTAGTTTGATATAACAATGTTGTAAATTATCAACCAATGAGAACTAGTGTTTGGGATGAGAGTTCCCATAACAACCAAACCTTGTTAGAAAGAAACCGTTAATAAATTGTATCATTCCATTATTAGAGATTGACGAGGGCAGATGTATTAAAACCACAAAGAATAAAAAGAATTAATCCAACAAAATTTACAAAAGTAATGATAAAAATAATAAATTAGTTAACAGAAGTGACACTAATTCGAAACGAATTAATAAAATTAACCAGAAGAATTTAAAATATCGGCAGGAAGAATTGCTGAATAATCCCAAGTAATGGAAAACAAATATCCGAAGGAAGAAAATAGATGAAACACCTAAATGAACAATGGAACTTGCCCTAACCAGGATTACTGATGGAAAATAAATATCTTAACCAGAGAACTACGAAAACCGAAACCTGGAATTAACCGAACATCCAAGAAAGGACAAGCAGCAGTATTCGTGAGAAGCATTACCCTGGATAGCAGAGACGAAGGATTGTTAAGTATATTTCAAATACGACTTCACAGTAAAAACACAAGAAAATCAACTATAAGTGAACTACACTTTCCACATCACTTATCACTTTTAATAAACACTTGAACTTTCTTTTATTTACTGAACACCCCAAATTTGAATAACTATCTCAATCCAACATTGATTCTCTAAGGAATATGTTTTAAAACATAAACGTTACTAACCGTAAATAACCTCTCAAACGCTAATTCCCATAGCTATAATTTACCACTTTCATTATAAGTATATCACCTGTTCTATAATATTTACATGGTATTTGTAAAATTTTGTACTTTTATTAGTCCATTTAACAACATTTTCTGTAGTCACAAGAACTTCGACCTGAGATTATAAATAAACCAAAAATCAACTGTATGCATGAGTCTTGACAGCAGCGAGTGGACAGAATAGCCAACCGCGAATAATTAAACATGCCGGCAAAAAAATAAGAATTATAATTTGAAGGAAATTGTAGAAATTGAACCCTATCAATAATTGTTAATAAACATAATAGAAACATTAACCTGTATGTTTGATTTTATTCAACTAATATTTAAAATTTGAGCACAAAATATAGAATAGTAAACTTTACAATTCTGGTCTACTAAGGAGAGATGGCCAACCCGACTGTGAGGCAGTAAATACGAATTCGAACGGCCGAACTAGTGAGTAGACATTCGACACTTGTAAGTCTTTTAACGAGTACAATATCGATACGTTACAATATATAGATTTATATGATTACAAAGTTAATGGCATTTAGTTGTTTCCCTTTATTTACTAAATTCTATACAGGAGTAATGCCAAAACTTTTCTGGAAAGTCTTAACCTGTTATGCTTTCAAACTGTTATACTTTTAGCTGTCATATTTTAGCCTTCATCAGCTGCCAGAAACAAATACAGTTTCTACATAAATGAACAAACACGTCAGGATGAGACTAGACTAATGATTATCTGTATATGGATATGGTTAAAATTGTGTTGAAAAAGTAAGCACAAAATTTATTTAAAAAAAAATACATTATTACTATTCAGGATAAAAATTAATTTGTGTGAATGAATGACACAAGTTCTTGGTTTTAATTGTATTATCTGGCATTTGTCTCTCTATATGGGAGATGTCTCATACTAACATTTGAATACATCCACCAAATTTTGTAAAACTTAGCATGCGTGTCTTTACTTTTACCATAGCGAATAGAAGAGAAAGTGAGATCACTTAGCTAGTTACTGTGGTTTGCCGCAGCGTGGTGCTAGCATTGCCCGTTGTGTACACCAGCGTGAAACACGCAAATAAGTTTTAATGCAAACACAATTCTGTATTAAATAATACTTATTTGAAACTGTAGTGAAATGTATTTACATGTTGTAACAATTAAAACTATATTTACGATACACTGCAATGCGTACAAATATAAAAGGATATAAGATTTAAACAGTGTACTCATCCGAGGATGTCAGCAGTTCAAAACCTTCGAAATTTTCCGAGACGATTTAGCCGATTTTGTATTGGTCATTTCTCTACGTATTTCCTTTGTACAGAAAAAGAATTGGCACTGGATATATTTGAAAATTAGCTTGCCTACAATGTCTAGTGTGTGTTCACGGTAACATCCTATGCTGTCCATTGCGGGCACATTAATTTCTTTGATTTCATCCAAACATTCATAAAAAATGTCCCTCCACATACTGTTTGGTGAACTAAGTTTTATTGTAACAGTTGTTTCTGCTTGCAATAGAACATGATAAACACCATTTGAAGGGTGCGTTAAATGAGATGTTTCTTCGATAGTTCCGTAATCTTTCATTTTTGTCCACACAGCAGCAGGTAGATTAGGACGATCGTTCCTCAGTGTAACAGCACAGTCACCACAGTCAGTAATTCTAGATGGTTTTTTCACTATGTACACTGTCAAATGATACACGAGACATTCTTTTGGAGCATCAGTTTTAAGCTCAGGTAGTTCCTCTGCCCAATCATAGCATTCCGAGTCCTTTAAAACTACCTTTTCCTTGATGAACAACTCCACTCATTTCTTCAGGGCTTTGTTTTCATTTTCTACCTCCTTACAGATTTCACAGATTTGATTTACAAAAGAAGTGAGTGGAGATTCATTTTTTGGTTCACAGTTTGCTCCTTTTGCCAACGTTAGTTTAATTGGAACAGATTGTAACATATGAAGATATAGAAAGTCAACTGTAGATGGATGGTCATCACACGACAAAGAGTGGAGAATCCCGAAATGTTATTCTCGAGGATCCTGATTGAATTTTGCAGTAAGTACATATTTAAATTTCTTGCTCCACAAATATTCGGATACCTCCAGAGTACTTTTTAGAGTAACCCTGAGTGAGTCTAGAGTTCTCTCTAAGGCAAAAGTGTTGCTTTCTGAATTAAGAATTTATAGAAATTTCAGTAATGTATGATGGGACGCTGATCCATTGTAAAGTCCCTTAGTAGGAATTGATGAATTTAATGCATCGACAAGGTCATTCATTATAACGGGACAAACTATGGGGTTTATTTTTATTCCTTAATAATTGTAATGAGTGGAGTCACCCACACTGAGCCCCGGTTTTAATAACCAAAGCGTAACTTTTGGGAACACCCAGTTGTCAGTCTACCAATAAGCCAGGGGAGGTGCGACAAAATCTGGAGCATCGGAATGTGTACGAGCGCGCGTGTGCCGACTTTGACAGCGTGAAGAGCACGTACAAAGCTGCCTTGCCGCCGCCTGCGATAGTACGAGAAATAACGAGAGATCATGTGACGCTCGCCCGTCCAATCAGAAGGAAAGTTGCCACGCTTAGAATGACGCTGGCCATCTTGAAAACACTTCACTTAGCATCAGTCGGCGTCTAAACTCGAAACCGCGCAGTTGCATTGGCGCGCGGTTCGTGAAAAACAGTATTCAGAACAATGTAAACCGACCGGCCAAAAATGTGAAGATGTGGTGATAACAAGTGCAACAACAAGTTCAGAAGTAAAATTACTAAATTTTAAACAGTTAAAATTATTTTTCGGAAATAAAGTGAACAAAAAACGAATCAACGGTAGTGCTACAACCACGTGTAGACGGCCACAGCAGTAAAGTAACTATGTCAAATTTAATAAAATGAAAAGTATAATATGGCTACAAAGAGATCTCTAATTTTAGGGGGGTGACTAGTATGAAAGAGAGAGAATGAGCGAAGTGCTGGATTGTCTTATAAAATATAATATAGCTATTGTAATAAGTAAATTCATTAATATTTGTTTTGTTTTAAAAAATGGAATAAGAGTCAGTAATAACTTGGTTAAGAATATAGAAAGAAAGAAAGCAGATAGAGATGTTAAAGTGTGTTAAAGTTAGTAAATAAACCAATTGGTATAAAGTTGATAAATGAGAGTACAGATTTATTACGTAAAGCCACCCAATAACCACTCTTACAGGTCATGAGTTCGAGTAAAGGACCCTGGATCCCACGTGCAGGTAAGAATTTTTGAAATTGTGAAGTTTAAGTATTATATGGTTAAATAAATAAAGTTATTTTCAATGATTAGTAACTTTACAGTAGCGCCCGAACTGAGGACAGTTTGTACAAATTTATTTTTGTACAGGCTATGCCTACTCGTGAATGTGAGAGATGTTATTGGAGGTTAAGTTGTATTACGTATAAATTACGTACAAAGAAGTGATGTTATGTTATATTTAAGTGATACTTATATTATATTAAATTGAATACTACTGAATACATTTAAGATTACGATTTTTTTTTATGTATATGAAAATTTCATAAATAAAATAAAAATGGAAAATAATGAAAATAAGGTCAGTGTGTAACGGTACAAACCAAGAGGTTTAGTTTAATTTCAAAATAATTGTAAAAAATTTGTAACCAATCCAAGCTGAACGTTTTGATCACGAAATTTCGACTTTTGGAACACCTTGTAGTTCATGCGTAACCAGCCGTGCGAGGCACAAAAGCAATTAAAGCGTCTGGGAATGTGTAAGGGTGCACACCTCGGCCAACGTTCTCACAAAAAACGGCACGCACATACATTCCTAAAAGCAATACAGAATACGTTGACGGCGACGCCTAACACCTGGGCGGTTAGGCAACACACACACACACACACACACACACACACACACACACACACACACACACACACACACACACACACAGTCGTCACATAGCAGTTCTCTACAAGCCTTCAACCTGTACAGTCGTTAATTCAACCATAGTCTCGGATGAGTTCCTGGTAGGCCGAAAAAGTATTAAAGTAGGCCCGCCTACCAAGGAGTATAAAATGTATAACCAGTGTTCAATAATGAAGTAATGATGGAATGACGTTAAATGTGATCGGAGTGGAGTGTGTTTAGTGAAAACAGTTCCGGACAGCATTTGGATATGCGCAACTATGTAACAAGTAAAAAGGGAAATTCATTTGGCCAAAACAATATAAACCATAATGAGCTCATAAATAAAACGGGGGTTAAAACTGAATAATAGAGTGAGAGAGTGTGTGTACGAAAAATAACAGGGGAGAAATCATTAATAAAAGTACTGGCTACTAGATAATAAGCAGTTGATAAAAATCTTTTGTTTAAACAAATTCATGTTTCTAGTTGTAATAAAACATATTTATTTCGTGATATGAATACGTGGTAGCGTAGTTATTTCTTCGTTACCATTTCCTAGTGTTCTGTGCTGAAAAATTCGTCTAACGTTTCCGCGAATCTTCTGAATTGGGGGGAAGTCAGATTGCAAAATTATCCCGTTTTAATTCAGGTAGAGTGTAAAGGTTTCCATATCTGTCCTGCAAAGATATTGGTGGCGACTCTGGACTTCTGATTGGAATTTATAAAAAGGTAAGCCAGCGAAAAAAAGATTGCAGGTAAGGTTCTGGCAGTTTTATTTAATTTATTTATTTATAATTAGGATGTTTCTTAACAAGTGTGACTGATTTAACTTTCACGGGGGAGGCAGAAATTCACTCAGACCTTAATGCAGTCAAAGAAAGTGTTTTAAACGAACCAGATGATATGAATGATTCGGGAATGGAGACAAATCCAAGCATAACAAATTACAGTAATTTGACAGACTCAGTTATAATGAGTAACACGGAGGCACAATCTACCCCCAGTTTAGTTAAAGAAAATAAAACTGATGACGAAACAAGAAATTTTTTTCGTGAAATAATAAGAACAATGTCTAATGATATTAAGCATAATATGAATGAACAAAGTAATAAATTCGAGAACAAGTTTAACGAATTAAATAAACATTTTGATATTAATGATGAAAAGTTTAATAAATTAAGGGGTGATATTAACGAACGTTTTGACATAAATGAGGTTAAGATTAATGAATTAAAGGGGGAAATGGAACAACAAGACGTCAAAAGTGAAAGTAGATTCAATGAATTAAATAGTAGTTTTAACAAATTGAAAGAATGCTTTGGATAATAACAACGAAAATTTTGAAACTAAATTTAACGAATAGAACAGAGTACTGAGAGGATGGGAATGTGGAGAACAGATATAGGTAAGTGTAACAAAAATAAAAATAACGAAGTAACAGACGACGATACAAATAATGATAGTAGTGCGAATAAGAAGGTAAGTGACAGTGTTAGCGATATGACGAATAATAACGAGGTAAGTAGTAATAATAGTAATGAGTTTAATAGCGAAATAAAAAGCGATAACGGTGATATAATTAAAAATGTGGTGTTAGAGAGTAAAGTGGTGAATAATGAGAGTGGCGATGAAGTTTTAGTGGAAAGAGAAAGTAGTAATGAGATGGTGGTTGATGAGATTGAAAGAGAATGTGACGAGAGGTTAGGTTGGCAAAGGGCAAATTTTCCCCATGGTTTAAGTAGAGTAAAGACTGCACTAGTGATTTATGAGGACGGAGTTTCCTCCAGTAGTTATGTGAGAGATGAGGTGTCTCTAAGTAGGTCCCCCGTGTATCATGAGTTCCCTGGAAAAGCCAGGAGGTGTTATGATAACGTTGTGTTGCCCTTTGTGTGGATTGAGAAAGAAAGGAAAATGGGGTTGCGTAAGCGATTTTGAGAGAGTGAGAGAGAGAGAGAGAGAGAGAGAGAGAGAGAGAGAGAGAGAGAGAGAGAGAGAGAGAGAGAGAGGGGGGGGGGGTTATTTGATGTTATTAGAAGTTATGAAGAATTATTAATGAGAATAAATAGTGAGAGCGAATAAAAGAAAAAACTTACCTTGTTGTGAGAATAGTGTAGTAATAAACGATGATTACATTGATGTTGATGATGATACACACTTACCTGTTGGGAGAATTAGCGTACTAGTAACAGCTGATTACTATGATGATGATAGTAGAAACTATTAGTAGAAGTATGACAAAGAATACTGACGGTGACAAGACCAGAATTACTGATGTAGACAGGTTATATGATGGAATAATAATGTGGGATAATCCAGTAGATTATTATATGGGTATAACGGAACAATTTAAAAGGTTGAATAGTTATTATAATAATAATAACAAAATAAAAGTAAATAAAAATGAATTGTGTTATATTAAGAAAAGATTATTGTTTGATGATGGAGGGTAAAGAGTATTGTTCATGAACATTTAATTATTTGAGTGTAGTGGTTTTTGAAATGGACTGAATTATGAAATGATTTGTGGTAAACAATAACATGATATGACGGAAAAATTGTAGATAAATTTGTAGTGAGGTTAAATGTATTTGTGCAATAGGTTATGTTGTACTCTGTATGTTACGTAAACAATGTATGTGTGTAATAGGAATTGATTTTATAATAAGAATAATAATATTATTTTACCAGACTAAATAAATAATGAGAGTAATTGTGAGTTTTATAATGAAACTAACTGAATTGAAATTGTTTTGAATAATGTGATTAAAGTAAATTAGTGTTTTAGAAACTGATGGAATTAAATAAATTGGAGATGAATTAAATTAATTTAAAATGTTGTATAGATGAATTTTGGTAATAAATTTAAAGGATTTTTCTGAGGTTTAAACTTTATCATAAATAGTAAATGATTAAACGTAAAATGTGTTTAGGTACTGAGCTATATTGTTATTATAATGTATCAAAAGGTACATATGGTTATGTACGTTATATTTGTTGTGATAAATGTTTATATTTTTGAGTCTATAACAAGTGATTATGTTTTTATTTGATTGAATGATTGACCATATGTAAGTATGAATTTTATAATGAAATTGAAGAAAAGTAAAATGTTTTAATACTGAAATTAAATGAGTTTGAAAGAATTTAACTTAGGTAAGGTGTGGAATTTGTGGGCAAATTTAAATTTGAGATGTTTATGTTGATGTAACAATGATAATGTTCATGTTGATTGTTTATTATGTCGTATTATGTTGATCATAAATGTTTATTTGATAAAGGTGTAATTAGGTATACAATGAAACAAATGTTATATATTTTGAACATGTGATTCCCCACTTTCGGACGGTCATGGTGTCACCGAACCCTGACCGTCATTTTGGATTATTGGTAACAAGGTGGGTAGACTTATTGTACCCTAACCATACTTATTATTTTCAAAATTGGTGACTTTAGAAATTAACGGGGGGTGAATAAGGGGAATCACCATAATTATGGAACAGTGGCTATCCATCGAATGGGATGGTAGACTGTTTTAAGGGCATACAACTAAATTTTAGTAAGATTACTGGTGTCCTCGGACATCAGTAATGCCGAATGTTTTATAACGCCGAAGCAAGAACGGTGTAGGCAGCGTCTACACCCTAAAAAACTTCAGTTCTTGTGGACGCAAATGGGCGCTACAGTCCAACATCATTAAGCAATAGAGTGTGTGGAAAAGGAGCTGGCCGTTACAAGCCAGGAACATAAATATAGCATTTATGTACAGGTAAATACTGTAACGTATCAAAACCAAGGTCCCCTACATTACATAAAAATTATAATAAAAAACACTAGAGTTATTCATTTTAATGAAGGTCAGGTAAATGTAAACCCTTATTGAGTAAAAATAAATGATATTAAACAAAAATACACGGTAGTAGAGCCAAAGATAAATGTATAGAAATACAAACTATGAAGTGGTCAGTGCAAAGAGTGAGTGATAAGTGCAGTTTTAAATAATCTAAAAAAAAAAACAGTATAAACAGTTTATTCAATGCTCGAAAATAACTACATTAAGAGTGTATTAGTTAATTGATGTTTAGTTAATTTATAAAAATGAACATGTCATCATAGCATTTATGTTGGAGTTTTGGATGTAGGAGATGTTAAATAACTACATAAAGAGTGTATTAGTTAATTGATGTTTAGTTAATTTATAAAAATGAACATGTCACCATGGAATTTATGTTAAAATTTATATAGAGTAAATATTTTATAACTACATTGAATAGATAATGGTTGTGTTGTTAGATTATAATTGTAAACTTGGCCAGGAAGGCAATAATTGGTGATAATATGCCAAAGGGTTTTACTGTAACTATGTTGTGGACATATGAAGGGTTCTATACTAAAAAACTTATGTAATTTTAAATTAAAAACCAAAATCGAGTAAAAAATTGAATTACTGGCCCTAAGCCAGTGACACATTGTACAGGAAGCCATGTCAGAAAAGTTAGGCAACCAACCAATGTAAAGACACTAAATTTTATATAATAAATTAGAAGAAAGTAATAGTAGTTATTAATAGCAGATAAGTGCCATGAATTACAATAAAAACATAAAATATGTAATAGAAGAATAGGTCCCAAAATTAGTATTTTGTAATGAGAAGATAGTACTTGTTAGAATGATAAGATTAAGATGAGAAAGGTAGCAAAATGTATGTAATTTTATAACAAAGGATCTATGAAAATTCAATATGATATAACGTGACTTTTGTAAAGGAGTATTTTATTAAGTAAGTGCAAGAACATTTTTTAATTATGGCCGGTATTAGATGGCTCAAGGATTACAAATATTAACCAATAACAGAACAGAGATTGGTTGTCAAGGACCACATAAATGCAAGAAAGTTTGTTTATTCCATTGTTAACGGTGAAAGAGAATAGTCCAGCTTTATGAGTAGAGGAAAAAAAATCTAAAAGAACTAATTTTCAAGATAATTCAAATAACTTTTGATTCAAAAATGAAAGTAATAAATTATAAATAAAATGAAGAGGATGAATGACGTAAAGAAATTAATCAATAAATTAAAGTAAAAAGAAAAATTAAAATCGAATGCTAAACCTCACTTTCTTACAATCAAGTGAAGAAAAAAAAAACTATTGCATGGTAAACACAAAATCCATGGTAATCCATAACCATGAGAAACTTCAACATTCATGAAGATTAAGAAGATTTTTGGAACTAAAGCAAACGGAGAACAAATCAACGTAGTGTTACAACCACGTGTAGGCGGCCACAACAGGAAAGTAACTATGTAAAATTTAATAGGAGAGGGAGAGGGAGAGGGAGAGGGAGAGGGAGAGAGAGAGAGAGAGAGAGAGAGAGAGAGAGAGAGAGAGAGAGAGAGAGAGAGAGAGAGAGAGAGAGAGAGAGAGAGAGAAAGGTGCTGGATTGTCTTATATATATAAAATATATCTACATATTCTATCTATAATGGTTAAGAACTCAAATACTATTGTATAAGAGATGTGTAAGAAGAAAATATAAGCTTAAAGTTTTAGAGCGACGCAACATCATGTTCCCAAATTGTTTGTAAAATAATCAAAGTATAAAGTTAAAACAATATTTGAGAAATTAAAGAAATATTAATTTGAGATAAATAAAAAATGAGCTGAATTTTTTATAAAAAGGTGTTAGTAATTATTATGCCATAAAACCCAGCAACCACTTTTACAGGTCACAAGTTCGTACATACAACCCTGGATCCACGCAAAGGTAAGAACAAAAATATAAAAAAGGGGGAATTTGAGTTTTGGGTAGATTTTTATGTTTTCAATATTTATTAAAATAATTGAAAAGTCTCATCATGTCTCTGCTGAAGGTTTGTTTTCTCACTACCTACAAACCCTTCACAGTTTGTGTCACGATAAAATTTAATTGCGTTGGCTATGCTGTTACTAAATAACTGGAACACCAACCTTGCATTCACACGTTGGAATGATGTACGATCAAGATGGGCTGCTGTCACTTTAGGGCATGTCCTAAGTCCTGTGTTTTCAGCAGTAGTGTCCAGTTTGTAAACTAGTCTAAAGAATTCATAGCTGATAATGTCGTTGTTGTACAATACTGACACTTTGTCATGGAAAACGTTTCTCACACATTTTATTATATGGACAGCATCTGAGAATCCTCCTGTCTTTGTCCGCCGGATTCGGAATACTACATTTAATCATACCTCTTTTCCCACAGATTCCTAAGTTCGCCCACGCGTTTTTATTAGATTGACTACCATCTGATGTAAATCCAATTATTCTTACACCTCTCTGCTCTAACTGCAAGATAACCTGTATCAAAATGTTTGCCAGAATATCACCCGGGGTTGGATTCCTGCTTACGTACAGTGCTACAGGCTGTACCCAGTTGAATAACAGAGGCACAAACATGAATACCAGGGCATGGTTCGCCAGAGAATTTTTCATGTCCATAGGTGTATAATCACCAAAGTCTACAAAGCCATCAACTTTTAAAGAAGTTGCATTAAACTGAATTTCCTCCCTTAGCTTCACTTCGTCGAATATTACTACTCCGAGACGTCTATTTTCATCAGTTTCTTCTTGCAGAAAGTCTGATATGGCATTTACAGCATTAGTGTTTACCCCATATGGGCATTTTAAACCTTTATGCCGTCTTTTCAGGTGGCTTTCTGACGGAAGTGGCAATAAATCATGCTCCAAGCAATGTCTGTATCCCTTTGGGGATTTGATTTTAAGCAGAAAACTTTCCAGTATTAGCTCATTACAGTACCTCATTCCTTTGGATTTGACAAATTAGACTTTTTAACCATAGCATCTACAATCATGTTCTGCTTTTTACTTAAATTCTTCATCCCTCATTCATATGAGTCACATTCCTTCCTGGCAAATTTCTTTTCTAGTAAAACAACTTTTGCTTTCTCACAACGCAGTTTATTTTTAGTTCATATCAAAGTACGAGTTAGATTTTGTATTTTCCGTTTCAGCAACATGATTTGGTTTTCTTCATCCAGTTGATAGTCTTGGTGTGTTCTAGTCTGGGGGTGGTCTGAACTCACTGTTTCTGTCACAGAACAGTTTGTCGAATTGCTTTTTTCTTGGCCTGTTTGTACTGGCTGTATTTGCCTTTTCGCGGGTGACTTTCGGAGTTTTAGAGGCTTTGTCAAATATGTAGGCAAATTTGGAAAGACATGAGGTACCGCGCGGGCTTTAAGTTCCATCTCAGTCTTGGAATTTCGACCTTTTTATTGTTTACAAAAAATGAATCTACTTTCAAAATCAAATCATCAGAAAAATGTACTTGACAGATATAAGATTTATGGGTAAGACATTTGTCCTTCCTGGGAATTGCCCTCGCCCACTTTGCAAACTGATCTTCGTCCCTGGGAGGTCTAAAGAAATGATTTCCTTTGTAGGAATTTTTACCATAGCCATTCCTACATCCAGGTACAAAACAGGATGGCATTTCCATTATATATTTTAACACACAACTTCTATATAACTGCACTACTACATACATTTTTCACACGCACTGTTAACTGAAACTAAAAACAACCCATATATGATAAATAACACACACAAATCATTACTGTAACCATTCTGAGCATTTTTACAACATATTATCATACATTTATTACTCAGAATGTTTGTGAATCACTCAAACCTATAATTAATTGCAACTGAACACGATGTAGGTAATACAAGACACACAAACACACTTTTTACAACACACAAAACACAGCTCTTTTTTGCACGTGGCTAATAGGCTTACCATCTCAACTACAACAACCTTCGATCGCAGGGCCGAAGTTTAACGTGGTCACCGCTAGCCCTATTCACGACTATAGCGCGTGCCCAGAGTGATCTCACTTTCTCTTCTACTTGCTATGCTTTTACCCTACAGAGGGGGGTTTTACATGTTTTCTTTTTTTTAACTGTAGCTCAAAAAATACAGGGAGGAGGCAAAACATGAGGGGTCAAATTTTGAAAACATAAAACTATGTGGGGTGTTTAAAGTGAAGAGAATTTTAACAATAATCTCAAAATAGTGTTCTGTCTTGGAAATTTCAACATTTTGGGACACTAGGGTGCTAAAAGTGGATCCTACTTTATATAGAAATAATATATCCTGGGTATAATATGTTACACATTATTTTTACAAGCACTGGATAGTACTAGGTAGCTTATTATACTACATTATGTAAAAGATAATTGGTTTTAGCTCAAATAATAAGAAGCAAAAAGCAGATTCCTGTAGCGATGTGCCATTCTGAGTTTAAAAAACTGAACTATGAATCCACCTAAAGTTTCAACTTATCAAGTTATTCTGAAGTAATTAAAATTAGTTTTAATAAAAATATACTAGTGTTTTAAGTTTCTTTCTTAATTTGGCACATTTCAGGCACTGGAAAAAGCATCTATGATGATGATGACGATGAATCATAACTCAGCACAAAAATACCTCTCTGTTTTATCTTAATACGATATACAATCTTAAATGTACATAAATAAATGGTTAAAAAATACATTTAATGCAAATAGTTTTAACTTTTTATCAAACCGTGTATTGCAAATATTACCAAGAAAAGGATTTAATGGCGTTGACAGCACGGCAGAGATGGCTGCTTGTAGAAACATCATTGCTGAGTGCGGAACAGAAAAAGGCTGAGCAAATGCATGGAACGCAGAACCCCATGTAATCTGCCAAGGTGCTATGTACGTCACTACAAACTGTACCTAATTGAAAGGAAAAAAAAAACAAATTATGCAAACTGACCTAACATTAATTCAATGCTGATTTGAATATCAAAGATTTACTGTATATTTTAACTAAATATAAAAATTTCAAATTTTAAAAACGATTCTACTTCTATAAATGGGTGGTAAAGCTTCATTATCTGACTTTATATTAAACTGTGTATTTCAATATTATTCAAAATAAAAGGGAATAAATTTCCTTAAGATTACAGATTGATACCATATAACATGCACATCTGTTAATAATATGTATATATATGTATGTCACACTTTTCAAACACCTATGAGCAGCAACCATAATTTCAGTAGTGACAAGGGATGTTATATCATTGTGCATGCTTAAGTACAAAATTCCAGATGGTGATGGCAAAAAAAATCGTGTTCGAGATTATTGCAGATTCTGATTGTACTACACTCAAAACATGAAAAAAGTTGTTTTTCGAAAAGTGTCTGTGTGTCTGTAGATTTTTTTTTCTATGGCAAACGATAACTGCCGCAAATTCAAACAGAATCAAATAATTTTTTGCATACAGCCCTGATTTGTAGAGTACTCACGACCTATTGTTTTTGGTGAAGATCGGTTGAGGGAAAGGGGTAGTTTACCTGCAACGGTTTTTTTTATCAAGGGTAATTTTTTTTGGGAAACGATAACAGCCGCAAATTCAAACAGAATCAAATAATGTTTCGCATACAGCCCTGAATTGTAGAGTTCTCAAGACTTCTTGTTTTTGGTGAAGATCGGTTAAGGGAAAGGGGTAGTTTACCTGCAACGTTTTATGTTTTAACAAGGGTATTTTCTATGGCAAACGATAACAGCCACAAATTCAAACAGAATCAAAAGATTATTTGCATACAGCCCTAAATTATAGAGTTCTCAAGGCCTATTGTTTTTGGTGAAGATCGGTTAAGGGAAAGGGTTAGTTTACCTGCAACGTTTTATGTTTTAACAAGGGTATTTTCTATGGCAAATGATATCAGCCGCAAATTCAACAGAATCAAATAATTTTTGCATACAGCCCTTATTTGTAGAGTTCTCAAGACTTATTGTTTTTGGTGAAGATCGGTTAAGGGAAAGGGGTAGTTTACCTGCAACGTTTTATGTTTTAACAAGGGTGTTTTACTTCCATATTCCTTAAGGAATGGAAGTATGGTGATGGCAAAAAAAATCGTGTTCGAGATTATTGCAGATTCTGATTCTACTACGCTCAAAACATGAAAAAAGTCGTTTTCCGAAAAGTGTGTGTGTGTGTGTGTCTGTCTGTGTGTGTGTGTCTGTAGATTTTTTTTCTATGGCAAACGATAACTGCCGCAAATTCAAACAGAATCAAATAATTTTTTGCATACAGCCCTAATTTGTAGAGTAATCGCGACCTATTGTTTTTGGTGAAGATCGGTTGAGGGAAAGGGGTAGTTTACCTGCAACGGTTTTTTTTTATCAAGGGAAATTTTTTTTTTTGGCAAACGATAACAGCCGCAAATTCAAACAGAATTAAATAATGTTTCGTATACAGCCCTGAATTGTAGAGTTCTCAAGACCTATTGTTTTTGGTGAAGATCGGTTAAGGGAAAGGGGTAGTTTACCTGTAACATTTTATGTTTTAACAAGGGTATTTCCTATGGCAAAAGATAACAGCCGCAAATTCAAACAGAATCAAAAGATTATTTGCATACAGCCCTAAATTGTAGAGTTCTCAAGACCTATTGTTTTTGGTGAAGATCGGTTGAGGGAAAGGGGTAGTTTACCTGCAACGTTTTTTTAATAAGGGTATTTTCTATGGCAAACGATAACAGCCGCAAATTCAAACAGAATCAAATAA
Organism: Magicicada septendecula; assembly: GCA_034769895.1. Classification (NCBI taxonomy): domain Eukaryota; kingdom Metazoa; phylum Arthropoda; class Insecta; order Hemiptera; family Cicadidae; genus Magicicada; species Magicicada septendecula. Next base: position 848,309,378 of record CM068368.1, read on the forward strand.
TGTTTTGCATACAGCCCTGATTTGTAGAGTACTCAAGACCTATTGTTTTTTGTGAAGATCGGTTAAGAGGAAGGGGTAGTTTACCTGCAACGTTTTTTTATCAAGCGTATTTTCTATGGCAAACGATAACTGCCGCAAATTCAAACAGAATCAAATAATTTTTTGCATACGTCCCTGAATTGTAGAGGTCTCAAGGACTTTAGATTTTGGTGAAGATCGGTTAAGGGGAAGGGGTAGTTTACCTGCAACCTTTTACGTTTTAACAAGAGTAAAGTACTTGAAAATTTATTTAAACTTTTTCAAACAATGGTAATTGTTAAATATCGGTATGGAGAACCATACATGACTTCCATATTCTAAGATTTATATTTAAAATCATTTTCAGCCAAACAGCCAGGGAAGGAATTTTAACAAAAAAATACTTGTTTGTTGCCAATAACGTAGTACACGTATAAAAAAAAATTATCCCCTCCCCCTTCAACTATAATTTTGATTTATAGAAAATTACCCCCAGCCCGTTCAACTAGCCTCTTCATTTATAGATATTTCATCTACGTTTCTACAGTGGATTATTAAGATCTTATCAGGATACTTTATCAAAATTAAGTACTTTACTCATGTTACAACAAAAAATGTTTCAGGTAAACTGCCCTTTCCCCGTAACCGATCTTCACCAAAATCAACAGACGTTGAGTTCTCTATAGCTCAGGCACATATGTAAAAAATTATTTGATTCTGTTTGAATTTACGGCAGTTATGGTTCGTCATATAAAAAATTACCCATGTTAAAACATAAAACATGAGATTTATAAAACATATCTAAGATTTATATTTAAAATCATTTTTGAAATAAAATATTTTCATAGAACCTACTAACGCTGGGGAAATCTGAGGAGCCAATCAGAGTTGGGCCTACCTGTCACTCTGCTGAATTTGGTGGAAAGCCCTGTCACTGTCGTCAAAGTATCAGCCTTGACAGGGTCCTCTTTTTCTGCAAAATAGGAGAGGCTTGAGATGGAGTGAGTGACATGGTCCCCACCTCAATGAAGAACCCATTGTTTTATAAAAATATATTTAAATTTTGAAAGCTGAAAATTCTTTTCTTGTTGTAAATATTTATATTTTATAATCAAAATGACTTTATTTTTGTTACCTGGCAACAAAATTATTTTATTTTCAACAATTACCATTGTTTCAAAAAGTTTAAATAATTTTTCAAGTACTTTACTCTTGTTAAAACGTAAAAGGTTGCAGGTAAACTACCCCTTCCCCTTAACCGATCTTCACCAAAATCTAAAGGCCTTGAGTCCTCTAGAATTCACTGACGTATGCAAAAAATTATTTGATTCTGTTTGAATTTGCGGCTGTTATCGTTTGCCATAGAAAATACGCTTGACAAAAAACATTGCAGGTAAACTACCCCTTCCCCTTAACCGATCTTCACCAAAAACAATAGGTCTTGAGTACTCTACAAATCAGGGCTGTATGCAGAAAATTATTTGATTCTGTTTGAATTTGCGGCTGTTATCGTTTGCCATAGAAAAAACCCTTGTTAAAAAAAAATTGTAGGTAAACTACCCCTTTCCCTTAACCGATCTTCACCAAAAACAATAGGTCTTGAGAACTCTACAATTTAGGGCTGTATGCAAATAATCTTTTGATTCTGTTTGAATTTGCGGCTGTTATCGTTTGCCATAGGAAATACCCTTGTTAAAACATAAAACGTTACAGGTAAACTACCCCTTTCCCTTAACCGATCTTCACCAAAAACAATAGGTCTTGAGAACTCTACAATTCAGGGCTGTATGCGAAACATTATTTGATTCTGTTTGAATTTGCGGCTGTTTCGTTTGCCAAAAAAAAAATATTTTCCCTTGATAAAAAAAAACCGTTGCAGGTAAACTACCCCTTTCCCTCAACCGATCTTCACCAAAAACAATAGGACGTGAGTACTCTACAAATCAGGGCTGTATGCAAAAATTATTTGATTCTGTTTGAATTTGCGGCAGTTATCGTTTGCCATAGAAAAAAAATCTACAGACAGACACACAGACAGACAGACAGACAGACAGACAGACACACACACAGACAATTTTCGGAAAACGACTTTTTTTCATGTTTTGAGTGTAGTAGAATCAGAATCTGCAATAATCTCGAACACGATTTTTTTTGCCATCACCATAATTTTGTTGCCAGGCAAAAAATTAAAATTTTTTCATTTTAATGTAAATCATGTATAAGAGAAAATATATCGCGCTTGGCAGGCGATATTAACATTTAAATATAAATCTTAGAATATGGAAGTCATGTATGGTTCTCCATACCGATATTTTACTTCCATGTTCCTTAAGGAAATGGAAGTATGGTGATGGCAAAAAAAATCGTGTCCGAGATTATTGCAGATTCTGATTGTACTACACTCAAAACATGAAAAAAAGTCGTTTTCCAAAAAGTGTCTGTGTGTGTGTCTGTAATTTTTTTTCTATGGCAAACGATAACAGCCGCAAATTCAAACAATCAAATAATTTTTGCATACAGCCCTGACTTGTAGAGTACTCGCTACCTATTGTTTTTGGTGATGATCGGATGAGGGAAAGGGGTAGTTTACCTGCAACGGTTTTTTTTTATCAAGGGTAATTTTGTTTGTTTGGCAAACGATAACAGCCGCAAATTCAAACAGAAACAAATAATATTTCGCATACAGCCCTGAATTGTAGAGCTCTCAAGATCTATTGATTTTGGTAAAGATCGGTTAAGGGAAAGGGGTAGTTTACCTGCAACATTTTATGTTTTAACAAGGGTATTTTCTATGGCAAACGATAACAGCCGCAAATTCAAACATAATCAAATAAGTTTTTGCATACAGCTCTAATTTCTTGAGTACTAAAGACCTATTGTTTTGGTGAAGATCGTTTAAGGGAAAGGGGTAGTTTACCTGCCACGTTTTTTGTTTTATCAAGGGTATTTTGTATGGCAAACGATAACAGCAGCAAATTCAAACAAAATCATATAATATTTTACATACAGCCCTGAATTGTAGAGTTCTCAAGACCTATCGTTTTTGGTGAAGATCGGTTAAGGGAAAGGGGTAGTTTACCAGCAACGGTTTTTTATCAAGGGTAATTTTTTTCTATGGTAAAAGATAACAGCCGCAAATTCAAACAGAATCAAATGATGTTTTGCATACAGCCCTGTATTGTAGAGTTCTCGATACCTATTGGCGATGGTGAAGATCGGTTAAGGGAAAGGGGTAGTTTACCTGCAACGTTTTATGTTTTAAAAGGGTATTTTCTATGGCAAACGATAAGAGCCGCAAATGCAAACAGAATCAAATATGTTTTTGCATACAGCCCTGTTTTGTTGAGTACTAAAGACCTATTGTTTTTGGTGAAGATCGGTTAAGGGAAAGGGGTAGTTTACCTGACACGTTTTTTGTTTTGTCAAGGGTATTTTATATGGCAAATGATAACAGCCGCAAATTCAAACAGAATCATATAATATTTTGCATACAGCCCTGAAATGTAGAGTTCTCAAGACCTGTTGGTTTTGGTGAAGATCGGTTAAGGGAATAGGGTTGTTTACCAGCAACATTTTATGTTTTATAAAGGGTTTTTTTTTTTTTGACGAACGATAACAGCCGTACATTAAAACAGAATCAACTACTCTTCTGCATACCTTTTTGAATTATACAGAACTCAAGTTGATTTTGATGAAGATCGGTTAAGGGAAAGGGGTAGTTTACCTGCAACGTTTTATGTTTTATCAAGGTTATTTTTTCTATGACGAACGATAACTGCTGTAAATTCAAAGAGAATCAACTAATGTTTTGCATACAGCCCTGAATTGTAGAGTTCTCAAGACCTATTGTTTTTGGTGAAGATCGGTTAATGGAATAGGGTAGTTTACCAGCAACGTTTTATGTTTTATCAAGGGTGTTTTCTATGGCAAACGGTAACAGCCGCAAATTCAAACAGAATCAAATAATTGTTTGCATACAGGCCTGAATTGTAGAGTACCTAAGATCTTTCATTTTTGGTGAAGATCGGTTAAGGGAAAGGGGTAGTTTACCTGCAACGTTTTATGTTTTAACAAGGGTATTTTCTATAGCAAACGATATCAGCCGCAAATTCAAACAGAATCAAATAATTTTTTGCATACAGCCCTTATTTGTAGAGTTCTCAATACGTACTGGTGTTGGTGAAGATCGGTTAAGGGAAAGGGGTAGTTTACCAGCAACATTTTATGTTTTAACAAGGGTAATTTTTTATATGACGAACGATAACTGCCGTAAATTCTCACAGAATCAACTAGGTTTTTGCATACCTTTTTGAACTAAAGAGAACTCAAGGTCTGTTGATTTTGTTGAAGATCGGTTAAGGGAAGGGGTAGTTTATCAGCAACGTTTTATGTTTTAAAAAGGGTAATTTTTTTATGACGAACGATAACTGCCGAAAATTCAATGAGAATCAAATAATTTTTTGCACCCCCTGAGTTGCAGAGAACTCAAGGTCTATTGATTTTGGTGAAGATCAGTTAAGGGAAAGGGGTAGTTTACCTGCAACATTTTATGTTGTAACAAGAGAAATGTTTCCATGACGAACGATAACTGCCGCACATTCAAACAGAATCAAATATTTTTTTGCATGCTTCCCTGAATTGTAGAGGACGGAAGGTCTGTTGATTTTGGAGAAGATCGGTTAAGAGAAAGGGGTAGTTTACCTGAAACATTTTATGATTTAACAAGAGTAATGTACTTAATTTTTATAAATAAAGTATCCTGATAAAAAGCTCATAGTAATCCACAGTAGAAACGTAGATGAAATATCTATAAATGAAGAAGTTAGGTGAACGGGGTAGGGGTAATTTTCTATTATTAAAAATTATAGTTGAAGGTGGAGGGGAGAATTTTTTATATGTGTACTACGTTATCGGCAACAAAGAAGTAGTTTTTTGTTAAAATTGCTTCCCGGGCTCTTTAGCCGTAGTCCAATGTTTTCTGCAAAACCAGACTTTTCGGCAGTGCCATCGACTGCCATCATCGGTGAAAATCGAGTGCGAAAACGTGAGTGCTGAAGCAATAAGTAGAAAGACGTAGTTTCTACGGAAATATTTCATTTCAAATATAATTTTAAATATAAATCTTAGAACATGGAAGTCATGTATGGTTCTCCATACCGATATTTAACAATTACCATTGTTTGAAAAAGTTTAAATGAATTTTCAAGTACTTTACTCTTGTTAAAACGTAAAAGGCTGCAGGTAAACTACCCCTTCCCCTTAACCGATCTTCACCAAAACCAAAAGGCCTTGAGTCCTCTACAATTCAGTGACGTATGCAAAAAATTATTTGATTCTGTTTGAATTTGAAAAAACACTTGTCCTATGTTGGTTCTCCCTTTGCGTAAAATATTTGTGCCACGTTTGGTTGAAATCGGTCCAGTGGTTTAGGAGGCGATGTGGAAGACCCCAAAGAACCCCCAAAAGGACCCCATCGAAAAAAAACATATCCCGTTGTTGGTTCTCCCGTTGCGTAAAATAT